>JAUCBN010000037.1:15075454-15708636 GCA_035048815.1 Abelmoschus esculentus
ATAGAGATTGGGATGCCACTAGTTATCCATGTCAGTACATTAACGTCCACGTCAATTTTTCGTCAAATTTTTAATGGCACAGGACCACTTTATATCAAAAAAGTTAGTCAATGGATCAATTTATAACATTTGATAGTTAGGGGATATAAAAGATAATTAAGGTATAATCAAGGGACCATTTATGTAATTTACCCAAAAATCTTTTTATCTAAACAAATGTTTTTTTTTTCAAAATTATTTTTTAATTTTTTAATTAAAATTTTGTTATATTATGATATTCAAATATTAATATCACGTCTTTGTTATCTTTTTTTTAAAATATATATTTAATGTATAATATTATTATTTATATATATACTTTTAATACGATATTAATAATTTTATCTTTTTTTCAAACGTGATATTAACATATAAATATGATATGATAAAATAATAATTTTAAACATTAAAAATTATATATTCTATTAATTTGGTCAGATCTTATAATAATTTAATAAACTTAAATTTTATATTTAAAAATTCGACCAAAATTACTATTGATTGAACAACTAATATATTAAAAAAAATTATACTAACCATAACATTATTTGTCAATAAACACAATCATTTTACTAATAAAATTTTAATATAAAAAATAAAATTTATTAATTTTTTTGTATTAAGACTAGGTATACTAAGTTACATTTTAATTTTAATTTTAGGATAATATGTTTATAATAAAATTTAATTAAATAATTAAAATATACACTTTAAAATTTAAAAATACCCATTCAAAGTTAAACACATAATTAAATAATATAAGATATAATTTTATTTTTACTTAAATTGTAATATTAGCTAAAATTTATATAAATAAATAGAATAGAGAAAACAAAAAGAAGGCTTATTGAGTAAGTAAAGAACCGAGTCCATAGTCAATGAGCTGAGTCAATAAAGTCCTACAAGTATTATTTTAACGAGTCGGTAAAGGGACAGGTCACAGGACACGGCTAAGAAACCTGCCCTAATAATTTCATTGATAAAAAGAAAAAAGAAATTATAAGCTTAATTTCACAAATTTTAAAAATTAAAATATATTTAATAAAATAAATAAAAAAATAAGAATCAAAATTTAATTTTATTAATTTTAGATTATAGAGACTTAAAAATAATAAATTATAAAATTTTTGAGATTGTAAGGAAGAAAAAAAGTTTATTTATATTAGTTTTAAAATTATAAAGACCTAAAATATAATTAACCCAGAAGTTACCCTTCCTATTCTATACATAGATTCATCCATAGCATTTGTAATAGAAAATATTTTTAGCGACGTTTTCACTAAAAATCTGTTTTGATGTATTATCAGTATTATCCAATTCAAGTATAGCTTGTCGAAATCTCGCGTCCTATAGAAAGCAAAGACTAACATACACCCTTCGTAACTCTGTGTCAACCACCGAACACATTTTATGAACTTAGCATATTTTATGTAAATCATAAACCTAAGCATGAAAGTTAGGAGTAAAAATAAGAGATAAATAAACACGCGATGCTATCACTAGTTACTTAAACACATATCTTTATCGTATAATATATCATATATTACACACAAGATCCAACCATTTCTAGAAGCTCAAAGGATCATTTAAACAAAAGCATATTAATCAGACAAATGTCACTACTTATATTATTTTATTATAATAAAATTAGGATTAAATTTTAAAAAATATATGAATAATATGGAGTAAATATATAATTATTTTATTTTATTTTTAATTGTCTCGTCATTAGTTCGTTAATTTTTAACGGTCGGTGACTATATTGATATCATTTTAATAGGTGACTGGTGTATTTAACGCTTTTTAAAGTATTGTGGTCATTTCGATACTAACCCCATAATATGATGACTATCTATATAATTTACCCTAAAATAAAATAGGAGAAATTCACTAAAAATAAAATAACTAAAATAAATTGGACATTTTCCCCTTTCTCGATATTGGATTTTGTTTTGGTGTTAGTTATGAAAAGGGTTTTTAACGAGACCCTTATCTTTTTATAAAAAAAATTATAGCAAAATTATCTATTTTGATTCGAATTGAGCCGAACCCAACGAGCTTCGAAGCCGAGCCAATTCCGAATTTAAAAATTTCAGCTCGCCGAGCCTAGTAACACTATTTCCGAACCGAGTCTGACCAAGCTCGAACTCGGCTTGTTATCACCCATACTCAAACCTATACTCTCCATGAACAAAGACAATTCCCTTAATCCCTACTCAAACCTGTAATCTTGAACTTTAAGTCCGAGTCGATCCTAATAGTATAATTCGAGTATTTATTAAAAAATTATTTAATTTATATATTAAAATATATTGATATTAGTATATATCAATATTTGAAAAAAATCTATTGATACATTTATATTTTAATTTTATTTATTTCTATAGAAGCAACTAGATTTATTAGAGAAAAATATCTGTACTAAAATGAGGATTTACGATTATAAAAGTAAACTAACTACATAATATATATTCTTTTATAAATTATAACCATTGTTCATATAAAAAATCAATTAAAAAATTTAAAAAAAAAATAAATATGAATAACAATATTAGATAAAGACCACGCAGCCGAAGTATTAAACCTTGTAACTTTGGGACTCAATAAGCCTTTAAATGAAAAAATTATTAGGTGAACCTTGTTCATCATATTATTTGTGGTCTCAATTAATCAGGATCGTTTATTTTAATTTTTTCAAGGTAAATCATCATTTTTTTACATGTAATTAGTGGGTGAGAGGTCATTAAATAGTTATTTAAAGATAAACGATCTTGATTACTTGGACCACATATAATATAATGAACAAGGTTCACCTAATAATCTCTCGTTCAAATGTGTTGTGTTTCAAATCGAGAACCAATTTTGTTTTCTTGAACAAACAAACAGATGTCTGCATCTAAATGAATCTACAGTGTCTAAAAAAAATTGGTTTTATAGCTTGCAAGGTGGTATGGCCATCCCTTTTCCTCAGTCATAATCGAACAAACACAAAAACTGTGTTAGATCCAACCGAATGTGATGCCCTAAAGTTTGGTTAAGTTTAAATGTCCTTCTTTTGAACATTGTAATGTTTTAGGAACAAGGTTTTTGTTTTAGCTTTGTTCCATGTTATTAAGTGTTTTCCTTTAGGGTATGGAAAAGTGTCCCCTGTTCGAGCAAATGAACGTGTATTCGAGACATTTCCATAAAGTTTTATTCGCATATATGTAAGGGGTGGACAGTTGAGTGGACTGTTCCATGGGTCTAGGCATAAATGAATTCCTACACATCATCGGGGCGGCCCCTACCGCTAAGACGATGGTGTGCATGAGTCTTTCTTGTAATCCCGAACACTTTATTTAATAAGACCACTTTTATTTTTCCTACGAAGAAAGTTGATGTCTATTTGGTGCATTCGTTATGTCCCACGGTATCGACTTTGGCTTAAAGATTAGTGTAGTGGATGAGAATTGACTCATGTGGCCTTGATACTGACGCGTCCGTGATAAATCCTTGGTGAAGGATGTGTGTGAGGCTGACTTGTCGAGGATGTGTTCCTTTTAATGTGCTGCACGACCTAACCACCTAGGGTGCAAGGGCTAGGCCCGTGACACAATGCTTCTATTAAACTTGTCGGTATTACGATAGTATACCGGTATTTGAATCTCAGCACCACATTTATCTGCCATTGTGTTCCCCCACAATGTAGCTCCCACTAATTTGTTGAAAGGAGAAGAGAATGGTCTCTCATGAAAGAGAAGAACATGTCAGCCAAGCCAAGGATGATTGCCTGCAACCCAAACAGATCACCAACCTTGGTGCAGGCAAGTCATCCTTGGCTACCAGACAAGTTCTTATCCTCATGGAAGACCTCTCTTCCTCGATATCAAATCCATGCATCGACGGTCGCTAGGGGAGGAAGACAAGGTCTCGCATGAAAGAAAAGAGCTTGTCAAGTTAGCCAAGGAGACTGCCTGCTACGCAACAAAGGGTATTCATAGAAAGCCACTCCCGAAGGGATCAGGCAAGTCATCCTTGGCTACCAAACACAACTCTTATCTTCATGTTAGACCTTTCTTCCTGTCTCGAGTATTTCAAGCTCGAATGGCAATGCCAACAACACCATTTCCAATCTCTATATTTATAGCAGACTCGAATTGCCAAGCATCATTTTGATCCCTTCTGGCTTCTCATCCATAGAGCTTTTTCCCTTACTGCAATACTAGCTGCCCATAATGGAATAGATTCGTTTATATGCCGTAGGGACCCCATAGAGTCTCCTCAAATATTAAGGAAATGTCTTGAAGTTTCTGACCATGCCGGTAGCACCTTTGCTCAGCCAACTTGCACCTAAACTTAGCCCCCCTCGAAAGAAATGTACTGCTAGGGTTGTTGCAGTATGATCTAGATAAGCATACCAATTCCCTTATTAGCTACCTTTCATTTATGCTACCATGTGCATCTGTTACTCTAGCTCTTGGGTAGGGGTCTCGCCACGTGAATTTTTTAAGGATTTATATTAGAAATATATAAAAAATACTTAAACAGAGCGATAATTTAAAATTTTTAAGGTATAACTGTATTTCTACCACCTCTCTCGGTCCATCTCTACGTCGTAACGCTTGAGGTTTTTGCTAATGTCTTCAAGCTATACCGTGTTACTTATCTGAAATCTGTTGATATTCTTCATGCAAATCAAGAGTTCATATTAAGTTTGCAGCACCCGGTCTTAACCAGAAACCAACAGATTCACCACCAAAATCATATGAGTTGAACTATCAATCGGTTAGTTTAGCGGGACGAGACGTTAGATCTCTTAAACAAGATCAAATGTTTAAATTCTGACATAGTGAATAGAAAAAACTGGGTTGGGAAAGTCGCCCCATAATAAGCCTTTACCAAACCTGATATCAGGGGCGGTTCAAAGATTTTGGGACCCTATGCAATTTATTAAAATATAACTCTTAAAAGTAATTGTCCATAATTCTCGCAAGTTTTGAAAATGAGATCCTTAGAAGCAATTGTCCATTTTAGACCCCTTGTGCTGTTGTTCCTATTGCGCATGTCCAGAACCTCAATGATTCTATAGAAACAATAAGATTTTATAATCAATTGTCACATAAACAATTATAACGTTTTAACGATTATAACTCATTTTTCTTAAGAGTTTTTTTTTTTAATTTTTACAATGAATTTCGATATTAACATTATCTAATGAATGTAATTTATCAAAATTTTGGGGGTCTCCTTTTTAAGAGATCTTGTGCGGTCGTTCTTATTGCGCCTGTTCAGAACCTTCATTACCTTATATGAATTTGTCACTAGCAAATCAGATATAGATGGTTATAAAAAAACAGATGAGTTGGCATGAGCGAAACTAATGACCGGGGGAGGGACAAGTTTAGGGATGACAAAAATACTCATCCCCGACCTGACTCGGTGCACCCCGACCCGACCCGACCCGGTACGACTTGACCTGATCCGGTCGGGATTTTCTCTTTAAATTTTGGGGATTTGGGCGGGGCGGAGCTTAGAAATCATTGAGTCGGGTCGGGTTTGGGTATTTGTTTGAAATTTCCCTCCCCGCCTCGGTATATTTTTATATATTTTATTATATTTGTAAAAAATACCATTATACATAAACACTTTTATGTGTTTTAAGTAATTTTTATACTTTTGAAGTTTGTTCTTATAATAAAAAATTATTAGATGTTGTTCAAGTTTTAATATATTCGATTCTGTCAGTGGATGATTCAAGTTTTTTTCTTTTAAATATGTAATTTAACATGTTAGAAATTTAAATTGTATTTTATTTTATTTTTTTACATAAATTTAAAGTTACTTAAAAACCATAATTTATGATTATGATGAAGGATTGATCAAATCTAACTTTTATCGTTGACAAAGATTTTTTTTTAATTTTTTGGGTCGGATCGGGTTTAAGAAATAATATATCAGGACAAGACGGGACGAATAAATTAATATTTTAACCGGATCGAGTCGGGATCAAGTTTAAGGATTACTAAATCGAATCGGGATGACCAAAAACCCACTCCGCCCCGTTGACATCCTAGACAAATTGCATGTATTTTGACTTTAAACAGCTCAATCAAAGGGAAATAGATTGAAAATATTGGTGATTTTGAGTGGCTATAAGCAAGAATGAAATATAGTGAAAGCACAATATTGGTCCATACATTTTAGTAAACGGTGATAGAAACCTCCCCAAAGGGCATATACCAAGGGACATTTCAATTTGAGATGCCCTATTGACATTCCATGTGCATGCATTCCTTTGTTCACAAATACATTTTGGTATTTATTCTTCATTTTCAATAAATAATAAATATATCAATGAAATACTAGTAAAGATTCACTCAGTAAAAATGATGAGTTAAAAAAATTAAATAAGTGAGTGTATTTGATTGATTGATCCTATAAATGACGTGACAGAAATGACCCATAATATAATTTCTCAAGATATCGACATATAAAGTTAATAAACTCAACCAAAAGCAATGAGTCAAGTTGTAATGGATTCTCGTATTATTAATTCTATTTTGTATGAGTTCGAATCTCAGTATTTAACTTGGTAACGTAATATCGTTCATATCTTCTTAGTATAAAAATCAGAACAAAAATCCTCTGCCTCTTTTTTGTGTCTCCCTTTATGCCTCCTTTGTGTTTTTGTAAAAAATTGAATTTTAAACCCTATACCTTTATTTTCTATATTCTAAACTTAAACCCTACACCCTAAAAAATACACCCTACCCTTAATTCCCTAAACCCTAATCAAAACCCCTAACTTAGAACCCTAAACCCTAAATCCTAACCCTCTAATTTAAAGTAGGGGCAAATGGAGGCATGAGAAAGGGACGGATGATTTGGGTTCTAAAAATCAATCTCATTTCAAATACATGCACTTTGGCCCTTCTCTCGTTCATCAATTTTCTTTCCTACCACCTGATCATCTGATTTTGGTTGTGAATCAATTGGTTTCTGGTCAAATTTGTGAGGCGCAAACTTAATGAAACTCGTAATCTGTATTGTATGAACAACGTTTTTTGATTCTAGATCAGTCACACAATATGGCTTAACGTTTAAGGAATTTTCACATGATACAACTAATCTGAGCTAGCTCTAGAGAGTCGAATCCGAGTCGAATATAGTAACAGACCCAGAAATATTTTTAACAAATTAAGGGTACACATGTAGACCTTTGAAGTACTACAAGTGGATTCGTCACAGCTAACAGATACACATGGTAGCATAAATGAAAGCTAGCTAAGAAGGGAACTGGTATGCTTATCTGGATCATGCTGCAACAACCCTAGCACTAGCAGTACATTTCTTTCGAGGGGGGCTAAGTTTAGGTGCAAGTTGGCTGACCAAAGCTGCCACCGGCATGATCAGAAACTTCAAGACATTTCTTTAATATTTGAGGAGACTCTATGGACTATGGGGTCCCTACTACATATGAAACGAATCTATTCTATTATGGGCTGCGAGTATGGAAGTATGGGAAAAAGCTCAATGGATGAGAACTGAGAAGGGATCAATTCAAAAGTATGCTTGGCTAATGGCAATACAAATCTGCTATAAATATAGATGTTGGCACTGCCATTCGAGCTCGAAATACTCGAGAGAGGAAGAAAGGTCTAACATGAAGATAAGAGTTGTGTTTGGTAGCCAAGGATGACTTGCCTGATACCTCCGGGAGTGATTTTCTATGAACACCCTTTGTTGGGTATCAGGCAGTCTCCTTCGCTAACTTGACAAGCTCTTTTCTTTCATGCTAGACCTTGTCTTCCTCCCCTAGCGACCGTCGATGCATGGATTCGATATCGAGGAAGAGAGGTCTTCCATGAGGATAAGAACTTGTCTGGTAGCCAAGGATGACTTGCCTGCACCAAGGTTGGTGATCTGTTTGGGTTGCAGGCAATCAACCCTGGCTTAGCTGACATGTTCTTCTCTTTCATGACAGACCATTCTCTTCTTCCTTTGGGAGCTACATTGTGGGGGAACACAATGACAGGTAAATGTGTAGAGATTCAAATAACGGTAAACTATGGTAATAACAATAGTAGTGTTGTTCGAAATCATTATTTTAATTAATTCGTAAATAACATATATTATGTTCGACTGTCGCAACTATAATAAAATACAGCTCCGACAGGTTTAACAGAAGCGTTGCAAACCTATAAAACCAATCTTTTTAGGCAATGTAGTTTCATTTAGATGTCGAATCGTGTCTTTATTGACGTTCCACTTTAAAAGGTTTAAGGTTTTAGGTCAAGGGTTTGGTTAGGATTTTAATCTTTTTTAACAAAGTACATGAAATAAGACATAGTTAGGGACCGAAAATTTTTACTCGACATTTGCTTGTTTGTTAAAAAAACAAGATTTGTTATTGATGCGACTAATTATTTCAATAGTTATAAGAAATATACATTATATAGTTAGTTTATTTTTATAATCGTAAACTCTCATTTTTAATTTGGATATTTTCTTCTTTAATAAAACTAACTTGCTTCTATAAAAATAAATCAATTAAAATATAAATGTATCAATAGACATTTTTTCTAATATTGATGTATACTAATATCAATATATTTTGACATATACAACGTAAATATTTTTTTGAATATACAATATAAATATATTAAATTATGTATATATAAATAAATTTATAAAAAATATATTTTATTTGAATAATTTCTAGAAATTATTGATAAAAAATATAAATAAATATATATTAGTTATCAAATTTTCACAGTTTTTTATCAATTGCGGGGATAGCTCAGTTGGTAGAGCGTTAGATTGAAGATCTGAAGGTCGCGTGTTTCGATCCTTGCTCACCGCAAAGAATTTTATATTTTTGCTCTTCCTCCTAGCTCTCTCCAGATTGTCCTCTGCTTATCATTTTGCCTGGTTCCTTTATCTTCATCTTCCTTTAGCATAAGTTAACGAGATTTCTGTTTTTCCTCGTTTTTTCGGTATCAGTCAATGGCTATATGTAATAAGTTTGGTAATTCATTATTCTACAATTTTGTTTTTCTGGTTTAGAGCTAGTGGAGATTGTGGGAAGAACTGTGAGATCAGAGAATTACAGGTCACCAAACAGGCCTATATATATATATATGGTAGGCAGAGTCTCTCGGAGCATGCCTTGCCTTCTCGGTTGCAGCTCGGAAACCTGACATAGGTCCAAAGTTACAGTCTTACATGGATACAAATACATATATATTTATGTATGTTTATATATAATTATTCCGAGCTTGTTTACGAGCTTTTCGAATCAAACTTAAGTAAGCTCGGCTTAAGTCATTTAAATCCCGAACCGAATTCGATCCCGAATCAAACTTACTCGAACCGAACTTTAACCGAACCGAATTTAAATAACTCGCGAGACATACAAGCTCATTATCACCCTACGGCTGACTTACTTTGCACAGGCTAGGAGTTGAACTCATGCCCTTTGGAGCCGAGAGCAATAGCTAAACCATAGGGCTACATTGATATTTGAATTAGATATTTTATCTTAAGTCGGTATAAGAATTTTTATTACCAAGTTGGTACTTGAATTAAACATCTTCTTCTAAATTAGTATCAAAATTTATATAATCTATCAATTTGGTCTTAATTTAAAATAAATCAATAATTTTAACTCTTTATATTTATTTATTTATTATCAATTTACTCTTTATTATTCTATTAAATTGTTTAATCTTTTCCATAAATGTTAAATTAATTTCCTAGTATAATAAAAGTTTAACAGTTACTTGTTATTTTATTATAAAATATAGTTATTCAATTATTGTTTTGATTCAATAGATTCACTTAATTTGATTGTATCATAAAAATGACATAATTGATAAAAAAAATTAATATGAAGGGTTTATTTTGTTGGATTAAATCAAATTAGGATCAAATTGATAGAATATATAAGTTGTGAAACTAAAATTGTTAATAAAATTACCAAAACAGTAAATGAGATTAAAATATCTTAAGTATCATTTTAAAAACAAAATTTCTTTAAGTATCGACTTGGGATAAAATATCTTATTTAAATAATAATCTAAAAATAAAAATTTAGATAGTAACTTAAAAAAATCGATTAATTCAAATACCAAATATATATTTAAATTTATTTATTTCAATATATTTTTCGGTACATGTATTCTCAAGAAAAGTTCACTGAAGGAAATGAACCACTCTTATCTATAATTACATCCCCACATCTACAACCACATCATCTAAGTTCGACATTGTGTCATTCGTGATTGTTTTGTTGAAACCTGAAATAATCACTGCATAAGATAACGGTGCAATAACATCAATCCTCTTCGAATTTCTAAGATCTAATGTAGACTTATCTCCTTGAAACCCAGATGCCAATTGTATATCAATCTCCATTCCCTTCACAGCGTCAGTTTCAATAATAAATTTCATAGCCTTACCACGAAGCCTGCTGATCATCAATCGACAAAGGAACAACCTGGACGTTTAAGTGGTGGAAATTGTATCTGATCAACAACCGTCACTCTCACATTTTCATGGTGATTATTTAAATCAGAAATCTGATGAACAATATCAAGATATGCCGATGGCGTAAGATTATCTGACAAAAGGAATAAAAATATAATTGGATGAATGAAACGAAAAAATCAAAAGAAAAGGTTATCAAAACCCAAAAAAAAATCTCGACAACAGATCACCATGATCTGAAACCAAATGGCCGGAAAATCACTTAATTTTTGACCTATTTTCTTAAACATTTTTTAAATACACTTATTTTTCGTAAATCAGCCGAAATCACGTTTCAAACAAACAAAACACTTAATTTTTCTTCGCTCTTAAAAAAAAAATCATAATTCCGATCGAACTTATACCAAATCAGACCCAAACAAACCTTCAGTTTTAGAAACCCTACCCAGTTCTCTATCACTCTCTGCAGAAATCATTTCCCTTGAAAACGTTCGCTCTCTCTACTCACTATTCTTGACCCATCTGATATCTATCTACGTCGCCGTCTCTCAGAACATCAAGCGCCGTCGTTTACTCGCTGCCATCTCCGGACTTAAGATTCTATCAATTTTCTTAGTTTCTGATGGTTGACAGAAATCTCGATCTACCTGATGATCTCTTACCCTCCAAAATCGGCTCTGACCACTCCTCCAAAGGTATTCAATACATTCCTTTCTTGCCTGTTTAACTTTTCTTTGTTTCAGTTATTATCCTAATTCCTACAGATTTATAATTTTAGCATTCCGATCGTATTGGTTTACCGTTTCAATTCAATCTGCATATTTGACTTAAAATTTGTTTTTTTTTCCGCAAATTTTCTCTGATTTGAGTTTTAATGGTTTGATTTATTAATTCTAGATTTTTGATTTCGTTAATGATTTCCGTTAGATATCGTTTAATGTTTTTTTTTTTTTCATAAAATAGAAAAAAAAGGGAATTCCATGATTGTTTGTACGTAGAATTGTATCAGCTCAAATCATTCCGTTCAAATGCAGTTAGAGAAAAGTTTGGGTTTTTTATTGGAAGAAAAATCACTTCAGTTGCTTCTCATTATTATTGGCAAATTTTAACTGTTGACCCTGAAGATGATATATAGTAGTAGAGTATGTTTTTCTCTATTATATGAGAAGATTATTATTGGTAGTTCAATCACTAAGCATTTGATCTTTTAGAGATTCAATGAAAACAAGCTTGATGCGTGAGGTTAGATAATTTCTGCCATTTGCATCTATGTATTATCTTAGTTTCTGTTATTGTTATGTGAAGGTTGGGATGGGAACTTGGAGAAAGGACTCACCAGGTTACTGGACGACACCAAAGGTAATAAATATTTTTCTTGTATTTTAAAATTCATGTGCTTCTCTTTTCTTGTAAAGGTTTCACTCTTTTTATTTCTGTGTGACCAATAGATCAACCAACTTCCGAGTGCAGCATACCTCTGTCCCCACAATGGCTTTTCTCTAAAGTGGATGATGCTAAGATGTTACCTGCTGGAGTGTCTGCGGTATGCAACTTTCATTTCTCTCTAGTAAATGTTTTTAGGGTACTGATCACCATATGATGGTTTAATTTGTTTGTTTCTAGTTTCATTTACCCTTTTGAAGTGGGATCACAGGGGAAATAGTGAATATGGTATTCTGATTACTTAAAAAGTAGTTTGATTAGTTTTGGCTTGTGTTGTTTTTGTGCTATAATTTCTATTCTCCTTAACAGGATACAAGAACCACGGATTTGCTCCGTGGAGACTCTGGTGATCCCAAGTTGAAAGATAGTTGGCATTTAGATTGTTCTCAGGACAAGAAAGAATGGAGGAGGGCTGCATCTGATCCTGAAAGCGGCCGCCACTGGCGTGAAGAGGAGAGAGAAACTAGCTTACTTGGCCGAAGAGATCGCAGAAAAGAAGACCGTCACGTTGATATTTCTTCAACAATGGATGTTCCAGAAAATAGGGCCTTGTTGTTTTCAGAGCGACGGCAAGATGTTAATAGTTGTGGTTCAGGGCTTGAATCTCGAAGAGAAAACAAATGGTCTTCAAGATGGGGTCTTGAAGACAAAGAAAAGGATTCTCGAAATGAGAAGAGAATAGATGCTAAGAAGGAAGATGCCTCTTCCGAGAAACAAGCTCTTGGTATTGGGGAACGCTTACCTTCTGAGCGTGACAATGATTCTCGTGATAAATGGAGGCCACGCCATCGTATGGAAGTTCATGCTAGTGGATCTGCTTCTTACCGCAGTGTTCCAGGGTTTAGTTTGGAGAGGGGACGAGTGGAGAGATCAAATGTGGGTTTTACAGCAGGACGAGGGAAACCACAATCTGTTTCTGTTATTGGAGCTCTTCCTGTGGATAAAATCAAGACCTTTAATGCATATTACTACCCAAGAGGAAAACTCCTCGACATTTACCGCAAGTAAAAGGCTGCTCCAAATTTTGACACCCTACCTGATAAGCTGGATCATTCATCAACTATAACAGAAAAAGAAATTGTTGAGCCTTTGGCTTTTGTTCCTCCTTATGCAGAGGAAGAGGTATGAAGCTTCTAAGCTGATTCATAGAAGAAAAATCTACCCATTTTTATCCTTCTATGTGGCTACCTCAAATTTTTTTGCCTGATACTTACAGGCTGTCCTTGGAGATATATGGAAAGGAAAAACTACAAGCAGTGATGTGATCTGTGACTCATTTAGGGACACAAGTAGGGATCAATTGAAAACATTTCTGCTAGTGTTTCATTTATGTTCCAAACTTGCCTAGTAAATGATCAGATACTTTTGAGAAGCTAAGTTATGTTCTCATCCTAATCTATGTCTTATTGATGTGATTTCAGGTGAAGAAAAACATCGTTTCTCAATTAACAGGGAGAATAGCGCTGAATCTGGTGAGAAGGCTGCTGTAAACAATAATTATCAAGGGTACCATGATGTAACATTTTTTGTGTCAGATTCACAGATGATTATGACAAAGGGTAGGGAACTTTCAGCTTTAGTTGTTTTCTATCAGCATTCCATTAAGGTTGATATTCATGATTTGTTTTGCTTGTCATTGCAGAAATGAATAGTTCAGAAGGCGGAGAAAGATATATAACAGAATCTGGTATTGATTTAACCAATGCTTTGGGGTCAGATAAAGAGATTGATGATGGTTCCTCAAATTACATGGATGGATTGAAATCTTTTGATAAGCGACCAGCTACTGATATGAAAATGGAGGACTCTAGTGTGAAGGACAATGTATCATCCATGCAATTTGGAGTGGGTAGAGTTAACGATATTCCTGAAGACTCAAGCTCTTTGTATGATTTTCAGTCACTACAGCCTACTCTTGGCCGTAGCCAGAAAAATGTTGAGGGGAATAATGAGGCACATTCTCTGGAAAGTATTACCCCTCCTGAGGAATTGAGTTTGTGCTATCTTGATCCTCAAGGGGTTATTCAGGGACCATATCTGGGGATTGACATAATTTCATGGTTTGTGCAAGGTTATTTTGGTACAGACTTACCTGTTCGATTGGAAAATGCTCCTGATGGATCGCCTTTCCAAGAACTTGGTGAAGTGATGCCTCACCTAAGGATGAATTCTGGTTCAGCCTCCAGTGTTAGTGCAGTTACAGGAATGCAGATACCTGATTGTTTTGAAGGGAGCTTGGGAGAAACCATATCTTCTGCTTCTGCTCCAGAGTTGAAGGGGTCTGCCGTTGTACATGAGCAGCAGCAGTTTTTGTCTGCTTTGGAGAGTTCTGGTACTAATTTTCAGTTAAGAGGGCTTCTCAAAGTTATCATTCTGAGCATCAGTTTCCTGAAGATCAAAATCTCCGTCAATTTGCTGCAGCTCATTCAGATGGTAAGTTTAGCGGGTTGAATATTTTGTTGATTTTATTAGTAATTGAGTTTGATAATGATGCCTGTTTTTCTTGTGTGATGCAGAAATTATATTTCCTGGAAGCCCTGGAAGTGCTGGTGCTGAGCCTTTGAAAGCTTCTGCCGAAATTCAAGATCCTTTTGTCAATCCTGTAAGCCATTTGTCCATTGCAAATGAATTTTCAAAAACCAATGTACCTACTCGTCAAGGTGATGAGTTGCTTCCAGAGGCATGGCCTGATGATTATAGAAGAAATGTTGTGTTTGATCCTAACATTCATCTAGGCAGTACTGCTTCTCGGCCCTTATCTCACAGAGAGCAAGAACACAATGGTTTGGACCTGATACAACACCTAATGTCCCAAAAGCTGCTCAATGAACCACTTCAAGAGAAAAATCAACTCTTTCATCCTTTTCCGCATTCAACTGGATTTGGTGTGGAGTGTAGTCATAATTTTGATTTGATGCAGAGCAAGAATCTCAAGCAGCAGCACTCAATCCATCATTCATCTCCGCATATGGAACATCTTTTGCAGCTCCAACATGAACAGCAGCAGCAGTTGGAGCTTCAGCGACGGCAGCAGCAGCAGCTGGAACTTCAGCGACGGCAGCAGCAGCAGCTGGAACTTCAGCGACAGCAGCAGCGGCAGTTGGAACTTCACAGGCAGCAGCAGCACTTGGAACTTCAGCTACAGCAGAAACTGCAGTTGGAACTTCAGCGGCAGCAGCAGCAGCAGCAATTGGAACTTCAGCGACAACAGCAGCACTTGGAACTTCAGCAACAGCAGCAGCTTCGTCACCATCAAATTAAATTGTTGCAACAGTTGGAACAACAACATCTACAGCAGCTTCATTCTCAAGCTCAGGAGTTGCTACTTGATCAATTGCTGCGTCATCAGATTTCTGATCCTGGTTATGGCCAGCACATGCCTGATGCTTCTAGAGACAACATACTTGATCAGGTTCAGCTACAAAGGCATCTTCTAAATGAATTGCAGCAGAGTTCTCATTCTTCAGGGCACCTGGATTCATCACTAGAGCAGATCATCCAAACAAAGATCAACCGGAGTACAGCCCAAGGGGAACAGGCTGATTTTTTGGATTTCATGTCACATGGGAAGTTTGGAAATATGCTTCCTGCAGAACATCTGCTTCGTCTTCAACAAGAGCAGTTTCGATCTAGGGCACTGATCCAACATCAATTGGAAATGGAGAGGAGTAGACAGCATGCTGGTCCTTGGTCTGTAGATGAAGTTGGTCCATTTGTCAGGAATCCTAGCATTCATCCCCAGTCTCAATCAGTGGGGTTGAATGATTCAGATCTTCACCATAAGAGATTTTCATCTTTAGAAGAGCAGTTTAGCCATCTTAAAAGGAATCAAGCTTTGCAGGAGCAACAGCACCGAGGGGATTTTGACCCCAGTGCTACAGCACCTGGCAGCCCCACTCTTTCTGCACCTGCTCCTGGGATGAAAGTAGACAATGTAAATTCTCTAGATCCATTTGAACGTCACTATAATAAGTATTCTAACAGCAAAGTGGGTTCATTCTCTTCTGGTAACTATTCTCTTGGCCAACAAATTTCGGCTGATGTGTATACTTCTCATCCAGATTTAATAGAGAGCTACCAGTCTAGGCAGAATGAGCAACTAGATAATAGTTGGGCGGAGAAACAAATGCAACAATTAGGTCTTGAAGAAGATCTGCAAAGAAGGGAGTCCAAAGTTGATTCAAGCACTTGGACATCAGCTGGAGGGACTCGTGAAAACTCTAATAAAACGTTAATGGACCTTCACCAAAAACTTGGTATTCAGTCCATGCAGTCATCAGAAGTACATGATCAATATTCTACTTCATCTTCTAGTGGGAGGGAAACCTTTTGGCCTGTTCCTGAGCCACAAACTTCAGATTTACCTTTCAACCATTTCACAGATCAGGAACTTCACATGAACGGCTCTTCTTCAGAAGGCCCTTTAAATTCTTGCTCATTTGCTGAAGAACAGTCATGCATGTTGGGCTCTGGGGATCCATTTTCTAGTAGTTATGCAGGTGCTAGGTTGACGGCAAAATCTGCTGTGGATAACGAATTACTGGAGGGTAAGGAGAAGAGAAACGGATTGAAAGGTATGATTTCTCGGAGTGGTTCCGTGACAGGGTCTGAGGACAATGTTTTTGAGCCAGTAGAGACAACTTTGGACTGTGGTGACCTACAAAGTAGAACCCATATCCGGCATGGCTCTCATAATTCTGGTAATCTGTCAAAAAGAAATTTTCACTGAATGCCATTTTTTGTATGAACTGAATCTTGAAAGTGAAATGGTGCAGGTGGCAATGACAGCTTGTACAGTAACGAAATCGGATTTGATAAACTAGTTGGAGAAGAACCCTATAATGATAGGTGATTTTCTTATGGATTTTTTTGGGGGATACAGCTACGACATGTCTCATTTTGCCGTTCCCCCCATCGGCATTTGATAATCGACATAACTGCACACTTTGCACCAGCAGTTTCGTTTCGGTTGTTAACAATGTTTTAACTCGTAAACTTTATTTGTAAAGCATTCTAAATACCCTGTGTTTTCTCTATAGGTTAAGGTCAGTGATGCTGAAAGTGCGTGATAAAGTTTCAGAGGTTTCATCATCCCAGGATGTTTTTCCTGATCAAAACACAGTGCCATTTGTGAAGCAGAAAAACTCTACAAGCTTTTCAACTCAAGCAAAGAGAAGCGTAGAAGCCGAGGCAACAGCCAAGAAAGATGCAGTTATGAGAAGGACCTCATCTTTCAATGACGCTGCAGTGTCTGAGGCATCATCATTCATCGAGATCCTTAAGAAGCCGGTCCATTTTCACGAGACTGAGGCAGCAGCAGCATACACCTCTGCTTTTGAGCCAACATCTGATGGCGCTTCACAACCTCTGCGAAGTGGCAAGAAGAAAGAGAAGGGAAGACAGATTGATCCCGCCCTGCTTGGTTTCAAGGTTACGAGCAACCGCATTTTGATGGGCGAGATCCAACGTCTCGACGACTAATTTTTCTCGTCTACACATACCCTTGTCCTGTTGTACATTCCCTGTAAAATTTTTGTATAGTTTTGTTGGGTTTAGATAATGTTCAGTCTGGGTTTAAACGTTGTAGGCAATGAGCTAATCAGAGTTGAATACCTAAAATCTATCTACTCAGAATGGGAGTGATTAAATAAGCTGATATGTTGGAGATGGATAACGTGAAAGCTTGAGCCAGGACAGGATTATGATTAAATATTCATAATAATAAAATATAAATAGATAAATAGATATATTCCTAGATATGTTTTTTTTTATCATTTCTTACATATTAACACAAAATTAAAAGTATGATTAAATATTTAAATAAATAATTAATAGAGGTGGGAAATTGATTCGATATCTAAATTGATTTTACTCGATCTGAGATTTGATAATGACTTAAACATGATTTTTGAATTTAATTTAAAATTCAAAATAAATTGAATCAAATTGAACTTGATTTGTTTTTTTGATAAATTGAGAGAGAAACATACTATTAAGAGCTTTACTAAAAAATTCTCCTAAACTTAAATGAGGGAAAAAGACTCAAAACTGCATCCGGTGGAAACATGAAGATATAAGATGAGAAGTCCAGTTCTCCAAATGAAGGAACGTCACCAGATTAAGCCATTTTGGCTAATCCATCAGCAATCTTATTCGTTGTCCGACGAATATGAAAAATTTTGATCTCCCAAGATTGATCAAGAAACGAACAAACCTCTTTAACCAACGATGTCAAACCACCTCCTGCAGTCCGTTTAAGCAAAATACGAACCACATCCAGACTGTCCACTTCAAGAATAACCTTTCTTAAACCTCTCGTCCAAACCAGACGAAGACCTTCAATAACCCCCCAAAGTTCAGCTTCAATAATTGAGTAAATACCCACACACTTTGTGAACCCAGAGAACCACTCCCCGACACTATTTCTTATCACCCCACCGTAAGTAACAAAACCCGTAGAAACATTCTGAGAACCATCTGTATTGACTTTAAACCACTCAACTGAAAGAGGTTGTCAATGCTCATTGAAACCTGCATCTAAACGTGCAAACTCCCCCTAATGTCTTGTGGACGATTTTCCCAAAATGCATAGCTCATAAGCTCGATGACATTCAGTCCATACACTAAAAGCATCACGTTTACTTGGATCAAAAACACATAAGTTTCGAAACTTCCATAGGATCTATAACACCGAGCCAAAAAATAAATCCAATGAGGCATAGTCGAACCAAAATAAGTTGGATGCGCCAAATTCATTTTAATCCAGTCATGAAACTCCATAGAAAAAAATTCAGGAAGTTTGTCTGCACTAACCGTGGCAACCCACAAAGCAGTAGCCGGAGAACAATGACGCACAATGTGATCGATAGACTCCATTGTATTTCCACAAATCCCACAAGTCGTACTATCCTCCATATGCCGTCGAACACGTTCTAGGTTAGTGAGAACACGTCCGCTAGCAACAAGCCAAAGAAAAGAACGTATCTTCGGAATACCTTTAAATTGCGTAATAATCTTCCATAAATTATCTTCATTGTAAACATTAGGACCAATCCAAAATTTATACACAGATTTCACCGTGAAAACCCGTGACGCATTCCATCTCCAACCAACATAATCGGAGAAAGAAAATTGACGAGGTGTCAAACATGCAGCTAACCGATGGAGGATTGAATCAGGAAGATATGCGACACAATCTTGCCACTTCCAACACCCCAAATGATCAACCATATTGCTCACTGTAACCAAAGGCATTGTTGCAATGACTCTCTGATCTATAACATGATGTATCAAAGGACCGACATCACCCAACCAAGCATCTCTCCAAAAATCCACAGAATTTTTATCTCCAACAGTCCAAACAAGACTATCACGTACAGAACATCAAACGAAGCTAACACTCCTCCAAAGATGGGAACAATGTGCTCGATGAATTATGTCTGGAAGAAAATCATTCCATTTATACTTTGTCCTTAGCACTTGCACCCATAACTGATCCGGATGAGCTACAATATGAAAAGCAATTTTCATCAAAAAAGCCTCATTCTGTTTGTCCATTCGCTTAAACCCCAAACCGACGTTTTGAATTGGAGAACAAACTCTCTCCCAATTCACAAGGTGCACCCCATGTTTCTTGTCATTATGACCCAAAAAAAGCTTCGAACAATTTTTTCAACTTCATGACACACACCTTTTGGTAAAAGTGTGGACTGCATGGAGTAGTACGGAATAGAAGACAAAACAGATTTAGCAAGAACCACACGCCCCGCGAAAGAGAGACTATTTGCCGACCAACCATTCAGTTTATCCCAAACCCGCTGAATAATATATTGATAAACAACATTGGTCACTCTAGAATGTAAAAGAGGAACCCCAATATATATTCCCAAATCATTAACTTTACGAAAGCCAAACCTAGCACTGATGCTCAAACGTAATGGCTCCATAACATTTTTAGAGAAGAAAACATTGGTCTTGGTCACACTAACCTTTTGCCCAGAAGCGACACAAAACTTGTGCAAGATCTCCTCAATCACATTAACCTGAGTCTCCGATGCCTCGGCAAAAAGAAGCATGTCATCGACAAAAAATAAATGCGAAATTGCAAGACTATTTCTGACAAGTCGTACAGGTTTCCAAGAACGATCGTGTATAGCAAGGTGAATCAACTGTGCCAACCTTTCCATGCAAAGCACAAATAAATATGGAGAGAGGGGATCCCCTAACGAATACCACGCGAAGGAAAAAAAGAATCAGATGTAGACCCATTTCAGAGCAATTGCATAGATACTGAGGATACATATCGCATAATTAAAAGCCCAAACTCATCTGGTAAACCAATGTCTTTCAGTGTGTCATCAATAAAATCCCATTCAAACCTATCATAAGCCTTTTCAAGATCAATTTTGAGTGCCATAAAGCCAACTTTATCTTTCTTATTGCGCATAGAATGAATCACTTCTTGTGCTATTAGTATATTGTCCGTAATAGAACGCCAGGTACGAAACTTGTTTGGTTCATCGATACCCAATCTGGCATGTACTTCTTTAGGCGATTAACAATAGTTTTCGTGATGATTTTATACAACACTGAACACAAACTAAAAGGGCGAAATTGGGTCATATTCTCAGGCGAATTAACATTCGGTAAGAGCAAAAGCAAAGTACGATTCAATGATGGAGAAATAGGTTGTCCCTCAAAAGTAGCTCGAACCAAATTGCAGACAGAATGTCCCACTATCTCCCAATTTTTCTAGTAAAACATAGCATGCAAACCATCTACTCCTGGAGCCTTCAACGATCCCATATCAAACACAACAATACGAACTTCCTCATTAGTAACCGATCTTAAAAATGCATTCTTCATTTCCTTAGTACATTGGCGAAAATGTCCTCTAAGCACAGAATCAAGATCGAGACTTTCATAAGTGGAGAACAGATTTTGGTAGAAACCTATGGCCATGCTTTGTAATTGTTGCTGATCAGAACACCAAACTCCATTTGAATCTTTTAGAACCTTAATAACATTAGCTCTTCGTCTTTGCATCATACACCAGTGATAATAAGAGGTATTACGATCACCAAGAATTGCCCAACGAACTCGTAATTTTTGAAGCCAGAGGCTCTCCTCATAACGCAAAACCTCCTCTAATTCTGCTCGTAAATCAGGGTCCAACTGGACAAGGAAATCAGAATGAGTAACACGTAGAGCTCGGTCAATACCCCTGATGTGCGCAAGTAATTCTTTTTTCTTCTTACCAATGTGACCAAAAACTTCTTTATTCCATTAGCGAGCTTTGTCAGTAAAAACGTGAACATTCGATTCCACATCCAAGTTGAGATCCCAAGTGTTTTGCAGGAACTCCTCAAATTGTGGATGATCTTGCCAAGTTGCAATAAAGCGAAAAGGACGATTCTCCCTATCACCCTCATTATTCGGATAATGAAGTAACAAAGGGCAATGATTAGACCCCACACGATCCAAATGAGAAACAATAGTGTTTGGAAAGAATCTCGCCCTACCTTGATTAAACAAACATCTATCTAATCTCTTTCGAGTCGAACCACACTTCCAAGTAAAATCATCTCCTCTAAAATCTGCATCCATTAAGCCATTATCAAAAATAAAATCATGGAACATAAGACTAATTCCACTTCCACGAATAGAATCACCATCACGTTCATTTTGACGTAATATAGAATTAAAATCCCCACCTAATAACCAAGTCATATCATTACCATGGTTTAGATCAGATAAACTATCCCATAGCCTTTTCCGAATAATAGCATTAGGGCTAGCATACACAACTGTAAAATACACCCAACGAGTAGATCCGATAAGAGAAACCTGACCATGTACAAATTGGTTTGAAATCTTCAAAAAATCAACTTTAATCTTGTCATTCCAAAGAATCCATATCACGCCACTAAGTCCATTCGTCTCAACCCGAAAAGAATTAGAAAAACCAAAATGAAAAATCACATCATCTGCACGAATTCCACTAACATGAGGCTCAAAAAGTGCCACCAAGTGAGGACGATGTTGCCTGCAAAAATCTTTAAAATAACGTCGAAAACTAGAGCTAGCCACTCCTTAGCAATTCCAAAAAAGAAACTTAATCATTGGAAAGTAGAATTAAAATAAAAGAACAAGATTAACTTATTGGTTGAGAACATATGTTCTTATTTTAATACCACCATCACTAGATGTAGTATCCATTGCAACGGCATTAATTATAGCCTCACGATGCACATTCACCGGTAAATGATTCTCCGTTTTTGAGGTACTAGATGAACCAACACCAACAAAACCAGAACCAGGAGGTATCCAATCAGAAAGCAACGATCGTTGTGGTGGTTTATTTTCCTTATCTTTACGTACTTTCAAACCCACTTTTTTAAGCTCTCCAATACTCTTCCGTACAAAACTTTGTTTGGCCCCACCAATTACTAATTTTTGCCTTCTCTTTTCATTTGCAACATCAAGAATCGATATTGCAGCATGAGAACCCACAGCATGTTGTACTATATGCGAAGTAACTTGAGGAACTTGACTTCCCCCTGAAGAAACAACTTGAACAGTACTTGGGATATTAGCGTTTACCTCTTTAAGGATTACTCTACCAGAAACCTTACGGTTATTAACAGTCGTAGTATGATCTGAATGTGGCTCAGATGATGAAGAAACTTTGTGTCGTGAGTTATTACCCGAAACACAATATCCCTTACCAGAAACAAATACCTCGGCATCAAGAGTTCCTTTATCAGAAATATTTGCCTCGGCATTACCATTGTCTGTAATATCAGTCATTGCTTCTAACTCACTAAGAATAGCAAATCGAGATTTTTTGGAGGGTGGAACCGCCGATGCTACTCCTCTGGACCGATTTCCATCGTTACGTGGTTGCCTTCTCTTATTTTCAACAAGCATCCACGGTCCATACATTTCATTTTTCGTAGGAGAATGACGAACATTATCGATAGAGCTAGTGACAAATGAATTTGGCATATTACAATTACCATTACTTGTCTTATCCGGTGAACACATTTCAGATGAATGACCATATAACCCACATGAAAAGCAAATACGATGAAGTCCCTCATACTCAAGTCGATAAACGACGCCATCTATTTTCACTCCTGATATTAGAGGACTCTTAAGCGAGACCATAACTGTTAACCTCGCAAAACACCCCCGATCACCTACATGAGTGCTATAATTCACTTTCACAACCTTTCCAATAACACCAGCAATATGGCGAAATAAAGCCTTTGAGTAATACTTGTAAGGGAGTCCCGGAATCCTTACTCAAACCATAATTTGTGATGGAAATGACTCAGAAGTGGAAAACTCTCTTGTCCACGGTTATACAGTGAGATAACTTCCAAACACGATCCAAGGTCCGCCAGTCATCACATGCTCATAATCATACTCATTCTCAAACATAATCAAATAATAATCATTAGCGAGATCAACAACCTGAAACGCTCCTTGTGGTTGCCAGAGCATCTTAATTCTTCCTAAAAGAGTTTTGTATCCAATTGATCGACCAAGGAGTCGAACAATGATTGATCGACGCATACTATGATCAATTCGTTCGTGCACCCTCTTAGAAAAGTTCACCGAAGGAAAATGACCACTCTTATCAACAAGTACATCCCCACATCTACGATCACATCGTCTAAATTCAGTACTGTGTTATTCGTGATTGGTTTGTCGGAACCTGAAACAACCCCTGCATAAGATGGTGGTGCAGCAACATCAATCATCTTCGAATTTGCAAGATCCGATTCGGACTTATCTCCTTAAAACCCAGATCTCGGTTGCACATCAACCTTCATTCCCTTCATAGATTCAGATTCAATAACAGATTTCGTAACCTTACCACGCTTCAACGTCTGCTGATCATCAATCGATAAAGGAGAACTTGGGCGTTCAAGTGGTGGAAATTGCATCTGATCAACAACCGCCACTCTCACACTTTCATGGTGATTATTTGAATAAAAAATCTGGTGAACAATATCAGGATCTGCCGGTGGTGCAAGATTATTTAGTAGAGGGAATAAAAACATAATCGGATGAATGAAGCTTCAAGATTTACGGTGAACGGTATTCGGCGTACAACAGTGAAGAGGCGGAGGTTCACGGCCAGCGGTGGTTCACGGCCGACGGTGATTCACGTAGGTTGTTCTTTTTTGGAAAGAACAAAGAGAGCTTGACTTGATTTTTAACTAAATAGATATAGATCTGATCTAATTTTTAATTGAACTGAATAGACTCAAACTAATTTTGGACAAATTGAATGGACTTGAACCAAAATCATTCGAGTTAAAAGTAACCTAAACTAAAGTCAAAACAAAATAAATAAAATATATTAAAAAAATAATAAAAAAAATTGTTATAAACTATATAAATATATTAGTTTTATAAATAAATATATTAATTTTATAAAATCATATTTAGGTTTAAAAAATTAACTCGATATAAAAACTCAATTAAAATATTTAACCTAAAATCAACCGACTCAAAAAAATATTTAACCTGAAATTAATCGAACCAATTTGCTCAAGTTATAGTTATTTGTTTACTCATTTTCTTTCGTTTAAGCCTTCTGGTCTCTATCTTCGAAGGACAAAAAAGAGAAGGAAAAAAATTGTTCGTTATCAAAATCAGACCCAATCCTTCACTTATACAAACCCTAGCCATCCCCTCCTCTCGCTCGCTCTGCAGAATCATCAATCTCTTCGAAGCCTTATTTCTATCCCAATCGACCCATCTGATCCATCTCCATCTACCTTCGCCTCGCTGTTTCTCGCTACCTTAAACGCCGCCGTTTCGCCCGCTCCGATCTCCGCCTTTAAGTCTCTATCAGCTTTTCATTTTCCCTCATGGATGACGGAAAATTCGATCTGCCTGGTGATCTACTATCTTCCAAAATCGGCTCTGACCAATCCCCCAAAGGTATAATTATATTTCCTATTAAAAGAAGGTTTTCCGTCTCTCGTTTTTATACTCCCAACTTTGGGTTTCAATCGTGTTTGGTATACGATTTCAATTCGATATGCTTGTTTCTCTGGAATTTTATTATATATTTTTTTGTGAGTAATAGATCAACCAACTTCGGAGAGCAGCATACCTTTGTCCCCTCAATGGCTTTACTCTAAAGTAGCTGATGCTAAGATGTTACCTGCTGGAATGTCTGGGGTATGGAACATTTATTTCTCTTTATCAAATTCTTTTTAGAGTACTGATTGGAATATGGCTGTTTAATTTGTTGGTTTCTAGTGGAAGTATAATTTTCATTGCTTAATGCTAATCAGAAATATGTATTTGATTTGTATCTTGAGGCATTTTTTCTTTTGATTTTGTATTGTTTATGTGGTATAATTTGTTTACTCTTAACAGGATATAAAATCACCGAATTTGTTGCCCCATGGAACCACTGGTGATCTGAATCTGAAAGATAGTTGGCGTTTAGATGGTTCTCAGGACAAGAAAGAATGGAGGAGGGCTGCACCCGATCTTGAAAGCACTCGCCACTGGCGTGAAGAGGAGAGAGAAACTAGCTTACTTGGCCGGAGGGATCGCAGAAAAGAGGACCGGCGCCCTGATATTTCCTCAACAATGGATGCTTCTTCCGAGCGACGGCAAGATGTTAGTAATCGTGGTTCAGGGCTTGAATCTCGAAGAGAGAACAAGTGGTCTTCAAGATGGGGTCTTGAAGACAAAGAAAAGGATTCTCGAACTGAGAAGAGGACAGAAGCTAAGAAGGAAGATGCCACTTCTGATAAATCAACTTTTCCTAGTGGGGGGCGTTTAGCTTCTGAGCGAGAGAATGATTCTCGTGATAAATGGAGGCCACGTCATCGTCTGGAAGTTCATGCAGGTGGGTCTGCTTCTTACCGCAGTGCACCGGGATTCAGTTTGGAGAGGGGACGAGTGGAGAGATCAAATGTGGGTTTTACAGTAGGACGAGGAAAGCCGCTATCTGTTTCTGTTACTGGAGCTCTTCCTGGGGATAAAAACAAGACCTTTAATGCATATTGCTACCCAAGAGGAAAACTCCTTGACATTTACCGCAAGCAAAAGACTGCCCAAAATTTTGACACCCTACCTGATGAGATGGATCATTCATCAACAATAACACAAAATGAAATTGTTGAGCCTTTGGCTTTTGTTCCTCCTGATGCAGAGGAAGAGGTATGAAGCTTCTAATCTGATTTTGTAGAAGAAAATCTATCCCTATTTTCCCTTCTATATGGTTTCCTCAAATTTGCTTGCTTGATTCTTACAGGCTGCCCTTGGAGATATATGGAAAGGAAAAACTAGAAGCGATGATGGGATCTGCGACTCTTTTAGGGACGAAAGTAGGGGATCAGATGAAAACAATGTTTCTAGTGTTTAATTTATGTTGAGAGTTACTTGCCTAGTAAATGATTAGATACATTTCAGAAGCTAAGTTATGTTCCCATCCTAATCCATGTCTTATTGATCTTATTTCAGGTGAAGAAAAACATTGTTTCATGGTTAACAGGGAGGACAGTGTTGAATATTGTGAGAAGGCTGCTGTAAACAATAATTATCAAGGGAATCACGCTGAGACATTTTCTGTGTCAGATTCACCGATGGTTTTGATGAAGGGTAGGAAACTTTCAGTTTTAGTTGTTTGCTATCATCAGTCCATTAAGGATAACATTCATGTTTTGTACTTTTGTTTTTCTTGTCATTACAGAAATGGATAGTGCAAATGAAGGTGGACAAAAATATGTGACACCATCTGGTATGGATGTAACCAATGCTTTGGGGTCAGATAAGGAGATTGACGTTTCAACAACTTACATGGATGGATTAAAATCTTTTGATAATCGACCGGTAGCTGATATTAAAATAGAAAAGGACTCTAACGTGAAGGACAATGTATCATCCATGCAATTTGGACTGGTTAGTGGGCTTCCTGAAGGCTCAAGCTCTCTTTTTGGTCTACAGCCTACTTTTGGTCACAACCAGATAAATGTTGAGGGAAATAATGAGGCATATTCACTTGAAAGTACTGCCCCTCCTGAGCAATTGAATTTGTGCTATCTCGATCCTCAAGGGGTAATTCAGGGACCATATCTGGGGATGGACATAATTTCATGGTTTGAGCAAGGATATTTTGGTACAGACTTGCCTGTTCGATTGGCAAATGCTCCTGATGGCTCACCTTTTAAGGAACTTGGTGAAGTGATGCCTCACCTAAGGATGAATTCTGGTTCAGCCTCCAGTGTTAGTGCAGTCACAGGAATGCAGATACCTGATCGTTTTGATGGAAGCTTGGAAGAGACCTTATCTTCTTCTCCAGAGTTGAAGGGGTCTGCCGTTGGACATGAGCAGCAACAGTTTTTGTCTGCCTTTGAGACTTCTGATACTAATTTTCATTTAAGAGGGCCTTCTCAAAGTTATCAGCCTGAGCATCAGTATTCTGAAGAAAAAAATATCCATAAATTTGCTGCTGCTCCTGCAGATGGTAAGTTTAATGGGATGGACCTACTGTTGATTTTATTAGTTATTGAGTTTGATAACGATTCCTGATTTTCTTGTGTGGTGCAGAAATCTTTCCTGGAAGACCTGGAAGTGCTGGTGCTGAACCTTTGAAAGTTTCTGCTGAAATTCAAGATCCTTTTGGCAATCCTTCAAGCCATCTGCCCATTGCAAATGAATTTTCAAAAACCAATATACCTTCTCATCGGGGTGATGAGTTACTTCCAGATGCTTGGCCTAATGATTATAGAAGAAATGCTGTGTTTAATCCTAACATCGGTCTAGGCAGTCCCTTACCTCACAGGGAACAAGAACACAATGATTTGAACTTGGTACAGCACCTAATGTCACAAAAGTTGCCCAGTGAATCACTTCAAGAGGAAAATCATTTGCTTCATCCCCTTCCACATTCAACTGGATTTGATGCCAAGCAAGTTCATAGTTTTGATCTGATGCAAAGCAAGAATCTCAACCACCCGCGGTCAATCCATCCTTCAGATCCACATATGGAACATCTTTTGGAACTTCAACTTGAACAACAGCGGCAGCAGGAACTTCAGCAGCAGCAGCACCTGTTGGAACTTCAGCGACGGCAGCAGCAGCTGGAACTTCAACAACGGAAGCAGCAGCAGTTGGAACTTCTGCGAAGGCAGCATCAGCAGCTTGAACTTCAGCGACGGCAACAGCACCTGTTGGAACTTCAGCGACGGCAGCAGCTGGAACGTGAACTTCAACGACGGCAGCAGCTGGAACTTGAACTTCAGCGTCGGCAGCAGCTGGAACTTGAACTTCAGCGTCGGCAGCAGCTGGAACTTCTGCATGAGCAGCAGCTTCATAACCATCAAATTAAATTGTTGCAGCAATTGCAACAACATCATATTCAGCAGCAGCCTTCTCAAGATCGTGAGTTGCTGCTAAGTCAATTGCTGCAGCATCAGGTGTCTGATCCTGGTTATGGCCAGCGCATATTTGATTCTGCTAGAAACAACAACCTGCTTGATCATGTTCAGTCAAATAGGAATTTTCTGAGCGAGTTGCAGCAGAATTCTCATGATTCAAGGCACTTGGATTCATCACTGGAGCAGATTATCCAAACAAAGATTAACCAGAGTGCAGTCCAAGGGCAGCAGGCTGATATTTTTGATTTCATGTTACAAGCAAAGTATGGGAATATGCTTCCCTCAGAGCATCAGCTTCGTCTTCAACGTGAGCAGTTTCAAGGGGAGCAGTTATCTAGGGCATTGAACCAACATTTAGGCATGGAGGGGGATAGACAACATGCTGGTTCTTGGACTGTAGATGAAGTTGGCCAGTTTGTCAGGAATCCTAGCATTCATCCCCAGGCTCAACCCGTGGGGTTGAATGGTTCAGATTTTCACCAGAAGAGATTTTCATCTTTAGAGGAACAGTTTAGCAATCTTAAAAGGAATCAAGCTTTGCAGGAGCAACAGCAGCGAGGGGCTTTTGATCCCAGTGCTACAGGATTTGGCAAAGTAGACTCTGTAAATTCTCTAGATCTATCTGAACATCTCTATATGCACTCTAACGACCAACTGGGTCAATTTTCTTCTGGTAACCATTCTCTTGGCCAACAAATTTCGGGTGATGTGTATACTGCTAATCAAGAGTTAATAGAGAGCTACCAGTCTAGGCAGAACGGGCAACTAGAAAATAGTTGGGTGGAAAAACAAATGCAACAATTGAGTCTTGAAGCAGATCCGCAAAGAAGAGAGTCGGAAGTTGATTCAAGCACTCGGACATCAGCTGGAGGGATTCATGAGAACTCTAAGAAAGCTTTAATGGACCTTCTTCACCAAAATCTTAGTGTTCAATCCACACAGTCATCAGAAGTAGATTATCAATATTCGACCTCATCTTCGAATTTACCTTTCAATCATTTCACAGATCAGGAAGTTCATGCGAACAGATCATTTTCAGAAGTCCCTCAAAATTCCGTCTCATTTGCTGAAGAACAGTCATTCTTGTTGGGCTCTGGTGATCCGTTTTCAAGTAGTTCTGCAGGTGCTAGGTTGATGGCAAAATCTGCTGTGGACAAAGAATTAGTTGAATTGGAGGGTAAGGAGAAGAGAAGTGGATTGAAAGGCAGGATTTCTAGGACTGGTTCTGTGTCAGGGTCCGAGGACTTTGAGCAAACGGAGACATCTTTGAACTATGGTGATCTACAAGGTAGAACCCATGTCCGGCATGGTTCTTTTAGTGATAAAGCTTCACAAGTTTCATCATCGCAGAATGTTTTTTCCGAACAAAATGCAGTGCTTAGGAAGCAGAAAAGCCTTGCAACTTCTGGTATGATCTCTCCTTGATTATTATATGTATAGAATACATACATGTTCGTCCTTGTATGTATTGATTACAAAATCATTTGTTCGATTTAATGTCGTGTAGAGGGAAGGCAGGAAAGCATGGCCATGAATGCAGGTGCAAAGAGGAGCTCGGAAACTCAGGCATCGGGCAAGAACGATGCGGGTATGAGAAGGACCTCATCTTATAATGATGCTGCAGTGTCTGAGTCATCATCATTCATGGATATTCTTAAGAAGCCGGCTCATCTTCACGGAATCGATGCAGCTCCTGCATACGGTTCATCTTTCGATCCATCATCCGATGCTGCTGCTTCACCAGCTCCTCGAAGTGTCAAGAAGAAGGGTAAGAAGGGTAAACAGATTGACCCTGCCTTGCTGGGTTTCAAGGTTACAAGCAACCGCATCTTGATGGGTGAGATCCAACGCCCTGATGATTAATTTTTCCCCTCCTGTTGTACATTTCTGCCTGTAAATTTTTGTTTTGTTTTCTTTAGATAATAATTCCCAGTTTTGTACATATATTTCAGACGCATGCATAGTTAATTGATTGATTTCCCCTTCAAAAATAATAAAGGCATTTGTTTTAAGAATAAGAAAAGGGTGACCATATGATCCTAGTTGCTTATTTGAGTTCAACTCGTTTAGTATTCTGTTAACGATCAAATTGAATTGACTCGAATTCGATTTGAGATTTTAGCGAGTTAAGTTAAATAAGGTTTAACTTAACTTGATAAGTTCGTGAATAGTTTATTATTTTTTATAAATTTTATTAATAATTTTTTTATGGTTATCATAAAAATTATATTTTAGGGAGTTTAATTAATAGTTTATTATTTCTCTCACTCTATATTTTAAAAACATATCAATTTAGTTTTTTGTTTCTTTTAAATAACTTGTATGTCATTATTAGCACTAGAGTACTTATATTAAAATTAATCAATTAATTTACTACACAAAAGAATTTATATTATTTTAAATATAAAGAATGACCTAAATATAATCTTATAATCTTACCTATAGTTAAATAATCCAAGTACAACTTTTAATAATTAAATGATCAAAATATAACTTTAACCATAATTAAATAACTCAAATATAACTTTTAATAATTAAGCTATTTAAATAGAATCTTACCTATAATTAAATAACCTTTATTATAATTTACCATTATATTTTCTAGTTTATTCTGTTTTAACCCCAGAATCCAACCGCAGGAAACAACCAGGAGACGTTGACTGGTCGGTAGCTTGAAGATGAGCTGAGCTGATAACTTAGTACACTACAACGCTAGGCTTAGCTTTTAGCCTCAAACCTAACTTCTCAGCTACTCTATGTTCTGGGATTTAGGGTTTATCACTGGGCAAAACACTCTTCTTCTTCATCCTCTTCTTCTGGTTTATTGGAAGTGGAAACCAAAGGAAAACCAGAAATGAGTTTTCAAGACGTTCCAACTGGTGCTGCTGCTCGCTCCTCATCTTCATCATCTATGGCGTCCAACAGCCCCTCACAATCTGTGGCAGCTGGTATCTTCCAGATCAACACCGCCGTTGCTGCTTTTCGTCGCCTCGTGGACGCTATCGGCACTGCCAAGGATACTCCCGATCACCGACTGAAATTGTACTCTTTTTTCCTCATCTTCACCATCCTTGTTGTTCTTTTCTTATAACGGAGTTGGAAATTTCTGATCGGCAGGCACAATACCAGGCAAAGGATTCTGCAACTGGTGAAGGAAACTTCCGTCAAGCTCAAGGCTTTGACTGAATCCGATCATGGCCTTACTGTTAACGTATCTTGTTTTGTTTTTCTCGAATACCCTTTTTCAGTTTTTTTATATGTTTGATTCATTTTCAAACTTCAACTTCCAGTCGAGTAAAAAGATAGAAGATGCAAAGCTGGCCAGAGATTTTCAGAACACGTTACAAGAGTTCCAGAAAGTTCAGCAGCTGGCTTCTGAACGGGAGTCTACTTACTCTCCGGCGCCGGCTCCTCCACCTTCCTTGCCTCCAACGTATCAGCCCTTTAGATTTTTAATCATTTAGTAGTATTATTTGAGGCCTTATAGTGATTGGATGCTTTGGATTCTGCAGCAGCAGCTCTGGGTTCAATGATTCTCAAGAGCAACAACAACCTTTTCTTATGGAACAGAGAAGGTGAGATATGTTCATCCTTTCCCTTCTCCCCCATTTTCATCACTTGTTGTGCATGCATATCAATAAGTTTAGTGGCATTGAAATTGTCCTGTCTAGGCTAAACTATGTGTATAAGCATGGACGGTTTAAAGATTTTGGGGTCTTGTGTAATTTATTAAGATGTGATCTTTAAAGTAATTGTTCATGACCTCCACTAATTATAAAATTGTAGCCCTTAGAAGCAAATGTCCTTTATAGGGGCCCTGTACGATTGTTTCTATTGCGTCTATCCAAAAACTCACTAGTTCTATCGAAGCAATAATAATAGTAATAATCAATAAGATTATATAATCAATTGTGATATTTAAGAAATAATTATAATGTTTTTACAATTATAACTCATCTTTTTTAATAGTGTTTTCAAAAACTTTCAATGAATTTCGAGATTAACATCATTTAATGAATATAGTTTATCAAAATTTTAGGGCCTCTTTTTCGGGCCCACACTGCCTATAGAAGTCTTTGTTGCGAAAATGTTTCTTATATGAAGGTCTTGCGTTTGAAGCTGGGAAGGACTTCCTATGTTGCATAAGACGCAGGATTTTATATTAGGGGATGCAAATTTATACTTAGTTAAACTATGAGAAGTTGAAAGTCCGGGGATGCGAATTTAGATTTTCTAATATATGAGAATTTGAAATTTTCTAGTGCCCCTAACACCCTGATCCATCCCTGCCTATGTGGGAGGTATCGATATCGGTACGAACTTGGGGGAGGTGCACCTTAGGGTGAGAAAAGTTTCCTATACTCACAATACTTGCTCTATGTGATTGTGACAAGCATCCTTGAAATGAATGGAGTTGATATAACCAATAGCTATGAATTTGACTCTCTTGTCTTGATGGTCTGGTTTGATCTGAACACTTTTTACTCTATAAACATACTTGCCACCATTTCAGTCAAAGATGTCTGATACAATTTTGTTTACAGTATTGTTGTTAATTGTCTCTTGTTGCAAAGGGTTGCTATAGCCCTTGCTTTATGATCCATATTCATCTAAGAAAATGTGCAGACAAGAGGTACTTTTACTGGATAATGAAATTGGCTTCAACGAAGCTATAATCGATGAAAGAGAACAGGGTATCAGAGAAGTAGAGGAGCAGATAGAACAAGTAAATGATATATTTAAGGACCTTGCCGTTCTTGTCCATGACCAGGGTGTGGTCATTGGTAAGATGCCAAATCCCCCTTGAGATACATTATTCATATATGCATATCTTGATTTGCATGCCAAAATATCACCACCTTACCTTTTATCGATTTATCCGGTCGATTGTTTCGTCATAACAGATGACATTTCGTCAAACATCGAATCTTCCTCCACTGCAACAACCCAGGCTAAAGTTCAACTAGCCAAGGGTTCCAAAAGTGTGAAATCTCGAACATCATGGGTATGCTGTAAACTGCTGATTACTACAATTTTACTGGACATGACATGTGTGATGTTTGTGGTTGAAGTTTTGCATTAGGATATGCCAAAGATTGTTTCAACTTTAAGATCCATTCACCATATGCTTGATTTATGATAGAAACTGAATTTTCCAGAAGAAAAATTGAACGGCTAATGAATTGCTTTTGTTGAAGACTTGAAATTGCTGCATGTAAAGAGTCTGGTTAACCATATAGTGCCTGCTAGTTCAGAAACTTGCTGTTAACTACAATAACAGATTAAGTCATAGCTTTACTAGTCCCTGCATTTCCATAGTATGGAAACTACTTTGGTTTTAGAACCACTAGGTACTAGGTAGTGCCAATAGGGACAGAGCTAGGATTAGACATCGAGAGGAATAAGAGTCTATTAAACTCTTAAATCTAAAAATTGGGAGGGAGAAAGGCCTTATTTGACTAAAATTTAAACTAAAAAGGACCTAAAATGTTATTCTACCAAAATGTACTTTTTTAATAGCGCACACATATCATGTACCCATAATACTCGAACCTGGATCACCTGAATGAAATTGTCATGTGGCCATTACCCTCTTCCTAAAAGACATGTCTGATAAGATGTGCAGTGCCACCGTTTACATATCCCAAGACCTCCCTTTTCCTTTTTGATGTGTGATTAATGCTCCTTGTCTTTTTTTAAGTGTGACAAAATACATCATTCTTTACTACTAAGATCACTTCACGGGTTCATTTCCCAACTTTTGTATGTATTGATATCTCTTTCTTTGTTTTTGGCTTGGCAGTGTTGGTGGGTGCTGGGAATTCTAGTGTTGCTGATGGTAATCTTTATCATCATTATTATCATATAGTTTTCATGTACTTCTTTTTTGGTGTGTATGTGTGCTCTTGTTTGGTGCTTGAGAATATTTATGATAATTTACTTGTATTTAATTGATTAAGGATATTATTTATAGATCATCTGTTGATTCGATTCGACTGTTTGAATTATTGATTTTTGACTAGCTCGTAACTATTCGTTCTATTTTAAGTTATATATCATCGATTGAATAACGTAATTTGGATTTTTATTATCAAAACTTTTGGATTCTTCTAGCTGATCAACTAATCTCCAATCTATTGAATCTTTTAATATATACATGTATGTATCTTAAATAATTAAGATTTTTAATGAAAATAGATATCTATTACAACAATTATGTCTTTGATTTTAGGAAAGATGAGATATAAGACCTATTGGCTTCATTTTCCTTTATGCCTCAAACATTTTTCAAATTCTTGTGTTAGTTAAAGTATTGATATGGATGTGAACTTAATTCCAGTAGAAAAGTAGATGATATTCAGTTTAAAACATTTAAATTTAAATTATTTTATCTGTAAAATATAAATGGATAACAATAAGGATAAAGCTACGATTTAAGATTGATGGACAAAATATAAACCTAAATTTAAAGAATAGAGTATATACGGAAAAAAAGATTAATCACCACTATCGGTACATACTTTGGTTCTAGCAAAAAAAAAAATCTTAATGCTTATATCATCTCTTTAAAATTTAAAGATTAAAAATTAATATATATTTGTTTATTTTTGAAATTTATAAAAAATAAAGAATATTTAAATAAAATAAATTTGAATAGTACAAAAGCTCGTTATAAAGTAACACTCTCAACCAGTAGCAGATTTAGAAAAATATTTGAGGGTGGACACACATAAAATTTTAAAATTTCAGTAGGCACAACTCATAAATATTTAAAAATTGAAGGACTAACTTATAAATTTTAAAAAATTAAAAGTGAATGTGTAAATTTTAAAAAGTTTAGGGTGAATCTGTATCCACCTACATGCATCCGCCACTACTCTCAATTAATTATTATTATTAATTTTTATTATCTAACATATGTAATTTTTAAAATTATATTTAAAAATAGATAAAATTAATGATGACATGTATTAGATAACAATAAAAATTAAAATTTATCATGATAAAATATTTATTTAAATAAAGAAGAAAATATTAAATATCTATTCAATTTAAAATATAATTCAAATATTTATCTTAAAATATTATAGCTTGGGGGGTACTTAGAAGGTTAAGCCTTTGATAATCACCCATTTGAGAAAACAAAGGGAGACGGACGCAAACGTAAAAGCCAAAGGAGAAGAAGACGAAGTGATGGCAGTGAGCGCAACGGTGATCGGAGCACTGCTGGGACTTGGCACACAAATGTACTCAAACGCTCTCCGAAAGCTCCCTTACATGCGACGTACGATTCATTTCCTTCATTTTCCATTTCCATGTGTATTTGAACCCGCTCCCAATTTGAAACCCTAGACTATAATTCGAATTTGAAATTGAAAACGTGGAATGCAGATCCATGGGAGCACGTGTTGGGGATGGGTCTCGGAGCAGTGTTCGTGAACCAGTTAGTGAATTGGGACGCTCAGCTCCAAAAGGACCTTGACCAAATGCTCGAAAAAGCCAAGGCAGCCAACGAGCGCCGCTACTTTGGTCAGTGATCCTATTTCCTGAAACTAACACTTAAATTTTATCATTTTACCTGAAATCAGAACAATTAGTATCATCTGCAATCAATTTTATTTGCATCTTATATCAGTATGCTCCAGATCATACAGCTTTGTCTTTGCTTGATATGTTATAGTCTGGTTTTTCGAAAATTCGTTCATTGTTTTAGAAATTATAAGAATTTTGGTATTAACTTTTCGGTATATACCGAAATTCTTACTGTTTTTTTAAGAAATTTGGTATGTACCAAAATTCTTTCACTTTTGAAAAAATTTAAACTTTTTGTTAGAAATTTGATATATACCGAAATCCTTACACTTTTTGTAAGAAACTCAGCGAAATTCTTACAATTTTTGTAACAATTTTGGTTTTGCCTCATCTTAACCCGGATCCCGGATCACTCTGGATCTTCCCCCTAAACAAGGATTAGTAAAAAATGTTACTTTATGCCAACCCAAAATGACCCTCTTTTGCAAATACTGAGTAACTGAGTTGGAATCAGATATTTTGTTTCCTTATTGTCTTTATCTTGGCTGATCAAGCTTAAGATTAAGTTACATATCGTTTCTGCTTTCATACCATTGTTTCGACATATAATGCCATTCCTTTCTCTTTCGCCTGCAGATGATGATGAATAATGTATTCGCCCTATCATATAAGACATTCGTGCAACAAGCAATTGTGATCATAAAACTAGTTCAGGTTATGAACGGATGATTTTGGACTGTTTCTTTGTTTGTTTTCGATCCTGTTGAACCTATTCTTCTTTTGCTTCTTTGTTGTCATTGAATATAGACTTCGATGCCTTGTGAGTTGTGATTCTGGATGCAAAGTGCAAACTGGTAGTGTGATTGTTTCTCTTGTAATAATTCATAAATGATTCAAAGAAATCACACTATTTTCCGAGCTGCAGTGTTTCTTATATACCAATATAACATTCCCTTTCCAGTGCATAGCATTCTATTATTTGATTCTTTGTTTTCCTTCTTTTTTTAAAATAATCAAGTAATCCATTAATGTTTGTTTAAAGCAGAACTGTGTGTTTCTTTGGATAATCTACGATTGTGGCGGTGTGGGGATCGGTTCTCACCCGCACAGTCTATTTTCTTGGTGTAAGATGACTATGAATAATTACATTGCAGCTTCTTCAAAATAGTGAGTTGGTGCCTAGGGCTGCATGCATATGCATCATGTTAGTTAAGAAGATGATAGCTTGACTTGTCACATGCTTGTCCCTAAGATTTGTGGGCTGTGGCATAAATTAGAGAATGATGTGTTTAAATGTAAATAGCATGATATGAGGTTCCGTTGACGATAATTTCGACCTATTTGTTTTGAAAATTGAAACTAGGTCATTTGTAGGGTTCCATATTCATCTTGTAAATAAACAGCTTCCTGCCCTGCAATGCTTGAATGAGATCTCTGGCTCGAGGGGCAGATGGCATCTCTTGTGCTTTTATTCATGTTCTCAACCTTTCCAAAACTCTAAGAATAAAGCAGCATTTAGATCATGAACTTGACATGTGATTTTTATTTTTAGATCTTCTGATACCGTGACATTATGAGATTGTATCATATGGCACAATATTGATGTATCACATCATCAAAATGATAGAGAAAACGGAAATTGTCCCGGGATGACATTTTCGACGGTCGATGGACCTCTCCCCCGAAAGCAGTACCTGCATTGTACAGTCCAGCTTCACCAGACTATAAATGAATGATCTTCATCAGGACAACATAATCTGTAACTTCAGGTTCTCAAGGCGAGATGAAGTTGCAGAGTGAAATCTGAATTGAGGTAAAGAAACATCAAACCACATCCTTTACGATGAACCGAAAGAGTCGAAGTGTAAAACCTACTTCACCGTTACTTTCTTGCCGACGCTAGATCCGACGTCCGACAACGGACATATAATGTCCGTTTTCCATTTGCAGTGCAGCTGTGGCGTTCGAGATCATTGAGCAAGTTGTTACCTAAAACATATCGGTTTTGATGGTTAAAAGAATTGCTTGCACTTGTTGATCCTTAAATAAGAGGTAAACTATATAAATGATCATTTAACTATAAGGTTAGTATCGATATAATTATTATAATTAGAAAATATACATATCCGAAGTAGCTTAGGTTCGAGCCCTCTCACAACTATTTTTACTTTTTATTCTCTAATATTTATTTTATTATAAGATATATGTAAAATAATATAACTCATATTACTAAAAGTTGGTTTAGTATAGTGGTTAAAGTTTTAGTGTTTTACTCGTAAGTATATATGTCATTACTCGATTATATGATTAATTTTATTTAAATAAATTAAAATTAAGATCAAATTGATATTTTAAGTAAATAAGAAGAATTAAATGTATAATTTTATAATTTTTTTATTGTTATGTTGTTATTATGTTAATTTTTTAATAATAATATTAAAATATATCAATTTAATAAATTTAATAATCTATATGATAAATTATATAATTCGATAATCAAATATCTCCAAACAATTTGATAATCGTTTAAATTTTATAATTTAAATTTAAATTTAAAGAATTATATAATTGTTTGTATATCATAATTATTATATATAAAAGCAATTTCGAAATAGAAATCCAAAACCAAAAAACAAACAAAAGTTGGGTCAACTTCCGGGAAATCAAAATCCCACTCGCAATCCCCGACTGTTCACGTTCACCATCACCGAGCTTCCCTTTTGGCTTTGAGTTTCCTTCTTCCATGGCGGGCATGATTTACCAGCTCTTAGCCTCTTCCACGCTCCTCTCTCTGGGTCTTTACCACCTCATATGCTCCGCCGGAAGCTTCCTTAAGTTGCCACAAAGCTACTCCGCCAAGCCCTTTTACCCTCTCCCTTTCTCCTCCAATCTCCGCATCAAACACCTCCCTCTATATCTCCTTTTGTTCTGCCTTTTCATCGCTTTCCTCCACCAATCCTTCACCTCATCCGACCCCGACCCTCTCGTCAAAGGCCGATCCCCCGTTTACCGCTTCCTCACCCTCAACTCCGCTGCCGTTTTGTTCCTCTTCTTTCTCGTTTCCCTATCTTTTCTCATCTCCGAAGTCACGTCTATGCTCCCGTTCCCTCCCGATCTATTCTTCGCCTTTGGGTCCGCTCTGTTCTTTCTCCATTACTCTGTTTCTGAATCTTCCGCGTCTGTTCAGACGTCTGATCTCCAGGCGAAATGCGACTCCGTTTCCGCTCGCGTCTCGGCTTTGGCTTCCGTAATGTGTTTGATCCTGGCTTGTCACACGAAGCTTTTCTTGGCGGAGGTGGGTCTGGGGGCGGCGATTTGCTTGCAGGGGCTTTGGGTGTTGCAGACTGGACTCTCGCTTTACGTCGATGCGTTTATACCCGAAGGGTGTCATAAGCTGCTGGATGTTGTGAGCGGGGTTGAGGGTTCCACTAAGTGCGACCTTGACGAGTCGCGGCTCAGGGCTGTGGCCATTCTGGATCTGATGTTCGTGGTTCATGTTGTGTTTGTTGTTATCATTGTGATGGTCACTCACGCTCTTGTTGCTAAGACTGTGGGAACGAGGCGAATGGGATCGTACGAAGCCTTGCCTTCCAATTCTCCTGACAATAATCATATTCAAATGAAGGCTTTGACCCGCAACCAAGCTTGATTCATTCTCTATTTTTCCAACTCTCGGCTCTATCTTCTTCTTTTTAATGAATTGCATGTTTGATTCTTGTTGATTGACATCGATTTCAAGTTTTGAGCTATGTAATATGTGGTCACTTTTTGTGTATACAACCTGTTTCCATCTTTATCACCTTTATGAGCTTGTTGGTATGTATTTTTCACTTCAAATTCTGCATTCATTGATATAAAATTAGTTCAATGTTTAAGTGCATGGAGAGATAAACTGAAGCTGCCGAGAGTTTTAAATTTTTCTCTCTTTATGTAAAGGGTTTATTTTTGTGTTTCAATGTGTTATTTTTTGAGCTTCCTAGAGTATTGTAAAGTACTAAAATGGGGGGTTTTGTGATGTTGTCTATGCTTCCATTTGTTCAGAATATGTAACTCAATTCTGTGCTATAATCTCATGTTTCTGAGGCTCGTTTCGGCATATCTGTCCGGCGGAGAAAAGGGTGCAGTATCAACCTTGTCATTCGTCTGTGTAAGCCTTGGATGATAGGTTTTAGCTGGGGGGGGGGGGGGGGGGGGGACATTTACAAGCCATTCAATATGATTAACATGAAATGGTGGATTTAGTGGAATGTGTTGGGACATTGGGATTTTGTCTATTCTGTTGAACAGTATAGAGTATAGACTACTAGACTTGTCTGCATTATTAATGTTACATTTTCAGACATGATCATCTGTATCTGTAAAGATTTCATGAAGCTCGATCAGGAGGTATGTATAAGTAAAGATTGACTCGCACATTGAAACCGTATTTCTTATTTGAAGGACATATTCGGCAGTCATTTAGTTTGTGTTCATTCTGAGCCTTGAATAAATTATTTGCTAGCAAAGAAGTGTTCATTTTGATGGCTTAGGGACCTTTCCTTAAACTCTCAATTTAGGTTACTTGTCATAAAGATTATTTGTGTATGTCGTTCTTCTCTTCTTCTGTTCAGTTTAATTTGAACAGAACCTCCAGAAAGGGCCCCTATCAGAACCCGCCTTTCATCTTCAAGGAAAGGTCAGAGTATGAACCAGACCATGTTGGCCAAAATGATATACATTTTACGTCTCACCTCATATTAAAGGTAATGCCTTGAACCCAATTTCCTATCTGTTGCACTTACGATTTTTTGCTATCGTGTTCGTCTAGATGGTTTTGTTACTGTGTGCTAGCAAGTTTAGATTGTTTCTTCTTGCTCTTGTGTTTGCATTCGTGGAAAAGTATGTACCGTCTTGCAAGTTCCAATCACGGAGCTGATTTACAAGTCAGATGAATTAAGCTCTCAAGTTAGAACCAATCGATAATAGCGAAAGTACCCAACATGAATATAATATCATAGGAAACCTAAGACTTTGTGGGGTTACACTACACCTCTTAACACTTCTCTCACATGTAGCACAAGGGATGGTCAACCAATTGGCAAAAAGTGAAGATTCAACTTGAATATAAACCACAGGAAACCTAAGATTTTGTGTGTGTTTTTTATGTTTCTATAACACATTTTATTGGTATAGATTTCATTCTTGTGTAACAGAATGGGAAGAAATTATGGATTTTCTTGAACAACCATTTCCATATGTTGATATTGCTATTGCACATTGAAAGGAATTTGATGCCCGGCGAAGATTAATCGACGTGTTATCAGCGTTGTTTTCTGAGAACCGAATTGTGTGTAATTTATGTCATAGTGTCTGAATTTGGGGATATGAGGCTTTCATTTTCAGAATTTTAGAACTTTTTTTACCTAAGCTTAGCTACTTGTGTGATATTGCATTTGGTCTGTAACACATGATATGTTCCTCTTGTTGTAATATCACATTTTGAGAAGTTTGCATAAAGTTTGATTCCTCTATATGTTTTCATGTTAAGCTAAAACATATGGGGGGGAAATCATTAAAAAACCCGTTTCATACCCGCTTCAACCGGTTATTTTTCCGTCTTTTGATCCTTTATCTGTCTTCATTTTCTCTGAGAAAATAGAAGTTCCCGAAATTTTCTCACCGGTTTTTTCGACCGGATATTACAGTTGGTCAATCCGGCCAAAGATTGTGTTCTATCTCTACTTTGTCCATATATAATATGCACAAAAATGCATATATGTTTTTCAAAGTCAATATATGGATACCAAAAGACACTAGGACTATTAGCCAAGGGGTAAGCAACATAGATGCAGTTACTGTATGTCTTGTCTGCATTTTTAACCATTCAAGGATGAAAGAGCATTCAAAATCCTGAGGGTCGTTTTCCAACATTTTTATTCAAATGTTTTCACATAAGAGTTTAAGGGTTTAAGCGTAATAGTTTTGAATATATGAGTTATTGATAAGATTTTAGGTTTATGATTAAAAACTAGGAGTATAGATTAAAATTTAAATCCCTAACAGTATTATTCGAAAAACTTTTACTTAAACAATAAATTATAACCCTAAACCTTAAATTTTAAAATCGTAAACCATAAAATTAAGGCATCTGTAGAAACAAAAAGGTTTTTACCGCCTATGTAGGAAATAAAAATCTTTCTAACAATGGTAATTATTGTATACACAATCGCATTAGTTTAGGGGTAATAGATTTGAATTTAGAGATTATTGATAGAATTTTGGGTTTCTGGTTAAAATTTAGAGTTTATAGGTTAAACCCTAAATTTTTAATTATATCGTCTTAAATTCTAAATTCTAACATTAAATACTAAATTATAAACTTCTAAACCTTAAACCGAATGTTTTAACCGTATTAATTTAATTTTGCCTCGATAGGCATGGACCAGTTTACACAATTTGACTTTGACTTTTAGTACGCCAGCCATCATGGTGACCTTTTTCATTTTGGCTATCGGAAATCCTTCAAATAAAATTCTACGGAAATTACTATCTGGTACACTAACGATTAATCTCATAAAAATATACAAAATATTTTATAAAATTTGAATATCTTAAAATAAATATTATTCATTCTTTAAATATATAAAAAATAAATAAGATGTGTAGAATTAAAAAATAATAATAATTTAACAATAAATGTATTTAAATAATAATCTAAGTAATGCAAGTCTAATTATCGAATTAAATTTTATTTCTACAAACAAGCAATTGGATTAATGGGATGGTACGTTAAATTATTTAAAAAAAATCACGGGTTAAAATCTTGATACCGTAAATAAAATTGAATTGAGAAAATTATCTTATGGGTGTACATTCGGTTCGATTAACCGACCGAACCGAAATTATTTCGGTTAATTGGGTTGGTTAATTTTTGGTAAATTTGGTTAACAATTAATTTTTTTTGATAATTCGGTTATTGGTTAATTCGGTTCGAAATCAATTAATTAACCGAAATTATATATATTAAATATTATATATATTATATATTTATTTTTAATCATTTAACTTTTAAAATATTATAAAATGTTCATTAAAATTTTTTTATATTATAAAATGGTCACTAAATTTTGTATTAAATTAGTATAAAATAAAAGCTTAGTGACTAAAAAATTATTTCAGCTTAATTTAGTGACCTATTACGTAATTTAACCAAAATTTATAATATATTTCGGTTAATTCGGCTAATTAACCGAATTAATCTAATTCGGTTAAAGAAAATTTGGTTCGGTTAACACTTAAGATTTTAAAAATTTCGGTTAATTCAGTTTTGGTTAATTCAGTTCGACCACCGATCGAATTAACTGAATGCTCACCCTTAAATCATCTCATATTAAATATTGATGATTAAAATAAAATAAAAAAATTATCCCTTCCAAATAATGATTCTAAATAATAAAGAATTAATTAAGAGATGAATTAAAATATAATAAATATTTTTATTTAAAACATAATTATTTTTATTTATTTATTTTGAAAAAAAATTACTAGTGAATAGTGACAGGTATGGTTTACCCTTTCATTTTTTTTTTCTTCTTCTGGTTGGGCACATAAACATTGACTCCCATGGCCATGAATTTTCAGACAAAATTATAAACAAAAATCCCGTTTTCATTCTTCTTTCTTCAATTCTTCATTCCACTGCACCTCCAGAAACAACTGCAATTGAAAAATGCTCATTCTCCGTTAGGTTAAGCTTTGATATAGAGTCTCCTTTTTGCTTCTCTTATGATATCCCTTCTGGTATTGAACATCTTGTTTTGGTTGATGCGATTTTCGGTGAAATAATATTGTTTGGTTCATTCAAAGATTGTTGTTGTTGTTGTTGTTACGTTTTATCGACAAGAAGAAGAAGATTGCCGGCCGGAATTGAATCCATCGCTTGTAGATTCGGGAACCGATTTGAACTTCGATTAGATCGGATCGGATCGGATCTTGTGTTCATAGACTTGATCCTCGGCTTCGTTTCTCTTTATCTACGCACATGCTAGTGTATGATTTCTTCTTCTTTGTATGATTTGAACGAATGATGGTGCATTTGTTGTTGATATTCATTGTAGCTCTGCTAAAGTTTTTTTACTGGTTGTTGTTGTTGTTTCCTTCAGTTTTCCTTAAAAGGGATTCAAGTTTCTAAACCATGAGAGATTGGGTCATTGGAGCTTTCATCAATCTCATTGGAAGTATTGCCATAAACTTTGGGACAAATCTTCTTAAATTAGGTCATAATGAGGTATGGAATTGGCTAGAATTTAAGTTTCTGCAACTCATGTTGATCAATTAATTTGTAGATAATATGAAGTGTTCAACAACGCTAGAAAAACATACATAAAGACACATGTGCTCAGGTTTTTGGTGTTTCTAGAAAAACTCTTGCTTTCATTTTTAGAATATATCCGAATCCCATTGATCTTTACATCCAAGGTGAATATGTTTCTGCTTGTTTTTCCTAGCATATGGTGAAACAAGTTTCCTTTCCTTTCCATACCGCATTATTTTGTAATTTGTTCTTTCCTAGTATAGTGTGACAGCTTTGATTTTCATTTTTAGAATATATCCGAATCCCATTGATCTTTACATCCAAAGTGAATATGTTTCTGCTTGTTTTTCCTAGCATATGGTGAAACAAGTTTCCTTTCCTTTCCATACCGCATTATTTTGTAATTTGTTCTTTCCTAGTATAGTGTGACAGCTTTGATTTTCATTTTTAGAATATATCCGTAACCCATTGATCTTTACATCCAAAGTGAATATGTTTCTGCTTGTTTTTCCTAGCATATGGTGAAACAAGTGTCCTTTCCTTTCCATACCGCATTATTTTGTAATTTGTTCTTTCCTAGTATAGTGTGACAGCTTTGATTTTCAATTTTCGTGCTATTTTGCTTGTCTAATTTGGTCTACATAAATTCACAGAGAGAAAGATATTCCTTGATGGATGGGGAAGGAATGGCTGGAAAAGTTCCATTGAAACCTATCATATACTTTCAAACATGGAGAGTTGGTACGAAATTTAATAAATGGGTGTTAATTTATTCCACGTGTGGAGTGAACTAATGTTAAAATGTAATTCTTCATTTGCAGGTATTCTAATTTTCATTCTTGGAAATTGTCTAAACTTCATTTCCTTTGGTTATGCCGCTCAGGTTAGTACCCTCAGCCTTCTGATCTTAGTAGGCTCAATTTTGACAAAATTTCATGTTAATTTTGCTTCATAAGGAAGCTCTAAGGTTAAAAATGCAGTTAGTAGCTTTAGAGAACTTGACAATCATTAATCGTTTACTTATTATCATGAATAATTGTTGGTTTGGGACACTGCAAAATAACATGGTCATTAGTTTGTGGGGGGTAGAATTAGGCATATGAAATCTAATATGGCTATAAGGCAGCTATTGTCTATCATTTGAGTAATAATTCTAGAATCTAATAGGTGAACAGACCCGTGAAGGAAGTGAAAGAATCTAGCATAATTAATGAACAAAATCTTGTGCTATCGAAAGTGGCTTTAGTTCATGGTCTGATGAATGCTCTGCCAGTTTGATTTTTTCTTCTTCTGATGATTACCATTGTACGAGGCTTTATGTTGTCGTAACTTCTTTCATTTTCTTTCTCACATTTTTCTTATTTCTTCCTCTGCAGTCACTTCTTGCGGCCTTGGGATCAGTTCAGTTCGTATCCAACATTGCGTTTGCTTACTTCGTGCTAAACAAAATGGTTACTGTAAAGTATGTTTTAGCCTGAAGCAAGAGTTAAAGTTTGATAACTAGAAATGAATCAATTTTATTTTCAGGAATGTTGTCTCTAACTCTTGTCTCATTGGCATTGCCATTACTTCCAGGGTACTAGCAGCCACTGCATTTATAGTTCTTGGAAATTTTTTCCTTGTCGCCTTCGGCAACCATCAGTCTCCTGGTACCTGATCTCACTATAATTTTAGACATGATTGTATTAGCTTTTGCATCCTGGTTGCATCACTTCCTCCTGACCATCAGCCAGTTGATGAGAAGGGGAAATGGAAGACATACAACAATACATGGAAATAAATGAGTTGGGTCTCTCTGTCTCTCTCTCTCTATCTATATATATATTCATTTATAAGCAATGAGAGAGAGAGAGAGAGAGAGACTTGTCCACGTGCAAGCATGGAGACTAATCTTGGTTTCACTGGTTCTAAAACAAAATGCATTGACTGTTTCTGTTTCCTTTTCAGTTTATACACCGGAACAGTTGGCAGAAAAATACAGCAATATAACATTCCTTTTTTACTGTATGGTTTTGATCTTAGTTGTTGCGTTTCATCATTATATCTACAGGTGAGATTTGGGAGTCAGTTGTTTTAGTAAGGCTAATTGCTAATGTTTTCATTCTACATTTTTTTAACTGATTGGCATGCCTTAATATGCAAACATTCAGGAGAGGGGAAATTCTCCTTGCTTTCTCTGGACACGAGCTTAGACCGTATTGGAACATGCTGCTTCCTTTTTCATATGCTGTAGTTTCAGGAGCAATAGGATCATGCTCAGTGTTGTTTGCAAAATCTCTGTAAGTTGGGTGTTTTAGACGTCATTTATCTTTCAAGTAAATTGTGATCAAACCTAATCCTGATTTTCATATCACCCAGCTCAAACCTTCTAAGGTTGACGATGTCCGATGGGTATCAGTTGCACAGCTGGTTCACATACTCCATGATACTTTTATTTCTGAGTACAGCTGGATTTTGGGTAAGAATCATGGCAGAATTTATATTTTATGTTTTTGCTATGAAGAATGATTTTAGGAGAGACTTAAACTAAGCTTTCTTACTGCAGATGGCAAGGCTAAATGAAGGATTGTCTCTCTTTGATGCAATACTTATTGTTCCCATGTTTCAAATTGCTTGGACTTTCTTCTCCATTTGTACAGGATTTATATACTTCCAGGAATACCAGGTTCTCTCTCTCACACACACACATGCGCATGCGCACAAAACGTATATTACGTAGCATCATTTTGCTGGATTTATATACTTATTTGCTTTCAAATAAGTATTTGTCATTCAATTAAAAGAACTAAAGTGAAAATTGAGAGCCTTTTCCATTTTTCATGTAGCAAGGCTGTAAGGCTAATCATGCAGTTAGTCTGAACAAGCCAGTATTCTTCAACTCTACTCTACCCCCACCTTCTGGATAATGGAGTCAGATGACCTCAAATGGTGTTTCCTTTTTTTTGATGAAAACAGGTTTTTGATGGACTGAGAACAACTATGTTCATACTCGGAATGATATCTGTGTTCGTAGGCATTTCTTTATTGGCACCTGATGAGCCAAGAGGTACGAAGATTGTGGACTTTATGTAATTCTCTGTATAGAGATTTTAAAGCTGTGAGCTTATTCTGACTTCCATTTCTTCCTTTCTTAGGTGGTGAAGTAAAGGATAGTTCACATCTGAATTCTATCATATCTTCCAGCACTGAAACAGACAGGTAAAAGACAGATTTCTTGGTGTTCATAACTCTGTTCCGTCGTGGGTTATAATAAATGACAGCAGATGAAATGTCGGACACGCATAATTATTTATTCCTTTACCACCATTGAAACTATAAGTTCCACCTGACCGTCTGTTCTCATTTTTCTTCGTAGGTTTATCTCGGCATCAGAAGATGCGGATAACAAAGAGATGAAATCATTTACACAAAGAATGATAATGAAGGTCACAGATACACTTGCCAAGGCAAAGGTACTGCAAATTAGATTCGGAGAATTATTATTTTTTCAGTGCACATATTCATATCGGTAAATCTGTTTGCAGACAACATGTGCGTTATCGCTAGGCTTCGGAGAGGATTCCATCAATGCATCTGCAGTTCTCGTAATGCCAATGATGTCATCAAAGATAACCGGTTTTAGAGGAAGCGGGTTCGATCGAAGTAGGATCTTCTCCATGAGAAACTCAAGTTGGAGTCGGGTTGCATTGGACGAAGAAAGCGCAAACGGAGACGAGGTACTCCCTCAATTCCCCTGATAGGGATGCAATGCGCATCAATCTCGATTCTTTGTTCTTTACACCATTGTTTTTTTAGTACCATAGTAGGTTAGATCTGATTTGTTATTATTGTATCAAGTGGTTGAGCATAGTCTTGCTCATACATGAAACATTTGTATAGTCCTGGTGACGTTATTGAAAGAAAAAGGAAATACGAGGGTATGTAATGTAAATTAAGAAGAAAAATGCATACTGCTGGAAAGGACGACTCTGCCATTGTTGGGGTTATTTTGTAACGATAAATTGTATTTTTAATAAAAGGTTGAAATTATGATTTTGATCCTTATATTTTACACATTTTAAACAGTGTAAACTATATTTGAGTCATTCAGTTATGGATAATATTATATTTAAATCATCTAATTATTAAAAAAAGTTATATTTGGATCATTTAATTATACGTAAAATTATATTTAGGTTACTTTTCATATTTAAAATATATATTTATTTATTAAATTAATTAATAATTTTAAATAAAATACTTTAATACTAGCAACTGTTTGATATCCAAAAACTGCTCGGCAACAGTCGAACAGGTGGGGAATATTGGAGTGAACCAGAAAAGTTTGGGTAGAATCAAATCTAAATGTTGGTTAAGTAAGCGTCTTGTAATAAGAGGAATAGTTATGAACTCTGTAGACCATCCCATGCAATAGTCAGGAATTTTTAACGGTATCAAGCCGAAATAACATGTTCTTCCTAAATACCCAATTCAAGGCCAAAGAATTTCCTGTCGTTACCGTATAATATTCATCTTGACTTGGAGATAAATAAAACATCTGTGCTTTTTTTTTTTATCTTTTAAAGATTTTATAAAATGGGTTTTCTAGAGACTCCAATGACCAATTCTGGCATGAATTGGTCAGGATCCAAATAAGTCCAACATTGATTCCTATGATTTGAAAAAAGTAACCATGTTGATGTATTCTCTAAATAAACTTATACCTACACTATTTCCCTACCGTTTAAAATTATATTTCTCCTCTAAACACGAATCATCTTACCTAATTAAAGAAACGATTATTATTTTTAAAGGTTACGAGTTTGAACACTAATATTTATAATACAATGATTAAAAGATTAATATCCAATGATTAAAAGTATATTCTAAAATATATATTACTTGTAACCATTATAACTAATTTAAAAACAACATTTTCCTCTTTAATATTGTCGATAATACAACCATTAGATAAATAAAAATTGATGATGTTTAATAATTTTTTAATAAAATATTTTTAATAAAACTTATAATTAGAAATTAACCATTACAAATATTGAACTTGTAATAAATGTCACATGAACTAAATTAATTAGAAAATTTATTCGAATCTAGATGTTCGAGAAATTAAGATCACAGTCTTTGTCATCTCTGCTCAAAGAGTTGTAATATAATGGAATTAGAATTCTAAATCTACATGGAAGCAAAAATTAAGGTTTAAAGTATATGATATAAAATTTAGGGTATAAATATAAAAATTAAATTAGATTTAATTTTTTAGTGTTACGGTATGTTTTAAAAAAAATGGAAGATCTGTCTTAAAAGTTTAGACACTGCAATTATTTAATTAATGAAAATTTAGGAATTTTTTGGACCTACTCGAACAATTAGATCATTTGTGCATGAGAGACTTAAGATTGAACTCAAACGAGCCGAGTATTCTTTTAGCATGATTAACCGCAAAATCGAAAATCGAACTAAGGTATTATAGTTTATAAATTTACGAACCGTGATTAACTATAGTTAACTAAATTAAACCGAACTTGATTTTTTAATTGATTTTCAATTATTTTTATAAGGTAAAAATATATATTTTATACTTAAAATATTATAGATATATTTTATTTTTTTATTTTTTTACTTAAAAATAAATATTTATGAAAAATATCTCAGAATTTTTACCTTTTAATGTTTAAAAGTCATAAAATAAAGCTATTTTGTCAAAATAAAATACAAATTTTTAAAAATTAACTAAAATAAAAAATCCGAAAACCAAGGTTAACCGAACCGAAAAACGATGGTTAATAAAATAGCTTACCGAATTAAACCGAACTCAAACCGAAAAACATCTACACACCAACAATAAAAACCTCAAACAATCTACATTTGGCTTGAAATGACCGTTTATCAGTCGATTTTCTCGTACAAACGAGCGTTTCAGAAAAACTAGAAAATCTAACTTTTGTAAACAGACGTTTGCCCCCAAAACCTAGATTTAGAACTTCAACGGCAAACAAAACCTTATACTGCACCAAACCAGGGGATAAAAATGGCTCATGCTGCATTATGTGCAACCCTGATGTGTTAATCTTTCGCTAGCAGAAATATGAATATCTCATGAAAAGAAACCCGAAACCGAAAAACAAGGACCGAGGAAAACTATACCAACATAATCCATGCTCCACTGCAAAATGTCTCAACCGATGATCGTTTTTTATGGTATGTGCATGTGCATGTGCATGTACAAGGTCACTAAATTTCCAAATAATAATTTCTGTATACCTCATCAAATGAAGCCTGGGGGGAGGGTCTCTCAAGGTGGAGGGAGTTTTGAGATCTCTACCAATAGTTTGTGCAAGGCTTGAGGCTTGGAAAAAAATGGTGAGTGGTCAGCACCTTTAAGACGGAAGACTTTTTCCGGTGGGCTTGAGTTAATCATGCTCTCTTGAAGCGACACTGATATGGCATTATCTTCGGGAGTTTTGATGTAAAACCGCCTCACAGATCCATATTTTATGTCAGATAGTGAAAAGCTTCTCCAAAACCGGTGCAAAAGGGATTGGCCTAATTGACACAGATGCTAATGCTATATCCTGGACCAGCAAAAAGTGGGAAAAAAATCAGAAGTTCCGATCGCACACGGTCACAGGGGCATTACAAACACACATGCAAGAGAGAGTATGTCTAATTTGAACTATAAAGAATCAAGTTGGAGGGAGATGACAGGCTACTGATTGCATAATGCGTGCACATAGCCATTAACGTCTGAAATTTTACGAGCACTCGTCGGGAGATGCATGTGGTTATGCAGATAATATGCACACTTGAATAATGACACACAAATCAAAATAATTAAGGGCAAAAATCATTAATCACAAGTTCGGATGTACCTTGGAAGGACTTTGGTTGAATAACAAATCCCGCAATAAAGACTTGTCTAGATCTATAGCTGTTGGAGGATGGTCATTTCCGTTAGCATACACAAATATCTGAGCCTGTCGCATTAGATCATTAAAACCTGCCTGCAACATTTTTTTAGCACTCGTTACATAAAGCCAGAAAGTTGAAATGATTAGATTAATTGTCCGTAGAACGTATTAACAAGCTATGTCACTCGTTGAGAGATAAGGTAAGCCAGCCCACGGAAGACACAAATGGTGAAACAAGATGTTAATGCCAAAGACTCGAGCAAATCAGTGAGTTCCAGCAAAAGTTAAACTACAGAGTACAGACCCATAAAACAGACATTCTATGGAAGTGTGTATTTCGAATCCAGCATCAGTAGTACACATCTGCAGAGAACAAATTTCGGGAACTAAATAATGATTCCATTAATGCAAACCTGCAGGGAGAACACATCAAGAGTACTTTGTCCATTTGTCAGCATTGCTGCAGCCACAAAAACAGCCTTTGCAACTTTAAAAGGAAACAGCTCCATTGCATACGATATGCATGCACCGCCAAAATCGTGCCCAACCAAGATCACCTGCATAGTTGCAAGGCTTTGTTAACTATCTCAAGTTTTCCGGTACCGGTGAGAATGAAAATTTGTAAAGAATGTGTCACAAAGCTTGGTTAGCAGAAATAAGTAAGCACCAACATAAAAATAAAATTGAACATGCCCCATAAGGGCTTATATTAACTATTCTACAAACTTCCAGGGTTTAAAGCTACATATTGAGCAGAACACATGTTGAAATTGAACATCCATAAGAAAAAGTTTCTTTCGGCCAAGAACCAAGCTGAAAAGGGAGCACTCATGCTGGAACTAAACAAGGAAAGAAAGAAATAGAGAAGAACCTTCTCGCCTTCGGAAAGTTTTTCGAGAAAATCGGTTAATGGCTTCACATACTGTGAGAGACTGGTGATGCCATTTGTGTCAAATGAATTAATGCCAGAACCAGTTAGGTCAACTGCAGTAGCTTTGAAACCACCTTCCTCTAGGAGTGCAATTGTTTTATACCAACACCATGCACCGAAGCCTCCCCCATGGACAAGGACAAAATGGTTTGTTTCCAAGTTATCAAGCTTTATGTCCTGTCAAAAAATGAAACAGAGAAAGATCTGAAGTGACACTCAAAAGGATAAACTTACACCTATTCACCTAAACAAGAAAAAAATACTGTAATAGAATTTACAAATTGATATTAAATGGTAACAAACAACAGCCAATTAAACAGATAGTGTAAATATGCAGCCTTCTAGACAAACTATTAACGAATTTCTAGTAGGCCATATCTCATCCAGCCGAACCATAACGAAATCTCCCTTAAACAGTCAGTTCTGCAACTAAGTACCATTATAAGCACTCCATGTATAGTAGCATTCTTATAAACCCAAACAAAGTAGTTATTTTCTTCATAATCCACTCTCATAGCACTCTTATCATTTACAGTCAATAAATAAATAAACGAATAAGCCATATTCGTCTAAGTAGACAAGAAACATCCTTAACAAAGAAAACCTCAATGTATGTCAGAAAAAACATTTCCACCAAGTATCACGGAATCCTGCAACCGGAGCTTATTGCAGTGGTGTAGAAAACATGTAATGTTCATCACAGTGCGAAACAAAAATTGAACAAAGAATTTCTTAAAAAAATACATCAGCAAATTGACAATCCTGTGCCAAATACATCCCCAATCCATCAGGGGACACCATGACAATAGACAAGGACGGAGACTGGACTTTATGTTAGACAATACGGATTTTTATACTTAGTAAAACCGAAATTAGACTGTCAATATAAAATACAAAGAAATTTTCTAAAATATATTAAATTTGAAAATTTTTAAGGAATGTGACTGCTGCTGGCACCCTAAATATGTCAAGACCAACCCATCTTGGACGACACCGATAAGGTCATCGGTAGAGGAAGTACTAAAGAATGTCAAAGCTATTTCTTATTGCTTTGCAATCCTACCTTGACAACCCCATTCGGGACCGAACAGGTGCAGACCTCAGAGATGATATGAACGATTACTAAAAAAAAAACTTACCAAGTATGCTTGGTCTCAACCGAGTACACTTTCTCACAATAGGTGGGATTCCCATGGTCTTACCGCAGCTCTGGAAATCCATAAACTTTGTGCACAAAAAGAGTTCTCAAGGCATTTATGAACTACAAAATCCCCTCCTCCCCAAATAAATAAAAGAACCAATGGGAAATCTCTACGGCCAACACCCATAAAAACCATAATTGAAAAGAAAAATCAAAGCTCAATACCCAATGGTCAATAATAATGACCCCCCACCAACCAGAAAGAAAAAAGAAAGAACTTTTACCCAATAAAACTACCTTAAAAACATACCAAAAACCATAATTGAAAAGAAAAATTACTCTAACCTGATTAACGAGCTGATGAGGTTGCAAAAGCGGGTCAGTAAGGGACCTAGCTCTAGAACTGGAGCTCCGAGGCAGTTGACCCGCTCTCTTAGACCCGGAAGAAGAATTCGGGTACCTCAACGAAGTCGCCCTATCAAACGGCAATGAAGCACCTCCGTTTTGCTGTTGGTGTTGCCTGAACAAGATCGCGGCTGCCAAAGTTTGCTCTTGAAGCACCGCATCATCAAGCTTGTCCTTCCTCGACGATCGGACCCTAGTCCACCGGTTGCTGGAATTGGGTCCGTTCTGCTGGTGCTGCAACCGTTTAGCGACGGGTCGTTTCGCCACCGTTTCACGAGCAAAGCAGGTGGAAAGGTTTCCCATTTTCTCGGTTGCATGAAAGAGTAAAGAAGAGAAAAGGCAAAGAGAAAAGGAGAAGCTTTATATATAAGTTTGTATCTACGTATTCTGTACGTATAAATATACGGGTATTATCTACGTATAAGTAGCGGTGTTGGTGGATGGTGGCTGACGGCGGCTGGATGGTGAGAGTTGGACAGTCCTTAAAACTTTTTTGACTTTGTTTCTATTTCTTTTCCTTTTGCATTTATAAACCCTATCCCTAGATTGCCTAACCTTATACATACAAAGATATTAAAATTTTAAAATATTATAATAATTTTAACATCTAAAATATACTCATTTTTAATTATAATACTTAATTTCTTTGTCTTACTTTTATATCCAAATTATCATTTTTATTCAGGGTTAGTAAAATTTAATTTAATACAAAAAAAATTTAATTCGTTTTGATTCGATTAAAAAATTAAGGCTTGATACCTAAATAGATGTCTAAACTCTGCTTGTAGATCACTTTTAGTGCCTAAACTATTTTTAGCTCTAAATAGGTGTTTAAAGTTCTAATTTAAGTCATTTTAAGTGCCTAACTATTAATAAAAATTATTTGTCAATAAAAATGTGACAAGTATAGGTTTTAATTTTATTTTTAATTAATTTTTAAATAAAATTAAAATTTATTTTTTAAAATTAATAATTTTAAATTCTTACAAAATAGTCTCAAATCGCTAACCTAAAACCCAAAATCCCTAAATTATCATCGTTGTTACCATTTACTACCTCACTAGAGATCATTATTACCGTCGTCGGACCACCATGATCGTTTCTCCCAATTAACCATCACCTATAACCAACGATAGATGTGTCGACAACTTTATTTTCACGATTTTGGTTTTTTCGATATTAGGAAGCTGATCGACACACCTACCATCGGTTACCAGCGATGGGTGATTAGGAGAAACAATTGTGGTAGTTCATTGACGGTAATAATAGTCTCGGGTGATATAGTAAACAAGGGTGGACCGTAATGAAATCATCCCCATAATTTTAAAATATTATTTAACCCTTGAAATCTTTTTTTTAAATAATTTGACCCTTTCAATAAATTTGGATGTTTTTTAATTAAATACCTTCCAAAAAATTTATAAAAAATTGTTATATTCCATTTTTTATAAAAAATAAAGTAACCCTTTTATGATTTTAAATTTTAATTTAAACATTAATTTTTTTTTCCTATTTTATTTTCTTTGAAAATGCATTTTCAATGAACTTGCCTTCTTTTTCTAATATTCCTTGGACAATAATCTTTTTGTGTAGAATATAAGCTTGATATCTCTTTGATCACGTTCCCAAAGATTCTTTATTTATTAATTTAATTATTTTTCTAATTAAAAAAAACTTCCTATTAAATCAACTATTATTTTGATTTTTTAAAATTATAAACGAGAATTAATTATAAATTTGTATTTGATATGAGTTGTTTCCTTGACTCTCCTATGCCTTCAAATTCTTTAGAATTTAATAAATAAATCTAGTATTAATTATTTTTCCTTAATTTTATTTATTAAATCTATTGTCTCGTCCCATCAAACCAATAATAGTTAATCTATCGTGTCATCCGCATCTCTTTTTTTGAAAATAAATAAATTTAGTATTATTTTTTAAAAAATAATTTAATTTATTGAGTAATGAGAATTTTTTACTTAATTAGACATCTTTATTAATAAAATAAAATAAAAAAATATATATACTTTTAAAGGTTTCACAATATTAAAAAATAATAAAACAAATTGAATTATTCTGATCAGATTTAGACATTTTCTTTTTTACTGTAATAAAATTTTAAAATTCACTCTAAGAAGCATCTTTAAAGAGTTGTCAAAATATAAAATAGATGAAATTTTCACTAAAAAACTACAAATATATTTCGTGTCGATTCTTAAAGTGTTGATCTGATCCACTTTTGATTATATCAGCAAACAATCACACATGCGGATGAAATTATTCTTGACCACCAACAAATCCAAATAAAAAAACAAACGTTGTGGGGAGCACAACACAAACATCAAACGGTTACAAAGGTATCCAAAAAACGTGTTATGAGACAAAGATAGAGATGGGTACGGGTTAAGTCGGGTCGGATTTTCGTCCGACCCGAAAAATCATACCCTTCACTCATCATTCGACCCGACCCGAGTTTAGGGTGAAAAAATCTGACCGATCCAACTCGATTTTTAAGCTTTAAAATCCGACCCGACCTGAGCCGAATCATTAAAAAAAATTAAGTTTTAGTAACTTAATTGTAAAAAAATAAAATTTTAATGACCTAATCGTAAAAAAATAATTTTAATGACCTAATTGTATAAAATATATATAAAGAGGGATCATTATTACAAATATCCCTAAAATATATATAGAAAATTACACAATTAGTCTCGGATCGGGTCGGGTCGGATTTTTTCCACTCTAAACTCAAATATAACCCGACCCGAGATCACCCTTGAAAAAACCCGACCCAAACCCAATTTTTTTTATCAAAAAATTTGACCCGATCGAATTGGGTCGAGTCGAAACCTGTCAGATTCGAATCCGTGCTCATCACTAGACAAAGATATATCGTAAAGATAAAAAGAAAATAGGTCATAAAAACAAAACAACAAAAATTAAACGCAAAAAAATATATAAAAAAATATATATCCAGAACACAGAATTTTATTTTAAATTACAAAAAAAATAAAAAATAAAAATAAAAAAAAACACACACCAAGTATTGGTGATCAATATCAAATTTTAATAAAATAAAAACAGAGAAGTTAAGAGAAAGTGGCTTATATACCCCTTTAAAAATATTTTAAATTATATTCTTAAATTTATAAATCCATCACCGTATAAAATACAATATTATTTAAAGGATTAGAATTATCAAATCTATATTTTGTCATGCAATGCACATATACTTGATAAAGGGAACTTCTCCCTTGCTTCCTTTTTTAATTTATATAGAATAAAAGAAAAAGTGAAAAAAAATCAATTTTTTTTAGAGAATACCCAAAAATATTGTATTTTAATTTTTTTATTTAATAGGATGTTTATGGGAAATTATTTTTAAAAAATATTATATATTCTATAGTAGAATTAAAATTGGTATTATATAGTTCCATTTTTAAATAGTGTCAATTAAAATCGGTATCAAGTGAATCCGACTTTAAATAGTATTTGAAGTTTTGAAATTTTAGTTGGTACGCAATCTTTGTCACCATTTAAAGTCGAAGTCACCTCGGTTTGTCTTTAAACAATGTCAAACAGTCCAAAAAAGTGACATGTGTCACTTACTGTTTAAAAATAAAATCAGTTGATTCTGACTTTAAAAATACCGTAAAAAATATATTAAAAAATAATTTTTGTATTTCATTTTATTAAGAAATATATTTTTATTCCATGATATTAAATGGAATTTGGCAAAATTCTTGTATCTTCTAAAGCAAGGTAGATCTTCCTATGGTCTGTCTCAAGTCTTGTGAAGGATGGCGTAGGAAGTTAGTTGGAGGCTCATGATTTTTGAAGCTTTCTTTAATGGCTCAACTTTATTGGTAAATAAGTTTTTTATTTTAGAATATCATAATCTTAAATAATTTTTTTTAAAAAATAAAATATATTAAGGGTATATTTTAATATCTATAACAACAGTTATATGCAGAGGAAGTCACCACCTGCTATAGGGAGAATTTGTCACATTTCTAATTTATAATATTTTAATATTTTTATTTTTTCAAGAAAAAATTAAGAGAAAATCGTCACTTTTAGATGATATCTTTATTTATAAGTGACGACTTTGTCCTCTATTATAATTTTTATCGTAAATCTTAAAATATACTTCAAGACATTCTATTTTTCAATATATTAAAATTATTTATAATATTTATCAAAATTAATCCGATAAATAAGTAAATGGTTTATTGCATATATATATATATATATATGCCCTTTATACAATAAAGTACGATTTTTGTGACTCTTGAACTATCATCCACGAACAAGCCATATCAACTTCTCTATCCACCCGGAACAAGTTAATGGTTCTCACTTTTAATTATCTCGGTTTTGTTGCTGGTTTAAAGAAGCTTAATGAGTATCTCCTCTCTTGCAATTACATCTTTGGGTACCAAGTTTCGACGGATAATATTATCGTCTAAGCAGCTCTTTAAGAGCACCATCGGCCAGATATGAATGTTTTTCAATAGTATAACTGCATTGACGTCCTTTTTGAGGATCTCTGGTGTTTTCGGAGAGGGGTTTGGTGTGACTGTTGAGGGATTGGCTGCTGTTGAAGCTGTTGTCACACCCCCGGCTATAGATTCGGAATATAGTATTAAATTGCGATTGTAGTCTTCGTTGTGGTTGTAGTGTCGCGGTTGTGGACGTTACGTAATGCGTAATGGTTGATGCGGTCGTGATTTGTTCCTAAAAATACACAAATTTTAAAAAATATTATTTATATGTATATTATGCAACCTTGATAACTTTGTGTAGGATAGTAAAACTTTTTTGTCCTTAAATATGCTAGTTTTTATGTCTCATATTAAAATAAATTTTAAAAATTAAATTATAAATCTTAATTTTAATTTTTATATCTTAAAACTTAAACCCTAAAAAATATATCCTATACCTAATTTCTCGAACCCTAACTTTAATCATAATTTATATTATATATTTTATAAAAAAAAAAGCATAATAAAAATTTATGATTAAGATCACATCTTCAAATGTCAAAATAAATATCATTGTTTTCAAGATTTATGTATTTAAAATTTATGATTTATGATTATAATTTAAAATTTAACATAAAATTTTAAGATTAATAAATTATATTTTATTTTTTAAAGTGGATATGAAAATTTGTGTATATTTTTTATACATCGTTTATATAGTGAAAACACTATATATACACAGGGACAGTGCTATGTATATTATGAGAGAGGCTTTTACCCTTCTTAATTTTTTTTGGTATAATCGCATTTAAGATTCTTCTTAATTTAAATAATAGTAAAATAAAGTTTTACCTTTATAAATTTTAAATTTAAAGACTTAATAAACTTTTATTTTTCTTAAAATTTCATCCTAACTCGGTCTATATATATATATTAAGAAAGCATGTTGTTTGCATTTCCTTGCAAGATAACATCTTTTATGTGAGTTTGAGGGGCAAAAATGGGAAATACTTTATTGAAGGAAAGGGAAGTATGAGTTTGAATACCGATGGCAAACATGATGTGCACATGATCCGAGTAAACTCAACTCACAAAAAGAAAAGTTAACAAATTCAGAGTTGGCAGTTGGCACGCCAAGTTTTTTTATTATGTGAGATTCGGGTATAAGGGTGTGAAAATATTTAATTTCATCGATTCGATTCAATTATTCATTGATTTAATTTAAAATTTTAGATATTCTATCATAATTTTATTTTTTAGGATAAGTCAGATTAGATATCCGAAAAATTTAGATTTAATATAGATAAATACTTTTATATTCGGATGGATATTTGATTATCCGATATCCAATTTTTTTATATAGATACAAAAATTTGTTATATTCAATATTTTTACTTTTTATATGTGAAAAATTAAAATTTTCATGGATAAAAATCTTGTTATATTTAATAATTGTTGACTATTATATTCGAAAATTATTTTTATGAATAGGACCGCCAAACTAAAAAATAATAAATTCAAATATTCATATGTTCGAATTTTCAGATATTCAATTATTCCAAATCAGATACGAATCAATATTTAGGTGATTTGGGTTTTTCGGATACCTAAAATTTTGGATCGAATCATACCCGATATCCGAATTTGCATACCCCTATTCAGGTCAGCTCTGAAACTTTGATGTTTCGAGATGAATTAAAAAATTAAGTCTATAATAATAAATGTTAAAATAAAAAAAATATGAATAAAATTTAATAATAAATATTTTATATATAAAAAACTGAACATCTAATAATAGATATAGGCATATGACGTTATCTTTAAAAATTCTGAAAAAAAATATTTAAAAAATGGAGAACATTACCTATATAGGTAGCATTTTCCTCCTAAATCGTCATTTGTAGGTGATTATGGATGGACATTTTACCCGATCCTGATCAGGTCAGATTTTTTTGATGAAAAAATCTGATTCAGGTCGGATCAGATCGGGTGATTTTTTAAAGTGGCATCGGGTCAGGTCGGGTTCAAGTTTACGGTGTAAAATATCCGACTCGACCCAGGACTAAATATGTAATTTTTTCTAAAATTTTTAGAGATATTAATAATAACGGTCCTTTATCTATATATTTTTTATAATTAGGTCTTAAAATTATTATTTTTATTTATAATTTAGTCTCTAAAATTATATGTTTTATAATTAAGTCCCTAAAAATATTTTTTTACAATTTAGTCCCTAAAATTTATTTTTCTATATGTTGGGTCGAAGTTGGATTTAGAGTATTTATTTTTGGGTCGGGTCAAATATTTTGAAAAAAATATTTGGGTCGAGTCGGAGTTGAGTTTAGGATATTTGTGTTCGGGTCGGGGTCGGGTGGGCCGAAAATCTGACCCTATCCGTGTTTATCTCTATAGGTGACGTTTTTTTACCTGTAAATAGCTTTGGGCTTAGATTTTAAAATAAACTTTAAAGATTTTATTTTTTTAAATAAAAACTCTAAACACTTTATATATCCAACAAAACTAAACGAGATCTCTAAATTATAAAACTAAAACGTTTGTGAAAATTTTGTTTTACAAACGCTTATACATAAAATAATTTTTTTTATATATTCACAAGCCAAAGACGTAATATTTAAAGGGTTATTTTTTATATATCGACGAATAAATGTTTTTTTTCTCTTATTTTTAAATAAAAATATGCATGGCAATAAATTAAAATGTGGGTCATGGGAATAAATTTGTTTTATTTTTGGGTCGGAGAATTCAAAGCCCGGCCCAATTGAATCCACGAAAAAGCCTTTTCTTTTTAGGGCCTAAAATATCAAAAATTATTCAATTTAGCACAAATATCAAGAAAAGAAAAAAAATTATATAGTTAATATAGCACAAATACCAAGAATTGGAAAAAATATATAAAATAATATAAGAGAATGTCACATTATGATATTAAACCATATTTTTGAAGATTAAAAAAGAAAAAAAATGAATTTATAAATGGAATTCGGTTAACCGGTTTTTTGGAATAAGGTATTGATCGGATAAGATCTTGTAATAAATATAATATCTATCGTTTTTATTACGATTTAGGTAATAAATTATGTGCAAGTTGTAGTAATTTATGTACCTACTAAAATTTTTAAATTTTTTTTGTAACAAGTTAGATTTTCTTGTAGTAAAATAAGTATCTACTTAAATGCTTACCCTAAGATGAGTTCTTTTGGTTTTGGGTGAGATCTTATAATAAATACGGTACTTACCGTTTTTTTTACTATATATGTAATAAATTATGTACATCTTGCAGTAATTTATGTAACTATTAAAATTCTTACACTTTTTATAATAAATTAGTTTTTTTTTAGTAAAATAAGTATGTACATAAATCTTTATATCGTAATATTTTATGTATATATCATTTTTATTATAATTATTGTAATTATTTATGTATAAACCTCGTAATAAACTATGTATAAACGGCTGCCTGCTGAACATGTCAACTTTAAATTAACCTTATTTTAACGATTTCACTCTAGAATTACTCTATTTTTATATACATATATTATGTTTAAAGATTAAAATTTAGAATTACAGATTTAAATTTTATTTTTTAAAAATATATATTTATACAGTTATTTATACATAATTTGCATATAAAAAATTATATAAATATAAAAATTATTCAATACATATATGTAATTTTCAAACTACAGAAGCATTCTGTTTTAGAGGTTAATAATTCACACTAATATATAAAATATTTTCTCATTTTATATAATTTCTCAGGACAATTAAATTTAAATTGATTTTTTAAGGTGAATTATTTTTTCTTACATAATTAGTGGATATTAATTATTAGTAATTATTTGAACGGTTTTCATTGTTTGGATATTCAGTGGATTAAGATTAAAATTCGTTTCCTCCGCCGGATATATAGTAGAAAATACAAAGGAAAGTGAAAATCCAGGCGGCTACCGCTGTCGGAGTTGACTGCCGACGAAGATTCATATCTTCCCTTCACGGAGATTTTGAAGCTGCCCTTAACAAATCTCCGTATCAGGTAATTTCATTGTTTATCTGCAACTATTACTTTGTTCTAATTTATTTTTGCTTTGGAAACCCTAATTCTAACACTAAATCAAATTCGGTTTCTTTTGTGCTGCTAACGAACCCTAATTATTTATCCCATTTCAATTTGTTTTAGGTTAGAATAGCGACGATCGATTTAAATGTTTAGGGTCTCCAATTAATTCATTATACTTTTTGCTTGGGTTTTTGGTAGAAATAGATTTTGTCTTTGAAAAGGAAGATGGGCTTGAAGAAAGCTATTAAAAGTCTGGATGCATTTCCCCGCGCGGAGGAACATTTGCTGCAGAAGACGCAATCGGGAGCGCTAGGTGAATTGATTGCTTTTTACTTTTTAATTTATATTCAGCTAAAAAAAACTATGTTATTTATTCATTTGAATCGTCACTGATTGTTTTTTTTCTTTCAATTGTTAAAATTCATTGTTATAGTGTCCGTCGTTGGTTTAGTGATAATAGCCATGCTGTTCTTTCACGAGCTATCGTATTATCTTTCAACGTATACTGTTCATCAGGTTTGTTTGTTTTTTCCCTTCTTTTTTGTAGTTTGGGTTATGGCCTGAACCTGTTTTATGTGGTTTAATTTGTTTGGATGGAGTAATGCCATTGACCTTCTGTAAATGTCTTAGAATGTTATAACTCGAATTCAAATGTTTACATTCAGATTTTGCAAGTCATTAAATTCTCTTTATTTCCAATGTTTTTTTTTCATAGAAAATAGTTTGAAGCAAACTTACTCCCACCTTAAATATGCTTGTATTGTATCGTGTCCAAGTCTTTTGGTGGGTTGTTGGATACTCTTTGTCTAGGTTATAATTCAAGACAATGAATGCTTTAATCATATGCTTTCTTTTTTATATAATAATCTTCTGTAATCACACCTTTATCTTCCCCTGAACTACTTAAACTTACCGACCTTCCATATACTAGCCATGCCAAAGTCAATTTACAGAAATTCCCACATCTTTTGCATACAATTACGATGTATAAGATTTTAACCAATCCTTGTAACTCAGCAGCCACATATTTGATCCCTATTTAAAAACTACGAATCCTTCTGCTGTTCTACAACTTTAGTTATCCAAACCCGACTTACCTCAAATGCCATTAAGGCACAGTTTTTCTGAAATCTTTTACAGTAAGCACCCAAGCATAAGTTCTCTAACAAAGTTATTTTGTCTCTGGCCTTTCTGTTTTATTCAAACCCCTTGAGGGAATTTTCTAACCGGGTATGATGTCAATAGTATGAGATCATTTAAGGTTAGGTGAGTTGATCTAACTTCTCAGGTATTTGGCAGATGTCTGTTGACTTGAAACGTGGTGAAACACTTCCAATTCACATTAATATGACATTTCCTTCACTACCTTGTGATGGTTAGTACATCTCCTTTTTTATGAAATTTTCCTTTTATTTGTAAATTCTGATCATCTCATTTAGATGTTGCCTGTTGCTTGTTTTATCTTATTATTTTTGCAGTATTAAGTGTAGATGCCATTGACATGTCAGGCAAGCACGAGGTGGATCTTGATACTAACATATGGAAAGTAAGACTACTTTTTTATTGTCAGCGAAACTTTATTGTTTTAACGACCATCGGATTAATGAATGGGGCATTCTCTTTAGAAGTCCTTTTTTTATCATTAAGAAATGAATGTAGGATTTATGGTAAGATTTCCATTTTTGTTATATGGCTAACAAGGTTAAACCTTATGCAGCTTCGCCTGAACAGTCATGGCCATATCATTGGCACTGAATATTTGTCTGACCTTGTGGAAAAGGAGCACGATGCTCATAAGCATGGTTTGTGCATCTACCTCATGTTTTTAATGTATCTCTTTTGGGAGATTTATCCATGTTCACAGTGTGTGGTTATGTTATCTGGACATTATTATATGTATCAAGGACACAACATCATTTGCACTCTTTTCTCATTTGATAAAAGATATGAGTCACTTCGAAAATGAATTGTAAGCATTGTGCTTTAACCACTTTTCTAAGTTGTAGATTATTTAATGACCAAATTGCTCAGCAGATTTTATTTAGATAAATCTGAATATCTGATGGTTTATTTGTTTTTTCTGGGATACATTAAGGAGCAAATATATTTATATAGAGTTTTACAAATTGTTTAGGTCATTTATGGTTCACGTGGGGTATATATAGACATAAAATAGGTTGTAATATGATATTTTAAGGCTTAAATAATTAATTTCTTGTAGTGAATATGATCAGATGGTGAGAAGGAACATCATGATGATGATGATGAGAAGAAGCTTCATACACTTGGTTTTGATAAAGATGCTGAAAATATGATCAAGAAAGTGAAGCAAGCATTGGACAATGGGGAAGGATGCCGGGTATTTATCCAACAGAGTCTCCTTAAGTATTAAATTTATAACCTTTTTGAACTAATCAAGGATATTTTATTTTTGGAGCCCCAAATGGTTGAAAATGAAACGAGCATAAAGTCAACTGATCTGTATTTTTTTTTGCAGGTTTATGGGGTATTAGATGTCCAAAGGGTGGCTGGAAACTTTCACATTTCAGTTCATGGCTTAAACATTTATGTTGCTCAGATGGTTATTAACTTTCCGTTAACAATCTAATTTGATGTCATATCCTAAATTATGCACATGTTCAGCTTTGTCTTGGTTATAGTGCATCTGTGTGAGTAGTGATAGCTTGTGGGAGGTTCTTGTTTTGGGGGTTTGATTGATGGTGAAGTGCATGACTATCAATCACCCACCCCCCTCCTCAAACGCTTTTATTTATTTCTCCTGTAGGCCATTATCTAAGTATTAACTTTTTCAAACCATTGTCTTCATTATTATTAAGCAATATAGGTGTTTTTGGTATTCAGTGGGCTCCTTCAATTTATGATGTACTGCTTGTGTTGTCTGAATCAGGATATGCTCTTGTGCCGAGTTCTGCATAGGTTTTAGCTTAATAAAAATTCCAGTAGTATAGGAAGAAAAAGACTGAATGACTTAAATTAGAAATTTTGATATCTTCTTTCAAATTTAAATACCTTGCTCTGATCTCAAGACCTGTCAAAGCTTAAAGAGAAAGCCTAGGTCTTTGGATTTATGCTAAGATTCAAAACTTTGGTTAGAGCGAAGAATTTTAAATCCTAAATCTAGTTTGCAAGAATGAGGTTTATATACAATATTGTCTCTATTACTTGGTACTTACAGTGTTGAGTAAATCTAGAATATTTTCATAGTTTCTTTTTGACAATTGACATGGGTTTCCTTTATCTGCAAATTAAGTTGAAGCTGGTTCTTTGCTCACAGATCTTTGGAGGAGGAGCACATGTCAATGTAAGTCATATGATTCATGATTTATCGTTCGGGCCAAAATATCCTGGACTTCACAACCCACTTGATGGCACGGTGCGGATTTTGCATGAAACAAGTGGAACATTCAAGTATTACATAAAGGTTTCTATTCCTAAATGTTTTCCTCTCCAAAAACTATGGGATTTATTTTAGAACTGCTTCCGTTCCTGTAAAATAGTAGCGCATCTCTATTCATCCAAGTGTTGTCTTCACTGTATTGCAGATTGTCCCTACCGAGTACAGATATATCTCGAAGGAAGTTTTGCCAACAAACCAGTTTTCTGTCTCCGAATATTTTTCCCCTATAAAGGAGTTTGATAGGACTTGGCCAGGTTAGTTCGGTGTGTGGCTTTGTAAACATCACAACTTGTTTCACACCTTCTGTTAGTAGTTGCTGATCACTTTCCCTTTCTATTCAGCTGTTTACTTTCTGTACGATCTGTCACCGATCACCGTGACAATAAAAGAAGAGCGTCGAAGCTTTCTCCATTTCATCACACGACTTTGTGCAGTCTTGGGAGGGACATTTGCTTTAACAGGTTCCCCACCTATTCGGTGATCCGAATTTTCTCCGTGTAGGCCAATTTCTCTATGTTTCTGAACTGACACTTCCATGTGATTCTAAAACCAGGAATGCTGGATCGTTGGATGTATAGGCTTATCGAAGAAGTGACTAAAGCAAGCGGTGGCCGTCATCGTTAGAAGAGTTTGGTTCCGGTTCGGAGTGCAAAAACAGCATCGACTCGCAAATGTGGCACCGGAATTCTGAATTGATCAAAACATCAATTAGACTGCAGAATGATGATAAAAAGAATCTATACCCTGCTGGAACTCTCAGGTAAATGCTGTGGCTTTCCTTAATTATTCAATGCAAGTGTTGGATGGGTGCTTTGGGAATTAAGATTTACTAAGTTGTATCATTTTTTTAATGACATTATTTTTCTTTTTTATTTAGGGACTAAGGTATTAATATTATTTAAATCCTGACTAATTTGGTGCTGCCCTTAAATTTTTAAGAAAAGAAATAATTGTATTTAATTTTTATTATCTAATTAAAATTTTAAATTAATAAATTAAATCAGTTAAATCTATTGGTTATTATTTTTTTATAATTCTTTTTAAATATTATTGTCACCGTGATATATATTAGTATTGTCATGTGATATCTATAGATTTTTTTAAAAAAATATTTTTTTCATAGTACTTAAGTATATTATTAATAATTCAATAAAATATAAATATGTTATTTTTAATATTTAATGTTATATTAATTTCTACGTGTCCTTATTTACTTTGAATTAAAAAGCCTCGTAAATTACTCATTTTGCATATAATATTTTTCCATTTCAATTTTTGTATTTACATGATTAAAAAATATAAATTAATCATTTTTTTTATATTTTATGTAATAGAATATAATAATTGATACAATTATGATTGATTATATGATTTTATTAAATGATCTTAATGGCTTTTTCATAGAGTGAAAATTTTCGGCCTTTAATTATGTTTTTTTCTTACTAAAAAAATTAAAAATTAAATTCTAATTTTTTATATCTTATACCATAAAAATATATCGTACTCTTAATTAAATAAATCTTAACTACAATCTCTAATATTAAATTCTAAACTCAATATTTAAAATGAAACACAAATAAAAATTGTAATAAAAGGACGTATAATTTTCATCCTATTTTATACTAATAGATTATTTTGTGAATTATATTTTTACATATGGATATATAATTATATGAACTGAAACTTTATCCGGGGTATTAAAAAAACAATGCACACTATATATTTATAAAAGAAGTCATTAATCGATTTAACGATAAAACATTTATATTATTTTATTTTATATAGATTTATATCGAATTATTTAAATAATTATTTTTTTTAAATGAATTTATTCTGCAATTCTCATCAAATTGATTTTTTTAATCCACAAATAAAAATATTAAAAAAATCACAACAGTCCAAAAGATTAAAAAATAGTATATTTTGTAGTGTGTGGGTCCTAGTTGCGAAATCACCACGTGTCTTTCATGCGCGTGGTAGTGATATTGATGATAGGAGAGAGTGAGGCACATGGGGGTGTTTGGTTCAAGAAAACCATGTGATCACATGGTCTATCCGTGGGTCCCCTTTTCCAATTTCTTTTGTTTTTCTATGCACCTATCCGCAGGTGATCCCAGACGATCCGTTTCATCACTCGCCTAAACTGCGTTTGGGGATTCACGTAAACTTATTCTTAGGAAGATAATTTTATATTCTTATCATATCTATAATATTTATGGGTATAATTTTGAAGAATTTTTATTAAATATTTTTTAAAAAAATCATTTTTATATCTATTCTTTATAGATCTCAGTAATTTTTTAATAATCTTTATACTAAAAAATTAAAATTTAGCGTATTGAAACAAACATTTAAGTTAAATCTTAAAAAATATAAATATAAATAATAAATTTAATTTTATCAAAACAAATAAACTATTTCAAAATTATAAATATAATTAAAATATTAATTACTGAAGTATATCAGTTTACACTACTTTTAAAAGAAAGTATAATTTAATAATTTATAATTTTAAAATATGATTTATTTATTTTAAGAGATAATAGATTCGATAATTTGTTTAATCATATAAATTATCTTTTCTAATTTCATTTATATTATTTTGATAAATTTTGAAATTATTGTCATTATTATTTTTAAAAATAATCTCTTTTTTTATGACATTCGCTCACTTTAAAAGTAATAATTCTTAATATATAACTCAAAATTAAAAATTACTTGTTAAATAAATTTAAAATTTTGTATAATTATAAAAATATAACTTATATTTTAACTTATCTTGTATAATTTTTAGTGATTTTTCAATGTCATTGTTAAAATTATTTTCTAAAGTTTTCTTGTCAATTTTTATGACCTTTCAATATTCAAGAATTTATTTAATATATCACCATGTATTAAAAAATAAATTGGATCACGTTTATAATGATATAAAGATTAATTTTTAATTAACTTTTATAAAATTTATAAAAATAAAATAAAATTACTCTAATCGACTATACTTAGATTACAATCATACTTATATCTTTAAAATTGATGTTCATAATAATTTATGCAGATATATTTCAATTATCCTCATAATTTGAATATAATAATTTTTATTCTATCTTCATTTAAACTTTGATGATACAACTTTTCATACTCATTAATTCAAATTCTCACAAATTTTAATTATTCTTGCTTAATATTAAGGCTGAGAATGGTTAACCGTAAAATCGAAAATCGAATCGAATCGAATTATGGTTTATAAATTTACGAACCACAATTAACTTAATTAAATCGAATGTGATTTTTTAAATTTTTTATAAGTTAAAATATATATTTTATACTTAAAATATTACTCATTTCGTCCCACTTTATTTATCAAGTATTGATTTTTTCTGGTCAAATTTTTAAACTTTAACTTATTATAACTTTAAATATATTATTGATAAAAATATAAAAAATATGTTTTAAAAACATCTAATCAAGTAGTTTAAAAATTTATTTTATAAATTTTAATAAATTAAAATATTTAAAATAACTATAATCAAAGATTTAAAATTTTGATTTTAAAAAGTTAATATTGAACGTCTTAAATGGGACGGAGGGAATATATATTTTTTTATTTTTTACTTAAAAATAAATTTTTAATAAATAATTATAAAAAATTATGAAATTTTTTTAATTTTAATGTTTAATGTTTAAAATTCATAAAATAAAGCTATTTTATCCAGATAAAATATAAATTTTTAAAAACTAACGTTAATATAAAAAAATATATTATCGAATTAAACCGAACCTAAACCGAATATACCCATATTGAATATCACCCTCTTTCCTCTCCAGCTTTTCCCCCCGCTGCATGTGCCCTGTTGTACATCTTGCCTGCTCTCCGCCCCTTTAGCATGCCACATGCAAACACTACACGACAAAGCTTTGGTTTCGCGCGGGAAATTTTTACCGTCACACATCATGTCATAAACGCCGTACCAGTGGGACCCACTGCCTTCATTCGCAAATCTTTTCAAATTTAAAATGTTGTAATTAATCAATCGGTCCTTAGACTCCTCAGACTTTTGAAATGTAACCCTCAGATTTTTATTTACATGATTTAACCCTAAATTTGTATTATTTAGAAATTAAAGTTGTTTTCTTAAACCATGTGTCAAGTAGTAGGAACGAGTATTAGGTTGAATCGAATTAAAATTATTAAGTTAGTCGAGTTTATGATTTATATTTTATATTTTTTTAATCAGTTGAATCGTTTAAGTTTTCCCCAAAATTAATTGTTATTATTATAACATTATACTACTAATTAATTTTAATTTAAACGACTTTCTATAATCATATATGTTATATATATATATATTTTACATATGTAATATACATATATAAGTAAGTAAAGTTGAGAGATTTAACTTAAATTTAAAAATCAATTCAATAATTATTAAAATTTTAAATTATTCAAACTTATAATTATAAATCAAATTTCATTTTAAAAAATTAATTTAAACTTATGAAATTATAGTTCAATAAATCCAATTAAATAGAGTTTTGTTCACCCGTTTTAAATAAAATCTTTGAATATTTAAATTTAATCGTAATTCATTAATAAAAGATTATGTTTATCTTTAAAAATTCAGATTCAAATAATTTTATCCGTAAGATATGTGCAATATCAAATGGGTACAAAATTATAAATAATTAATTATAATAACCATAATATTTAAAAAAAACTTTTAATAGAAAATAAGTGTATAAATTATATTTTTTTTAAGTGTTTGAATTTTATTTTAATTAGAATAGGTGTCTAAAATTATTTTTTTAATTCAAAATAAATGCCTAAAATAAATCATGTTAAATAATAATTAAATATTTGATTTTTTTTTTAAAATTGCAAGTACCTAAAACAAAATAAAATAATGAAATTTAAGACACGTTATGTTTAAAATAATCTTTAGGCACCTAAAATTAAAAAAAAAATACAATTTTGATACTTATTTTATAATAAAGCCTTAAAAAATAAAAGGAGAGAGACAAACTCAAAATTCTAAAGAGTACAAGGACTGGAATCCTAATTAAACCAAACCCTCCTGAGCTTACCATCTTCGTTGGCCTCGACAAATCTGACTCAGAGAGCTTTAAAAAGATAATACAACTTCCCTCTCATCTCCCCTTCAGAGTCTCATGCACTCAGAAAATCTCACTCCCTTTCCTGTTTCCCCATTTCATCAATGGAGATCAATCTCATGAACCAGACAAAAAACCCCACATTTCACACCAAACAAAACCCATTGAAAAGCAACGCATTGCATGAAGAAGAAGAAGCTTTGCCCAGTTTCCAGAGAACCCGGGGCACCATCAGAAAACGGAGAGACTACTCGAACAAGGCTCAAAACGAGGATTCTTTGATCGAAACACAAGGCGATGATGGCGTCGCCGATGAAGATGAGATGGCTGAGGTGAAGAGAAAGATGGTGGCGTTGCAAAGGATAGTTCCGGGAGGCGAGGATTTAGGTGCCGACCAACTGTTCGATGAAACGGCTGAGTATATCTTGGCTTTGCAGTGTCAGATTAGGGCTATGAAAGCTCTTGCCAGCTTTATTGAAGGCCTGGATAAATAGAAGAGAAAGCTTGGAGGCTGATCGATTCAAGAAGATGAGTTGTTTCTCGGTAATTGTAATTTTCTTTGATTCCCCTTTGCGTTGCTTTCATTTCCTTTGATTAGAAAATGCAAGAGAAAGATGTTATAGGAAATGAATTATTTAGGGTTAGAATTCAACATCTAGAAATATACAATGCCATCAACAAATCTTAAATCTTTGGCTTAATATTTTGTAGGTTTATCCATAATTTAATTTATTAGTAGATTAATTCATAAGGATGAATGTTTTATTCGGTCTGATTAAATAGATCAGATCGAATTTATTTATAAAAATTGGGTTCAAGTCGGATCTAGTTTTATTAAAGGATGAAGTCGAATTGGGTTTATGATCCGAAGCAAATTGTGTAATTTTTCTTTAAAGTTTAATATTTATAATAATACTCTCCTTATATTATTTATAATTAGATCTTTAAAATTAATTTTTTATTTTATAATTTAGTTTTTAAAATTATTATTTTTTATGATTATAACTTTTAAAATTATTTTTTATAATTAGATCCCTAAAATTATTTTTTATAGGTTAAGGTCGAATTTAGAATATTTATTTTTAGATTAGGTTAAGTTTTTTAAAGACTGTGTACTAGACGAACTTGGGTTTAAAATATTTAATTTTGGGTCAAGTTCGGATGGGCTAAAAACTCAACCCGTACCCATCTCTATTAATTTGAATGAGATATTACATAGACTCCTTATAAAACAATTTTTAACCTAGTTTATTTCACTCATAACACTAAGATTCATACTTTAATCTTACTTAAAGGATATAATATTTTATCTCATTAAACTTTTAAAATGAGGTAAAGTTCTATGGATTTTTTACTTAAATATTGCATCTAATTTTTCTCAAAAAATATTATACAATACACTTTAATTCTTAATATGACATTTGCTATAATGCATGTAAATTCGGATTCAGATAAATCGAAATTTGAATTCAAAAATAACCTTAAAAATAGGTATAACAGTATTCGATTTTAAGTCATTCTTGATATTACAATAAAAATATTAAAAAAATACTATTTATAATCGGATTCAACTAAATTTAATTTTATATATGTTGTAATAAATAACATAAATTAAAAATTAAAGTTAATTGTTCCAAATATATCTTTCTTTTAATTATTTCATAATTAAAGCTAAAATCTATATGTGTATTGTTGTTGTCGTCTGTTGGTTATATGGACTGCAAAACAGGGCGTTAGCACTGACAGGAAAAATAAAATGAACGAACTGAAAGATAATTAGACCGTGTCGTGGTATGGAGGCCACTGCCTTAGAAACAATTCGCCCCGATATGTGTACTCGCTACTTTAGGCGGTTGTCCCCCGAAGGTTAGCACGGTCCTCCAAACAATGTACACCCAAAGTTTGGAGTGGACTGTAGAGGAAATGATCGTCTAAACCAGAGTCGAACAAAAGCTTCTCTAAGTTTTTCAAGGAATGCTCTCAAACTCTCTCAAATAAAACAGAAGTAAATCTGAATGGAATGATTAAAACTGAGAGAGAACTCTCTTATTTATAGGTTGAAAGCAAGGGCAAATCTGTCCGAGAATCAGATAAAATATGATTTAAATAACAGATTATATCATAATCAAATCTCTAATAATATCAGATAATATCCATTTAAAATCTCGGATAAATCTGTTAATATCTATCCAAAAATAGTAGATTTGATAACTGAAAATATCCATTTAAATCTCGGATTATGAGTATCTAAGAGTCATTCAATGTTCACCACTTAGATTATGAGTATATCTACTCATAACATAGGCAATATCAGGCCGAGTATGGTTCATTAAGAACATTAGGTTCATAACACAGCTTCCTTTATTTTTAACGAGATGAGTGCTAGAGTCAACAGGGGTTCGAGTATAAATGACATGTCAAACTCTTTAATATTTTTGAGTGAACCCTATGACTACTAGCCTTGCTTTAGTCTGGATTGACCCATCTGAAATGAGTTTCATTTGTTGTTGATAGGTTTAAATCCTTTAGGCAAGTCTACCAATTCCCAAGTATGAATTTAGACATTATTGACTCTAGTTTATCATTAACTTCTCTTCCAAAAACTAGTGTCAATAGATCTTATAGCTTCTTCATAAGTTTTAGGATCCTCATCTAATAAGAAAACTTAAGCTATAGAATCTGATAAGTTGTCTAAATCACTTATCTCAGAAATAAAGGAAGTAACAAAATCTGGTCCAAAAAAGGTTTTTTAACCTTTTCTTCTTACTTCTTCTAGGCTCTAACTTAAACTCTAGAGCATATTATGCAACATTGTTTGTAGCATACTCAATAAATACTACATCAACGATTTTAGGGACCGATGGTGGACTTCTTAAAGTTAGGTAAATCTACTTTATCCAGACACCCCCACACTTTTAGGTATTGCAAGTTTGCATAACCTTTCCACAATTCGTATGAGGTTGAGTCTAATTTCTTATGAGGTATTCGATTTAAAATTTACCGATAGAATGACTTCCCCCAATATATTATCAACTAATCCAGAACTTATCAACAATGAATTTATCCATCTCTTTTAAAGTTCTGTTTTTCCTCTCGGGTATGCCGTTTTGTTGAGGAAAACAAAAAGTTTCATGAACTATGTCATTCGTCTCATATACCTCTTTAAGAAATTTAGATCCAAATTCACCACCTCTATCGGACCTAACATTTTCCATCTTTTCGTAAAGAGAATTTTTATGGAGATTTCTATACACTCCTAAGATAGACAAATCTTTTCTTCCTTCTTAAAATTCTGAAGAAAATATCTCAAAGAGATTTAATGGCTACCACCATCTTATAGTAATATTAATGTCTATCATTTTCTCTTTATTTTAGACAAGGTTCTTGCTTTAAAAGATCACTAGAAATATTCATTTACTATGACTAAAAGAAAGATATCTTAAATAAATTATTAAGATTATTATTCTAACTTCTACATTAAGTATAGAATATTTATTTAGTCATAGTATTTTATAAATTGGAATAATGAGCATAGTAATGCACCAAGTAGGTCTAGAAAGAGAGGTGATGCATAAAGCATACTTAAATACCAAGTCTTTCAAAGATCCAATCCTAGACATGCATTATTTAAACTATCACTACTTTCCAATTAATCTCTTATGAATATTTCTTGTCTTTTAAAGTCATGCTTAATATATTCCCCACTAAAAAAAAATTATTAAGCATTCTCAAGATGAATTTTCTACTCAAAAAAGGTCATCTAGCCCTCCTTTACAACCTAATCTAACAGATACTCACTAAGCTTACAGATTAGGTAAAGGTTTAATATAAATTCATGCATTATAAATCATGAATTAAATAATCTGACCTTATAAGTAGAAACACAATTCATGTAGACCTTGTCTATTTTGATCATGCCTGCGACTTCAATCCTTGTATCATGATCTCAAAAATTCATCGTGACTGAAATTTCATAACTATTTTGAATCTACAAAATTCAAATAAAAATTATATATGGTTAGTCACGAAAATAATTTACTAACAGTAATAATAAATAAATAAAATTTACTGATAGTAAAAGATCCTTATCTTTAAGATTTTGGTTCTTATCTTCAACTTCACCACCACCTTCGATTATTGACCCGTCAAGTGCGTCAAGCTTGATCAAACCCAAACCAGCTTGATAATAATATCATTTTTGCAGTATAAATTGTTTCTAAATTGTTGGTTATATAGACTGCAAAACAGGGCGTTAGCACTGACAGGAAAAATAAAATGAACGAACTGAAAGATAATTAGACCGTGTCGTGGTATGGAGGCCACTGCCTTAGAAACAATTCGCCCCGATGTGTGTACTCGCTACTTTAGGTGGTTGTCCCCCGAAGGTTAGCACGGTCCTCCAAACAATGTACACCCAAAGTTTGGAGTGGACTGTAGAGGAAATGATCGTCTAAACCAGAGTCGAACAAAAGCTTCTCTAAGCTTTTCAAGGAATGCTCTCAAACTCTCTCAAATAAAACAGAAGTAAATCTGAATGGAATGATTAAAACTGAGAGAGAGCTCTCTTATTTATAGGTTGAAAGCAGGGGCAAATCTGTCCGAGAATCAGATAAAATATGATTTAAATAACAGATTATATCATAATCAAATCTCTAATAATATCAGATAATATCCATTTAAATCTCGGATAATATCTATTCAAAATTAGATTTAATAATAGATAATATCAAATCAAATCTCTGATATTTATTAAATCTAACCGGTTACACATTTAAAATTCAAAATGAATTTTAACTTAACCGAACTGCTTTCATGTCTCCTATAAATACGAAGTGTAGGATTCAAGCATTATCCAACATCGTCCTCCAAATTTTGTTCATCTTTAGTTTAATATTTTTTTAATGCGATCGGTCAGTTGATTAAAATTATTTATTTATATTATTTATTTAGATCTCAGTGTATGATTAATAAAAATATTTTTAATTTTTTAAATAAAAGTAAAAGTAGATTTTATATAAAGAAAATTATGACGACCCATAATTTAATTTAATAATTTAATAAAATTATTAATAATCGTCCACTAAAAGAGTTGTACAAATTGTCTCCTTTTATGAATTCGTTTCTTCGATTCTCTTATAAAAAGTAACTTTCATTTTACAGTTTAAAGACTGAAGTAACCTGAATATATGACGAAAATATTTTATTTTTATTAGCGTTTTAATTTTAGAGATTAGAGATTTATTTTAAATTTTATAGTTTAAGGGTTTATATTTATATTTATGTGCTTAAAATATAGGGATTATGATTTAAATTTAGAGTTTAGAGTTAGAATTTAAAGGTTATAGTTAAAAATATAAATCCTTAACCTATTAACTTAAACCTTAAACTCTAAATTTTAACCGTAAACCCTAAATTTTAAACCCTTAAATTATAAACCCTAAACTAGATTCCTAACCCTTAAAATTAGGACATTTGTAGAAACAAAATATTTCCACCGGTAGTGCATCTAGAGACGGATTTACTTGAATTGTGAAAAAGGCAATTGTCACTCTCAAAATTTACGGGTTAATTCTACTTTAGGTCCTTATAGTTTAAAAATTATTGTAATTAAGTCTTTTTTTTCTTTCTTATCCCTCCCAGATTTTTTATGGTTTATTATTTTTTAGGATCATGTAATCTAAAATTAATAAAATTAAACTTTGATCCTTCTTTTTCTGGTTTAATTATTTTTTAAGACCTTTTAATTTTAAAATTTTTAAAATTAAGCCTAAACTCTTAATTTTTACGATTTAATTACTTTTTAAGATATTATTTTAAAATTAATTGGTTTGCCCACTTCATAGCCCGATCCTAGTCCGTCCCTGAGTGCATTGTATATTTTTCTTATATATAAAAATAATAACATAATCTAAACTTGACAAATAAATCGAGCTGAGTCAAATCAAACTTAAATGTTAAAATTCGAGTTCAACTCATATTTTAAACGAATTGTTTTTTCTTGTCCAATTATATTTTCAAAATTACTAATTCTCTCCTGTTCCTAAATTTTAGATAAATTTTATTATTCGAAGAAAAATAGAAAAAGAACATACAACATATAAAATATACTCATGTTCTTAAGACGCCATTCCTTACGGAATTTTTTAAGTAATATAGAGTATATTATTTACGATTATCCATTTAAATATTTCTACTATTAACCTTAATATTTATTTATCTTTTGTACGATCAATCAAGTTAGACCATTCTTTATGATGTTATTATACTTTCGCTTGTTTCGTTCTTCCTAGACAAGATATAAATAGAAGTTCCAGGCCAGTTTAAGGATGAAATTTAATAAAGATTTGTCCTTCAATTGAGAACATAGCCACTCCAGTTCGTCTTTCCTTTCCAATATGTTTCTGTTTATTCTAGAGAATGTAAGTATAGACTTTTAGATTTGGTTTAAGTAGATACAACCTGCGAATAGATGATTTCTCATCTCTTGCTCATTGTCACAAAACAATCAATAACTGGTAAGACTGATTCACATATGTTATAAATAACTCAAGGTAGATAATCTATCGAGAATAATCATCCATGTGATAATAGAGTATTTTGGTATCCTCGTCCTAAATCATACAATTTTATGCCAAGATCATATTTCTTATATAATTTCAAATATTATTCATCTTTATGGCAGAAACTGTCCGAAAAATAGGTCTAAATTTTAACATCTTTCTTAGACTTCATCTAAAGTATTACTTGCACTCCATAATTTAGAAATCCTAGACTTTAAAAATATAAGTCTAAACTCATATCACCTAAAAAAAATCTTATGCGAAAAGTAAGTTTTAGTAACAAGTTTTATTCCATATAGCAAGGTCCTTCACCTCTACTCTACTTTCATTCTTGGGAGTACATATGATTTTCATCCTACTCGAATCTGATTATCCTGAAATTTTATATATTTCGTCTCGTCCCATCAACCCCTAAAACGTAGGAACTAAACTCGATTTTACCCTGCCTTAAAAATTAAAGTTATATTTGATCAAACCTAACCTGAAAATTAATAATTAAAATTATACCATGGTGGGGTGGGTAGTAAAAATTTTGAAAGCTTTGGATTTTTAAGCTATTTAGAGTTTTTATTTGTGTAAACAGGGTTTTTAAAATCTATTTTAAAATATAAGTCAAAAGCTACAGTGTAAGTAGGAAAACGTCACCTAAAAGTTAATAAAATATGATTTTATTATTGTTTGCTTCTTAAAATTTAAATCTAATTATATTTTATCTTTGATTTTTCTTACTGCATCTAAAAATTTCAGTGTTGATTCTCATATTTCAACAATTTTTTTTAATAGTTGTTACCGTTCATCCTTAATAGAATTTTCAATAACACTGGCTACAATTTTTTCTAAATTATGAACTTGTAAACATATGTCATTTTCACTCGTATTAACTGATAAGTGATTGATATTTATTTTATTTTGACTCCTAAAATCAACAAAATATAAGTTTATTGAATTAAAAAAATATTATTTAATAGTTTATCGTTAATTAATATTTTTAAATTAACAAAATTATGTGATAATATTTTTTTTCAAGAGTTGTTAAATTTATATATATATATATATATTTAGCAACTCGGTGACAAGTAACTAAAAGAGCATAAGCTCGGGGTAGAGAAGGAACGAGGACACGTGTGTATTGAAGAAAGAGATAAAAATTAAAATATATATATAATATCATATAATTGAATTGAATACATTAATTATAAGCTCAATAGCTAAAAATCAATAACATAATTTTCATATTATATTTTTAAAAACAAATTTTTACCTTTTTATATCTTATAAATAAAAAATATTGAGTACATAAAAAATAATTATTAATAAATTAACGATGATTTTTTTAATTAATTAATTTTTAATAAATAAAAATTATAAATAATATAATACAAATTACATAAAATAGTTTCTCGATGAAAACCTGGATTGTTTTTCAAACGGATAAGCTGACTCATCCCTCCCATTGTTACATTTACAACACGTGTCCTCACTTTCCAACTCAGCGTTACACGTGTCATTCCCATGCACGTACCACCGTTTTCTCCACCACCTTCTTCCCTTATATTTTCAAGGCCAAATCGGCATTTCACTCAACATCAAATCCAACACTCAATCCCAGATCAGTGTGATAATGGCGTCCGATCAACTGAGTCGTAGAGACAACAACACGAGCGAGAGAGAGGTTCACTTGGAGGAGAACCGAGTTCCTAAGATGGCCACTCATTTCGAGTCCCTTGCCGAGAAATCGAAACAGGCGGATGACGGCGTTGCGAGGCAAGTACCTCACCGGGAGTGCCATGAATTCGGAGGGAAAGTCGGTGACATCAATGTTTCCGCCACGATAGTGGCGAAAAAGGAGGGAGATGATGTCGGAATCGAAAGAGGAAAACAGGCTGAAGAGAGGACCAGAGTGCCTAACTACGGCATAGGGAAATTCGAAGTGAGTGCTGGGAATGGAAAAGAGATCCGAGGTGTTTCAATGGAGTCTCAGGGCCGGAAACACGAGCAGAGTGCCGGAACGAGACAAGAGAGAGGTGCTTCAATGGAGTCTCAAGGCCGGAAACACGAGCAGATTCCTGGACCTGGACAAGAGATCCGAGGTTTTTCAATGGAGTCTCAGGGCCGGAAACACGAGCAGAATGCTGGACCTGGACAAGATGTCCGAGGTGTTTCAATGGAGTCTCAGGGTCGGAAACACGAGCAGGGTACTGCTGGACCCGGACAAGATGTCCGAGGTGTTTCAGTGGAGTCTCAGGGCCGGAAACACGAGCAGAGTGCTGTACCTGGACAAGATGTCCGAGGTGTTTCAATGGAATCTCAGGGCCGGAAACACGAGCAGGGTACTGCTGGACCTGGACAAGATGTCCGAGGTGTTTCAATGGAGTCTCAGGGCCGGAAACACGAGCAGAGTGCTGTACCTGGACAAGATGTTCGAGGTGTTTCAATGGAATCTCAGGGCCGGACACACGAGCAGAGTGCCGGAACTAGACAAGAGAAAGGTGCTTCAATGGAGTCTCAGGGCCGGAAACACGAGCAGGGTGCCGGAACTAGACAAGAGATAGATGCTTCAATGGAGTCCATGGGTAAACACGAGAGCGATAAAGAGAGAAGACGTAGCATGGAAACGGCCGGCGAACGGAGGAATATCGATAAGGGCGGTGAGAAACGAGAGCAACCATCTCTGGAAGAGATAGCCAAGCAAAGAGGAACTGCTCAACAGAATTCGATGGAGATCTTACGGGCTGCCGAAGAACGGTATAACAAGGCCAAGGAATCGGCCGGCCAAGCGCTTAACACTGCCGCCAATTACCCCAAAGAGAAGGGTCAACAAGAAAGGGAAACCGCTCGTCAAAGCGCAACGGAGAAAGGTGGACAAGCGACCGACACTGCCCGTCGAGCTGCACAGCAGGCGGCGGAGAAGGGCGGACAAGCGAAGGACACGGTCGTCGAAGGTGCAAAAAGGACTTCACAGTACATTGCAGACACCAAAGACACCGCCGCCGAAACCCTATCGAGTGCAGGCAGGACTACAGCAGACTACACAGTGCCGAAAATGGAACAGGCGAAAGATTACGCATTGCAAACAGCGGTAAAAGCAAAAGACACGGCGGTTGACGTCACTAAAACCGTCGCGAGTTATACCGGAGAAAAGGCGGTTGCTGCCAAGGATGTGACGGTAGAGAGAGGCAAGGAGGCCGCTGGATTGGCAGGGAAAGTAGCTGTGGATGTAAAGGACAGAGCTGTAGTAGCTGGTTGGGGTGCAGCACATTTTACAACCGAGAAAGCGGTGGAAGGAACAAAGGTGGCAGCAAGGGTGGTGGAGGGTGCGGCGGGGTATGCTGGTCAAAAATCGAAGGAACTTGCAGCGGCATCCTTAAGGGCTGCAAAGGAGGCCGCTGCTGCTGCTGGCGAAACTCTGATAGAGTATACTGCCAGGAAAAGGGAGGAGGCCGCCAGAGAATTAGAAGCCAAGAGATCCGCAGAAGAAACACAGGTAAATGGTAATTTTACACGTTATTAATTGTATGATTCCGGCAAAGATGTTTTAAATCAGAGAGCTGAAAAATTTTACAGGGCGAATACATTCTTGACCAAGAAGAAGAAAGCAATGAAAGACCGAGCGAGGCCCGACGACAAGTCGAGGAATTTCCGGGAAAAAACAAAGAGGGAACCGAGGAGACTGTAAAGCAAATCAAGGAGAGAGAGAGTGAGTCCCGACGACAAGTGGAGGGAACTGAGAGCAAAGAACTTAAGTCCTCACCAGGAAGCGTAGGAGATGACACTCAGTCTGGTGTGTTGGGTGCCATTGCTGAAACTCTGGTGGAAATCGCCCAGAATACTACCAACCTTGTTAATATTGGCCCCGGTGATGACGACGGTGGCAAACACACAACTCAGGGAAGACGATAAGCATCGATCAGGGCCCGGGGGAAGCCTATGTGATTGGCACACTTTGTTTCTGTTTACTGGTTTGGTTTGGTTTGTTGAATAAGTCTGAATCTGTTGTGTGTTGTGTGTTGTGTGTTTGTACTTGTTTCAATCTGTTTTTGTCTATAAATGAATTTCAATGGAATAAATAGAGAGGTGACAATTAGAAATAAGATTTTATTATATTCAATATTAATATTAATTTAAATATAATATTTGAATTTAATCTGAAATGAATCAAATTAAATTAAAATTTTAATAGAAAGATCTATCAATTTTCAAAAATTAATGTGAATATATATATATATATTACTTTATTAGAAAAGAAATTTAATTTTTTTAATTAATCAGAAATATATTAATTTCTTAGACTCAAATTATTTACTTTAACTCAATTCGATCGACTACCCAAATTAAAATTTTATTAAATTTATTCAAACTAAAATAACTCTAAATCCAAATAACTCATTTATTACCTTTAAATTAAATAAATAAAATATAATCAAAATTCTCTAAACATCAATTGTAAAAAACATTTAAATATTAATTAATCTAGTATATTAAATATAAATGAACATTTAAAAGGAGAAACAGACTTCAATTGGATAAAGAAAAAGAAAGAATAATTCAACATCAAAATAATGTAAAAATATAACAACTTTTAAGTTTCCATCAGAGAACGAAATGTCTGTCCAAAGAAAAGAAATGAAGAAGGAACTATAGAATATTGTCCCATCTGGTACCTTCCAATGTCTTGCCACTCATAAAACCTACATCTGATCAAAATTAAATATTATTAAAAAAATCTAAATGTTTATATTTTTTTAATTCGGGTCTTTTATTGTTAGGACCTCAGACAATGGCATGGACACTTGTGTTTTAATAGAAGGAAAGAAATGAGAAAATCACCTGCAGAAGCATAGTATTGTAGTGGAACAATAGTTGTAGTAGTATGGATGCCCTTTTCTTGCACTGATTTGTCCAATTCAGGAGGGTATGGATATCCGCTGAAACCGACGAGAGAATTAGCGTCAACATCGGGATTATAGCATCGTAATGCAGCATCGCCGATTGTGCCTTTAACGTCGATTAGTCTCTTTGTCGGCGTGACGGCATGTGCTGCTCCCATTTTGAACACCGGATGACCGGGCTGATGATCGTGGTCTTGTAGGATCATCATTTGGCTTTGCTTCTTATACAAGCTCAGCTCCTCGTAAACCTTACGATAATCTCCGTAAGGCCCCAGCACAGGATCCCTCTGCCAACAAAACGCCTCCCATATCAACGAATCCGCCGCCTTCTTCCGGTCCTCATCGGTATCGGCATTGCGGACAATCTTCGTCGCATTGCTCACACCGAACACTTTGTGCACGGCTTGGAATTCCCGGCACTTATCAGCCGGGAAATACGGAGCCAAGACGCAACTCTCGTCGCATTTCTTCCTCTGATGCTTGCACGCAGCGCATGCCGGATGCACCCGTGCCACAGCAGACGCTGTACCATTGCTGGCATCCCTTTGCATCCTGAATCAATTTATACGAGACGAAAAAGCAAATAATTTAACTACATATTCAAATGGAAAAGCAGACGTTAAACCAGAAATCTTGTTTAGTTTGGTTTTTAAAGACAGGAAACAAGGAAGACATGACATGGGAGTTACCTTTGTGTGTAATAAATAAAGCTGGTTTGGAAGGGAATGACAAAGGTGACAGTGTGGGCTTAAATAATAATAATAGAGCAGAAGTGTCTGTGTAATGTGACACGAAAAGATTGTCACTTTGTAAAACAAATGAGTTTAGGTGCCTCATATGAAGAATAAGTTGTAATTAAGAAGCTTCATATAGTTTTAAATATACCGAAACACTTGTTTTTTCGGTATAACCATCGGTATCTGATTCAATGGTCAATACTATTAATTTTTTACCATCTATGAAATAATTAATAAGCGTACTAGAACTGGCATCTTCGATGACGTAACAATCACCATGCCGACCGAATATAAGAAATAACTTTCGAATATGCAATTTCATGGTTAAAAATGAAATTCTAGTGCAAACTACTGATTAAAGATTAAATTGTCACCTTCATCTCAATCTATTCTCAAAGGGATTCAAAGTCTTATTAGAATCAAGGGTAACTTCAGCTACATGAATTCATTCACATAATGCAACTCGAAAAAAGAAAATAGAATCAAGGGAAGCATGGTTACCACTGAAGTGTTTCACCTGCGAACATAGGAATGAATGATGTCTCCCAAAGCAAATGAGAAACACTCAGGAACCTTCCATGGATTCTTCATCAATTTAATTTTCGTGGTGTTTCTCGGGAGACCGTAGAAGTCCAGTCCGTTAAGCTTGTAAATGCTTCTAATTTATCAAGTGCACCTGCCAACAAGAAATGTAGTATTTGATCAACATAGACAAGTAAAATGTACAACTGAAAACAGCTCTACTAAAATGTAATTACATCTGCTATAATCCCACAGATAGACACAGCTAAACCTGTATTACCCGAACTTAGGTCTGAGATTCGGATACATGTATCAGATTCAGTTATGTGACATGGTTTTATTCAATTCTTTTAGAAAAAATTCCATATATTAGGATAGTCCTTGAAGGGTCATATCCCTCTGCTAATGCCCAAATGTGTATATGGTATCAGACATTGATATTTAAAGTAAAACAAAAAAACCGGAGCAATATGGTACCGTACTATTTTCATAATCTCATACAATAAACACAGTATCTTTCTCAGGTTTATGAACTAGTTATAGATGTACATGTGCCAACTTGGAGCAGACGAGCAGTAAATATAAGCATTCAGAACCTTATAGTTAACAAGGAAGAAAATTACCTTTGTCTCTCATGGGGGAGCACTGTCAGTTCCCAGGAAATATATTTTGCTTTCACTAGTCACATCGGAAACAATAGCCTGTCCTGGGGTAAAGCAAGCACAGACAAAGGTCAATTAAGACACAATTATTACAAGAAATGCTGTTGAATTTATCTCACTATAAGTTCTAAAACCATACGAAACAAAAGTGAACACATATATCATGACTACACCATGTTGTTAACAAAAGCAATTATTAGTAAACTAATTCCAACACATAAAAGAAGTCCAACAATAGATAGCAATGCTTATTTCCAGCATCAAGGGAAATGTTTAGTGGAACATACTGTGGGTTTCTCTTTTAAGACAGGAAGGCAGTAATTATATGGCTGCAATCCTCCTTGGAAGAGAGCATTTCTATTGAGAATAAGATGTTGCAGGGTAACAGTTGCGGCCAAATATCCTAAAGCGAAACACGAAAACTTGTGAGTTAAATGAGAAACAAGGAAGAAATCTAAAACTAAAAGGACATGTGCTACCCTAAAACAAGAAATTCAAAGTAATTGGCAAATCTCTTCCCTAAAAGCAATTAAGTTTACCTTCTTTACCAGACTCTACAAAATCTAATGGCATCCGTAGTGGTGATATGATCCATCACAATCTTCAGTCTTGGAAACCTTTGAATTAAAGGTTGAAAAACAGTGCCAATTAACACTTTCTCCCGATCAAAAACATCGACATTAGGATCTGTGACCTCTCCATAAACCTATATAAATTGATCAGATTAATAATTATACAATTTGTCAGCAAAAATAGTTATAAAAAAAGAGAGAGGAAAAGCAGTGTCTTCAAATATTACAAGTTTATATAGGCTGCATATGAATTTCTTATGCTATCTAAGTCCAAGAGCATTGTAGTTAACCAACAAATAATAGTGAACTTAGTACAGTTCAAATTACAAGTAACGGCATGTTTTCCTCAACCATCTCTTCAAGAACTGGTAGACATTTCCCAAACAGATCTGTAACACCATCTTGAGAATTTGTTGTAGTGCCAGCAGGGTACAACTTAACAGCAAAGGCATCTCCGCTCTTTCCTGTCAACACATTAGACCCAATCGTCAGCAAAAGTGCAAGACTTAATTAAGAACTAACAGGGCCAAATAACATATAAGAGCCACTTGTTTAATTGTAGTGTCTCTACAATCCTATACCATATTAAATATGAGAAAGACTTACTTGCGAGCTTGATCTCACTGGCACTGGTTTTATCTGTTAAATATAGTGTCATTACTGGAGTGAAGTTGCTATCAGCAGGCAATGCTTTCAAGATTGATTCTCGATAAGCAATAGCAGCAGCAGTGATGGTAATAGGAGGCTTCAAATTTGGCATTACTATTGCCCTTCCAAAGTGCTTTGCACTGCAGTAAGAATACTAATTAGATGGGTAAAAAAAACACAATCATTCAGTATGTACTCAACAGATAGTTTCCCCATAAATTTAAGAAGTAATTCAAGTCAACAAGGCGTGACCAAATGATTCTTTTGGTTAGTTTGTTCAAAGTTAGTTAAAACATAATTAATCAAACATTTAAGTTTTGGAACAGAAACAACCAATAAATCAAATGTGTCTCGGTAAGCTCAAAACCCCACATACTTATAAGTAGATTCTTCAGTGTAAACCATATTGAATATGAACTGACACAGGTCCAAGTAGATAATGAGGAAACAATAACAAGCTGGATTTAAGACATTAACCAAAATACCAGTTTAACTGAATTGCAAAAGTAATTTCAACCACTTGGATAATTACCAAAGATGGAATACCCCAAAAATCAACTATTAGAAAACGTTGTCATTAAAAGTAAAACAACCTGTGAGAGGCGACGGCTTGAAGAAGGTCACCATCACGGAGATGAAGATGCCAATCATCAAGTTGAGTCAGGGTTAGCTCCATTCTCGGCCTGTTGTACTTTGATTTTCTTGACAAGTGGAATTTTGTAAAGGAGAACTTCAATGCCTATACCAAAAGGAATAGTTAAACAAAATACAAACCATGGAAGCATTCAATTGGTTAAACATCAAAGAACAATGAATGATGGGAACTATGAAGGTTTAGAATAGAATCCGATTCGAACAAATAGAGCTTTAATTCCTCTGAAAACCAATAAAAAACTGCAAAAGCATCAATTCTTATAAAAGGGTAAAGTAGAGAGATGGTAATTAACAAAAAAAAAGGTGAAATTTATACATGCTTCGCTATGCCTAGGCAAAACCAATTTATTTATCATTTTAGCAAGAGCAGAGCAGCCTAGAGTCTGTCTCTCAAAATGTCTGTTCAAGCAGAAACGATGGCATCAGGGAAATTACTTCCATCTCATTCCATTACTTCTTTTTTTCCAAGTATCAGATCATTAAACTGAAAAAAGAGAAAATGTATTACGTAAACGATGGATGAAACTGATATAAAGTTTCTTGTGGGCAATTTATCAAACGGTTGGTCTACAAATGGCGCTGAGTGGGAACGAATAAACGAACCGAATGTTTCCGAGGTTGAATTGGGGTGGAAGTTCGGTGGAGGAGTCTAGTTTTGCAATCAGATGCAGTGAGCAATGGGTTCAACGGAACGAATAAATCACCTGAAAATGTTTTGGTTTTCTCCTCCGCCAATCTACTTGAGCAGAATGGCAATTTATAGGATGATTTTCAAATTATATAAGTGTACTTATTTTATTATCTAATTATCGAATTCGTCAATCATACTATTAAATTTATTGAATTAATATATTTTAATTATCGTTATTAAAATTTTAATGAAAAATGAAAATTTATAAATTTATATATTTAATTTTTATTATTTATTTATATATTAATTCAATCTTAAATTTAATTAACTATTAACGAAAGAGTAACGTTAACAGAGGGTTGTTTCTTTAATTTAAAATTAATTTATGGCAAAACGTGACTACATTTTGGGTTTAGTCCAACGCCTAATACAACTGCTTATTTGCTTGAGTAGGTGGGTTTGGATCTGCATGGTTAACCGTAAAATCGAAAATTAAACTAAACCGAAGTATTATGATTTATAAATTTACGAATCGTGGTTAACTACGGTTAATTGAATTAAACCGAATTTAATTTTAATTGATTTTTAATTATTTTTATAAGGTAAAAATATATATTTTATACTTAAAATATTATAGATGTATTTTTATTTTTTTTATTTGAAAATAAGTTTTTAATAAATATTTATGAGAAATATCTCAAAATTTTTACCTTTTAATGTTTAAAAGTTATAAAATAAAGTTATTTTATCAAGATAAAGTACAAATTTTTAAAAATTAACGTTAATATGAAAAATCGAAAATCGAGGTTAATCGAATAAAAAATCGATGATTACTAAAATAACTTACCGAATTAAACCGAAACCGAACCGAATACACCCTATTTGGATCTCATTTTCCTCTCAAATTTGATTTATTTTCTTTGTGTCACCATTACATTGGTTTGAATATTTTTTTTAAAAAATATTTAGAAAATCTATGTCAACGATTTTGTTAGTTTTTTAATGAAGGAAAAAATAGAAAAATATCTAACAAGATGAGGGATTTTAATAAAAAAAAATTATTTGAATGAAAAAAGTGATAGTTAAGTGATTGTATAATTTTCTCAAACATTTACAAAATTAGATAATCATTTTGTAAATTGTAACAATTAATATATTAATTAAATTAGATAAACATATTTAATCATAACAATATGGCTCAATATTTTATTTTGTAATAAAATATATAATTTAATATTTATTTTACAAATAAAAATTAAAGGCTAAAAATCATTTGGGAACAGTCTGAAAGGATATTTTATCAAATAATTTGATTTCCTTGGTCACATTATTACATAAAGATTCATTGTTTTGGCATAATACAAGCTACATAGTTTAGGGTGTGATTATTTCAAACCATATTTATATTTTTTCGGCTTCAAATAGTCGATTTCTTAGCAATTGAATCTTAATTCGATTATCATAATTAAAACTGCGAGATGTGAGTTCAAACACATTTAAACTAGTAATTTATTCGAGTTATTTGAATTAGTCGATATGCAACTCCTCCCAAGTGATTGCCTTGCATATCAAGTCACTAGAAAGATTTATGTATGTTCCAAATAAGGTTATATGCCCTGTCCTAACCTCAACATTTTTAGAATGTCCTGAGATGGAGATTCCGAATGCATCTTCGGAATCAACTCTTCCGACGAACACAAACCCGCGCAAACAGAAAGACGGCAATAATATCACACATGCATATATACCTTACAGACATGAAAACCATTTGTCTAGTGTTCAAAACTGAAATGGCAAATGTCTGATCATTAACAATGATGCAAAATAAGTAGAGACATGTATGTAACATTTATTCAGAACACCACCTTAAAATAAAGGAATCTCCCTCCGTTGAATATACGGATACTAGGAAAGAATGGACTGACCTGTTCATCAGAAAATAATATCGGCATCCTTCTCCCGGCCGGCAGATAGCAAATTGTGAGGTGAATTTCTTGAAACCCCTTTCTTCAAGGAAGCCTTACCGGAAAACTCCAGCTCCTTCGCAGCAGCTAGCTGCTTCTCTATTTCTCTCTTCTTATAACCTTGTATCTTCTTTAGCCTGAAGAAATCCTCCCTTTCGAGCTCATCCAATTCTCCCTTGATGTAACTTATTGTATTCTCCAGCCTTGGCTTCACAACGTTTTCTAAAGCATTAACCCTGCGATTCGTGGTCTTGATTGCCTCATCGAGTGTTAAGAATGATGTCTGAAGAGAAGCAAGCTCAACTAGGACCTCGATTGCTTTCACGTAAGCAGCGCGGCACTGTTGGACCTGTTGTCCGCCTCTGGCCAAACCGGTCAAATCATTCTTGGTGTCAGCTTCAGTAAAATACTCAAACTTGGGAAGCTTCACTCCAGCAACATTCTCTTGTCGTGACCGAACTTTAAGAGAAGCAGTGTGAACATTCTCAAGCACAACATGTTTGATGTTCTCACCGGCAACATACTTGGCCTCTGTAAGCGAAAATGAGGAGGTTTTCATAATCTCTCCCATCGATTCTTTCGTAGAAACTATCTTTTTGAGAATCTGACGAAATTGTACAGTTAAGGCATCACTTTTCTTCTTGAGAAGTGCATGACCTCTCGTAGCACCCACAAGCCGAGCTTTCATGATCCCAAGCATTGTAACAGTTGGAACCACATTCAAGCGTTGGCTTTGACCAGACATTTTTCAGATATCTGAATCAAGAGAAATATAGGTAGGATTAACAAAAAAGAAAAGAAAACATTGCTTAGCCTACCATCAAACAGAGGTAAACAAATACAAATCTCGGTAATTTTTCAATCTTAAAGGTACAACATCAACCCCTTAATGGCAAATTACATCAAGTCACTTAAATTGCAGAAGCAGTCTAATGACTACACCAAAAGGCAAGATCAGAGAACCATGAAGCGGCAAATAATAAATCCTATGAACTGATTTTCAAATGCATGCATCTTTTTAACAAGAACAGCAATTGATGGAAAACTATTGTCATTCTCGGTAAAAAAACATGCATCTTTTTAACTAATTCCATTCCTTTTAGTACAGAAGGAAGTAATTCACACCATCTATTGCTAATTTACCCTTATTGTAAGCCTTTCACATATATATTACATTCTGTCTTTTCCTTTGCACAAGATAATAGCCTAAAGTCTTAAACATCATATTCTATCTTAACCATGTCTAAAATACAAATGTAAGAGCTAATTTGTGAGAATAAGTAGATGATATTTGTTTTGTGTGAATTTGAATGATTGCCGATTCGTATTCAAAGTATCTACTTCAGATTTGGTAGCAGAATTTCTAATCTAATTGCACCAAACTAGTTTCAATCCAAACCCCACAAAAGTCAAAACTTAAAATTAATGAAATGTGGAACAAGTTTCTAGTAAATATCATGGATACATGCAACCGCTATGTCCGCAATAGCATCTATTCTTTGAAAAATTCACAACTGCAATACCCACAATAACATCCGTTATGTCCGCACAACGGAATAACATCCGTAATGTCAACACAACGCGTGTGAATGTGAATGATTGCCGATACGTATTCAAAGTATCTACTTCAGATTTGGTAGCAGAATTTCTAATCTAATTGCACCAAACTAGTTTCAATCCAAACCCCACAAAAGTCGAAATCTAAAATTAATGAAATGCGGAACAAGTTTCTAGTAAATGTCATGGATACATGCAACCGCTATGTCCACAATAGCATCTATTCTTTGAAAAATTCACAACTGCAATACCCACAATAACATCCGTTATGTCCACACAACCGAATAACATCCGTAACACAACGCCACCACGACTTAAATCCCAAGTCTAAGCTCTTTGATTCAGTATTTCACCATATCAATTAATATTACATTGCCATCACCGAGCAAAATCCCCCTCATAGATCAGCATTACACGGAAAACCAGGAATACAACCATGAAAATGAAACGAAGCCGGTCTAAATTACGATAAACCAAAGCAATACCAGAAAACTGCATGATCGCGACATTCCTACTGAATAAGAAGTATCTACAATTCATGACGGACACTAGAACTTAAAAAGCGAGCATCTAAGACTCACAATTAGTCAATGAGATGTATGTTTAGTGCCAATGGGAAGCTTAGAGAAAATCCACTTCCCACTAATTTGAATTGAATAATGAAACGAAAATCAGATCCGAGAATTTTTTTCCGATAACAAACCATCTAAACCGGACTAAAAATCAACTACTTCACCCAGGTGAAAACGCCAGTAATCAAGCACGTAAATAATAGCCCAAATCAAATTATAAAATAATTAAGTCAAAAATGATGCAGAGATCTAATGAAGGATAAATAACGAAGCAAGTGAAATTCACCGGAGAAAGATAGAAAACAAAAGAGAGATAGCATCATCACCGGTAATCGGAACGGAGATTTGCCGGCCGGAGTAGTATTTATTTTGATTTCGATCTGAAACTTGAAAAGCGATGGAGGAAGATGGGTTTTAAACAGGTGGGTCCCTTACGACACTGCTTGATTATTGGCCTTTTGTCGCGTTGTGAATTGGCCGGGTCCTTGGCCCATTTATCGGATCGGATCCACTCTTTCTTTTCGGATCCACCTTAATTATAACTAGGGTAAATTATATAATAACCACAAACTTTTAAAGAGCTTGTATTGTGGTCATCAAACTTTTAAAACATACAATATGATCACTAAACTGTTATTTCTCTTTCGTTACGCTCATTACAGTTAAAAAATATTGACGTGATATGTTAAAATTATTTTTGTAACTGTCGATCTTATATCGCTCACTCTGTAATCATCTGACGATTAAAAAATATAATTTTTATCATGCCCTTTCGTTATGCTCATTACAATTAACTAATATTGACATGATATGTTAAAATTATTTTTGTAACTGTCGATTTTATATCGCCCACTCTATAACCATCTGACGATCAAAAAATACAATTTTTATCATGCCCTTTATTATTATTTTATTTATCTGAACCTAAAAAACAATTAAAATTTTTTACGATCTACGAATTTAATTAAAAAATAAAAGTTAAAATAATTTACTAGAAGCTTGGATAGCTCTGCCTAAGATAAAATTTGGTAGCAGCAACTTGACTTGTCTACTAGCCTTAGTGAGAATCATTTGAAGAGTGTTATTGTTATGCCAAATATTGAGAAATCAAGCATTTCCCCTGGTAACTCATACACATTCATAAAGGGAAATTTTGTGTAATTGGATAATTTTGAGGGAAGACTAGGAGAGGTAATTGGTAGAATTATTTGATGAGATGATGATATTTTTGAGTATGGTAAGTGTTGCGTTTAGTGACGATGATAATTAGAATAATGTTAAATTGTGAAAGGAGATTTACGACTGTAATTAATTTGAAATATTTAAGGGTTTCTGTGGAGAAAGAAAAAGATTCTAATCGATCATGTCAACATTCTTAACGAAGTTGATGACAGCGATTATAATAAAAATAGATTAAAAATTTAATGATTGTATTATAAATTTTAAAAGTTTAATAGTAAAAAATATAATTATCTTAAATTTTCAGTGATCATTTGTATAATTTACTCTTATAATTAGCTTAAACTGTGCATGAGAGGTAGACCGAACTATGATCCGACCCGATTTTGTCTATGTTAAAATTACAAATTCTCGATTTGATTCGTTTTGGTTACTTGGATGCCGAAATGTCGATACATATGGTATAAGAGAGACTATATCATGAATCATTTTTACCACGTCTTTAGTCCATGTAATTATGTCCATTCATCTTTAAGTAATCACCTGATAAATACCCACTTACTTATTACAAGTAGGAAATAAGTGATGATTCACCTTTAAAAAATACGAGATGGATAAATATGGTTGGTCAAAACCACGAATGATTGATAAAAATGATTCATGATATAATTTTTCGATGGTATAAAGGTTGATCAATACATTTGTGGTAATAACTGCTTATGTAATTAGAGACAAAATTAGAATTTAAAATTAAAAAATAAAATATAAAAAAATATTTATATTTATTAATTTATTTTAAAACCTGTTATTAACTTACTTTGTTCATCTCGTATTTTTATGTTATTTAAGGATAGAGTTAAATGAAAGTAAAACTAGACAATGAACCCTTCTATCTCGAAGATTTTCTTTATCTTTACATTTTTTTAATTTTAAAAAACTTACTTTATTTATAAATTTATTCTTATATTTTAAATTCGTCCACGATGTTATCCATCTTATTATATACTTTCAAATAAAATCCTACTATACTCAAGTTCAAAAAGTTTAAAAAAGAAAGAACAAAACAGTAAGTACCATATAAACATTTAACTTTTATAAAATAAATATAATAAAGAATATGACGAACTGTGTTGATTTGGATGGCTAGGATAGGATACAACCATTGCCAGACTCACAAATCAAATACGTTAAAACAACACACTTTGCCTACAGAAAGACAGGGACAAGGGCAGAAACAATGCCTGTCAGGAATGGCAATATAACATCGAAGCCTAAACTCCGGTTCCAGCGAGGCGTCGTCTTGAGGCATTGGATATGGAGACTTGAGTAAGCTTGTCTGCTTCGGACACAGCCGCTCGCTTCTGTAGTGGCATATAATGCCGTAACCATACACCGGTATAAACCTGAAAATATAAATGGAATATGAGAGATTCAGAAATGGCAAACTGGTAACTTAAAAACTGTAAACTTTCAGAATTCCCATCACTTTAAAGTGAAAGTTGATGTGGATTTCGAATACGGAACTAACACTACACTAGAACACAACATGCCTATGAGCTTATGTGCGCCATAGAAGCTAGGAATGAACATGTAAAAATATTATATTTCGTCGTACGGTCATGATCAATTAGATAAATGAAATAATAATATGGTTTTTGATCCCTTAAGTATTGAAGTACCTGTTGAGGCCTTATTATCTTTGTATCAGGATCATCTAAAGACTCGCGCCAATGTGCCAAGTAACCGGCCATTCGAGGGATTGCAAATAACACGGTGAAGAACTCTGGGGGAAATCCCATTGCCCTGTGGAATAAAACCTCAAATGTAACCGGACAAGAACTCGGAAAACAAAAATTCTAAAATGTATCATGTATATATATTTGTCTAGTTTTTCAAAGTGAGCAGAGGAATGAATCGTATGTTACCGGTATATTAGCCCAGAATAGAAATCAACGTTTGGATAAAGCTTCCTCTTAATAAAATACTCGTCTGATAATGCGGCCTTCTCCAAACTAATAGCTATCTACAGAAAACAAAATAAAATAAAAGATGAGAAAAAGAAAAGTATATTAAAACATATATATTGAACAAAGAAACCACACTCAAGTTCAGAAATGTCACTTCAAATTATTAGTAGGAATGATATTTATTTCAACCAACAAAAAAAACAAACTATATCTGAAAAAACATAATACTATCCACAGAATCTGCCACCTAACATAAAGCCAACATGACCGAATTTCCTGTAAATGTGTTATTATATCTTGATCAGCTTACATACAATGGACAAGTTCCAGTTTAACATGGCGTATTTAAACAACAAAGAGATAAGGTATGAGAAAAAGTTAATTGATTTATGTAAAAGAAAATAATTTTCATTGATAATCACCTCGATAAGAGGATCCCGGCCGACAATAGAAAAAACTTCCTCTGCCAATTTCTTTATCACCTTTGCCCTTGGGTCATAGTTTTTGTATACGCGGTGCCCAAAACCAGACATTTTCCGCTTCCTAAAGATATGAACATAGAAGCAGAAATAAATAAAACATTTGAAAGAAAATATATCACTGCATGTGCAACCTTTAGTTTAATGCCACTTGAACTAACAGTAAAATTTATACAGCCACCTGTTCTTGACACCTTCAATAAACTCTGGAATGTTCTCTACTGATCCAATATCACTAAGCATCTTGAGAACAGCCTACAACAACCAAGAGAGAGTAGAGAAAAAAAAAACTCAGGTACTTGCTCGCTCAATCAGCTTATGATTAAAAGAGACTTGATATACTTAAATAAACAAACAAACGGATAATACATGTCAAGTGCAATTATATAATCTGAACAAGCTTATCGCAACACCATTCCTTTGGAACTTGAATCCCAAAAAAATTATTGATAAGCATTGAGTTAATATGAACCAGAAAAATAGTTGGCTCTGCATACCTCGTTTGCTCCACCATGAAGAGGACCATATAGTGCTCCAACAGCTCCAGCTAGAGCAGTGTATACATCAACTCCACTACGGATGCAGATACAGAGTTAATACATAGATTTTTTGTTGTTCGAGCACAGTAGCACAATAACATTAATAGAGATTTTTTTCTTGTTCTAGCACAATGAAGCAAATAGACATACCCTGATGCAAGATGCCGGGCAGCAGCCGTTGAACAGTTCATTTCATGTTCTGCATGGAGTATGAAAAGAATGTCCAGCACTCGAGCTAACCGGGGGTTGGGCTTGTAAGACCGGTTGCCCCTGAAAATTATTAAAATGGATACATTAGCTAACAAATGGTAGGCCTAGATCTTTCCTCCTATATGAAAATGAAAAGTTAAAATAACACTAGAAATAAGATCACCAGAAGCCAGAAAATAAAAGGTGCCAAAGAACACATACATTGAATCTAGCATGTATAGGAAGTTCTCGGAATAAGGAAGGTTGCTTGAAGGAAGAACTGGAGGCCTTCCTGCCATCCTCAAATAAGCTGCTGCAGCAATCGTTGGCGCCTGAAAACAAAATGAAGTTTTGTACTGATTTCTGAACAAAATGAAAAAAAAGGTGGCAAACACAGATCCATAGGATAAGATAAAAGTAACGACCTCATGCATCTAGCTAAAGGTATGTCCTAGTGAATAGAAGCAACTGCTTTAGAATAAAAAAGACTCGTAGAGGGAAAAAGGAATTAAATGCACAAACCTTTCCAAGAATGCGAGCTATTTGCTTGTCTCTCACTTGTTTCGACTTATAAAGATCTTGGCCCTGCATTAATAGAAGATTTAAACACATATAAACTCTGAGAATAAAATAATTCTAGAAAGGGTTTTATGTTATTGTTCGAGAGCGCAGCATAACAACTATTTTCAAGTTCTCTGCTTCCTAAGTGCACTTATAGATTCATACCATGAGTCCATGACTGAACAAAATGATAGAGCAATGCAATGTCAAATCAAATAAAACTTCATAAAGTATCACTTTAAACTTAAACCATCAACTTACTCTAAGAGCAGGATTGGCATCAGGGTGAAAAACAGAAAGAGCACTCATTGCACTGACAAGTACACCCATTGGATGAGCATCATGAGGCATTGATTGTATAATGTCCTACAAAACAGAGAAAACAGGATATGTTGAATAACTTCTGTTCAACTAGAACTAACCAACGCAATCATTAGTACTGCTTAATCTGAATCAGAATTTGACCCTTAAACCAAATAAATTAAAGAACTCAGAAAAGAAAAGGACCATATTTACTTTAAACATCGTATACATTGCAATATCACAAGGACACATGGTTAATTTTCTAGAAGAAACAAAGCATACCAGAATTCCTTGTGGTACAGCTGAATGCTGGGTAACAGCAAATTCCCAGTCTGCTAACTGACCTTCAGAAGGCAAATTGCCATACACTGAAAAAGAGGGGAAATTATTTAAAATCATAATCAAATATACAAGTAAATGCATAATTGCGATCAAAGGCAATGTAATATAAGCGTTCACAATCATGTATAACTTCATAAAAGCAATGTTCTAAATTGATTTTTAATGTTGGAAGTCATGCCAGGCCCATTAGTGATTAGAGAGGTAGGCAACTACAATTTATGCTCAACTAGTCAAATCAGAGAATTAATAACAAATAAAAAGGATCTTTCCATATATACAAATCTACAAAATAGCATAATTTTCAGCTTAGAAGTAACAAATAGTTATTTACAATGAAAAAGGTACTTCAACTCCCTTTAGAAAACACCATAAGATCCTTCAGGAAACCCTATCAAACTTTCATTTAAATTTCTTCTTTTTCTCACTTTACTCTCCCCTAAAACCTCAACTGATCTTCATCAAGCCACACCATTTCACATGATGTACATACAATTTTTAACCCGTTAGAGATTTCAATTGATTTTATCATCCTGAAGTATGTTTCACAAATAATTAATCAATTCCCACAAACAATCACAATTTGGATAAAAAAGAGAGGAGGTATTGTAATTTTAGAAGCATACTCAGTAGGTAAGCCACTTCCAAGAAAGAGGAACTCTCAGCCAATTCTTCAATTGGGTACCCTCTGTATCTAAGAATCCCTTCATCTCCATCTATATAAGAAATCGACGACCGAACCGGAGCAGTATTCAAGTAACCCGGATCGTAAATTTTCAGCCCCTTGTCATCTTTCCCCGTCGTTATCTGCAATTGAATTCAACCTTAAAATCAAAACTATATCTCCTAAAATTCAAAATCATGATATATATATATATATATATATATATAAACCAAAACACAAACAAATTGATTAAGAAAACCTTCTTAAAATCGGTAGCTCTAACAGTGCCTTCTGGAGAGACAGGGACCTGGTACTTCTTCCCGGTTCGCTCGTCGACGACGGTTAACGAACCGCCAACAGAACAAGGGGCAGCCTGAGCCGACACGCACCATGGCTCGAGAACGGAGGAATTCAGGTTGCTGGAGGACCAACCGGGATCTGTCAAGTGAGCAGCAAGCACAGCCAAACGTGCCTTCACTTTCGAATCTACCATTGATGACATGTTTTAAAAGGAAATCTCCACAGTATTTGATAATTTTGGAGCTTGTCTTCAGGTTTCAGATACGGTTGAGATATTGGAATGGTAGTTATATAAATACCAATTATTTTGGGTAAAGTGTAATTATAAGCAAAATATGGGGGACTATTAAGTAAAAAAAAACTTTTTTATATATTATAGGGTAAACTGTAATAAAGGTCACTCAATTATTAAAAATTATGTTTGAGTCACTCAATTAAGACTTAATTATTAAAGGTTGTATTTGGATTATTCAATTATAAGTAATATTCTATTTTTTTCAATTTGTGTATTAGATTAATTAACGATAGTATACAATAGGGGTGGACAAGACCAGGTACCCGACCAATTTGAATAGAATTGGTCTCGGTCCTAGTAACCATCGATTCCTGAAAATTGGAACCAGTCTCGATCTCAGTCACACCGGGTCCTAAATTTTAAGAACTGGTCTTGTTACTAGTGGGTACCGGTTCCAATATTGGGTGCCCGGTCAATTAGTTTATTCTTAAAATTTTTTGAGTGATTAAAGAAAAAAATTCAACCACCAATAATAATATTAAATAATAAAATTAGAATATTGTAGACATGAAAATTAAAATTTTAAAACTAGTCATACCCATAATATTCATACATAAAGAGAAAGTTTGATAAGAAAAAATAAACAAAAGAAAACCAATATTGGATATTTGGTATTGGTCCCGGTCCTACTGGGTACCCACCGGGTATCGAGTCCAAAAAATTAAGATCCAGTCTCGGTTATGACCGGAACCTAAATTTTGGATCTAATCTTAGTCCCACCGAAACTAATAGCAAATAAAAATCTACCGAGTCTTACCAGGTCCGGGACTGGGACTAGATAATCGTGTTTCTTTCTCACCCCTAATGTACAAGTGATTTGAAAAAAAATATATCAAATTGATGCACATATCAAAGGTGACTCAATCATAAACTTATCTATAAATAAGTAATCCAAATGTAACTAATAAATGAGTGACCAAAATAAAACTTTTAATAACTAGATAATCTAAATATAAATTTATCCATATGTTTTATTTCTTCGATTTTATAATTAATAAGTACGTGAGTTGATAAAATTTATATGCGTACACGATATTTATAATACCAATTTCGATATCATAAAAATATAAAGACGATAGGGTCCGTAGAAATAGACGATTCCATTTGTTATCTCTATAAAATTCTAGATGGAGTGATGTTTGATAAAATTATATCATGTTTAATGATGGTTATTGACGGATTAACATGTGGCAATTCGATTATCAAATTACGAACTCAACCGAATTTAATAATTATTTTGCTTGATACAATATTCTCTGAAACTTATTAATTCAAAAGTGTAAAAAACATCATTCAAATCTTATAACACTTAAAGCGTGACACGAATATGAAATTTGATAATTCACTTATCATAATGTTTAATTAAATATCATTTTTATAACTTATCATCCTATTAATTTCTCTAAAAAACTAAAATAACTATTTAGTTAAATATTAAAAATATTTTCTAATTCTATATATTTTATTTATTAAGTGACTATTTTAAATAAAAATAAAACATTAAGCGTCAAAATGTATAAAAAATAATATATCCACTTTCTGGTAGAAATGTTTGTCTTCTAGAACTGTGAATCCCTATCCGTAGACGCATTTAATCTTATCCGCACGTTTAAACTTAGAAGGTACGTTACACCGCCATGACTACGCCACAACGTGGAAGCCGTACGTGATAGAAACTCGCTGTATGATTTCGACACGTGTCAACAACGTCGCCTTGGAGGGTATCGTGTTGGGATTGTTTATTCGGAAGGAGAGTAGGTTTTAGAAGCAAAAACACCGTGTTTCTGGATTGAATAATCAATCCTCCTTGAAATTCTAAATACGTATCCGAAGATCGAGAAATTATTAGATAAGTTTAGTTTATTATATCATTTGTGGTTTAGTTAATCGAATCTATTTATTTTAAAATAATTATATAATTATTATTCACATTTTAATTATCTATATAAAAAAAATACTAAATGTGCATCTTATAATAGAGAAATTATTAAATAAATTATGTTCATTATGTCATTTGTAGTCTAATTAATTAGATCTGTTTATCTTAAAATAATTATCTAATAACTATCTATTTTTTAATTATAACTATAAAAAATATGATTTACTTTAAGAAAAAATAAAATAAAAAATTTAATTGATTAAGACCATAAATAATGATGAATATAATTTATCAAATAATTTTTTCTGATGATGATATAACGCAACCTTGTACGATTTAAAATTCCAACAATTGTGGGGTTCTGAACAGAAATAATACAATTAATGGATTTTTACCGACCCGATTGGGTTTCGGATATAGATGGAAGCTTTGCAATATATTTGAAAATTATTTTTAGGATAAAAATAGTTTTGAGATTAAAAAGTAATATAGATAAATTTTGGGTTAAAATTATTTTTAAATTTATTTTAAAATGTTTTTTTCAATTTTAATTTTAAAAATATTTTTAAATAAAATTATTTATTTATCATTATTTATATAATTAATCATTTTATATTTAAAAAACAAAAATATAAATAATTATAATAATTAATTTTTAAAATCGATGATAAAAAAATATACACAAAATATAGATAGAAAATTATTTTAATAGTTTACCCTTATTTGAAAATTTAACAATAAAAAGATAGAAATTTAAAATAAAAATTTAAGATTTATAAATAAAAATATAAATCTCTAACCATATTATCTTAAATTTAAACTCGAAAACTATTTTATACCAAGACATTGCAAGGATTACTTGAAATCCCTCGTAGTCGATACAGATTTCTATGGTACATTTTTTTCACCTGGAACCTGCTCTGTTTTTTAATCCAACTGGAAGGAATTTCATTTCTCAGCCCAAGAGTTTTACTATGAGAGTGAGAGCATGCAACACAACTACCTATTTTCTACCTGTCCCGAAAAAACTCTATTTGTTTTCAAAATTACCATGAACCATCTGTTGTGCCGGAAGTTTAGCTCCGAGGTCGGTCATGTTGGCACCGATCCTACCTGTTAATGGTTGATAAAAACTAGTTACCGGAGTTATATACCAGGTTAAAGTCAAAGATACAATGGAGGGACCAACTCATCTCTTACACTTTCCAACTTGGCCAGAAAAGTGAGCTCCACTTCCTTGCGGAGGTTTTCGACATCGGTAATGTATTCCCTTTGATCTTCCTCCAACATTGATTCCTCCAGTTGCTTCTTCATCCTCTCCAAAGCTTCACCCAATCTGCAAAACTCCTCGAAGACGACCGGTTTTGTTGTTTTCAGGTGCAGGAGATTCTTAATTGCAACAAGCGCCTGTAACCACCCGCAGCACAAATCAACGAAAAGGAATATATATCATAACATCAATAGTTGTTCACGAATGTAGGCCACAAAAAGGTGGCTAAAGAAATACCTTCTCCTGGAGATCCAGGTCAACTGATGCGGTTAGATCAACCACAGACTTCAACAACAAACGATTGCTCAAAAACGGCATCTCAGCTATATCAGTATTTTCTAACTGGCACTCAGCCAGATCACCAACCAGAAACACGGCCTTCCTGCGTAACCTAATATCCACACTGGGACTGCTCAATATGTCCTACAGAGGGAAATTGTTGTCAATTGTAATTGTAGGAGTGCATAAAACAGGGGTAAATGCTAAATTCAGTATTGGATCACCTGAAGCATCTTGTCTCCAGACTCCGCAAAGAATAGTTGCTGACCAGCCACATTGTTTCGGATCAAGGCTGAAACAGCATAAAATGCTTTAGTGGCTTCATCTGCGGAACTAGAATTCACCATTTTCATTAGTGTTACCAATGCCCCAAGTTCCAGGACCTAAGACACGTAGAACTTTACAAGTTAGTTGATGTTGAACATACCTCACTCGTATATCGAGCCGAAGACGACTTACCTGCTTCTGAACATATGGATTATTTTGACTTGCTTTCCCAAGTATCCATGCAGAAAGCTGCCTTACATCTGAGTCAGAGTGATCAAGCTCCCGTATAATCAGACCAAGCCCACCAAGTTTACACATATCTGACAAGCAAGGAAAATTTAACGAGGTGAGCACATCTCTTTAGACATAAAAGAGAAACCTGGAGGAAAAAATAAGAGATAGCAAGCAAAAGATACTAGAAACCAAAACATCATAATTATTTATAAGTTTATAACTGAACCCACAAACCCTAATAAAATGCAAAATACTAACTATAAGCCCAGAACCCTAATACTCGGGAAAGAAATAAAATACAAACTAATATAAAAGAATAAACAATACAAAATAGCTTAAATATAGGCAATGACTACAATCATATCCCTAAGGCTTTGCTTGGAATGAAGGATAGAAATGTGGAAGGATGAAAAATTTGTTAATCAAATAGTTAAGATTCAAAAAAAGAAAGTGGTTATGAATCTTCACCATTTGATTAACAGATTTTCCATCTTCATTTTCATCCTTCATACATTGCCATATTACAATGGATTATTATCTATTAGAGACTCTACAACTATGAGCCTACTTTTCTTTTCCATAGTCAATTTTACATCAATTTTCCATTATTGTGGTCTCAATCGTTTTTTATGTTTTTTTTCTGAATACTTTTTAATTTTTATACTACCATACCATATCAAAGTTTCACAAGAAAAGACCAAACAAATAAAATCTAATAGAGGAAAATTGGGTAAAGCTCAATAATTTGCCGGTCTTAGCCATGTGAAGGCCACACTGCAATTCTTGCAAGAATATTGTAAATATTATACACATCCTTTTGGAGAAGGGGTAAAATCTTATTGAAAAAGGTTTGAATAGTGATTATTTCAAGTACAGTTAATAGCAACAAAGTGAAGAAATGAAACTGGGCATCAACATTCATACAAAGATAAAACCAACATCATTATATTTCTAAAATTTTGCACATAAATAGATACTCATGTCAATAATTCAGATGTTCAAAGCTAAACAGATATTATGGAAATAATTTGGAAAGAAATGGGTAGATATCAATTCTTCAAGCTGCTAAGTAAACCAGCTATGGTCAAACCTTACTTACCTATTGCATTATCGATGGGCTCAACAAGAATCAAAAGCTCTTGCAAAGCACGGTGGCGATCCTCCAAAGACAAAGACGAATTACTCAAGTCATCTAATGCAATATGCATCAACTGTGCATCTGATGGCATTTTTAACTTTTCCATCAGTTCCTGCACAACAAAAATGCATGGATCACTATGTCAGATATCACAAAGAAGCAAAATGAATGTATAAGTTGCAAGCTAATGCAACGAAAAAAAGGGAGAAAGTTGGCAAAACTATAGCTGGTTTATACAAAATACTACACTGTCATTTCCTGCGCATTGAAATATATATCATTAACTAGTCATTTAAGTTTACTTTCAAGATTTTAACTAACATCAGGCAAGAATAGCAGTTCAACTCATTTCTACAATACAATCACAATAACTAAAGACATTTTTGACTCAGTTGATTCCATTCAATGCATCACAATTCATAACATGATAAATACATTAGCGATGAATCAAAAACCTTTATTTCCAGCTGACGTTGCCTAAGCTCCGAGGGAGAAAGACGATTAACATCTCGCGCCTTTTCCTTAAGCTTAGCCGGATCAGAATGTCCTGATTCATACAAAATAATAGAAATAACGATTTCCCCCCTCTGGTAGTTAAAACGTCAGAAATATGGAAGAAATTCAACAAACCTATGGCCCACTGCAACATCCCATCTAGGGAAGAAAATCCACCGTCGATGTCATCGGCGGTGGCGGTGGAATCATCAGTGTATCCCGACTTATGAACCAGATCTCCTTCCTCTTTGGCGGCCGACCAAAACAACCCTGCAGAAGAGGACTTATTCTCTCGCTCAGCCGAAGTCGCCGCCATCGCCATCACCGTCAATAACAACAACAATAATGATGATGATACTAAATCTGGAATCCGAGGCATGGCTATCCTAAACCTAATTTCGTCGCTGCTGAAAGAATTGATCTCCTCACTTGCAAACTCCTCTCCTCCGTCTCAGGCTGCGTCTAGATGGTTCTTTAGATTCTACTTTATTCTTTAGTAGGAAGACTATGATGTTACAGGGCCAATAGAAATTTGCCATGTCAGCCAAAAATTAAATCCACTAATTTTTCTTTGGCTTAGGGGTAAATTTAGTGGTGCAAATCGTTTTTATTAGCGACTCATTTTAAGGTACGATTAGTGTTTAAGAATTAAGGTTAAAGATTATGGTTAGAGTTTAAAGAATTAAAGATAAAATAAATTTTTAGAATATAAAATTTAAGGTTTAAGATAGGGAGGGGTGTTTAAAAATACTCGATCCGAACTACCTGATCTGTTGACCCGCCTACTCGATTAAAAATTATCGGTATTTATAATAAAATACCCGAATTTTTCGGGTCAAGTACCCCTTGACCCGACCCTTATTTTTTCGGGTAGTTGGTCCAGGTCAGAGCCGAATTTTTTTAAGAATCGGGTACTCGACCTGACATGATAATTTTAATAAATATATATTTTTATTATATATTTTTTATTATTTTTCTCTAAAATTAATTTTAAATCCTTAACTTCTTTTTATACTTGTATTATATACTTTTAAGTTTTGAATTTTTCATAAATATTTATATTATTTTGTCAATATGAGATTTGAAAGAAAAATTATGATCGAGAATCATACATTCTTTTATCGATAAACTTAAACAGATACATATATATCCAATTAAAACTTATCTCAAATCAATAAATTTGTGTTTGAAATATATATCATGAAATTTTAAGTATTTCTTATATATTTTTTTAAAATATAAATTTTAAAAAATATAAAAAATTAAACCGGGTACCCGATACCCGATTTTGCGGGTAGCCGGTTTTTATGGGCCGGGTCATGGGCCGATGTTTTGGTACCCGAAAATTTCGGGTATCCAGTTATAAACAACCCTAATTTAATATAAAAAATTAGGTATAGAGTTTAAAATTTAAATTTTTAAAAAATTTTAACAAAGGATATAAAAAACACACACGATAAAAGATTAAAAATTTCTACTTAATTAAATAATATTATATTTATTATTTAATTATATTAATTTTATTTTTGCATTAATTTAATTTTGTGATTTGAATTTATTGCCGTCGTTCATATTGTACGTTAAATTTTATTTTAAAGTTAAGTAACAAATAAGTGTGGACTGTGATTTTTTATTAAAAAATTTATTAGTCAATAAAATATTACATACAATAGTATTTTTACAAATTTTATTAAATATTTTAAATTTTTTAAATAATTATAAAATAATTTTAAAATTCCTAACCCTTTAAAACTGATCTTAATCACGTTTTCGACAGCGAAATAAAATATTTTTTCGTCAAACGACCCACACATCATTCATTGTTTATTACATCGATGTTTATTGCAAATTATTCAACGATTTTGGTGTTTCATACGACGTTAATCAATTTTCATCGAAAAATAATAAAATAAGTAATCATGATAGTTTAAAGACAAATATGATAAAAGATTTCATGATAATTTACGATAAAATTACATCAAATTAAAATTTGAGGTTTTTAAAAATTTTAAATTTTGGGATCTTTTATTTATTTTTAAATATACTTTTAAGATTTAGAAAAGCTAAAATGCGTAAAATAACGAAAATTAATAATAAAATTCAATTAAGGGTCAATTTAACATTATTTTTAAAAAGTGTGGTGAAATTTTTTTTTAGAATTTTTAATTTGAGATATATGTGTTTAATATTGCTGTCAAAAAATGCTTTTTAGAAAATAAATGACTATTTTAGACATGATATTATAAGTTTTTAAAAAATATATTTAAATGATAATCAAATTCTTTCGTATTATAATATTAACTTAAATTATGATAAAATATAAAAATATTAATAAATAATACATAAATTAAGAAATGTGTTTTTCAAAAGTGCTTTTGAGAAAATATATAATTTTTATATAAATATATATAATTTTTAAACTAAAAAAATAACTTATGTTAAATATAATTATATATTTATAAAAATTAAATTATAAATAAAACATAGTAAATGAACGTTAAAATTGTAATCTAACTCCTAAAAACACTTTTTAAACGCAATTTTTTTTTCTAAAACTTAATTGTTTAGCATTGCGTCTGCGTTCTAAACCAGCTTTTGGCCCAAAAACTGGTTTAGAACACAATACTAAACGAAGCCTAACAGTTACAACGGACACTAAGTAAGGTTAAAAACGTTATGTAATTATTTGACACGAAAAATGGTTTAAATATTTTCCAATTGAACCGATTTAAAACCCAAATTTCTCAATTTAACTATATTTGACAATTACATTGTGTTTCAACTCACGATGTTAGAAATAGGAAATAGGGAAAAACTATGCCAGAAAATCATGGAGAGCTCTCTCAGAACAAAATTAGTATCCAACATGAAAACATTCAGACAAGGCTGAAACTTTTAGAATTTTGAAGTTCAATCACAGAAAACCTGCAGATAAATAATAGAGAAAAACAAAAACATGTAAAAAACAAATCATATTACCCGATTGAATCGAACACAGAACTTCCAGCTATGAACAAAATCAAGAACAAAAATAGGTCAGATCTGAACAAAGAGATGATTCCAAGGTAGAAGAAGATAACCTTTTGACTACCGAATTGCTTCACTCATCGTTCGTACCGTAATTTATCAATGTCCGGGGGATCCACATTGTTGAAGGACCTGTTGCTGCCAGTGTTATCGTAAAATGCCGTCACTGCCGCATTGCTTCGCTGCATCTGGCGACCAATGTGGCGCTGGAATTGCCTTCAAGGAGCCTATTTTTAAATATGTTGAGCAACACTACCATAAGACGAAAAAGGAAATTTCAGAAATAATAATAAAAAAACAATAGCAATGCTCTAATGCCACTAAGCAATAGCCTATTTTTACTTCAAAGGATGTAAACCACCATAATCCTCTAGGCATTACAATCTAAAACAATCTAGTAAAAGCAATGTGTTGTTCATCACGGTACGTCAATCGTGATTAAAGACATAACAAATGTCGAGCTGTTCATTGTAGACATAATAAATATTATTGTTATCGGTTTTGAAATTGTAAAAGTGATTATTACCTTAATATCTCCTTGAAACAACAGCTGGGACCTCTTCCTCCTCCTCCAAGAACTCCAGAGATTCACCATAGATCTTCTGAGCTTCCTGTCTCAAAATCGCAGAAAACTCAGTTTCCCCTATCGATTCCAAACCCTTTATGAGTATTCGGAACGAAGATCTGTCTGGTTCACAATCCGCGACTTTCATCAATCCATAGCAATCCATCACAAGGTGCGTGAGCTTAAAACTAATCAAAGCATTCAATACAGCATTGAATCCCACAATATCAGGCTCTAAACAGCTTTCTGTTTTCAGATACGAGTAAATTAGCTCGACCTCTTTAAAGAACCCGTTGCTGGCGAACACTGATAGCATTTCAGCATAAATCAGCAGCCGAGGTTTATACCATGCCTCCTTACGAATATCGTCGAACACCTAGCATGCAATGAAATGTCAAACTGAGTATATATATATATAGAAAGAGTACAAATTTTATATGAACATAAATGTTAACGCTAATTTAGCTTCTTTTTTTATTAAAATGATCAAAATGAGTACTTCTTGGAGGAGATATAAACATGGATACCAGAAATTAAGATTAATTAAGAAAAGGAAACCTTGAGAGCCAAAAGGCATTCGTTTTGGCGGAGGAGTTCACGGAGGACGGCCATCATATCGAACTTCAATAAGCGTCGGAACTTGGAATCAAAGACGCGTTCCAATTCCGAAAATGAATCGTTGCGGTTAGCTCGCTTCAAGGATTGCACCACTTGAATTGCTTCGATACTGAGGTTCCTGCCTTTTTGCAATGGCTTCCGGTTCTTGCTTCTGTCTTTCATGGTGATTATAATGGCTTTAGGGTTCAATCTGAAACCATTGCTAATAGTGAAGAAGCAAGCACAAGGGGATGGCGTTGCAATCCTTCGAATCATTCCTTCACTGGTTCACTGTATGGTTAATTGCTTGAAAATGCTAGAAAGTCGCAAAATAAATGAATCGAACGATTACAAAAGGCAGTTACCGTTGTTGAGAGACAGATACGGCGGCGAGCAGCGGCGAGAACAGTCGAGAACACTCCTGCGTTGAGCAATTTTACGGGCTGAAAAACGCAAAACAGGTGTTGCTGGCTGACCAAAGGCCACGAAAAGAAGTTGGATTCCGTCTTAACGATTCCCATAAATTCAAATCATAAAATTAAATTAACACAAGAATAAAATTAAATAATGGCTTAAATATATATTTAATGATTGTAACATCGGATAAGAACGACAATAAACCAAAATTTTCAAGTAAAAATGAATATAGCTATTCGTTCTATCAAACCAAATCCATTCTTGTCATGGCGATTTCTTTCTTCACATAGAGTGAACCGAGAAGATAAAATACACTGAGCAGCAAAAACAACTTACGAAACATCCACCATCCACATTCCTATTCCGCAGATAGATTATTCAAGATGCATGTAATGTAAAGCAGTGAAATGTGTACATCATGCATATAACAGACAAACATAACATCAAAGAAAGAAGGGAAACTAAATTTTCCAATATCTATGTATGCTCACACAACTACGATCAGTATCAAGTTACATGATGTAAAACTCATTTAGTTTTACACTAATTCATGACCATTGTACGAATATAATAAATGGACGAGATTAAACACTAACATTTTTTCTCCTTAAAAATCTCTTTATTTTCAACTTTTAATCTCGTTCATCCATTATATTCATCCAATGCCGATGAATTAGTGTGAAACTAAATGTGTTCTACATCATGTAATTGAGGTTTTGAACACCACCATTTCTGTGTAGAATCCACCCATTCCAAACAGAATACTGGAAACCCTAATTAAAAATCTTAACTAATATTAATCTTCCCTGTCTCTTTCGAATTTTCTTTCTTTATTTTCCCTCTAAATCCTCGATCATACTCAGTCAATTAACACAAAATTAAACGCTAGAAAAAATCTGATACGGAAACAGATAGCTAACAAGCATATACTGGATCATAAATAGTAAATACAGATAAATCAACACCCAATTTAAGTCGGAAACCGCCATCACAGATTCAAGCATCCGAGCATTGACGAAGCAATAATAACAACAATTAAAAAAAAAAAAAATAGGGCACTGACCTCAGGTTTTCGGCTTTCCGACGGTAATAGAGAGAAGAAGTGAGTGAGATTTTTATCGGCGGTAACTTGAGCAAACGGCAAGCCACTTTAAGCTGCAGTCGAACTGAGCCGGCCCAACTTCTAGGTCTAATTTGGATATATCCATCTCTTCTGCTCCGTCAGTTCAAATGGTGTACGGAAAGGGGGAGAAGCTGACCGCAATTGAATTTGGATAATGTTCCAATAAAAGATTACATATGGAGTAAATTATATAAATAGTCCCTTGACTATATCTCAATTATCTTTTATATCTTCTGACTATAAAATGTTATAAATTGGTCCATTGACTAGCTTTTTTGATACAAAGTGGTCATGTATCGTTAAAAATTTGTCGGAAAACTGACGTGGACGTTAGCATGCTGACTTTGATTATAGAGATTGGGGATGCCATATAGTTATCCAAGTCAACATGTTAACGTCCACATCAATTTCCCATCAATTTTTTAACGGTACATGACCATTTTATATCAAAAAAATTAGTCAATGGATTAATTTATAATATTTAATAGTCGGAGGATATAAAAAATAATTAAGGTATAATCAAATGACCATTTATGTAGTTTACCCTTACATATTTTGAATAATTTTTTATATAATTTATATTTATTTTATTATTTACATTTAAGATTAAACCTTAAATTTTAAATTATAATCGCAATCTATTAATTATATGCGACTAAACCTAAATCTCATCACTTTAAATTCTAAAATCTAACAAAATAATTACACATTTATTATAAGTTAGACCACCTTAAAAGATGATAAAAATTAGGATAAATTACATTATATACCATTAAATAATTAGTATGGATTTGAAAATGTCATTGAGCTTTAAAAATATTCAAATCTAGTACTAGATTTTTTTTTTGATATTTTTACATAATTTTATTATTAACTCTTAACGGAACCGTTAACTTAAAACAACGATATTTTAATGTGACAATTTCAAACTTAATTTAACTTAAAACGACATAAAAATTATAAAATCAGAGCACTCGAAGGATAAGCCTTGAGCATTAACTAACATGAAACTATATAATATTTTACCGAAAATTTTACATAAATATTGTTCTTTTTTTTTTATAAATATGGTACTATCCATTTTATTCCCCACAATATTGCATTTTAAACAATAACTTTGAATATGATTATAAAGTCATTACTAAGAAGTATCGAATTTGAACAATGTTTTGATAATTTTCAAAGTATTTTATGCAAATCATTGTTCAAAGTCGGTACCAAGAGGTAGGGGGTAAGTATTCGATCGAGTCGAGTAAAAAAAATTGAGTTATTCGAGTTGACGAGTCAAATTTTAACACTCAAATTTTATTTGAATTTTTTTGATTTGAGTCGTGTCGAGTTTTCGAGTTCCTATACAAATTTAATTGTAGTTATTTATCATGTTATAGTATGATTTAATTCTAATTTAAACGACTTTCTCTAATCATTTAAGATATGTATGTATATATATATATATTCATATTTTTTTATATGTGACGATATTTCTCTAATCATTTAAGATATGTATGTATATATATATTCATATTTTTTTATATGTGACGATATTTCTTTCATATTTTCATATATCATTATATGTATCATAAAAATTAAGAGACTCATCTCGAACTTAAAAATAAATTCTTTAATTATTAAAAATTTTGAGTTATTCGAATTTCTATTTTACAACTCAAACCTTATTTAAATTTTTTCGAGTTGAATCGAGTTTATAAAATTTTGAATCGAGTATTTTTGCCTTGAATTGAGTTATTCAATTTTTTTTTAAGTCGAGTCGTGTTTTTCTCACTCCTACCAAGAGGTACCAACTTTAATTTTTTATTTAACTTATTCCATTTCACTATTTAAAGCGGACTCTTTTAAAATCTACTTTAAAATTATTGTTCAAAATGTAATTTTATAGATAATAAAATGACTAATGCCATATTTTTATCATAAAAGATTTGCAAATTATTAAAAAATTGTACCTCAATTTTTTTAACAAATTTTATTATTTTTAGAGTTTTCCCTTAAATATTATAAATAAAATTTTTTCAGACACAAACAACTTTATTTCTCAATCTATAGTAACAGGTAAAGTCGATAGCCTTAGGCTCCGACTTTAAACAATGTTTTTTTTTTAAATCTCTATTACAACATCGAAAATGACTTAAAATCATATTCTCTTATACTTGTTTTTAAAGATATTTTGAGAAAATTACTGTTTAAAGTCAAAGGTAAGTGCCGCCGATTTTATTAATACCGTAAAATGTTCAATATTGTGAAAAATATTTTTTTATTATCATTATATTGAATTCTTTTTGCTGTAATATTAATGGGAAATCTCCATTATTTTTCATAATTATCCATGGAAATTTTTCATGCATTGAAATTGTTATAATTAAAAAAATAACCAAAATCAATTTTTTATATTTATTTTATAATTTATGTTTATAATCTGATAAATTATTAACATAAATCGTTAGTTTTTGCACTTTTGACATTTTAAAATTCATTTTATTTCTTTAAAATAATAGGAATTTCATTGTTTGTTATGAATTTTCTGTTCAAAAATTGGTATCAAATTAAAGCAAATTTCATGAACCTCATTCTTCATGATCTTACATTTTTACTTTTATTTATAGACTTTGATTTGGTCCAAGACACCTTCAAAATTTTCAATTTCACTTTTAAATTAAACCAGAGTGATTTTGATAATAAATAATAATATATTTTATTTAGATAATCTAAATTTAATATATAATGCATATCTTATTAAAAACCTAAGAAAATTAAGTCACCTCAACTTTCACTTCATTCACGATTTTGGGTTATTCAAACTTTTAGGTAGGGGTGAGCAAAACTCGACTCAACTTGAAAAAATCGAATAACTCAACTCGACTCGAGGTAAAAATATTCGACTCATTTTGACTTGACTCGAAATTTTATAAACTCGACTCAAAAATTTATAAATTTGACTCGAAAAAATTTCAAATAAAATTCGAGTTGTAAAATGAAAATTCGAATAACTCAAATAACTTGAAATTTTTAGTAATAAAAGGATTAATTTTTAAGTTTGAGATGAATTTCTCAATTTTTTATGATATATATACATTGATATATGAAAATATAAAGAAATATTGCTACATATGAAAAAAATCTATATATGAATAATCTTATATGATTAGAGAAAATTGTTTAAATTGGAATCAAATCATACTAACTTGATAAATAATTATAATTAAATATTTATAGGAACTCGAAAACTCAAATCGACTCGAATTTCTTAAACTCAAATCGAACCGAAAAAATTTCATATAAAGTTTGAGTTGTAAAATATGACTCGTCAACGCGAATAACTCAAAATTTTTTGACTCAACTTGACTTGACTCGATCGAATACTCACCCCTATTTTCAGGTCAAAATTTCAAAATTGGATAACATTTTGGGTGGACTAATGATGAATAATTAGACAAAAAAAAAACATTTCATCTTACGCGAGATGAGACATTAAATCTCTTAAGTAATGTCACGAGTTTAAATTTTAATGTTATTGAATAATAATCTGAAAGCCGTCCCAAAATGAGCATTTATAATATTCTATTTGGGCACGAACCATCTTGCCTCAATGATTTAGGAAACATTATAGTTTCTAGAGGTCACGGGTTCAAACACTAATATTGAGCACAGTGATTGAGCGGTTAATGTCCAATGGTTGAGACTATAATTTAAAACAGATGCCTAATGTAACTACTGTAGCTGATTAAAAAAAATATTCGATCTGAACTAGTAGAACCAAATCCATTGTTTACTATAGTAAAGCAAATTCATGTAGCAAATACAAAAGGACAAACCATTTATGTATGGATCTAAAGGCTACTGGTTTGGGGAATGTGTTCTAATGCACAACTAAACGTCCTACTCATAAAACTGGATCAATCTTCCAACACTTACAACCATGACCAGGTTCTGCAGAGTGCATTCAAGAATAGATGCAAACTAATAAAGAAAACGAAATCGAACTTACTAACCATTGCATCGAAGCTGGCACGGGAGACTATCGGTCTGCTGTAGTTCAGATTATATATCAAAGAAAATAAACCTGAAGCATTAATGGACCGGTTGAGAGTCTAGATGAGATGCATACGATAATGCATGCACAACAGCAAACGAAAAGCATAAATAGGAAATCAACTAGTGAAGATGTTCAAGTCCCGTAGAGCCGACTAAGTTCGCTGATCGAGTTCTAGCCTTCTAGGTGTAATGTTCATAGACAGTTTCGGACAACCAAATACAAGGCATTGGATATCAGAACAGGAGCAGGCGAGAAACTAGAAATGGAATTCAGCTGAAGGTATCTTGTTATATGAACACATGAGAAATACATTATTCATTCATAGTAAAAGGAGTTGTGCAAGACAGTTCAGATTTTACTTTGGACAGCGAGATACTTAGTATGTCGCCCCTGTGCGATGATTTTCCCAGTCTTTTTCTTCCGAAACTCGACAGTGATGACAGCAACAGTCTTCCCAACACGCAATGCCTTAGCTTCTATCTCAATTTCCTCCTGCATCAGCAGCAATATGTTCATTAATAGATGCCTTTATGTATCGGTTCATTCTATAGATGAAAGAGGGCTTTATTTTCCTCAAGAATAAAACATCATGAAAGCCTTCACATAACTTTCTACATGAATTACAGCATAGAGTCAGAAAGAGAAGCAATACTTTTTCCCATCCTACAAAATGGAACCAGTTTTTTTCTCGACTTTGCACTCGGTTTTGCGCGCACGAGATGGCTGCTCAAAGTTGCTTTTACCATAGCCCAAGTGCACTACCCTAAACCTCTTTAACAATGCAATGTTGGATTGTGTTTTTTTTGAAAAAAACAAGGTCTCTGGACTTCTTATTCAAATGCAGTTTGAAATGAAATTCAGACCATGTTTCATACATGTTAACCATCAAATAAAGTTAAGAGCATGATTCATACACTTAAAAAAAATCATCAGAGTATCGGATACTTGATATTTTATAGTATTCTAAGACCAGAGCTTGAAGGTAAGGCTAACATAATCAGACCAAAATCAATGGAATAGTTAAGGGTGAATAAACAGATGGACTTCATTATTTTGTTATTAAATGCAAATAGATTCCCATACATTGCTAACAATTAAAATTAAACAAGATTGTACATGGATCTAAACCTAATAGATTTCAATGCATTTTATCAACAAAAATGAGGCAGGCAAGAAGAATAATTGTTTCTGAATAGAAGACTTAGTTTCTGGAGGGAAATTGAGCCCAGCTATCCCAAGTAGAGCTGTGTCGAATACCAAACAAGGAAAGCTCTTCTCCTAGCGCCTATTATCTATATTCACAATACTCGAAACTAGGGGTGGTAACAAACCAAGATAAGCCCGAGCCACCAGGCTCAGCTCAAAAACAGTTATATCGGGCTAGACTCGGGCGTGAGGAGATCAAAATTTTAATCTCGAGCTCGACTCGAAAACAATACTATATAACTCGGCTCGAAATGAACAATTTTACTATAATTTTTTTTTTATAAATGACGGGTCTCATTAAAAAAATCCTTTCATAACCAACCCCGAAGGAAAATTCAATGTCGGAGAAAATGAGTGTCCAAAAGGTAGATTAACCCAAATAACCCAAGTCCGAATTTAGCTCACTTGTCCGAGCTTTGACCGAGCTGAGCGAGTCGGTTAGGCTCATTATCAGCACTACTCGAAACCAAGACATTACTGAAGGAACACCTCTTACCGATCGGCTCAATAGGTGTTGGCCGAGGAGAGATTGCGGTCAACTAAACATCCCCCCATGATCTAAAACGGTTTTCAGGAATTAATAAGCTCTACGCTCTCTAAATTAATTTTCGTCCAATAGACTTATATTCTAAGATTCCTATTAACAGAACGCGGAGAGCGATGATGAATCGATTTCCTATTTTTCTTTCAAGTAAATTCAAAAGATTCGAATTAAAAGATCAACTCAAGCAACCAGGCAAAATAAACAAATCCAGGAAGAAATTGGATAAAAAGATAATAAAGTAGAGAAAATCACTAACACCAACATAAGCAGAATCCAAGTACGTAATACTGATTTCAACAGAAACTCCACTCGAACTGACTCCATAGGTGTAAACAACCGCTGCTCCAATCAAATCCACCAGCGACGCCGTGGCTCCACCGTGCAAGAAATTACCAGCGTTCTTTTCGCACACAGGACAAAAAAATTCCAGATTAAAAAAACAACAACATCAATAATCAATTTAAAGCATCGCTTTAGATCAACAAAATCAAATCGTTGCCGAACTGCCGATGAAATGAAATTGAAAGAACATACCAGCAATCGAGTAGGGACTTTCATGGAGCACAGAATTCGTCCCTGTTCGATGTGATCAACATGAATACCTTGCATGACGAAGTTCTCGAAGAATCTTGAAGGCATGCCATTGATGGCTGAGGCGTTCTTGTCGTCGTCTCCGCCAACTCCTTTCTCCAAGTATTTCTTCACGGTTTCCAAATCCATTGTAATCACGACACCAACCGTGGGCAACTATCTATTTATCCCCAATCGCAACGCTCTTCAAGGTCAGACTTGGCGACTCACCCACTGCAATCTTGTCATTTACTTTGACTATATTTAAAATATTTACTAATCCAATATTTTTAAATTAAGTAAATTAGTATTTAAATTATCACTAAATTTTATTTTTAAATTTATTTTTATTATTAAATTTTAAAATATTAATTTACTTATTATACTTTAGATATTATTTATTATTATTTTTATTAACTTTTTGATGGTATCTAATTACCGATAATAAAATATTTAAAATTTGAATGATAGAAGGATTTATCGTCGCAAGAAAAGCATTGAGAAGCAAATTTGATTTGACGATAAAGAAGTGAGATCGAAGAAAAAATAAAATTTTTTGTTCGATTTGTAAATTTTGGGTAATTTTTAATAAAATAGAAGTCAAATTCGAACTCAAAGAGCAAGATATAACGATTAGTGAAATTTAGTACCGAATAACGAAGACGATGAATGATGGAGTAATAAAAAGATTTAATATTTAAATTTTAATAACAAAAAATTTAAATATCTGAATTTTAATAACTAAATTAAATATTTTAAAATTTTAATAACCAAAATAAATTTGAAAATAAAATTCAGTATAATTTGCTCTTTTGAGATTTTAGATTTATATTATTAAATGATTTTCTATTTTAAATTTTTAAAATATACAATTGTTTAGATTTTATTGATTTTACGTAAATAATTAAATAAAATTTAAAATTATCGTATGATATATTGATCATCGAGATTTTCTACAAGTGAATAAATTTAATTAATTATTTATAACAATAAATTTAAACAATTTATAAAATTATCATTATTAATAGATTAAATGATTATCTGATATTAAGATTATTATTTCCATAATAATGATCTTTTTGTTTTATAAATGTTTTAATTTTAGAATTTAAGGTTTCAATTAAATCTTTAAAATTTAAGGGTTTTATTTTTAGGGTTTATATATAAGGTTTAAATTTTAGAATAATATAATTAAAAAATGGATTTAATCTATAAATTTTAATAAAAAATAATTTTTACCAATAATTCTTAAATTTTAAACAATATTAAAATACTTAAACTCTAAACAAATTTATAAACATTAAAATTAATACATTTGTATAAATAATTTATTTATAAATATTTATGCATAAAATAATTACTCTAATAATTATATTTTATCTTTACGGCAGCCTTCTTATTTATCACGTTTGTTATGTTTTTTTTTCTAGGTTGTTCCTATTAGAGGTAATAACGAATCAGATCAACTTGTGAGCTACTTGAGTTCGGTTCGGTTAAAGCTTAGTTCGAGTAAATTCGATTTAGGTTCGGGTTCAGTTCGAGATCTTAACGAGTCGAATCGAATCTACTCAAATTCGGCTCGAAAAACTTGTGATCAAGCTCAGAATAATCATTTTAACAAAAGAAAAGCAATAAAGTAAAATAAATCTATTAAAAATAAATTAACTAAAATAAATTGAGTATTTTTCCCTTTTTCAATATTGAATTTCGTTTTGTTGTTGGTTATAAAAAGAGTTTTTAATAAGATCCTATCTTTTATAGAAAAATATAACAAAATTATCTATTTTGATTCGAACCGAGCCGAGCCCTATAATATTATTTTCGAGCCGAGCCTGAGCCTAAAATTCGGAGCTCGCCAAGTCTTGAGCCCGAGCCGAGCCCAATAATACTATTTCCGAACCGAGCTGAACCTGACCAAGTTCGGGCTCGATTTGGCTCGTTATCACTCCTAATTCCTACTGCCGGTCGGTTTAATATATTATTTGATTATTTATTTTATTTTATAAATGTGATAGGTATGTTTTTAACGAATTTGATATTTGTATTTGTTATTTTGTTGAATGTGAACACGTTGAATAATTATGGAGTGTATTTGGTTTACCAAAAGATAATTATTTTATAAAATAAAATTATTAGATATAATATTATTCGATATATTATTAAAAATGTTATATTTTTTATTTAATTTATTAAGAAAGAGTGCAAGATGATTGTGTTTGGTTGAGAAAATATAAAATTATTTAAAAATAAATTTTATTAAATTATTTTGGTAATATATTTTCTTTAGAATAAGTTAAATTTAAAAAATTAAATTAAAAATATTTATATTCATAGAATTATTTACATTATATTATTTAAATATTATAAAAATAACATATTATTAATACAATTAAATATTAAATATACTTTTTAAATAATTTTAGAAGTATTACATTTATATAAAAATATAATATAATATAAAAAATAATATTATGATCTCGAATACACTATTAAATAATTTGAATTATTAAGTCATATATAAGTTTAATAAGTATTATATTTATTTAAATAAAAATATAACATATTTATGTAATAAATTATTAATACAATTACTTTGAACAAATTAATAATTTTCACACAACTACATGATAACAATATAATAGAATGTATATTTTAATTCACATGTGAACTGTGTTTGGTTAGTTGTAATTACACTGGTATAAAGTTATGTTTAGATATTAATTTATTTAATTATATTTATATCGGTATAAATACATTATAATTAGATATTAGTTTAATTAGTTATGTTTATATCAGGGGTGTAAACAAGTCGAGTTGAGCTCGAGTAGTGTTAAGCTCGGTTTGTTAAGATTTCGAGTCGAGTTTGAACTTGAGTAATTTTAAACGAGTCTGAAAAATTTGAGCTCGGCTCGACTCGTTAAGAACTCGAGTCGAGTTTGAGCTTTTTTAGAGCCTAATCGAACCAAGTATTAACCGATCTTTGATCATGTTAGATTCTAATAATTCTTATCTCTCAAGTTTTATTTAAAGTCTAATGGAGAAAAAACTTTGATACACAGGTTGTGTAAACTTAAGCTTGTTAATTTTAGGTTTTAATAGGTTAATTTAGGGTTTAGATTTTAGGGTTTTAAGTTTAGAAATTTAGATTTTAAATTATAAAAAATAAAAAATAGTATATTTATATTTTCGTGTAGCTCGTAAGCTTTTCGAGTCGAGTATCATGTAGTTCGACTCAGCTCGTCAAGAACTCGAGTCGAGTTCGAGCCGAGTCTAATCGAGTCAAGTTTTAACCGAACTTTGACCGAATCGAGTTTGAGTAACTCGCGATCTGTCTCGTCTCATTTACAAGCATAGTTTACACCGATATAAATATGTTATAGTTAGATATTGCTTCTAGTTATAATTATACCGGTGTAAATATGTTATAATTAGATATTAATTTAATTAGTTATAATTATACTACTATAAATAAGTTATAATTAGTCATGATTAATTAGTTATTTGAATATATACAGGTGTAAATCTTGCACTCAAGATTTTTACAAGCTAGATATTTAAATAATATATTTAAAAATATTGTTAGAAACATTACAAATATAATATTAATAAAAATATATTAAATATTTTATTAGGTTCGATGGAATTACTAAGCGGGGATAAATTAGCTTTGCAATAAAGTAGTTGAAGCAAACATAAATTAAAATTTATAGACATAATAATTTATAGTGATTCTACTTCTAAACCAAATTCATATTTATTACCTTAATTTCTTATTTTTATTTTTTTATAAATTCGTTAACATTAAAACTCAATAGTATATTGCCATGAAACCATTCTTTTTTTTTTTTCTTTCAAAAGACACATGATAAAATATACATATTCATCGAATTGTATTTCTCAATTTTTTTAATGTAAGATTATTTTCACTCAATTTTTTGATACCCTTGTAACGAGTAGTCTATTAAGTAATTAAAGAATTATTTCGAGAATACTCGTCATCGAACCATTTTCTCTTTTTAAAAGATATGTTTAATACGATATACAATACCATCATTTCTATATTTCAAAATCTTTGTTTACTTTTTGATGTAAGATTAATATCCCTGATTTTTCGAGTATTACAATATATTTAATCAGACACCAACCGTGGGCAAACAAATCCATCTATTTATCCCCAATCGCAACGCTCTTCAAGGTCAGACTTGGCGACTCACCCACTGCAATCTTGTCATTTACTTGACTACAGTTAAAATATTTACTAATCCAATATTTTTTAATTAAGTAAATTAGTATTTAAATTATTATTAAATTTTATTTTAAAATTTTAAAATATTAATTTACTTATTATACTTAGATATTATCTTTTTATTATTTTTATTAACTTTTTGATGGTATCTAATTATCGATAAATAAAAAAATTATGATTACAATTAAATATTAAATATACTTTTTAAATAATTTTAGAAGTATTATATTTATATAAAAATATAAAAATAATATTATGATCTCGAATACACTATTAAATAATTTGAATTATTAAGTCATATATAAGTTTAATAAGTATTATATTTATTTAAATAAAAATATAATATATTTATGTAATAAATTATTAATACAATTACTTTGAACAAACTAATATTTTTCACACAACTACATGAAAACAATATAATAGAATGTATATTTTAATTCACATGTGAACTGTGTTTGGTTAGTTGTAATTACATCGGTATAAATACGTTATGGACCTATGGTTAGATATTAATTTATTTAATTATATTTATATCAATATAAATACTTTATAATTATATATTAGTTTAATTAATTATGTTTATACTAGGGGTGTAAACGAGCCGAGTCGAGCTCGAGTAGTGATAAGCTCGGTTCGGCTCGACTCGTTAAGATTTCGAGTCGAGTTCGAGCTTGAGTAATTTTAAACGAGTTTGAAAAATTTGAGCTCGGCTCGACTCGAGTTCGAGCTTTTTTTTAGCCTAATCGAACCAATTATTAACCGATCTTTGATCGTGTTAGACTACAATAATTTTTATCTCTCAAATCTTTTTTAAAGCCTAATGGAGAAAAAACTTTGATACACAAGTTGTGTAAACTCAAGTTTGTTAATTTTAGGTTTTAATATATTAATTTAGGGTTAAGATTTTAAGGTTTTAAGTTTAAAAATTTAGATTTTAAATTATAAAAAGTAAAAAATAATATATTTATATTTTCGAGTAGCTCGTGAACTTTTCGAGTCGAGTATCATGTTGCTTGACTCGGCTCGCAAGAACTCGAGTCGAGTTCGAGTTCGAGTCCAACCAAGTCGAGTTTTGACCGAACTTTGATCAAGTCGAGTTTGAGTAACTCGCGATCTGTCTCGTCTCATTTACAACCATAGTTTACACCGATATAAATAAATTATAGTTAGATATTGCTTTTAATTATAATTATACCGGTATAAATATGTTATAATTAGATATTAATTTAATTAGTTATAATTATACTGCTATAAATAAGTTATAGTTAGTCATTATTAATTAGTTATTTGAATATATACAGGTGTAAATCTTGCACTCAAGATTTTTACGAGCTAGATATTTAAATAATATATTTAAAAATATTGTTAGAAACATTACAAATATAATATTAATAAAAATATATTAAATATTTTGTTAGGTTCGAATTCTTTCGATCGAATTACTAAGCGGGGATAAATTAGCTTTACAATAAAAGTAGTGGAAGCAAATATAAATTAAAAATTATAGACATAATGATTTATAGTGATTCGACTTCCAAATCAAGTTTATATCTATTATCTTAACTTCTTATTAAAGATTCTTTTTATAAATTCGTTAACATTAAAATATACATATTCATCATATTGTATTTCTCATTTTTTTCAATATAAGATTAATATCTTTGTTTATTTTTACTCAATTTTTTGATATCCTCGTCACGAATCGTCTATTAAGTAATTAAAGAGTCATTTCGAGAATACTCGTCATCGAACCATTATTCTCTTTTTAAAAGACATGTTTAATACGATATACAATACCATCTTTTTATATCTCGAAATTTTTATTTACTTTTCGATGTAAGATTAATATCCTTGATTTTTTCGAGTATTACAATATATTTAATCAGATAAAAAGGGGCAAGAGAACTTAGTGCTTAAACCAAAGTTTTCATGTCACACCTTAGAAGTAAACTTTGTAACATGATCAATAAATTGTATATTTTGTGCAGGTGAAAATCGTCTCTCTTTTTCATGTTTTTATTTGTGTCTCTGTTTTAAATTAAAGAGTTTAGGAGTAAAGTTTAGGGTTCTAGGTTAGGAGTTGTGGTTAAGGTTTAGAGAATTAAGGGTAGAGTGTATTTTTAGGGTGTAAGGTTTAGGGTTTAGGATATAGAAAATAAGAGTTAGGGTTTAAAATTCTGAATTTTTAATATAGGCATGGATGGAGGCATAATAAAGAGGTAGATGATTTCTAATCGTTTTGTACGGGTGCAAATTGTCTACCTCTTTCTCATACCTCCATTCGTGCCTTACTTTAAATTATAGGGTTTAGGGTTTAAAGTTATGAGTTGTGGTTAAAATTTAGAGAATTAGAGGTAGAGTGTATGGTTTAGGGTTTAGGATATAGGAAATTAGATTAGGGTTTAAAATTTAATTTTTTAGTAAATTTTAACGTGAACACAAATAAAGACAGAAAGAGACAGACGATTTTTAACGGTTTGTGCACATGCATTTTAAGTAATCATAGGAGAGTTGCGTGGAGTTTGGGGTTATGAATTGGATGAGCATTTAAGAATATCATGTGCAAATGGAATTAGACAAGTCGGGCGTTTCCTTAATTACTCCACCAATACCCAGCACCCAGCACCCAGCACCCAACTCCTCGGTCGCATCATCGAGGAAAAGTAAACCCCCAGTGCGGGGTGGGCGGCGTGATCAACAATTAACTTCGTAAACCCTCTGGTCCAGACTAGTCAACAACAAGTCGGACACGTTTCTCGGTTTAATACTGTTGCCCCACACACCATGCTTCATCATGCATTTATGTATTAATCAGGGACGAAATTATATGGGATAAAAATAAAAATAAAATCAAAAAAAAAATAGAAAGGCAACTATTCTCTTATTTTTGAAATTTTTTATTTAATTTTTTAATATTTTAATTTTTTATAAATTTATCTCTTTACTTAAAATATTGTGTTTTGTCCCAACTTTATATCTTAGACCGTTTTTAGATGGGAGAGCAATTGTGTCAAGAATTTTTTTAATTGTTATTGTTACGGGGTAAATACTCACTTATTAAAGATATGTCTGATAAGATGTGCAACGTCACTATATATATCTCAAGATCTCCTTTTTTCTTTTTGATTTGAGATTAATGTTTTTTGTCACTTTTCAGACGTGACATTATATATATTAAAAATTTATTTATTTATGAATTTATCCTTTTATTTTTAAATATTTATATTTTACTCCCTCAATTATAAATTCTGATTCTGTCCCTAACATTAGTGATAAATATTTGATTTGATTTGAGTTAAAAAAATTTAAATTATTTAACTTTATGAAAACAAAACTATCAATTACTTAAATTCTTATTCTAATACTTAAAACTTTATTTTTTTTAATAAGTTAGGTTTTTGAAAATATATTTTTATGACTAATTCCTTTGTAACGAGAGTCCGGTTCTTGAATACACTAAAACAAGGTCATAATTTTGTCATCATTCGATTACAGTGAAATTTGAATTCTTTAAAGTATTGTGTTTAATTCAGAAATAAATATCTAAATTATATATATTTAAAATAGGTGTTTAATGTTTTTTCTGTTAAAATAAATATCTGAATTATATATTTTTTTGAAATAGGTACAATATATATTTTTTCTGAAATAGGTGTTTAAAGTTTCATTCGGTTAGTGTTTTAAGGTAGCATCATTAAAAATTTGTTTAACTTATAAATAGGTACCTAAACTATACATTTTTTCTGATATAAGCGCCTAATAATTTTTTTAGTTTAAGTAAGTACCTAATATTTTATTCCGTTAGTATTTTAAGATAACACTATTAAAAATATATTTTATTTAATACACCTAAGTTTCATATGTTATTAATTTATTTTAATACACGAGTTATATATATTTTATTTAACTTAGATCTCGAAAAAATTTTAAAAAAATTTAAATTAAATAAATTTGTTTATCAAAATATTTTTAATATTATATAAAATTTTAAAAATTATAACTTTAAAAATTATAACTTCACGCTAATATTAAAAGTACTAATTTTTTTAATAATTTTAAAAAATAAAATTAAAAAAAATTATTAATCGAACTTATTTTTATTTTTTTTAAATTTTGACTGTTAAATTTGTCTTATCACTCACATCACGTCGAACTCATTGACGGTTGTGTATCTCTCTTTCCATGAAATTTATACTCCGAACAACCCGGCGTTAGCTGGAATGACTCACCTTGGCTTTGACTATGGAAACAACGTTCCCTTCATCACGTATATATTTTTGAATCTACGATGAAACCAGAGCTACCGCAAACGGAAAATTCAGTTCTCTCTCCACCGGGATCGGATCGGAATGCCGTCAGATGATTTCAGCTTCCCTAAAATCACAAATACTTTGCCTCAATTTACGTCGTTACCATCGTTATGGCGTGTATCTTCCTTAATCTATCCCGAATATGAAGAAGGAGGAGAAGTTGAAGTGGATCCGGCGAGCCTCCAAAGGAAGAGTCTCTCCTTCTCCTTCTCATCGCAAAGCGAAGCGAACAAGAGCGATCTGGAGAAAATGGATATGTTGTGGGAGGAGTTCAACGACGAACTCAAGAGCGCTCGGTCGTTGCGAAGCGGCCGGAAAGAGACGGAGATTCAGGCCACCGTGTTGAAGATGACCAAAACATGCAACGGCAGAGGGCCGATATGGAACAAGAAACAGAGTAAGAGCTTGTTGGCGGTTATCAAGAGCTTGAAGATCAAGGCCTTTTATACACGCAACTTGACTTGGATAAAGAACTAATTAGCGCCATCATCAGTATGCTCCTACTTCTCCCTCAAAAGTAAGCTTTTTATTTTCCTTAAGCTTTTCTCTTGACTAATTTCGATCGATCCGGTTTAGATTTTCTGTATATATAATTTTTTATATGTATATTAAAATTAAATACTAATTTTAAGTATATTAAGTATTGATTTGTATGTTGGGTGAATGATTAGAAATGTTGTTATTGTAATAATAAGATTGTAGATTTAAGCATGTTTAAAAATTTTATTTAGGATTTAAAAGTAAGTTATCGATAGATTTAGGGTTCGTTTAGCAACGTTTTCCCAACAACCGGGTTTGGAGAAGCTAAACTCGTAATTTTTATAGCGTTGTCGAACGAAACCTTAAATGTCGTAAAAAGATTTATTTTTCATTGTAAATAACATGGGATATGCTCTTGCTTGAGAAAGAAGTAATTGACTTTATGTAGGTTTGAAGTTTGTATAAACTTGAGATAAAATGAAGCATTATACACGGATAGTTATCAAGTTTCTCTAGCATGTGTAGAATAAAGTTAAGGATTTATATCCAAAAGGTACTAGACAGGGACGGAGTTAGGATTTGATTTTGAGGGGGCAAAACATAAATATTTAGAAGTAGGGGACAAATTTGTAAAAAAACAATTTTTAAAAAAATTTAAATAAGGGGACAAAAATGAAAAAATTCTTCGGGATGGAAGGCGATTGCCCCACTCAATTATAATGTTGCTCCATCCCTAATCATAGAAATAAAATGTTTACACAAACGCCTTAATTTTATGGTTAGATTTTAGGATTTAAATATTAGAAGTGTGTCAATTGTATATATATTTTTAGCATATATATAAAAACGATACATATAATCAATTGAGTTTAGTTCAATTGATATTGTTCTATACAATATAATCAATTGAGTTTAGTTCAATTGATATTGTTCTATACAATATACCAGAAAAATAAGATCGAATATACTTATAATTTCAATATCCTCTGATTTATAAGTGACGAAAGATTTAAATAGCATACACTTTATATCAAGATAACTTTAATTTCAGTTAAAGTTGAGCCATTTGCTTGACATTGATGGGATAGCATGCAGATTGAGGGCCTGAGTATGCCTTCTGAGCTATAATCTTATTGAAAGCTTGGGTTGGATGATAAGCATCCCAGAAGATATATTCATCTCTATTGGAGCAAGGGATTGAAAATGGAAGACAGGTTATTTGCCCTTGGTTTTTTCCAATGCCACAACATCCTCGGTCCGTCACACGGAATCCTGTAATCAGGGACAGAATTAAGATTAAATATTAAGACGAGACCAGTTTTTAAGACATCAACACAACTTATAATACTCTATTTCAAACTCTATATAGTTCCACCCTGCAATAATCATTTGATATTTCGAGTTAAACTTGTACGATTGTTCGAATAACCTAATTCGAAAACATATGTTTTTTTGGAAATGAGGTTAAGTTCTTACCGTAAGCCTTTGGGTTACTCAGTATGTCACTGAAGGCTCCATAGGTATTTCCATACACAAAAATGGCATTATTGGTGTATTTAGCATTCAACTGATCAACAAGAGTCTTGAGCCGCCGGTTGAACACCAGCACCATATCATTCACGTCCGTTATACACTTCCCCGGCGGCGCGAAGCCTTTGGCCAGTTGATTCGGAATGCAACCGAGGGGTCCGATGCCCGCCAACAAAAATTTTCTCAGTCCTAATTTGTACAGTTCCTACAGATGAATCAATGTCACAGTCTCAGACCCTTTGTTTCTACTCACTTGAAAGTTTCACCAAGATTCAGTAGAACACATATGATAAATCAATCCATCTACTTTGATTTATCAAAATTTGGTTTTTCGTACTTTTACGAAAAATCAATCCTTCTACATTGTTAAATCTTGTCGAAATCAACAACTCGACAATTTAGGTTTCGTTCTTTAATGCTTTTGAAAAGTGCTTTGAGGTCGAAAGTGATATTTGGATTAAAAGCAATGCAGAAGGTAGCTTTTTAGGTCAAATTTTTTTTTCAGTTTGGTTTTGAAAGTGCTTTTTCGAAAGCTAAGAAAATTTTAGGAATGACCCTATCCAAAATTAAAATCAATTTCTACAGTGTATATGGTTGAACGTTATATACACATGATGTTGTCTCTAAAAATTTTGTAAAAAACTATTTAAAAAATAAAGAATATCACCTATAGGTAGCATCTTCCTCCAAAATCACCATTTACAGGTGATGTTTTTCTACCTGCATCGTAACTTTTGACTTAGATTTTAAAATAAACTTTAAAGATCTTATTTTCCAGAATAAAAACTCTAAACACCCTATACATCCGACGTAGCCAAAGTTTTGTGCACGAGAGATTCTTACCATTATTTGAGCTTCACATTTGCTGATTAGAAGAGCAGCAAAAGCTTCTGGTGTGTAAGTTGAGCTTGATGAATAAATTGAGGGCATGAGATAATTATTGATGTAGTCATTGCTCCCAATGTTCATCACAACTAAAGATTTCCTCAAATGTTGGACCAACATCTCCTGGTTCATTTGGTTTTGAAGCTGGTTCAATGTGCTTCTGAAATTGTCTACCTGTTGGCTCAAGCTGAACCTGTCGCCCTGCTTTCATGCAGGCTTCATCAAGTCATTTGTTATGGGGAGTAAAAATAAAACTCAACCCTAAACTTATTAGGTATTGGATTTTTACCAGATTTAGGCCACTTTCGTCGAGGATCCCAGCTGCAGCTGAAGCATAGTTTACTCCGGTCTTAATGTCAACAGCGCCGGTGACCGTTACGGCGAAGGCGGGAAGAAGGGGAAGACTTAACAGGTCTCCTGCAAAATGGAAAAATACAGTGTAATCAGAGGCGAATTACTTATCCATCGGTCTATTAGTGAATTATCTCTCCAAGGATTGTAAAAGATGTTCCATTAGAAATATTTTTGTTATTGCTTCGACTCATATTTCCCAAAAAGTGAATCCTACTCTAATAGCTCCGAATAAATTAAATATATGTATTAAGATATGAAGGCTTCTTATTCCACAACAACGAAATCACTTTTTCACAATTTCATATACTAGGGAATTTCACTTGGAAACGAAAATATTACATACTAATGGATTCGGGTCCATAACCGTGGGTTCCAATGCATGAGATATTGTAGTACTTACTAATGAGGTCCTATCTATTAGTATTATATAGAAGAAATCAATTATAGACACTAATACAATTAAAATCCGAGATAAAATCATAAAATTTTTAGACTAGAGTTAAATATTTTGTTAAATAAACTTAAATAAAAGACTTAAAGAGTATAAGGAATTTTGAAATAAAAAAATCAATTAAAATTTTGAAACAAGAAATTAAATTAATTAAAATTTTAAATTAAGAAATTAAATCAATTAAACTAATAAATTTTAAATCATTAATTCTTGACAAATTTTAGATCTATCGGAGCATAATATTGTATCACAATGTATCTTGACTTGATATTTAAAAAAATATTTTATTTAATTTTTTTAAAAGTTGTAAAAATTCCAAAAAAAAAATATAAAATTTATATATTGTTTTTGAAAAAACCTATAAATGCAATGCGATAAAACTGAAGTGTAACAAGCTCCTATAATATCTAAAAATATTAAGATTTAATGGTTAAAATTAATTAAATAATTTAATTGATTCGATTTCTTAATTTAAGGGATAAAAAAAAAAATAAAACTTAATTTATTTTTTGAAAAGTTAAAAAAATTCTTACACCCTTAAACTTAAATATAAATAGGCTTAAGGGTCACTTTTTCCTTTGTAGTAGTCTTATCGATTTTACTCCTATAGTATTTGTGTATCAATTTAATCCCTCAAGTAGTCGAATTGTATATTTTTTGCTCATTAATTAAAAAAAAATAACATTGAATTTTGTCAATTAAAGAATAAATGATGATATAATTAGACTACTTCAAAAACTAAATCAATACAAAATATTATAAAAGTAAAAAATAAATTAAGACTATTATAAGAGCAAAAGTAACCCTTGTTTAATTATCGATTTTAGAGGAAGATTAAAAAGTAAACTTTTCATTTATTTGAATGTGCTATCAACTATAGGATATAAATTGTCTACTTTCTACCCGTGCCTCTAATGATGCTTTCACTTTAAATTATTGAGTGTAAGATTTAGGGTTTAAGGTTAAAGGTTGTGGTTAAAATTTATTGAATTAGAAGTATGATATAGTTTTAAGGTGTAGGGCTGAATTTAGAAGAAATAGTTCTGTAAATATAAAATTTTAAAAAATAATATAATTAGAAGAAATAAAAATAAAACGAGAAGTGTTTAAAACATTTTTCATTATGAGATAAGTATATTAGTTATCTACTTAACATTTCACACACTTTTTTTATTGAAAAACTTTAACAAATAATTTTAATTTGAATCATTGTAATTATTAATTTTTAATGAATTGAAATTCTTAATGAATCATTCCCCGAATTAATGAGAATTCAAGTCTATGATATAGGAAATTATTTTTTTTCTAATGTGAGACACATTAAAATGAAACTAAAAGAAAGATATGACAGAATTTTTTTTATAAAATTTGTAAAAAATTTAGAAATGATTTTTGATATATACTAATATTCTTATAATTTTTTTAAAAAAAATCTATAAATACCAAAAAATCAATACTAAAATTCTTATATTTTTATAAAAATTTCGATTACGATTCATTTTAAAACGTCTCACTCTAAAACTCTCCCTCGATTATGAGTTTTTTCTAATTGAATAATAACAATAATAATTTAAATTTGAGTTCAAATTTCAAGTTACCAATGTATTAGCAAGCTTCTGCAAAACTTCTCTTTAAACAATCAAAATCCATAAACTAATTAATTTGATTAAAAACGGTACCAAGGTGGGAAATTTTTTTCCTAGCATCCAAACAAAAATATACTACTAAACCATGCAGAGGATTGAAACAGATAAAAGACAGGTTATATAGAGTTGGAAAGAAGTACATACCAAGGAAATCAATGATGGTTTTCCCATTGCAGAACCTCCCCGTTGGCCCCCCTTGGAAATCAATACCGTACGGAGGATAATTTGATCTCGCCAAAGAGCTCAAGCCGTTATTGTTCCCGTTATCCACTAACGAATCGCCGATCACAAACATCGCCGGAAACTGCGGAGCTCCCGTCGGCTCCGTCACACCATCGGAGATCGAGATCGCAACTACCGCCAAACCAAAGACGGCTCTCAGGTACGCCAAGACGGAGCTCATCGTTTTCCGTATCTTCTGTGTTCTTGATTTCCGTCCTTGGCGACAATTTTGAGTATAAAGAGAAATTAGTCGGTGAAGGAATAACGATGATGCTAAACCTTGCTATAAAAAGTTAAAAACGGCTTTGAATCAGCAATGATGCATGCAAAAAAGAGAAATGAAGAGATGATGATGATATAGAATGCTCGTTTTCTCCACTCCTTCGCAGATTTCCTGCACTTTCTTGTCCTTTTCTCCATCTTTTCTTGTGTTGGATCAGGCTGTTTTGGCAGAGCGTTTCTTTGCGTGTTTTCGAGCTTCTCCAGTAATCTCTTAAATCAAACTTTGTAAACACTTATCAAATTGTTGGTTTAAGCTATAAATAATTTGATTTCGTTTATATTCATGAGTAAAATTTGATTCGTTAAGAAAAAAATATTTTTTTTAACTTTTTTTAATCGAAAAACTCGATTTGTTCTAACTCAACTCAAAATCATATAAATTCGACTCAAATTTAAATAAAATTCAAATAAAATTTTGAGTTATAAAATAGAATAACTCAAAACTTTTAGTAATTAGTGGATTAATTTTTAAGTTCGAGTGAGTCTCGTAATTTTTCATGATATATATACCAATTTAAAAATATAAAGAATTACGTATCACATTCGATAAAGTATATATACATATCTTATATTATTAAAGAAAATTATTTAAATTGAAATAAAAATATATTTTTTACAATTAGATCCCTAAAATTTTATTTTTTACAATTAGATCCCTAAAATTTATTTTTTACAATTAAATCCCTAAAATTTAATTTTTTTAATGATTCGGATCGGGTCGGGTCGAATTTTAAAACTTAAAAATCAGGTCGGATCAGATTTTTTTCACCCTAAACCCGAGTTGGATCGGGTGGAGGGTATGATTTTTCGGGTCTGTCGAAAATCCGACCCGACCCGATCCATATCCATCTCTATTTATACTTTAATTTGATTTTTTTAGTCTTCAAATTTCTTTAAAATAAATAATTGTCACAAATTTTTTACTTTATTATTTTTAGTCTTTATACTTGCGCAATGTTATTCCATCAAGAGAAAGACAAGCCATGCTGAAAACTGAAGAATTTTGGTGTCTTCATGAATTCTGATGTCTCACTTCTTATCAAGTATATCATAGAAAACCAATGGTTTTCTGTAATCTGTGATGCACAATGCCTGAAACCAGAAATGTTTTACACGCCGTCAGCCGTGATATATACGATTATTATTCGATACATGTCGGTAAAAAAATCCGAGACGAGTAGCCTACCTGCATAGCAAACGCTATATGCATTAAAGTGGGTTCAGACCATGGCTTCCCTATAAATTGAAGGCCAATTGGCAAACCAGCTTTATCATAGCCAACCTTATCATGCATACATGGAGAAGTTGACATTAGTGGAATTATATGCCATTTCAATGAAGCAGAAACATAAAATTTCATATGATGAGAAAGTGGTGAAAACATTATTACAGGAACTGTAACAGCAGGTAGTCCCAAAAAGTTTCCTGCTATCTGATATTGAATGATCTTAGCTGAAATAAGTCAATAACAGCATCATGGTTGGTTAAACATGAATACAAACCGGAAAACGTGTCGGAATGTCGTTACCTCCGTTTACGTAGTCGAGTTCACCGGTCTTTAGAGCAGCTTTAGATATGGGGTATGCTGTCATACTGTTTTGAAAGAAAACTGGGTAAATTTAGGGGTTGCAGGGTAGGGTTTAAGTAAAAGACTAAAGGTTGCAGTGAAAAAGAATCTACCCTGTTGTTGGAGTGACTATCACATCTGCCTTGGTAAATATTTTGTTATGAATCTGCATATGGCGGTATCTGCATATTCGTAGTCAAGATCGAGGTCGAATTTAACATATAGACAGTAAGAAATCGAATGTTTAATCGATGTAGAATAACATCATTTAACAACTTTAACAAGGTCCTTCATGTGTAGGTAAAGAGAGCATACAGAAGAGCATATCACACGATGAACTCGAAACAGGTAACATAAGAACAAAACCTGAGCACTGATATCATATAAACATCCAACCTAAAAACAATTAGCAGTAAGTGGAAAGATAGGCCGGAGACGATTGTTCGAGACAATTACGAAGGTAAAAATATTGGCTACAGCTTAGCTTACCTCAGTTTCTGGGCCTTTATATACTCTTTGCTGTCAAAAGCACCATATATATCAACAACTATTCTTGCATCCCATCCTAATTCCGAACGGTACCTGCTTGAACAAGTTTATACTGTCAGAATGTGAACTTTAAAGTCATGGAGAACATTAGCATAAAGAGTATAACATGGTGGTTAAAGTGTAGAATGTAACATACTTTTCCAGATATGAACTCAGTGCAGTGCTGCATTCGGAACCAATCGTCACATAATGTGCCATCCGCATTATTTCGATCTCTGGTATGGTAACCTCTACAGTCTTTTGAATGACACACCCTTTGCAAGATTAGTAAAGCAATCACTAGTGTTCTGTTAATGAAAATTTTAGCTGATTTGCCATATTAATGAAATTTTTAGCATACTGATGGAACAAAATTTGGTCGTAAATCGAGATAACTAACAATCGAACACATTAAGTATTCAACCTTCCAATTGTAATGCTCACAAAGCGATTGCAGAGCATTGGAGCAGCATAATCTGACTTCTTCGTTGCAATCATTGAACCACTAATAGAATTAGTTAAAACATGAATGAAAAGAGTTAAAAATCTCATCCTTTTTAAGCTATAACTGATGGAAAAAAAACTAGACTTTGATTGATTGACCAATAATTTGATCACTTACAGCTCCATATCTTGCAAGCTTGATGTTCGATATCGAATTTGTCGAGTTCAGCAGTGGAAAGTGTACTTTGGGCTGGTATGTTATTCATATGCCAAAGAAGAAAAGTAAAAGTTGTGCAAACTTAGATTCCCTTAAAAATGATAGTGTGAAGAGCTATGTTACTCAAACACATAGGTGAGCATAAGATAAGGGTGTTTGTCTAATACGAATATGTTCAATTTTTTCGAAGTATACACGAGAAATCGGAATTTTTAGAGATCTTATACAACTGGTACTCACAGGCAAAGTGGTTGATTCATCTGATGGAAGTTGGCCACTAATAGCAGCATAACTGAAGACAGAAAATCAATCCAAGTCATATCTATAACAAAGTAACCTATGAAGGTCAAGCAAATTCAGTGATAAAAAAGAACCAGAAGCTTAGTCCTGTTTGATTCATGCAATCACTTTTAAGAGATGGCATCTGGTGATTTTGGGATTCGAATCCCATCGGCCATCGCATGTGCAACCACTTATTCCCAGTTTGTGGCCTCTTTGATGCCAAAAAAACAAAGAAAACAAGGGAGAGAACACTTACACAACAAATGCATCCTCTAAGGTACCTGCTAGTATTCCAACCATTCCTACTGTCCAGTTCAGAGGAAGAACACTGGAAACAACATAAGCATTTTTAGATAATTGCTTAAACTTTACACCAACTGAAACTTTTCGAATCGTTTTACTAAACAAGTTCTCACCCTGATTGAGGTATGCGTCCAAAAGTCGGTTTGAATCCAACAACACCGGAAAGGGATGCAGGCATTCTCACAGATCCTACACAGAAAACATACATGAAGTGCGTAAATTAGTACATGGATAATGAAATTCTAGTTAATACTATGTATTTTAACTTTCATAAGCAGTTGTCTCGTAATGCTAAAGATGATTTAGTCAGAATTCTATGTGCTTATTTTAGTTATGCTTGGTTGTTTTTGCAGTGAATGATGACAGACTTTACCTCCTCCATCTACACCAAGGGCAGCAGGGCATAATCCTGCCGATACTATTGCCGCAGATCCACTCGAAGAACCACCAGAGATTCTGCTGGGATCATACGGATTTCTTGGAGCTCTGCAACATTCACAAAATGAACATACTAACATCTTTAATGTCTCTGAATGTAAAGAAATCACACAAGATAAAGAAATGTGTTACATTTAGTCAAGTTTGAGACTTCATATGGAGAAAATGAAAAAAAAATGGGAAGGCAACAAGTTCTCACCCATAGTGTGGATTTGTCCCACTTGGTGTAGCTCCAAGCTCATGCATGTTAGTCTTTCCAACAAGTATAGCACCACAGGATCTGAGTCGCGTGACACAGCAAGCATCGCCTGTGCAAGGCCTAACCTTGTGCAGCCATTTTGTACCTCCTATAAGAATAAGGACAGAGATAGGGACAAAGAATAACCATTAAGAAAAAGGAATTGATCTGCAAGTGAAGAACATAGGGTACCTGTAGTTGGATATGGATAACAATCTATTTCATCCTTAAAAGCAATCGGAACTCCATCTAGAACCGATATCGGAGCCCCTGAATACAAGAACAATTAGATCTATATGACATTAGACTGTATTGACAAAGGGATGTTATAAATACAAAATGATTCAATAAGAAAACGCATTAGGATATCTAAATAGTTATTTAATTACTGTCAAAAGTTACCTCTTTCATACCGAAGTGTTGATTCTGATGCTTGCCTTAGGATATCTTCAGCATCATAGTTAATGAAGAAGAATACCGGCAAAGGACGACGTGTAGATTCGCGAACAGCATCTATAAACCGCTCTGCAACCTGTAGAATTTACATGCAGATTTTCCATGGAAATGTACATTCTTTAGGTGAAAATGTAATCACAAATATTTGTGTTGTTGATTGGATAACCAACCATGTTAGTGGTTCATGTCAACCGTTTCCCATATTTTCTATTATTGAAAATATGAAAACTTAAGGTGCATGGATCTATCGGCAGTTTTTTCACGTTCACAGGCATGAATTGCCATTATGTGATTGTGGATCAGTTAAAGTGATAATGTCGTGTAATTAAGGGTTATTATTGTCCATTTGGTTAGTGATTTTGATGGTAAATCACCCTATAAATACCAATGGAGCCTAAGGTCCCTAAGCATCAAACACAAGAATCACATATTCCATCTAGTGAGTTTTTGAGTGCTTAAAAGATCTTGGCGGTTCTAATTATTTTGTAGCCGAGTTCTTTATTTTTACGGTGGTTCAAGGTGTTACCACGGTGGTCCGACGAGCTCGACAGTGGTGCAACCACATCTCAAGTTGGCATAAGGTCTTGACAATGGCTGGAGGTATTTATTTCGATCATTTTTTGCTGCGTTTATGCTCGTTTAATGTTTACATTTGGTATGCGAGCCATGTTAAATCTCTGCCTTGTCATGTTTAATTTTTCTCAAAATTAAAATGCCATTTTTATCTTTAAATTCTGAAATTTTGAGAAAAATTATGTTGCAGAAATTTTATAAGATTAATTTCTAAAATTTATTAATTTATTTTTTCTTAAATAAATTTTAGAAATTAATATATAGTATGTGCCTAAATTAAGATATGTTATAACTTAGTTATATACATAAAATTAGGTACATAAAACTTTAGTACTTATTGCATAAAGCTTTAGCAATAAAACTATAGAATATGTCTAGGGATCCAAATAATTTATTTAATTAGAGAATTAGCCACAACAACTTTAATTAAATAAAATTATTATAAGGATCTCATAAGGACTAGACATAGAACGTTGCATAATGACAAGCAACATTTTAAATAAAGTTTAGGGTTAATATCTAGCTAAGTGATTTTCATAATTTTATTTAGTTAAAGACTAGCCACAACATCTTTAGTTAAATAAAATTACTAAGGTTAAAAATCACATACAGAATGCTTAGATATTAAATTCCTTAACATCAAGGTAAAAATTATTAGACGAATTTTTATAATTACCCATAGGAGTTATAAAAATGAATTTAATAATTTTTACATAAAGGATAGAAAATATTCTATCAAATGAATCCAATCGAATTAAAAATTTAGCCCACAGGCAATTTTTATGTCACTAGATTCATTATTTTTATAATTTGCATTGGTAAATTATAGCTTATGTTATGCCTCAAATTTATATTAAGCATGTATGTCAATTTATTTTGCAGCATTATTACCTGTGAATATCTCTGATAATAGAGTAGATATCTCTGAATTAACTAGTGAGAACTTTAAGTTCTGGAAGGAAGGTATTCTTCTTCAATTAGGGTGTATGGATATTGACTATGCTATAAGGAAACCTGAGCCACATGTCAATGACACCAGCAATCAGGTTGATCTTGCTCTATATGAAAAGTGGGAGCGATCCAATCGCTTGAGCATTATGTTCATTAAGAGCAAGGTTTTTGCTAATGTTCGTAGTTCAATTGAGCATTATGAGAATGTCCAAGAGCTATTAAAGGCTATAGAGAAACAATTTCAGATTTCTCAAAAGTCATTAACCAGTACCTTAATTATGAAGTTCACATCTCTAAGGCTCACTACGGTGAGAGGTGTGCGTGATCACATCAATAAGATGCGTGATTTGGCAGCTCGACTTAAAGCACTTGAGGTTGAAATGTTTGAATCTTTCTTGGTGCACTATATATTGAACACTCTTCCTCCTCAATACGGGTCATTTAAGATCTCTTATAACACACACAAAGATAAATGGTCTATTGATGATCTTTTGACCATGTGTGATCAAAGAAGAGGGTAGGCTCGTACTAGAGATGGGAGAGAGTGCACTGACGGTTACTCAAGGAAAGAATTCAGTCCAAGCCAAGCAAAAGGGGAAGGCTAAAATGCAACCCCAAGCTGACATCAAGAAAGAGTCCACGTGTTTCTTTTGTAAAAAGAAGGGACACATGAAGAAGGACTGTGTCAAGTATAAGGGCTGACTTGAAAAGAAAGGTAAATCAATCTCACTTGTTTGCTTTGAGTCAAATATGGTTGATGTTAATTATAACACATGGTGGATTGATTCTGGTTCTACAATCCATGTCTCAAATTCCTTACAAGGATTAAAAAACCTGAGGGAACCAGTGGGAGCTGAGCGATACATCTATTCAGGAAACAAGATACAATCGCATGTGGAAGCTATTGGGACCTGTGAATTAGTGCTTAGTAGTGGCTTTGTTTTAATTTTAGAAAAGACTTTCTATATTCCTAGTTTTTCAAGAAATTTGATTTCTGTTTCAAGACTTGTACCCTTGGGGTATTGTTTTAATTTTTCGAATGTTGGTTTTAATTTATTTTATAAATCAGAAATTTTTGGAAATGGAATTTTATGCAATGGTCTTTACTCTATTGATTTACAAAATAATGTCACTCATAATGTTATGCACATTCAAACTGGTACTAAGCATTGTGTTATAAATTAAGATTCTTCTACTTTATGGCATCGGAGATTAGGACATATCTCCATTGAAAGGATTAAAAGATTAGTAAATGATGGGGTACTCAATACCTTAGATTTTACTGATTTTGATACTTGTGTAGACTGCATTAAGGGTAAGCAGACTAACAAGTCAAAGAAAGGTGCCAAGAGGAGTTCGACCATATTGGAAATCATCCATTCTGATATTTGTTGCCCAGATATGGATGTGCAAGGTCAGAAATACTTCATCACTTTCATAGACGATTACTCACGATACATGTATCTCTACATGCTTCATCATAAAAGTGAAGCGTTAGAACCCTTTAAGGTTTTCAAGGCTGAAGTAGAGAAACAATGCGGTAAGCAAATAAAGATTGTGAGAACTGATTGAGGTGGTGAGTATTATGGTAGATACACAGAAGATGGACAAGCACATAGTCCATTTGCGAAGTTTCTTCAAGACAACGGTATAGTTGCCCAATACACCATGCCAGGCTCGCCTGATCAGAATGGTGTTGCGGAAAGAAGAAACCGAACTTTAATGGACATGGTGCGAAGTATGCTTAGTAGCTCTAAGCTACCTAAGTCTTTATGGGTTGAAGCTCTCAAGACGGCTGTGTATATTTTAAACCGGGTCCCAACCAAGGCTGTCTTAAAGACACCTTTTGAGTTATTCAAAGGTTGGAAACCTAGTTTGCGACATATACGCGTATGGGGATGCCCGTCTGAAGTGAGAATTTATAACCCACAAGAAAAGAAACTGGACCCAAGGACTATTAGTGGGTATTTCATTGGATATGCCGAAAAGTCCAAAGGTTACAGATTCTATTGTCCATCTAATAACACTAGAATTGTGGAATCAAGAAATGCAAAATTTCTTGAGAATGACTCAATCAATGGGAGTGATCTGTCTCGGGATTCAATTCCCGTAGATCGACCATCCACTTCAAGTGAGAGATTGGTTATCATATATAACACCCCTCAAGCTCAATCGGGTGTTGAACAATCAATCAATGATGTTCCACAAGCTGCTGAAAGTACTCCAATAGATCAAGTTGTTCAAGAAATTCCAGAAATTATTGAACAACCAGTTGAACAACATGATCCACAAGAGAATGTTGGTTCAACATTAAGAAGATCTATTAGAGAAAGAAAATCAGCAATTTCTAGTGACTATTTTGTGTATTTACAAGAATCTGACTATAATGTTGGAGCTAAAAATGACCCTGAATCATTTTCAAGTGCCATGAGCTGCATTGAGTCACAATTATGGTATGATGCTATGAAAGATTAGATGAATTCTATGAAGAGCAACGAAGTTTAGGATCTTGTACCGTTGCCTGATGGTGTAAAAGCCATCGGATGTAAATAGGTCTTCAAAACAAAAAGAGACTCAAAAGGCAACATAGAAAGATATAAAGCAAGACTCGTTGCTAAAGGATTCACTCAGCGAGAAGGAATCGATTACACTGAGACTTTTAGTCTAGTATCTAAGAAAGATTCCTTACGCATTTTATTAGCATTAGTAGCTCAATTTGACCTTGAGTTACAACAGATGGATGTGAAGACTGCCTTTCTTAATGGTGATCTAGAGGAAGAGGTATACATGAAATAACCTGAAGGATTTTCCTCTAGTGATGGTGATCACTTAGTTTGCAAGTTAAAGAAATCTATATATGGATTGAAACAAGCCTCCCGCCAGTGGTATTTAAAATTCCATGAAGTTATCTCTTCATTTGGTTTTGTTGAGAATATCATGGATCAATGTATATACCAGAAGGTTAGTGGGAGTAAAATTTGTTTCCTTATCCTATATGTGGATGACATTTTACTTGCAACGAATGACAGGGGTATGCTACATGAGGTGAAATAATTTCTTTCTAAAAACTTTGATATGAAAGATATGGGTGATGCTTCTTATGTCATTGGCATTAAGATTCATCGTGATAGACATAAAGGTATCTTAGGTCTATCTCAAGAAACCTATATCAACAAAGTTTTAGAAAGATTTCGGATGAAAGATTGTTCACCTAGTGTTGCTCCTATCGTGAAGGGTGATAAGTTTAATTTGAACCAATGCCCGAAGAACGAATTTGAGAAGGAGCAAATGAAAAACATTCCATATGCTTCTGTTGTTGGAAGCATGATGTATGCTCAAGTCTGTACAAGACCTGACATTGCATTTGCCGTTGGGATGTTGGGAAGATATCAGAGTAATCTAGGTATAGACCACTGGAAAGCTGCAAAGAAGGTTTTGAGATACCTCAAAGGGACAAAAGAATACATGCTTACATATAGACGATCCGACCATTTGGAGGTGATTGGCTACTCCGATTCAGACTTTGCTGGTTGTGTTGATTCACGTAAATCAACATCAGGTTACATATTTATGTTTGCCGGCGGAGCTATATCTTGGAGGAGCATTAAGCAGACTTTGACTGCTACTTCCACTATGGAGGCCGAGTTCGTTTCATGTTTTGAGGCTACTTCACATGGAATATGGTTAAAGAGTTTCATTTCTGGGCTTAGACTTGTGAACTCAATCTCTAGGCCATTAAGGATATATTGTGACAATTTAGCTGTTGTCTTTATGGCTAAGAACAACAGAAGTGGAAGTCGAAGTAAACACATCGACATTAAGTATCTAGCCATAAGGGAACGTGTTAAAGAAAAGAAAGTGGTCATTGAGCACATTAACACTGAGCAGATGTTAGTTGATCCTTTGACTAAGGGCATGCCACCACATAAATTTAAGGATCATGTTGTCACTATGAGACTTGTTCCTACTTTGTAATTTTCATTGTATGAACAATTCTGTTGAAACTCTAATAAAGTTTGATATTTCTCATTTATGTTGTGTACACATTAAGTTAATTATTTCGAGAAATATCACTAAAGTTTGGACCTAGAATAAACATTGGGTTTATTCATTAAGTATATGGGCTAAAGCGTTAAGACTTAATGTATTGTGATACATGGAAGATACAACTCAATCATAAGAGGAAATGTCGTCATGATTCTTACATTATGTTTTGACTTTAAGTTTACATGGACAATACGAACCAAGTGGGAGAATGTTGGTTGGATAACCAACCATGTTAGTGGTTCATGTGAACCGTTTCCCATATTTTCTATTATTGAAAATATGAAAACTTAAGGTGCATAGATCTATCGGCAGTTTTCCCACGTTCACAGGCATGAATTGCCATCATGTGATTGTGGATCAGTTAAGGTGATAATGCCGTGTAGTTAAGGGTTATTATTGTCCATTTGGTTAGTGATTTTGATGGTAAATCACCCTATAAATACCAATGGAGCCTAAGGTCCCTAAGCATCAAACACAAGAATCACATATTCCATCTAGTGAGTTTTTGAATGCTTAGAAGATCTTGGCGGTGCTAATTATTTTGTAGCCGAGTTCTTTATTTTTACGGTGGTTCGAGGTATTACCACGGTAGTCCGACGAGCTCGACGGTGGTGCAACCACATCTTAAGTTGACATAAGGTCTTGACAATGGCTGGAAGTATTTATTTCGATCCTTTTCCGCTGCGTTTATGCTCGTTTAATGTTTACATATTGACAACATGCCATGAACTAAATAACCAAGAGTGATACCTTGAGTGGAGTTATTTCTCCATTTCTATAGGCTCTTGAATAGTCCGCTATCGTCCAACGCCGGAAGCAGCCGGGTTTCGAAGTATCTAGAGAACCCTTTAGCGTTAAAGGAAGACAATCCATAGCCTGTTGAACTTTTTCTGCTGGAGATGCATCAGGGTGAATCTCTATGACTTGTAGCTCATTAAGGTCTGTGTTGATGCAATCAAACCAGACACAACACAATAAGTTCATAATTCGAAAAGGGTATAACCAGAATCTTATAGAACTAAGCGTGCTCGATCGCGTGCGAACACACACATTCGAACTTTCCCATTCCGCATACATCATCCCCATAGCTATCATTTCCTGGTTATGTAGCTCAAGAACTTGACTATAATGAACACTGTAATAGTTCTTCCTTGCAGTCCACTAGATTGAGCTTTACAATTCATCGAACAGCTTCGGAGCTTAATTTAAAGTCATACGTACCAACAAAAGGATGCAATGGAACAAACATGGGTGGCTCCTCCAGCGTTGCATTCGAAATAAACTGCAGGGAAAGAATTACATGGATGGAGAAACTATATATTACTTGGAAAGAACAAACATGTTAGTCAATTTACTAGAAAATCTTTTGTTCATTATTTTTTATTAATTTGCTTTGAACAATTAAACTAAGACTCAATCCATATATTTAATTTTTTAAAATAAATATAATAATTCATATTTAATGTTTATTTGGTAATATGATCTCACCATTCAATGACATCATATATATATTTTATTTTAAAACGATATTAAATTTTGATGAATTATATTTATTAGATGATGTTAAGCTTAAAATTCATTATAAAAATTTTAAAAATATTTTTTAGAAAGTTATAATTATCAAAACGTTATAATTATTTTTCAAATGTGACAATTGCTTATAAAATCATATTGACTATTTTTATTCTTATTAGTTCTATAATTTTTTTAATTAAAGTTGTTGAATTCATACTTACGAACAACTATGTCGTAATAATGACTAAATGAACTTGTTTTGATGGCAATCGAAAGTGGTCTTTTAAAAGAAATTGATATTGAAAGTATTGTAAATGATTTTGTTTTAAAACACGTAAAAAGTAACATTTTTTAAATAAAATATTTAATTTTTAGATGTTTATAAGCTAATTTTTTGTTGTTTTAAGAAGATAATATAATAATATCTTTTGTAATACAATATTTCTTTTGAAAAAATACATCTCTTGTCGATTATAAATTTAGGGCTACATTTTAATAAATTGTATAAAACCCTAAAATCTTTAAACTGTCCTTGAGTGTGATGTCATACTAAAATGATTTTTATGACTTTTTATTTTTATATTTTCTTAAAATATAAAATTTATTTTATATTTATCGTATCTTAACTTTAACTATAACGGTAACCTATAATTTTAACATTTTCACATTTTTTGTCTTCATTTTTGTATTTATACCCATATCTGAATCTATATCAATACAATATAATATAAGTGAATAAAGTATAATAAGATAGCGTAAATGTGCCATGAAAATAAATCGTGACACAAAAGTAGACAAACATATGCGCTATACGTTAAATAAAAGAAATCAAACAAATAAAATTTTTATTAAAAATTAAAACAAAATTAAGAAAAAAATAACTAAAACGAGATAAAATAAATAAATAAATAAATAAAGAGAGAAAGTAACAATCGATAGTTAACATTAAAACTAACGGCACTATCTGTCAGGTAAATTAGTACGTTAGACACTTTCGTTTACCCTCAGTACACTTTTAGTCATTGATTTTAAACAAGACTAGTAATGTCACTATCGTTTTCGGGTATAAAGTTTTGGTCACTCCAACGTTAAATGACGTTAAATATTGACAAAAACAGATTTGGCACAATAAAAAATGATAAATTACTTAAATAGTCCTTAAATTATTATTATATTTTTGTTTCATCTTTAATTTGACTCTAAAAAATTTAAAACTTTATATTTTTACCATCTTCCAAAAAACATAACCCTAAACTTTATCCCAAACCCAATACATTCAGATATGATTAAGGACTATTTTGCGTATGGAGGTTTGGGTGATATTTTGGGTTTGGGATAAGGTTTAGGATAGATTTTTTTAGAAGATGGTAAAAATATAAAGTTTTAAAATTTTGATAGTTAAATTAAAGATGAAACAAAAATATAATAATAGTTTAAGGACTATTAAAATAATTTATCATTTTTTTATTGTGTCAAATCATCTTTTCATCAATATTTAACGACACTTAACGTTGAAGTGACAAAAAATTTACACCCAAAAAAAGATAATGACTTTATTGGTCTTTTTTAAAATCGGTGACTAAAAGTGTACCGAGGATAAACGAAAGTGATTAGCGCAGTAGTTTACCCTATTTTAATTTGTACTAAAATATCAATTATTGATAATAATAATAATAATAATAATAATAATAATAATAATTAATCTTTATATTGTGAGTATTTTCATTAAAAAATAAATAATTTGTTATAAAATATATTTTTAATTATTTTTGCCTACTTTATATATTAATATTATAAGTTTTCAATGCTATCCAGTTTCTTTAAAATAGTATTCAATTCAAGTATGGTGTGGCACTTAATGTTGGGACACTGCAATTATGGCTGTAATAAAGTCTATGACAATGAGTCAACCACAACCATGTCCATATCTATCGATATAACGATAGCGATATCGTTTAAAACTATTATCATAAAAATAATAATTTATAATAATAAATATTATATTTATAGTTATATCAAAATAATATGATTATAACTATAATTTAAATTTTTAAATATTATTTTTCTAATATTATAATATTTCAAAATTAAATAAAATGAAGCACTGAGTTCCCTGTACCTTGTGTATTCTGTTGACCCTCTTCAGTATGTACAACGCCGAAGTTCCAAAGAGACTCGACTCAAGAATCCAGGACACAAGTTTGGCCACAAAACCACTCATTCGAGGAGTTAGGAGTTAGAAAGAGAGATATTTTCAAAAAATTAAAAAAAATATATGGTAAAACTCAAACACAATGACGAGAACAGAGACAAAACTATATAGTGACGAGAAAAAAATATTTTTTATTTTTTATTTTTATGGTTTAATTATATTTTAATAATATTTTTATAAATTTTAATTTTAATTTTGCGTAAAGAAATGAGATTCTAGAGATGGGCACATGTCGCATTTTCGGCCCATCCGACCCGACTCGAAAATTCATACCCTCTATCCGATCCGATCCAGTTTAGGGTGAAAAAATCCGACCTAACTCGACCCGAATCATTAAAAAATTTAAATTTTAGGGACTTAATTATAAAAAAAAATAAAATTTAGGGATCTAATTATAAGAAATAAAATTATAGTGACCTAATTGAATAAAATATATAAAGAGGATCATTATTGCAAATATCCCTAAAATATATATGGAAAAATTACACTATTAGTCTCAAGTCCGGTCGGGTTGGATTTTTTCTACCCTAAACTCGAACCCGACCCGACCTGAAACCACCCTTAAAAAAACTCGATCCGACTCGAACCTAATTTTTTTTAAAAAAAAATCTGACCCGATCCGATCGGGTCAGACCGAAACCCTTCGGGTTCGGGTTTCCTGCCCATCCCTATGAGATTCTAAGAGAAAAATAATTTATTTTTAGTGAGTCTAGAATTTATGATCTAAGTTAATATATAGTAACGGAGTTGAAATTTTCATATAGTGAGATCAGAGCTAAGTATTAGGTACAAGAATTTTCGTACCATTACAATATAAATATTGTTGATCTTATATCAAACACATCAAGTGGGCCAATACTAATATTTCCACTACAAAAATCATTTAATTTTTCGAAAATCTCATATCACAATAAATGAAATAGAATCAATTGATCCCTTAATTTACATGTGATTCGATAATAATAGTTTTGAAAACATTATAATTAAACTTATATTTTTTTAAAATTATTATATTTATTATTTTTAGAATCTCATCTTTTATTTTTTTATTTAATTATTTTTTAAAAATATTTTATTTTTAAAATGAATGAAATACAATTTCAATACATTCCCTCATTGTTAATTTTAACTCCTTCCAAACGAGAAAGATACTGACTTATAGTAAACTGTTCAGTAAATAATTCAGAGCAGAAGAAACAGAGCATCTGAGATTCCATATTTGTCAGGAATTGTTGATTCTTGAAGTTAATATAAAACAAAAATAAAATTATTAAAACGATTCAAACGAGGAATCTCAAAGCCTGTCCTGCTTGTTTAAATCATTTTTTTCCTCTGAGTAGTAAAAAAAAAAAAACAGAGGTGGTGCCGCCGCCGACGGCGACGGCTACGAAGAATTCAGAAAATGAAATTGAATTTGGTGTAATTGAAGAACCTTTTATATTTGCTTTGATGTATAACTCATTGCTGTCGGGACCGAGATCGAGTTCCTCAACTGGCTTGTACACGACGCCTTCTGATCTCAACAATCCCATTTTCCAGGAGGCGGAAGAAGAAGCTGGTAGAAAGATGGATGAGCTGAGACTGCGGGGGATGGGATGGCTATAAGAGGAAACGCCGTTAATATCAATGTGTGGATTCCTTTTATCTCTTTTTTGATCGAAAATTGATATATAAGAAGGTATAAATTTTAATATTAAAAAAATCCTTAAAGTTTTTTTTAGTAATTTAAATTTTTAATGTTCTGAGTTTTTTAAATTACCTAGAAATGCCACTAAATTTTTATTAAATACATAAAAAAATTATAATTATATCGTAATCAAGAAGTAAAATAATTAAATTAAATAATTTAAACAAAAATTATAATTCAAAAAAAAATTCTATGGAGAAGCATACCAATAAAATTCAGAAGCATCCTGAATCTCCTTATCTCTATCCAAACTGAGACGCATAACGAATGAAAGAGTTGTAGGCGATCCAAACTGTCATGCAAAAAATATCGTTTTATCGACAAATAATCACCAACCGAGTGAGGATAAATATTTCCAAGTGACCATTGACAAAAACATAAATCATAAACTAACATCGATGGAATATTTGTGTGAACAACAATCGATTGTTAAGGTATGCTACAACATGCCATAAAGACAGACGAACCAAACCTCAAAACAAAAATAAAAACATGTCACAATTATTAGGTACGGATCTAATCATTAGGTAGTAAGTAAATAATTATTAGATAGTTACTTAAAGATAAACGGATCTAATTATTTAAACCACAAATGACATGATAAACATGACTCATGATATAATTTCTAAAAAAAACGTCTTTTATTATTTTTTATTTTTCTCTATATCCATTATCTCTGAGAAAGTTATTTTTATAAACAAATCTCTTGGCTTTTCTCTTTCGTCGAAGTTGTTTTCGGTGACGGTCTGCATGTCGTTGACTAATTGTATATCTAATAATATTACTCTAAAATTAAACTTTAATTTTAAAATTTAAATTTTAATCTTAAACCTTAAATTTTTAAATTTTATAACTAAAATTTTAAATTAAACGCTTAAACTCTAAAATTATGACACTCTTAAAAGAAAAAAACGTTCGTAAATGATATAATAATCCTTTTAAATAAATAGCCAACACAATTTCTTTAAGTTCAATAATATTTTTTTATTATTTTATTTGAGTACAAGATAATATTATGTTCGATTATAAACACGTCAATATTTATCATTGAAATCACTTCTTAGATTTAATTTTAATAACATTTTAATTGAACTGGTTAATAGAAATGAATATAAATAATGGTATTATGATAGATTTAGTCCTTAGAATGTACATATTATATATATATATATATTATTTTTTAAAAAATTCAGATTGATTTATTTTAAAAAATAAAATAAACCCTTAACATTTTAATTTATTTACATTACATAAACTAAATAATCATATACCAATATTAAGTTTACATATATTATAACGTAGGGTACCACCTTAAATTCCTTTAAATTTTAATGTTTTAGATCATAATTTTGTTGAAAAATATTTTTTTTTAAAGGTGGTTGGATAAATTTAACTTCAAAATATACAAATAAATTTAATAAAAATATAAGCATCGATGACTAAATTTACCATTATACCATATATGTGAAAGTGAAAAATGAATGGGTAAACTATAATAGAGGTCATTCAATTATGAGTAAAGTTATATTTGAGTTATTCAATTATTAAAAGTTATATTTGAGTCACTTAATTATGGACAAGATTATATTTGGGTCACCCAATTATTAAATGTTACAATTAGGTCATTCAATTGTAGATAATATTACATTTGAGTCACCCTTCATATTTAAAAAGTAGATATCAATTTGTGTATTAGATTAATTAACGATTTAAATAAAGTAGTCTAGTGCTAAAATATTTTAACTGTTATGTCACCCTTTTAACGACTATTAATGAATCAGTGACCAATTTAATGCAAAACAAAAAATTTAATGGTAAAATTAAAATAATTAAAAATTTAGTTACCAATTTAATTTACGAAAGTTCGATTACTATTTTTTACTTAAATCAAAAAGGAAAAAATATTAAAAAAAATAATATAAAAATTATTTTTAGATTTTTTTCTGAGATAATAATATTTTAAGTTATTATGATTTCAAAAATAACAAAGATAATTTGTCACGATCCGGATTCGAATCCGAAGGTTGGGTTAACCCAAGGAGTTGGGCTTTGATTTCGGGCCTCGGGTTTATGTAGTTTGGGCCTTATTAGGCCTTAAGTTGTTGGGCTTTAAGTTGGGTTTTAAGTCAAGCTTTGTTCATAAGGGTATTTTGATAAATACCAAATGAGTTGAGAAGAGAAGGGTGGGGGGTTATTTCCCCTGTAGAGTGGGCTCATCCTTTCTCTTTTTCTCTTCGTTTCTTCATCTTTTGGGTAGCAAAAAAAAGAATGTTTAAAGGTTGTATCTTTTAAGTTTTGAGCTGGAATCTTATTTTGGAGTTAGTAGAGAAGTTGTAGGGTTGTCAAGGATCTATAAAACAAGGTAAAGAGGTGTTAGTTTGGTGGAGAGAAGGGTTTAAGGATAAGTTCGGGAATGATTTTTGGGAGCATAAATCTCAGCTCATTTAGTGTTTAAAGCTCCAGAAATCGTCTCTAAGGTGTTTCTAATCCGTCGTTCATCTTTTCCTTGTAGAGAAAGAGCTTGGAGAACCTTTAAGAGCTTTGGGGAAGGAGAAGATTTGAGTTTGCTTGAGAGCTCAGTTTGTTGTTGTTTTTGCTTAAGGTTGGTACTCCTCCAACTTCTTAATCATCATGCATATCATGTTTTAAGTTTAAATGCATGTTATTGATTGCTATGACATGTTTGGTAGCTTTAGGTGGTCTTTAATGGTGGATTTGTCTAGAGTTGATGAACCTTCGTAAAAGTGGTTTAGACATGCTTAGGATCACTCCCTTAAAGTCTAGGATCAATTTGGGATTAAATGGATGATTGTGGATAGAGTTCTAAGTGTTAGAAGTCTCAAAATTGCACCTTTCGTGCAGGGGGTATCAATACACTTGAAGGGTGTTTCGATACCCTTGAGAGGAAACTTAGGCGAGAAAGGCAGGCGTATCAATACGCCTTGTCCGTGTTTTGATACTGAGTTGTACAGTGACATTTCCGATTCAATACCCGTATCAAAGCGGGTAGGTTCTCATTAGTTGACTTTGAAGTTGGTCAAAGTGTTTCGATACCCCCTTTGGGAGGGTATCGATACAAGTCATTTTGATACCCCTTTGGTGAGAGTATCGATACAGTGTGTTTCGATACTCCATGTAGGGGTATCGATACCTTTGGGCATTTTGGCCCAAGTTCTTAGGGGCAAGTTGAAAAGTCACATAATGTTGCCTTAGGAATTCTATGGGTTATTTAAATTATAGAATGAATATTAAATCGAGAGATAAGCTCCTAACCCCGTTAAAGAGGTAATCGAATAATACTTTGAAAATAATAATATAAACCGATATTTGAAACCATTAAGAGTCAGGTGTGATGCATTCGAGTCATGTGGTTTACTAAGAACCTTGCTTAGTGCTGATGAGTTGCTTATAGTATATTATATGATTATGAGATAACCTAGTAACCTTGCTTAGTGCTGATGAGTTATCGGTAATATATTATGCGGAAGACCAGCTAAGACCTTGCTTAATGCTGATGGGTTCCTTAGCGGATTATGTGGAGTGACATGCCGAACTTTGCTTAGTGCTGATGGGTCCCCTACTTCTATACTACTATGAGGTGATATGGACACCGATATATATATATATATATATATATATATATATATATATATATATATATATATATATATATGAGATATAAATACTAGATAAGAACTTGAGATGTTGTGTGGTCTTCTCTTGTCATGCATATGCTATGTGCCGATAATATGCCATCATGATACCATGTGTTTAGGCGGTTATGGTAGCGTCATCGTACTCATGCCATGTCATCATTCATGTTGCTTATGCTTATATTTCTGCTATGTTTGATGTGAGCCGATTGGTTGAGTATCCACTAAGCTTGTGTAGCTCAGCGTTTTAAAATGTGTCTTCGTGCGTAGGTTAAAGAAAGTTTATTCGGAGGAGCATTATCGTGGTGGGTTCAACATCGACATCTGTTGTCAGAGTATTGTTATTAGACATAGTGGACATTTGTACTTGTAGGACCATATATGTATAATTTGTAACTCTGTTTTATTTATTTGTTGAATTCTTTTAAAATGATTATAATATTTTGGAACTCCGCTACTTAAACTTATTCGGATTTTATATATTTAAATGGATTGGATTTTATCATCTTATGATGAAAATAGATTTGGACTCATTTTTTTGAGCTTTTGAAAAGAAATTTTAAAATACGGATTTTAGGCCGAAGGCCCAATGTGACACCGAGTCGAGGGTGTTACATAGTTAATAATACATAAGGATGCATACAATTAATAGTAAAATATAATAATACATGACATTTTTGATTTGTTATATTTTTTTATTTTTTATAGAATTTAATATTTTTAATGTATATTGTATTGTATTGGATTTTATATATTACAACTTGATCTAAAAAATAATTACATAAATAAATTGTTTTTATAATATATTTAAGGGGAGTATCCCAAACACTACGTTGAAACGAAGATTTTTTTTAACTTTTTATCTCTATTTAATTTTTTTTATATAAAAATTAATTTATTTATGAATTTGTCCCTACACTTTTAAATATTTATGTTTTGTCTCAATCTCAAATTTTAATCCAATCTTTGTTAAAATTTATATCTCCTAAAATAAATATTATATGTTTTTAATTAAGATATTTATTGAATTTAAAAATAAATATCTGTTAAATTTTTAAATATTTTAAATTTAATCCTAACCCTAGTCGCTCTCTCCTTTCTCTAAAATTTTTCGTTCCTAATTGTTCTTCACTTTGATTTATCCCTTTGATCGGTGGTCGATAATCAATCATAATATTGGTTGTCGACCACCGAATCTATAAATCTATTGTTGTTTGTCGGTGGTTTGATTTATCTGCTCTCGTGGTTTGATTCAATCGACGCTAGTTTCTGATTTATGATTTTTGCCAGTGGTCTTTTGAAAAATTATATCCCCACTCGGTTGATGGTTGTTTGCCGATGAAATCAGTCCTGGGTAGCAATACTTTTTACATGACAATTTGGATCATCTACAACTCTTTCCTTCTTTATGCGTCTTGTTTGGATAAAGACAAGGAGATTTAAGAAGCTTCTGAATTTTGTTGGTATGCTTAATTCCATAAGAATTTTATTATCTTTGTTTTTTGGGTTATAAAACATTAGATTGTTTAATCCAATTTTTTACTTCTCGAAGATAATATAATTATAATTTTTATAAATTTAATAAAAAAATAAGTAAAATTTGTCAAAATAAATAAATATTTGATTAATGCATTATATATAAATTAAATGTTAATTAATGTTGTAGGTGTGTGGTTGGACCATATTAGGGATCCTGTGGATGTGACAACTTTTGCTGCCTAATGAATGTGATGTTGATGGCTTATCTATTCATTTATGGACCTTTCTTTCATCCTATTGCTCCATAATTTTTATTATCAGTCATTTATCCTACTTCAATGGTTAAGAGAATAATTATTATTTTTAAAAATTACGAGTTTAAACGTTAATATTACGGTATAATAATTAAATGATTAATATTTAACGATTAAAAATATATTTTAAAACAAATATTATTGTAATCATTATAGTTGTTCAAAAAAATCCATTCTCTTCTTTATTTTTTTAAATCAAATTCAAAGACAAATAATAATTATATTATGCATTAATAATAAAACTATTTTGATTTTACGAGCGTTATATTTTTTAGGTTTATAAAATTTTAAAATCAATAAAATGAAATTATTCTATTTGTTTTATTATAAAAAAATAATTTTTTTAACTCGACTCATAAATTTTTTTCGAAAAAATTTAAATAAAGTTTGAGTTATAAAATAAATATTTGAATAGCTTGAATATTTTTTATAATTAATGGATCAATTTTAAAGTTGACTCAAGTCTCTCAATTATATCTAATATATGTATATCACATGCGAAAAATATGAAGAAATATATAAATATATCATATGTAGATATAGAAAATTGTTCAAATTATAAATAATTTATACTAAAAAATATAAATAATTATAATTAAATTTGTAAAAAACTCGATTCGACTCAAATTTTATAAATTCAACTTCAACCGAAAAAATTTAAATAAAATTTGAGTCGTAAAATATTTCTTAGACTCGATTAATTCTAATATTCTCCCTAACATAACATAATAGCTAACTAAAGAAATAAATATTAAATGCAAAAATAATTTTATTTAGATATCAGAAAATAAATAATATAAAAAATAGATCTTTGGGTTATCATAGCCCAAGCTCTTATTTTCCGACGTTCGGGTCCGACCCTGTTCATTTACTTGCAATACGAACTTCATTTCCATCCCATGAGCTTTTTCCCATGAAAATGAAACACCTTGCCTTCATTTTCCTCTTTTTTCTCACTTCCCAAACAGTACATTCCTGGAAAAAAGATGAGTTCCGAACCTGCGACCAGACTCCTTTCTGCAAGAGAGCTCGATTTCGCAAACCCGGCTCCTGCACTCTAATCGCCTCCGATGTCACCATCTCCGACGGTGACCTCACTGCCAAGCTCATTCCAGTAGCTGAACGTGATCATGATCAAGATCCGATCAAGTCGTTGATTCTCTCTGTTTCAGTCTACCGAGATGGGATTGTGCGGCTCAAGATCGACGAAGATCCCTCGTTGGACCTACCCAAGAAACGGTTCCGAGTCCCCGATGTGATTGTCCCCGAATTCGAGGGCAAAAAACTCTGGTTGCAGAGTGCTTCCACGGAGAAACTTGATGGAAATACTAGGGGTTTATCTTCCGTGGTTTACTTATCCGACGGCTACGAGGTGGTTCTCAGACACGATCCTTTTGAGGTTTACGTGAGGGAGAAAGCAGGTAAGCGACGCGTAGTTTCATTGAATTCACATGGGTTATTTGATTTTGAGCAATTGAGAGTGAAAAAAGAGGATGAGGATTGGGAGGAAAGGTTTAGAGGGCATACTGATACTAGGCCATACGGTCCACAGTCCATTAGTTTCGATGTTTCTTTTTATGAATCTGATTTTGTGTATGGAATACCGGAACATGCTACTAGTTTTGCTCTTAAATCCACTAGGGGACCTGGAGTTGAGGAGTCTGAACCATATCGGTTGTTTAATTTGGATGTTTTTGAGTATGTTCACGATTCACCTTTTGGGATTTATGGTTCTATTCCGTTCATGGTATCACATGGGAAATCTGGAAAAAGTTCTGGGTTTTTCTGGTTGAATGCTGCGGAGATGCAGATTGATGTATTGGCAAAGGGTTGGGATGCTGAAAATGGGATTTTGATGCCAACGGAGCAGAGTCGTATTGATACTTTTTGGATGACGGAGGCTGGGATTGTGGATACATTCTTCTTTGTTGGACCAGGACCGAAGGATGTTGTCAAGCAGTACATGAGTGTGACTGGTCTCCCAGCAATGCCACAGCTGTTTTCTACGGCATATCATCAGTGTAGGTGGAATTACCGTGATGAAGAGGATGTAGAAAATGTGGATTCCAAGTTTGATGAACATGATATTCCTTATGATGTTTTGTGGCTTGATATTGAGCATACTGATGGAAAGAGGTATTTCACATGGGATAAAATGCTATTCCCACATCCAGAAGAGATGCAAAGGAAATTGGCTTCCAAAGGTAGGCGCATGGTGACAATTGTGGATCCACATATTAAGAGGGATGACTCATTTCATTTGCACAAGGATGCTTCCCAGAGGGGATATTATGTGAAGGATGCAACTGGCAAGGATTTTGATGGGTGGTGTTGGCCTGGTTCCTCCTCCTACCCAGATATGTTAAATCCTGAGATTAGGGCATGGTGGGCTGAGAAGTTTTCATATAAGAATTATATTGGTTCAACTCCTTCATTGTACATTTGGAATGACATGAACGAGCCTTCGGTGTTTAATGGACCAGAGGTATGCCTCTTTTGTTGATTCTGCCTTAATTTCTTTCTATTCATGATTTTTTTGTCACTTTCTTATCCTGTTTTACATTACTGGTGATAAAATATCTAATCCTTATTTTTGTTAATTACCATTCAATTATATGTGTTAGCTTATTGTTGTCCACCTACATGGATAAAAAATTGTTAAATTAAGAGGTAGAAGAGGATAATTAATGTAATTATCATTCAAGGGAAAGGTGTAAAGGGTGGGGGAAAAGTAATGCGGAGAACAAATTAAACTAATGAATAAAATTACTATAATGACCCTTATAAGTTAATATTTTTATTAGATTTCCGCATTTGATGGTCTATACTGAATACTCTACAATTGTAATGTACATATTTTTGGAAAAATTCAACCTACAGGATTCACTTAATCACTAAACTTTTGCTGTGGCTAGGTGACAATGCCCAGAGATGCTTTACATCTTGGTGGAGTGGAACATCGGGAGTTACATAATGCATATGGATATTACTTCCACATGGCAACAGCTGATGGCCTTGTAAAGCGAGGAGATGGTAAGGACAGACCTTTCATTTTGTCCAGAGCATTCTTTGCTGGAAGTCAAAGGTACGGAGCAGTCTGGACTGGTGATAATTCTGCGGATTGGGATCATCTCAGAGTTTCAGTCCCAATGATATTGAGTCTTGGTCTTACTGGAATGTCATTCTCTGGTATGCATGCTGTTTAAAGAAAAAGAAGTTAAAAGTAGTGCACTTTTCCCCTTTTGATTTTGGATAAACCTTTACAGGTGCTGATGTTGGTGGATTTTTTGGCAATCCTGATCCTGAGTTATTAGTGCGTTGGTATCAACTTGGTGCTTACTATCCTTTTTTTAGAGGTCATGCCCATCATGATACAAAAAGACGAGAGCCTTGGTTGTTTGGGTATGATATCTTTAACATCCATGCAATTCTACACTCTGCATCTTGATGGATTGACATTCAATTTGAGCACATTCATTTATATATAAGATCAACAACTGCATGATAAGTTACTTTCTCCACCAAAATTGCATTAATTTCACTTCGAAACATTCTGGTGTTCTCATTTTTCATCTGTACCTCATTCCGTACAACTTTAAGGGTTCATAATTTTTTTTTCTCTCCATCATGTATTGCATTGAAAAGTAAGCACTCCTTTATTGTTTGTATGCCTGTCGTTTGTCTCCAGAGAGAGCATGTTAATTTAATTCTGATCAGCAGATTTGCATTGTATTTGGGGCTCATGAATCATGATCCTTTTGAACCTCTGAGAAATATGCAACTGCTTTCACAGTTTTTAAAGATATTCTTGGAAAAGGTGTTCTGGTTAATACCTGAAAAAACCATTTTGCTTTTGTAGAAAGGCTTTGACAGAAAATAGTTTTCTGTTCTACTTTGATTAATGTTCAAAATTCTAGTTCTCACACCGAGTCTACAATGGCTCTTTACCTCAATATGTTGCTTCATTTACTTATAAGAAATTCCAAGATTTTTTATTATTTCTTTCAAGTTTAAATTCTTTGTTTTGGCTCCAAAGTACAAGATGGTTTGGACTGTTGAGATATGTAATGGTTTGAGTTGAAGGTTCTTTGAGGGCACTTTGGCTATATGAAGAGGATATGAACAAACTGAATTTTGGTCAAGGATTTGACATAGCTTGATGTTTGTATGGTTGTAATAAAATATATGGATGTAGAGTTGAATAGAGAATTATGATTTATGGAGGCAAGCCTAGCCTCTACTGCTGAATTACTCGATTTGGTATTATGGCATTGCTTCTATGAGATTATGCCTAGACTTATTCTGAGGTTATGCATTGACTTGTATAAAAGCCTATAGTGAGCCCTTATCAAATTTTATTATGAGGCTTCCAATCCTAAACACCTTCGTATAGGCGGAGAGACCCCTTTATTCAAGGGCTGATGATAACTTGCTTTTAATTGATATGGTATTTGTTCTCCCATCACTCCCCTCATATCTAGGGCCTATAAATTTTCGCATGGCATGTATTTTTTTGTATAGGTGGGTTTATTTTAGCACCACGCTAGTAAACTCAGGTATCATTCCCTTAGTGCATCATGAAGGTTTAAAATATGTTAGTATTTTAGCTTTAATTGCTGTGTCAGCAATTAAATTTTTGCCTTATTGTTGCTAATCAGGATTTTACTTTCTCTTCCTCCTATGAAGTTGTGGATGTATGAATTAAAATGTATTTAGGTGTAATGTTATCATGGGAAGGTTAGAAAGTAATTTGCTTGATATTGGTTTTATACATCTCTAAATTATGTACTTTTCTGATTTCAAAGTAATGAGGTTTATCTTATTTCAGTGAACGAAATACCGCACTTATGAGAGATGCCATACGAATTCGTTACACCTTGCTTCTATACTTCTACACATTATTCAGAGAAGCAAATGTTAGCGGTGTTCCTGTTGTACGTCCATTATGGATGGAGTTCCCATCCGACGAAGCAGCTTTCAGCAACGATGAAGCTTTCATGGTTGGGAACAGTCTTTTGGTACAAGGGATCTATGAGACGGTACTACTCTTAACCGGATCTTCTATTTTTTCTGTTTCTTATTTTCTCTGTTTCTTTTATCATCTTCATAGCCTGTGAATAATTACATTTTCTTTTATATAGAGGGCTAAACATGCATCGGTATACTTGCCCGGGAAGGAATCGTGGTATGACCTTAGAACAGGAGCTACATACAAGGGAGGAAAGACCCATAAGCTTGAAGTTTCAGAAGAGAGCATTCCCGCATTCCAAAGAGCCGGCACTATTGTACCAAGAAAAGACCGGCTCCGTAGAAGCTCTGCACAGATGCTGCACGATCCTTTTACACTGGTATGTGATCGATACTGATTTACCCGTTTAGTATTCTCATAAATATATCCACTAGGTGTAAAATACTGCTAGAAATATATCTACTCAAGCACATAAACACCCCTTCTTGAGAGGTGCGAGCCTCTGATATCACCGTCAGTGCCTGTTTAGGTGATCGCTCTGAACAGTTCCCAAGAAGCTGAAGGCGAACTCTATCTTGATGATGGAAAAAGCTTCGACTTCAAACACGGGGCATACATCCATCGCCGCTTTGTGTTCTCAAATGGGCGTCTCACATCCTCGAATATTGAATCGACTCCCCTTGGCAACTCTAGATTTTCTTCCAACTGCATCATTGAGCGGATCATTCTTCTTGGATATACCCCTGGGGCCAAAACTGCTGTTATCGAACCAGGAAATCAGAAAACTGAAATCGAACTTGGTCCACTTGGTTTCGGGGGACAACATGGTGGAGCTGCCGTAACCATTCGGAAGCCTGGTGTGAGGGTTGCTGAAGATTGGAAGATAAAAATTTTGTAGGGTTTTCATTTAGTTTGATGAATGTGATTCTTGAGGATTTAGCTTATGGTGAAGAAAACTACGAAGCTAGTGACATTTCCTACGTGCAATGTAATGGTAAGACTGATTTTTCTTTCTCCGTGCTAATTGCTTTCTTGTGCCTATTATATATATAGCCTTTCACATTAGAGTAGAATATTTAATCGAGTTGAGTCAAAAAGTTTCGAGTTAGTCAAATTGATATGTTTAATATTATAATTATATTTTTCAAGTCAAATCGAATTGATAAAATTCGAGTTGAATCGGAGTTTTTTTTCAAATTTAATTATATATATTTATAATTAATTGATTTCAATTTAAACGATATTTTATAAACGTATACATGTATATTCATACATAAGAATTAAGTAGGGTTGAGGGGTTTAACTCAAATTTAAAAACTTTACATTATTAGATTCATTAATTGATTGAATAATTAAGAATGTTTATATTATCTCAACATTTATTTTAGGAATGTAATTACTTCTCTACTTTTATTTTACAATTTATTGTTTTTGTTTCTGAGTTAGTTTACGAAATTATAGTTTACGTTAAATAAGTTGAGAAATTTAATTTTTTTAATCGAATCAATTTTTATTCGTCCTTAATTCACAACCTATAGAATAAGGATATACTAGACATTTTTATTGATCTCATAATAGTACACATTGTTTCTATCTATAAATCTTCTACATAACACCTAAGATTGAAGACACAAGAGGATAAAGACATGTATCTTGTGGTTCACAAATCACATTACATATAAGTTCTGAACCGAGGAAGATGATCACAATTTGCAGGGATCCATCCTATCACCTGCTTCTCATTGTCATATATTACCATTCGATCTTGCATCGATATGTCTGTTCAAATCACAAAGGAAGAATGTTCGAATCGGTCGGACCGAAATTAAAACGATAAATCAAACATGAACTCTTACCTCCAATGACATTCAGATTTTGCAGCCCTACTTGTGTTCCATTTAGAATCCCCAAGCAAACATTTCCCTTGTTCTGTCACAACAGTAGGTGTTTCAGCATGTAACAGCAAGAGAAACAAAGAAAGAACATGTATATGTATATGTATATGTATATGTATATGTCTGTTTAGTGCTCACTGATATTATAAGATAAGCTTCAGGATGCAATTCAAACAGGGTTTTTCTTCTGCCACTATTTGCAAAGGCCAAAGACAGAACAGTCTTGAAGTATTTCTTGGCATCAAGCACGCTTCGGAAAGGCTTCCGGCCTTTCCAGCATAACGGGAGCGTCTGGTCCTCCGGAGCTTCCTTTAGCGACCTTCCACTTAGTTCTTTCTTCAACTATACAGACAAGATTAAGCTTCAGAAAAGTTTCATGAAAAAGAACATCACAATTGGTTTCTGAGTAACAAAAATGTAAGATTACTTGCCCTGGAACATACCAACATTGTTACTGCTTGATAAGCCTGAGAGTTAAGGTATGTGTAGGAGCTCCCGCTGTCGAAAATTACGATGAGGTTTTTAATTCCGGTAGCCTTACCACTGAAATGAAACTCCGCGTTCCCCGGGGAGTAGTATTTTCTGCCACAAGTAACAAGCAGAAGATTTGCTATCAGGACTTGAAAGCAATCGATATCAGGAACAAAAATGAAGTGAGGACTTAATTACGTGAACTCCTGCGACATCGGTGTCCAAGTCACATGTGAATAATCGTAGAGACCATCCCCGAAGAAAAGAAATCCGCCGCCTATTCCGCTTAGACAGTGGCCAACGACATTTCGCACCAAACCCTGACTCTGAAGCTGTGACACAATGCTGGATTTTCCCCTTCCAAGGCCAAGTATTCCATCTAAGGGATGATTAGATGTGCCCGGAATTTGATCGTATCCGCATTTGCACACAAGGAACCCGAAAGGCATGATGTTTAAGGATGTGTTGAGAAGCAACTAATCAAAGGATTAGATCTGCTAGTAAACTTCTGCTGAAAGCACATCTGCATACTCAACCTCGTAATCACATTGATCCAGGCTTTCACATTTGTAGTCACCAGGTGGATGCAATGCTGCACAAAGTGGATCTTTACAGGCCACTAAGTCATTGGTGGGTTGGTAAAATGGATGAGGTGCCTGCAAACATGGTGATGAAAACATTTTAGAGTCAAGACTAATCTCTACCAGTCCCAATAAATTCGAGCTTCGACAACAATCACAAAAACCAGCAGATTCAACAAGAAAGAAACCATGGGATTAGAATAAGCAATCAGGCTAAAATTTTGAAGTATGTGGCATCTGCTGCAAATAATTAGATTCATTAATCAGTTCCATAAACAAGCTGCTAATAACATGTTGGATATCTTAATACATATACATATACAAATTGTTGATGAACAGAATGGGATGATGGTGGATCTCCAGATGATTCACCCAGGCTGGTGTGGACCGAAAGCAGTGGTTCACCTGGAGATCCACCACCACCATCCCATTCAGCTCATCAACACAAAATATTTTATACTAATAATTTCACCTCAATACAATGGACGCATGGAGCATTGCATTGGAGCCATGTCAGGTCACTTCCAGTATCAAGATCAAGAAAGTAGGGCTTGGGAGGATGACCTATATTGATAGTGACATTATAGTACCTACACCAGAGAACAAAACCCCATAATTTCATCTACATAAACAGATCAATTTATGAGCATACAATCATTATAGGCATAAAATCAACAGGTTCCATATGAATTTTAGCCCTTAGGAATCAATTTTGATCCCCAACAAGTGAAAAACAAAAAAGGAATCCATTGATTGGCTGTGAGCTTACCCTATTGGATACACATTTCCATGAATCGGAAACAAGATGGAGGATCCAATTCTATTCATCATCACAGAAGAAGAAGAAGAAGAAGAAGAACCACTGTAATCTGAAATCATTGCTTTCCTCCATCTCTGATCAGAAGCTGAAGAAAGACTGAAAAACAGTAACAAGATGAACACATCCACTTGCCCTTTTCTCATTTTATTATCTAAAGAACTTTCAGTTGTCTATTTGCTGCTATAAAAATATTGTCTTGAAGAAACAAGGGGAGACCTTTGACCTTTGTGTGTATATTGTATATATATATATAGGCGTTGCTGTGAAGAACATGGTGCCTGGTGGAGGGTTCTTTTCTTGGAGGTAAACAAGTCATGGGAATTGCTTGGTTCTTCAAATTTCTCGTTCATGGAGTTTCTGTTTTGATAAAACTAATGGGGTTTCTTCTGTTGTTGTGTTGCCAGAAGCTTCTTTGATTCATTGCCTTTCCTCTACAATGGGAGGATTGCAGAGTGATGTTTTCTTAGGAATAATTCTATGCCATACACACGTCATATAACTAGAATAAAATAAGTAAAGGCTTAATAGTTAATACTCAATTTAGTCCCTCCATAATATCCAGTTTTCACTTTTAAGTACTTTCTGATTTATTTATTCATTATGGTACTTATTCCATTTTTTTTAAAAGACCTCGTTCAAAAATTCCTCTAATGTCAATATTAGAATGTCTAATGTCACTTCTAAGGAGAAAAAGAGTACCATTTTGATCATCCATTAATTGTATCGTCAATTACAATATGTTCAATATTACACGGATAATCAAACATGGTACTTATTCATAATATTTGTCGATTGTGGAATAAACTTCACACTTAGATGATTATGTCGCTGAATAAGATTTTTTACTTCTATGAGACTTTGTGCAAATAATGATCTATCATCCATATTCAATTACAAGTGATTTATTACATTTACCGCAACTTTTTCCATCACAACCAAGGTTCATCCATGATCTAGCGCAAATAAAATTATCAAAAAAATGGGCTTGACATTCCATTAAAGATTTCGAACTATCATCATTTATCACACGGGTGAAATCTGTCAATACTAATCCATTATGATCACGTACTAATACTTTATTCGCTTTCATACCTGAGTTCGTATGAAACATTCCATCGACTATAATTGAAATATATCCAGAAATACTTATTCCATCTCACTTTACCTAAAATAATATCATTTTATTCTAATTAGAAAAGTTAAAATAAAAAAAGGTATATGGATATCTAATAACTTTATTACTGGATGGACTATGGATGATACTGTACATCTAATAATTGTTTTTATTGAAGAAATTATTACATGATTTCAGCTCATCACTTTATTTATAGTCTCATCTAATGAGTTTCATTTAACACATAAGAAAAAAATTTTTTTACCTTATTAAAAAGAGGTAAAAATTCACATTAAAAAATAAGATATAAATTTATTATAGGATAGAATCATAAATAACTATGTGAATTAGATCTATTTAATAATTTTTCTATGATATGTTACATTTTTATTGGTTGATAGAGGTAATTGTTTCTTTAAATGATGTCGGGTAAAGTGGGAAAAATTTAAGTGGATAATAAAAAAATAAATTTTATTAACAATCAATTAATCTATTAAAAGTAGACATTAAATCATTTAAATAAAGTTAAAGATTTAAATCATAATAATATATATATATATATAACAAATCGAACTAAAAGAATCTGTTTTATAATAAAATTCTATAATATCTTTTTACGATTGATTAATTAAATACAAATAATTATAAAAAATCTGAAAGAATTTAAAAGTGTGTTAAGGTATTTCTGTAAAGTGTTGAAAAAGAAAACATATTATTCTTCGTTTTTTAAAAGAGATAAAAAGGTAATTGCTTGAATCAGAAAAGGGTCTTATTATTATTATTATTATTATTATTATTATTATTATTATTATTATTATTTTAAGTTATATAGTTTATAAATAAGTTATAAAAATCTAATTATGTGTAAATATTATATATTCAAATATTAGTAATCATTCTTCTTTCGATATTAAAAAATAGGGTAAAGTACATAAATAATTTTCTTATTATGATTTATTTTTTAATCACTTGACTATCAAAATTATAAACGGGTACTCTAATTTTATAAAGCAATAGATTGATCCAATACTGTTAAAAATTTAATAACTAGTGACATGATAATTAACAAAAAAATAACATAATAACATAGTTTTTCTATTCGATTAAATCGAATACTCAACCATAGTTAAAGCTCACATAACTGTTATTTTTTTTCCTTGTTTTATGATGCATGTAACCAAATGTAATATAAATGTATCAACTAAGTTCGATGTCACAAAACAATAATTCAAATCCTATGATTTTACGATCTAAACTAGATCGAATCGGGTCGGGTTAACTAAGAAGTTGAAGTTGAGAAATCCGAAGATATGAATCTTATAGAATGAACAACAGAAAACTAACCAGACAAAGAAATACCATTTGGACGAGCCGGCATTACATGCCACGGTTAGGGCAGACATTAGCAAAATGTGATGGATCGCCACAAACGTAGCACCTGTTGGATACAGGATCTCCGGTCGCTGACACAAAAGTCGTGTCAGCAACACGTGATCCATTCCGGCCACCTCGACCACGACCACCTCTCCTACTGGAATTCGATGCCGAGCGATTGACGGTGGAACGAGGAATGGTTCTGCCATTACCATTATTGAGGTCATCTTCCCATCTGCATGAATATTATTGTCATCACATATCAGATGTAATGGAATGAATACTAATGCAAGCATGCAACAGCATTCTGTGGAATAGTCTCGTAAAGCTTATTTTACTTACATAAAGAAATTGCATTCTTGTGATGGACATGAGTAGAACTTTCTTCCCCGGTTATTTTCCGTATTCGCGGTTCGTAAAACACATGGTGTTTCGCATGTGCTGCAGGACACTGAAGGCTCCCCTGCACAAATGGAAAGATCATAAAAGCAGACCAGTTCAGATCGGTTCGCGGACGAATTAGGATCAGAAATGAACACTTCAGCAGCCAATGAAGGTGAGAAGGTCCAAAATTTCACTTAAAGAACAATTTAATATCCTGCAAAACAGTTCATGCTTACTGCAAATTTTCCTACCACACCAATATAGCATGGCTTGTAAATCATATAGAAACCTAAATGGAGGATTTTTAGACAAACCTCCACTTAAAAAATACTAAAATAAAATTTAAGATTTCAAAATATTAATCCAAGAAAAAAATTACAAGCTTAAATTTCAAATGCTTCCCAAAGTACCTTAATGAGTAGGCCAGGATGGGTTTGGTACTTTGGTTAGGTCAAAATTATCTCAAATTCAAGTCAATTTGGGTTCAGGTTGAGTTATATATTATAGTCAGTTATAAATCAATAAAAGGAAATAACATTCTTTCTTTCATACCATTTTGTGAGTTGGCACGAGATCGAGAATTTCGAGATCGTGAAAACTGTGAAGGGCAGTCATTTGAAGAATGGCCTGTTTGCTGACAGTGTATGCAAACACCATGGTTGCTACTTCTCGGGACATTGCTGGATGTTGTAGTGAGTCCTCTACCTCGTGCTGAATAACACAATAAACAAAAATCCTAATTTTTATATCCAAATAGAGCAAGATATGATTTCCTCAAGATTGAAAAGAAAATGTTTTTGAGAATATACACGTAGACACTCTTCCTTTTTTGAACAATTTCATGATTATTACAAATAAACAACTATACAAACCTGACATGCGAGAACCAGTTCCACATATCTCAATCAGTTGTCTAAGAGTGTCATCACAGCCGCCAATGCAACCTGACCATAAACAAGAAGAATTCAGCAATCACTCGCTACAAAGAAACAGCATTAGATATGAGTATTAGTTGGATCAATGTAAGATAAATTGGAGACAGACATGTTGAGTGATGATTATCAAGACTGCATGAACACACTGCTTTTCTCATGATTGGGAACTACATTCTTACCGAGATGATTGGCATTGAAGCCAGGTGGTATTTCAATCTGGCGAAACTTAAACTGAATCAAATAAACAGGACCTACAAAAAAGGCAAAAGTGCATGATTAAAATGAATATCTCAAATACGATTGGATGAACACACCGCTAAGAAGCATGAAGAATACAATGCATATCAATGCACACTTTAAACAAGGTGGCACATTTCATATAGAAGTGCAACCTTTTAGAATTTCTCTGCATTATGCTATGCTTTGAAAACTAGTAATATAGCAATGAAGACAACTTGGAATAGTCACATCTAGCTTATAGTCCTCAACCTATAATAATGCATTGCAGTAATGTGTCCTAAATATTCACTGATCCTGAACAATCTAAACCAAGTTCGCATATACAATCACTGCTAGCTAAACTTGAAGATATAAGATCACATACCAGGATTGCAGGAGGTGCAAATATTACTGGTTACTGCAGCTTCTAGTATGGATCCAGGGAGCCAAATAGCGTTCCTACACTGGTAAGTGAGTACTGAAGTTGTTACAAAGTTACATACAACCCAAAAAAACGGTAATATTTCACATTAGCCTTGTAAATCCACATCTATCAGGATCAAGTTTTGATCAATATTTTCAAATTACACCAACATTTTTTTTTTTTGGCTTTTTATCGACCCATAATTTCGACACAAAAAAGAATCCAGGAGGCAGGAACTGACCTGTGGAAAACCCGAGCATCCAACCATGAAATTACCCTCCTGTTGAAAAGTACAATGGTTCATAAGAAAATTAATACCTCAATTGCCAAAAATACTGTTAAAATAATATCAGAGTAGAGAAAATATTGCACACAACAACGCAAAATCATGAAAGAAAATCATGACCAGAAAAATCAGAACCAGAAAAAAAATTATGTATAAAATTCGAAAAGCCAACCTTTAAGAATACTACGACATGTATTTAGCTATAAAATATCAATCTCATCTCTTCAGTGAAATTCATGAAACATCTGTCATGAGACAAATTATCAATTTTTCTCAAGTTTTCTGACCAGTACTCTTCGTAACAATTACACATCCCAACAACAACGTACAAGGCCAACTATTATTCCGAAGATAGATTTAATCGCTATTTCCTTCATTTCAGTAACATTGAACTGAAAACCTGTACCTATCCCAAATCTAGCTTTAGGATGTCTTTGCTACTCATTGCACAATCACTACATTATTAGACAAAAAATACTGACATGGAAATAGGGATGGGCATTTTACCCAACCCAATTGGGTCGGATTTTTTCATTAAAAATGGATTCAGGTCTAGTCGAGTTTCTTCATATTATGCACAAGAAAAGTTAAATCTAGAATACAGAAGAGGGAAAGAATGGATGACTTGAATTGATATAACTACAAGCAAGAACGAAAAATACTGCATAGATCAGAAATCCGATAAAGAGCAAGTGCCAAGATACTATAAAACAGAAATTTAAAGCATATAAGTGAAAATAACAGTGTCATTCATACACGATTTTTCTTCAGCAACATGGAAGATTCTTGGCAAAGATTACACTGCCTAACGACCTCTCCAGCTGCGTAGTTGTCACCCCCAACAGCTCGATTTGATCTGCATTAGTAGTTAGCATTGCATCATGACAATCCAATATTTTCTATTACAATACAATGTTTTAAAGATTAATACCTTTCGAAGAAAACTGCCATAACTTCTAATAGTTTCACTTTGTTCAACCTAGCCTGCATTCATACCCAGCTTGTCAAAATCATAACAACATTTAAAGTAAACATGGACACATCAACCAAACATGGCACTATTTAAGCAAATCTGTTGAAAACTTGAACAACAAAATTTTGACGGTAGCCTAACTCCAGACACTTTATCTTCCCACGAGCAAATCAGACACATTTATTGCACAAGTCTCACCTTAATATACACATAACTGATGTTTGCATTACAGAACCCAAAACATTCATCAAACCAAATTTGAGTTTAATATATGCCCCTTTTTTAAAAAAAAAAATCTAAAGCATGCTTCGTGGATCAATTAATGTTTTGCTCCATGTATAAATTCCATTCAAATGTTATTAAGGTGTCAGAAACTTTATAGAGTATCATCAACAATAAATTGTATGTTGGGAGGGTAGTATCCGACAAGATAATCCCACAAATTGCAAGCAACTTACATCTAAGAAACAAGCTTTCATCTGCTGCAAGCAAGTTGCTAAAACTTCATCTTTACTCTTATTGCCTACACTAACTTGTTTCATGTCAAACTCCATCATTGATCTGAGATTTGGTTTCCAAAGTTCATACCTGATATCCAAGATGAGTGACAAATAAAAATGGAAATCAAACAAACTAAGAAACGAGATATTGTTGATGATGCAACAGCAACTTTTCAATAAGTTTTAAACCCACTAATTGCTTCTCATAAACACCATATTTTGAACTTGGAAAAACTAGTATGTTGAGAAGTGCATCTCATTACTTTATTAGACTTCTTCAGTGCCTTTCAAACGGATCCAAATTCCATAACTAAATAGTAGATTTCTTCTCCAAATGAAATAGTTCTGGGTAGCCTTAAAGTTTATATATCTACACACACATAAACCGTGCACTTTCATTACTATTTGACACGCCATGCCACTTGTAAACATGACATTAAACTGACTAACCTTTCAAAGAGTTAAGACCACATATATTGTCATTAGCACTTTAATTTATGTAAGCTGGCGTCTCAAAGGGGAGAGAGAGAGAGAGAGAGAAACTGCCATACTTACCCCATGTCATCATATCCCATCACCAGTGCTTCACCCTAAGATTACATAAGTCTCATAGTCAGTGCCAATACAATAACTTCTGTGATAAAACTAATACTACAACTTAATAAGAAACACATTTTATTTTGTTTTGCAAAAGATTAAAAAAAAATAAATAAGAGAATGCTAGGTAATAGAGATGTCAATTCCGATTGTGTATTCAAATGTTAAAAATTACAATCTGCTGTGGATTCAAAGTGGATATGGATAGACACACTTGGTGTAAAAACTGAATGTTTAGAGGCAGAGTTCAATGAGATATTCTGTTCAATTTTTCTTGATATCAAATAACACAGAAACAAGGCCTGTTAATAACAAAGAGTTAAGTTACAAATACACTACTCTAAATTGAAATTGAATTCAACCTAGGAGATAAGATAAAGAGATAAGAATCCTAGGATAAAGGATAAATGTTTAAAATAATTCAAACCCTATAATCAACACTTATGTATCCAACTACTCCCCTGGGTCATAAGCAAATATAGTAACAGAATATCCAAAAGTATATTGGTAAATAATATATGACAAAAAGCCAGAGTGAGAAGAAAAAAGGAAACAGATTACAAGATTGGTGGGAGAGAAACGAGTATTTGAGTCCTTTGTTGCATAAAATCGATCTAACAGCTTTTTGATGTGATCATGCATTGTTGCATCAGTACCAATTCCCGCCTTGCAATATAGAAGAGTGAAAAAAAATCAAAATAAGTACTCTCTGAGAAACCATTGAAACCATTATCAAATGAGTCAGACCAAAGCCTGACAGACTACTCACCTTGTCCATACAACTTAGTAAATCAGCTTCACTCAGAAGGGGTGGTGGTCTAGTAACTCCTGTGTCTAGAGTCAGAGATGTTGGGATGAACTGAAACATCACAAGGAATTGAAGCATAAAAACAATTCTAGCCTCAAAAATTCAATAGGGTGATGTAGATACTTAAGTCAATTTCAACATTCATAGAAGTTGCAAGATCTAAGAGTTGCAATTATGTTTGTGATCAACAAGAGATCGATGAAAATAAATGAATAAATAAAAAAAAGTCAGATTTTGAAACATTAAATACCTAATATGAGCATCCTATTCAGAGAAAGAAAAAAATTACCTACATGCCCTGACACTCTTCTACCAAAAGCCATTCCATCTACACAATTGGACTAAACGACCCTTTATTTCATTGCATTCCCTTTTGCTAATTCCAAATCTTTAAGAAACTATAATGTTTTAAGATTGTTATTTTGATTCTTCAGTTTCTCACAAACGAAAAGAAATATATAGGTGCCAAAGGCATGATTTAGTAGTTCTAAATAAAGAGTCTGCATCGCAAACTTCTAAGGTGACAATTTAATACTTTTGCCAGTAATAGTCCCTAATTAAGCTGACATGCCATCAAGTATTTGGAAAAAAAATGGCAATTTGAGAGGGAACCCAACATCGAACAAGAATGTATGAATATACAGGAACACAATAAACAACAATCAATTTCCAACTAAAAAGCTTTGAATGATCTGTAAGGAAACAATGAAAAACCTGCTGTCCAACAGTGTAGGTTGGAATCATTGAAGCTCCCCATGATTCGTATCGGTAAACATCTAAGTAGTTTCTCTGGTCAAAATAGAAAAGCAACTTAGTCAAATCTCAAGATGGTTAACAAATCTAAAAACATTGTGAAGCTTTAGAAGAGCTATAACACTATCTAAAACCAAAAGATACCTAGCCAACCAGCAACCACAAATCATTCATGCAATTGAATGAAGAAGCTTTAATATTATATTACATATCAAAGAAAATTAATGCAGGCAAGAAAAGCTAATGAGGATGGTACATTGTTGATTGACTGATCAGAGCATAATAAACAGTTTTAATGTCTTATCTTATCCCAAGAGAAGCTCTTTTCTGTTTGCTACTCATATGGCTTCTGAAATTTTATTTTAATGGACCGGGAGGAAGTAAGATTTTACTACAATCTTGTCCAACCTACACATCGAAATGGCAAGATTCATACAAAAAATGAAAAACGACTTTCCAATTACAAGTTCCCTTCAGCCATTTGCAGTTCAAACAGAATTGGCATTGCCTGATATGAGGTTCATAAAAGTTTTGCATGTCTTATCTTATCTCAAGGTAAGCCGTTTTGTTAAAACTCTATTTAACTGAATGAGTTCAAGTAAGAATTGATCGCAATCTAGTCCAATTTTAATGTTCAAAATGGCAACTTGACATCGAACAGAAAAGTCATAACGAAAAAAAGACCTCAATGTTTGTCCCTTTATCAATTGCACCCTTAAAGTTTTTTCTTTGGCAATTTAAACTATAACATTTCATTTATCTTCAAATGAGCCATTTTTGGATTGTCAACTGACGATTGACATTTTTGTCGACGTGGCATGACAATGTTAAGGGCGCAATTGAAAAAACAAGCAAACATTGTTTTTTTTGTTTTTGCTATTATGTCTTTTTTTCACTCATGATTTATAATCTTATCTCACCCTTAGATATACAAATCATCCATCACTCTACTTGTGATCATCCATCAAATAATTTTTTATTAATATATTTTTAAATAAAATGTTTTAACCACATCCTGAGAGCAACAAAATCTAATATTTATTTGTTTTAAACTCGTGTGTAGCTCGTTACATGAAAATCAATTATAAATTCAATAATATAGTGATAACTAAAAATAAAACATTTGTTATCAAGATAAATACCATTGAAAGAATATTGGAATAAGATTCATAATTTTTTTTTGTATAATCTCATACTTCTTTTAATTTTTATTTTTAATTACATTTTTCATGTATTAAAACCATTCAAAATAAAATTGTTTTACATAAAAAAATAATACTATAAAATGAGTTTGTAATTCAAGATAAAATTATAAATTGAGAGTAAAAAGACATGATAGCAAAAAAAAACTCCCAATGTTTGCTTGTTTTCAATTACACCCTTAATGTTGTCATGCTATATCAGCAAAAATGTTAACCGTCAAATGATCATCCAAAAAGGGTTTATTTGAAAAAATACATTAAGGTTTAAATTGTCAAAGAAAAAACTTTAAGGGCGCAATTGAAAATAGTGACAAACGTTTATTTGTAATCTTGGACAATTAATATACATTGAATGCAGGTAAAAGGAAACAATAGAAGCCTGACATTTATTTATTCAAAAAGACCTTTATTTGTAATCTATCAAACTATCGCAAATCTTGTACAGGTGTTGGGTGATACCATGCCTAGCTAATGTAGAAACTAAGAAAAGAATTTCTAGCACAGAGAAGTTTTCTATTCTCTCATTTTTCTATATTTATCTATTGAATACACTGATTTACAAGCCTATTTAAAGTAGGCTGAGTTACAACAGAGAGAATTCTACTTATACTATTAGCAGCTAACTTATCTAGTTTTAACTTCTATAGTTCTATCTAATTTTCTATTTAGTTAAGAGTTAAAATACATGTTAGATAGAAATATTACTCTATTTACAGACTAAGTAAGAATGCTAACTAAGTTAGAATCCCAACACACGGCTGCAACCTACAGCTAACAAATCAAAAGACAAATAAACAAGCAAATGTTATACACTCCAATGTTTTCCAATTCATGAGAAAAGATCTAGTTAAAAGAAAAGAAAAAAAATTTGGGAATGCTACAAAATACTTGCCTCTAATATCATTCTTCCTGATGCAGAAAATAATTCACCCGCAATATCAATTTCAACTACGGTTTCAGCCCCTACAGCTGGTTGCGAAACACAAGCCAAGAAATGGCGAACAACCAGTTCATATAATTTCTGTGATGCAATAGGGGGAAAATGAATTAATTTTCAAAAAGGAGAAAAATGATGAAACGGTAACTATTATTAGCCATAATAGGCTTGCTTACACGATGGTCTTGACTCCAACCATGTTCCCCAGCAGAAAATTTTGTAGGGTGAATGGGTGGATGAGCCTTGTCGTCATGTCCACCGCTGCCAGGGTTTCTCCAAAGTCCTGTTTCTGGGTCTAATAATCTCTGTGCATAAGACCCCCATTCAGGATGCTCCTGCTGCTCTTGCACAATTGCCTACATAAAATAGAACTGAGTCGATAATAATTTTATTGAATTCAAGCAACTTTTACAGGTGATTGATGACAAGGAATCAAAAATAAATGTTACCCCCGAAGAAACATTATTCTAAGAAAGCAAAAAGGAATATAACATAGAAACATAGTATTTAATATGAGAGAGCAAGCATCCTCACGCATTTTTAGTTATTAAGGTGATCCCAATCATAAATCCACTACCTCTTTTACAAAGGTTGAATGTTAACTAGACATCAAAAGGATAATAGGAATAAAATTTTGACCAAAGTCAAGAATGTTAACTATGAAATTTAAGTTTCAGAAAATGAGTGTTAAACTAGAAAGAAGCATATAAGAAACTGACTTAAACGTACAAGGAATGGATTTCTCAATAAGAATAAACAAGTCTACACAGTAAATAACAGAGATTTCCCAAATATTTCAAAACTCCAACTCTAGTTTTTTTTTCTATTTTAGTCAAAAGGGAAAAAAAATGGTTGAGAAATTCTTGAAAATAGCAAAAATTCAATCTAGGAAAATAGCACACAGGGTTTATTCTAATTGAACCTCAAGAGATTTGATAAAATTCCAGCCATCACAAGGAAAATAGCATACAAGTTCTAGTCTAATTGAACCTAACGATGATTCTAATCTGATAAATTTCCAGCCAACACTCATCAAACCTAGTGAAGACAAGCTTAAACTTCACAACCATAACTCTCAATCTGAGATTCTGCTCTAGAAACATTAAAGAGAAGCAGCATAAGCTTTCATAACTTTCCTCCAGTTACATAAACAATTATAATATATAGATTTCCATTCATGTATATCCATCTCGCTCAACAGATGTTCTCATTCGAGAAATTTTTCATAATCATTGATTAATCTTTTCAAGTCTTTAACTCAATTATTCTTGTTAGTTGTTTCCACATATGAGATTGAGAATTCGTATTCCTATTCTAATTAATATCTCTTCTTATTTATAGTACTCAAGAATCTCAAATTATAGTAGCAATTTAGGTACATAACTACATATGCACAAGTGTGAGAGAAATAAACCTCAGAAAGATCATAGTGCTATTTTAGAATGTAAAGTAGCTTAACAGAAACTGAAGTAGAGAAAAGAGTACACTTGTGTTCTATTCATCTCAGACGTGAAGGATCTATATGTCATAACCTAAAATTTTTCCCCAATTTTATTTCCAAAATCCCTAATTTGGAAACCCTAGAATTTGAGGATTTTAGTGACCTATTTGTAATTTTCGGGAAGTTGAGGACTCCGTTTTAAAAACTCTAAATTTCTGACCCTTGAAGGGTAGTTTTACCATTTTCAAATGGTAACTACTCCTTCTTTCCCTGTAAAAAAACCGTTTCTGCCTTAAAGGGGGGGATTAATTTTTGGATTTAATTTAGAAAATAAATTTCTGATTTGAACCAAAAATAATCTAGCCTTCCTTTCTTGTTTTCTCCTTCAACCGAGTTTCTTTTGGTATTGTTCGAACCAGTTTCTTGTGGTGGCTTCCGATTCGTTTGGTAAGTTTTCGATTCTTTCTTGTTTCAGTTCGGTAAGGTTGTTAGGAGGGTTATGAGTTGTTTCGAATATGTTTTTGTTGGTAAAAACAAGTGTTTGGTTTTGGTTTTATTCGAATAGTAAGGGGGTTATTTTCTTTGTTTCATTTTTTTTCGGATTCAAGGAGTATGGTTTGGTTGTTTAATTGAATTTTGGATGTTGAGGAAGTGTTTATTTGAACCTTAGAACCGATTTAGATCAAAAGGAGTGTGCATCAATTCGATTAGAGTGTTTTTAAGCTTGAAAACCCGTGTTTGGAACCCGAGAAAGTTCTGGAAATTTTCCAAATTTTCCTGGAAAATCTGGAAAACCCAGATTTTCTCGGAAAATCTGGAAATTCCAGATTTTCTCGAGAAAAATCTGGAAAACCCCAAGACCGACCCGAACCGGCTTGGTCCACCCCCGAACCAACCGACCCGAACCGACCGGTCCAGCCCGAGCCACCCGAACCTGACCCGACCCGTGACCCGAACCGACCCGTGACCCGACCCGGCTGACGTCACTGCTGACGTCATCTGCTGACGTCACTACTGACATCAGCTTTGACCTGCTGACGTCAGCGTTGACCATGCTGACGTTAGCGTTGACCATGCTGACGTCAGCGTTGACTTTTTCCAACCTGGTCCCACTTTATGTTTTTCGACGTCCTGAGTTCAATAGCGCAGTCTGTTTTTCGAAATTCGAACTCGAAGTGTCATTTTTAGGGCTTTTATATTCGTTTGACTTATCTGGAAGTTATCTTTAGTGGTTTCTGAAATCGTTTCTGTTGGCTTCAGGTGACGTGGATTCCGACCCCGAGCACCTACCTCCTCCTCCTCCTGGACGACCACCCGTTCATCAATATTCGGGACCTTCACGTGAGTATCGATTTATCTCTATTTAGTGTATTCTTCGGTATAGTGGCATAGTAGGGTGTCTAATATTAATTGTTACTCGTAGGTTCTACACCTGCTCGTTCTGGTGGTAGAGCCGAGTCCAGTCGACGTCAGTATCGTCGTTAAGTTTCCGCTTCAGGTGTGTTCTCTTCTGTAAATTCTGTTATTTCTGTGTGTATAGTTTTCTGTCACAATTAAGCATGTTCATACATCATTATGCATGTTCTGTTATTAAATTACATCTCTGATTCTGATTATTATGCATGCCTCCTGTTAGAATATAAGACTTGCATCCTGATTCTGTATTTGTATATGACATTACATCTGGTTGAATATTTCTGTACGGAGGAAGTTAGTGATTAATTCACTTCTGATCAGTGGTTTTGTATTATACCACTTTTGTTCAGTGGCTCCACCTGCGGGTCGAGTTCCACTTCTGTTGGTGTGATGGAGTTAGAGTGGTTCAGTGGGGAAACTACTCTTCTGATGGTGTTCGGAGTTGGGGTGCATATCATGCATACTCCTTATCGTCTGCATATATTGTTCTGTAAACCCCTGTTATCTTTATATTAAAGACACACTAGGCTCCCTAGCTTACACTCTTCCAGTTTCTTGTTTCAGATCTCTGATCTAGTCCATGTACGGTACTTGGAGGATCCTGATTCAGTTACTTAATATCGTATGTTTTACCGTTTAATTTTCGAATTATAAACTTTAATTGGATTTTATTTTGTATTAAGGACTTTGGGACTTTTACTTGAATTTTTCTGAATTATTAATATTTATTATTTATGGGTTGAACCTTATATTTTGTTTTACGTTAAACTTTACAGTATTTATAATTATTAAATAATTAATTATTGTTACGAATATCAATTTAATTCATAAAACCCTATCTTGCGAATCAAATTACAATTTCGTAAACCCTAACTTGTAATCTAAGAAATTAGGTTAAATTTTAGGGGTTACACTATACTTGTTAAAAAGGCTAGAAAAAGTAAAGGAATCAGAAATCAAATCCCTGTAAATCAGTTCTAGGACCCTATACATCGGCTCTATGAATCAGCATTAGATTATGCACAACCAATTACATAGAAGAAAGGGAACAGCTTCAAATTTTTAACGTGTGAAGTCCACTTGAAAGGGGAGAAAAAATACAAGTAATCCAAGTTGAAAAAAGATCCAATTTTATTTTTAAAAAAATAATGTTAAAGTTGACCAAGACACCTACCAAAAGATTGTCTTTTATGGAAGTGTAAATTACTAACACAAGCTGAGACAGAATAATCTTGTCAAGAAGAAACAGTTACCAACATGCAAATCAGTCCTGCTTGAAAAGCAATCAGTCTCTGTACGAGGATAACTGATAAAACCAGCTTGGTATAGATCTTCTGCAACCTAAGAACAAAAAATAAAGCAACAGAGTAAATTAAGCCTTGTTAAATTAACCAATATACGATTATCTCCACAATTAGTTAAAGAAATACCAGGCCAGTTTTCAAGGGGTAATATTTTTTCATGAATGTTATAGCAAAATTGTAACAGCTAATGTCAGATAAAAGAAAACCAAATCATAGGCATCAAACAATTAAAACAGTAATAAAAAAAGAAAGAAAGAAATTTCACTTGCAACGAGTTACCATAATATACTTTCTCTAATTTTCCCTCCCACTTTGCTCATTTCACCCTCTCTAATTGGGCATCACATCGTAAAACTTAACAAAATAGTATATTAAGGAATAGGGAGAGTGAATAACAATGAGCAAACAGCTGTGGATCATATTTATAAGCAAGAGAAAGTTCATCTATCAAGAAACGTAAGCTATGCCATTAACATTTTATCTTGCAAGAAAAAAAAAGAGTGAAGCAGAAATTAGTTGCAACATAAACAATATCTTTTAGAAGGGAAACACACACACAAACAAAGAAGCCTGAATTTTAATCATCCATTTTGCATTATTATCACATCTCCAAGGACATATTTTGAAACATTAAAAATAAGTAAACAAACAAAGTCGCCTCTTTGGCCAAAAAAACAACAAAGCCATCTTATATAATTCATTTTTCTAATCAAATTCCATGGCCCAATAAAGAGGCCACTTTGTATTTAAAATATGTAAAAGAAAAGGGTATGGAAAAGGAAAACTGGATCTGAAATTAAAAACATAGGGAATAAGAGACTAATTTGGTGACCAATGAATTTCAGGAGTAGGGACAAATTAGGCAGGGTTTGACTAGCCAAGTAACACATTTAGCACGACATATGCTCACATTCTTCAATGGATTTCTTGAAATTATGGGCTAAAATTGCCATGGATTGATTTCCACTCTCTACTTCAAAGTAACTAAATGCAAACATGCAGATTTGAAAGAAATGTTCTATTAAGCCTTTCAAATAACCTCTCAATTCTAGTTGGTGCACAAAGGCACGGAACAGCCAAGTTTAAAACATGTAAATTTCCAGCTCACCTTCATAGTGTGTTCAGAACTCATACGGAAATATCGTGAAGCACGCTTTTCAAGCTCGATGGTACTTAAAGGATATGGAGGATACTTAAGCTTTTCCTGGTGTTGAACTTTTGTGACCTATAAGACAAATGACAACAAAAACTAATATTATTCAGTAAGTGTTGTTTCTATGATCAGGAGCCGGAATTGTTCTCAAATACTTGGTTTGGTACAACTCACAGTAGCATTTGGCTCTTCAACACACATTTCATAAACTATAACTGCACAAGTGTAATCAAAAAGATGTCCACGCCTGCAAATTCAGAATGATATTAACTCTATTGTTATGACTGCTTGAACGAATAAAGAAACTTAAAATTATAGGGAAAATTATGACAAATCAAACGACCACAGAAAGATTTCCAGCTTACATCCAATTAAAGGTAGCAACACCTTCATCTGATTTGTGAGAACAGTTGATTGTCCAAAATTCTTCAGGCTCATGTGATTGTACTTCCCAATACCGTTCCACGACAAAGCCAAGTGTAGGGAACTGCATTGTTAAAAGATGTAAGACAAGACTGTAAATAAAGTATACACCCCTGATATTGCCAATTCTCACCATACCTGACAAGGACCATAACTTAGAACAAGATTTCTGTCATCTGTAGCAGAATCGATAACAAATTTATCTCTCAACAGCATAGTCTGAAATCTAGTGAAGGAAGCTCCAATTCGTAGATCTATTTCCTGATAAATTTATAAACATTAACTATTTTCTTGATATATATTAGGTGGATAAATACTAACAATGACAAAATTAAGTGTCAAACATTCATATTTCAAAATTTTCATGTATTTGGAAAGTTCTTGGATCAATCCTCATTCTCGTGTCCAGATAGATGTCAGATAAAGATGTCCAACACAAGTACTTCAAGAAAAATGAAGTATCAGAGCAACATATCTCAGTACTCCCCCTTACATTTAGTCCCAATGTAAAAATAGCAGCAAACCTCAATATGAGATGATAAAGCTAAATAAAATTTAGTAACAGCGTCAAGTCATAAAAAAACAGCTTTCTTGGTAGTAAGAAAATAATTTGTATTGATCAAACAAGAATCCATACATTTCAGCCACAATAAGGGAAGTTACTTGCCTGCCTAGCATCTACAGCATCAGAAAACCATTGATTTGGATCAATAAGATTCTGCGTTGCGTAATGGATTTCCCTGTTTTCTCCAACATCAGACCACTGTAAATCTAAGCTGAAGAAAACAACTACAAAAATAACAAAAGAATTAAGTTTTAGAACCTCTCAATCAATGCAGAGAATCGTGCCCTTCTTATTGTAAGATTACGGTTCACTGCTCTGCAAACTTCGATAACCTCAAATGCAATGTTTTCACCTTCTCTGTCGCAATCCAACCAGAGAACCAACCATTGGCACCTTCTAGCTTCTTCTTCTAACGTCCTTTTAATATCCAACTTATCCTAAATCATATATATATATATATATATATAATCCAATGAGAGTAAAATCCATCATGTAAACATTTAGCGCACTACACAACAAATTATGGAAATTCTCAAATGCAAACGAAAGACCAGAGATATATTTTATTGTTGACCTCTTCCGTTGCCCCTTTTTAAAGATGAAATCAGATTCACACTTCAACATTTCAGTGACATGAAGGTCGAAATTAAAACGTTAACTTTTGTTAATAATACCACCCATAAATTTACTCCTCCCATGCACCAGTCATTTTGAAACAAGGATTTTACTCGTTAAAACCCCATCAAAGCAAATAGGAATAATTAAATTTTTAACTTAACAGATGGTATAACAATATTAGCTGCTACCAGCGACTAGTGTACCTAATTCATATGCAATACATTTTAAATAATTTATCAATTTTGTTGAGATGCGATTTGGCTATTTACAATTTACTTTTTTTTATTTTTGAGCATCATTTCAGGAAGACAAACAGTACATTACCGAAAAGGTAAAAATGAGAGTAAAAGAGGGAAACCTCAGGAACGAATTTGCGAACCGGGGCATGGTAGAGGTCGCCCGGGTCACAGGAGTGCCACTTGCGGAAACGATCTTCAAATTCAAGCTCCATTAAGTGTCCAGTGACGGATGTGAAGAGCATGTGGCAGGGTTGACCACGAATCGAGTAATTAAACTCGAATATCTTATTATACCTGGAACGGCCTTCGCGTACGCGCAGACCTTGGTTCCTTGAGAGGATTCCCGACACCGACTTCGCCACCGATGGTTTCTCCGCCACGTTCAGAACCTTGATTGTGGCCGACATTGCGATGTGGGAGGGTTTTGGATTTGATTTCTTTTCTTTTCTTTTCTTTTCTTTTTGATTATTGGAGAAATGGGAGTTTTAAATGAAGCCTTTCCCGCGTATTAAGAATTCGGAGGTAAATTTCTAGAAAAAGCGGGCCGAGCCCGATAGACGATGGTGTCGAGTTCACGATTCAGGGTGTTTACCGAGAGAATCGATCGCGAGTTAGATATTATTTGATTCGTGCTCATTAAAAAATTTATTATTCGACTCAATTCGTTGCTCGTTAAACTCGTTAAAATTATACTCGACTCGTGCTTGTTAAAATATTTTATTGTTCAACTCAACTCGTTACTTGTTAAGCTCGACTTGTTAAGCTTATTAAAAAAAACTATATCATTTTTATTAAAAATAAAATTTAATAAATACTATACGAGACTTAATATTAATATAAATTAATAAATTTAACTAAAAATATCAAAAAGTGTATAAACACTTTTAAAGTTTAAATTGAAAAGTAACAACTCATAAATACATCAAACTAATAATTAAAGTAACAATTCACAGATTAATAATTATTATTTAGATTTATTTTTTAATAAAATAATTTTAAAGTAATTACTAAAATATATTTAAAAAATTAACAAACTGTTCGTAAATTTATCGAGTTAAGTTAAACTTTACTCAATTCAACTCGTTAAGGTATCAAGTCAAATTCGAGTTCAAATCGAACCAATTTAAATTAAATATTTATCGAATTTTGATCGAATTAAATTCGAATAATTCACACATTACTCAACTCGTTAAGTATCCCTAGTCACAACTCACTAATAAATAACACACAAATGAATGTGTTTAGAGGCTTAATACTGGTTTAAATTACTAACGTTTTTTTTTCAAATAAATATCTAAAGTAATTTTAATTTAAATATAAATTTTAATTTTTAATTATTAACTTTTAAGATAATTTTCAACAATTATTAAAAAATATATCGTCTAATAAAAATATGCGATATAGACTATTTTTATTTTATTTTTGTTTTAAAAAATTAAAAAAAATTAAATTTAAAAAATCCAAAAAATTAATGTTTTTCAAATTATAAAAATAAATACTAAAATTATATTTTTTATAATAGATTTAAAATATTTTTTATTAAAATAAATATTTAAAATTTTATTTTTAATTAAAATAGGTATTAAGAATTTTATTTTTATTTCCAAATCAATTAAAATAAGTATTTTAACAAAAAAAAACTTAAAACACTTATTTTAATAAAAAAATTAAACACCAATTATAAAAAATATACAATTTAAATACTTATTTTATAATTAAATTCTATTATAAAATACCAATAAAACTTATCAAACTATTATAAAATAATTATTACTTACTTTATAACATGTAAGGACCATTATAAAATAGTTTAATAAATTTAGCACTCATATTGTAAATTTCCAAACTTCAAGGGCCAAAAATCATATTTACTTCAGTTTTTCCCCCAACCAGTGAAATTCATGTTCAAATCAAAATTCAACTTCTTTGATCGCATGACTTCAATAGCTCAAAACCCTATCCTACTCTCTAAGGATCGGTGTTATCCTTTTGATTTATCGATGATGGCGTTGAATTCTTCAGCTTCAACTCTATAGAGAAAACGACAGGTTTCTAGAGCCGATCCCTCTCATGGAGGAAAGCTCTTCAAGGGATTCAGCTGGCTCACCGTCTTGGTTGTTCGCTAGCAGGCAGAGGTTCTCAATTGAGCTCAGTCCGGGCGAGACAACGATTGTTTCTTGGAAGAGGTTAGTCAAAGATGCTCAAAGCATGTCTCCTTTGTCGACTGCCGGAAAGACCGAGAATTCTCCGGTGAGAATATTCGTTGCAACCCTATTTCACTTATTTGCATGCTTCACTTTAGCTATACATTTGAATATATATACTCTAGGGTTGGAGTTTGGAACTTTTTTTAATTGTATGGATAAAGTATATGGGTATGCTTGGAGCATCATGTTTTAGCCTTTAGGTATATTTGTGGTTCTTTGAAATGCATTAGCCTTGATTTCTGTTAATCGTTTTGCAAGCTGGATTTTGGCATTTGTATTTGTTGTTTTGTACCAAGGATTAATAGCTCATTCCGCTAATCGAAGGTTAACCAGTTTGTTATGTTTTAATTTGGCTACTCTTGTTTGTTTATTTTGCTAGTATACTTCAATTATATCTTGCAATTGTGCTTTCTTGTTGCATTACAGGTGGTTTTCATCGATTCTTGAGATATCTTAAGTTGTTAATTAATCTCTAATAATGTTCGTTTGACCATTGTAATGCAGGATGAATGTTTTCAAGACAGCAAACCTACAGTTATAAAGAATGGATTACTCGTAAAATCTGAGAAATTTGAATGCTTGTGAGTTTTTTTTTACCCACTTTACTTCAGGCATTCTTCTTTTCATATGGTTTGCTTCATGGCTGTTTAGATGATCCAGGAAACAATAGTTGTTGGTTTTTTCCCCTTCTAATCTGAATTATATTTTTTAAATGATCTACCAATTGTGAAAGTTTCCTTTTATTAATTAATTCAAAAGCTTTAAAAGATAATATTAATAATTAGTACTTATTGATTTCCTTAGCCATAATTAAGAAGCCATATCTTGGTTTCCACCATTCAAATTTTATGTAATGTAACACGCTTAGACAAAATGATTCTCAATTTTAGTAAATGCTTAGTCATTGAAAGATACATTTGGCGTTTGTAGTAGTTGCTTTCTTCCATATATATATATATATATATATATATATATATATATATATATATATATATCATTCAACAACTTTAACAAGAATATACTCCATAAATGTCTGCACTGGGCATAAGTTCTTGTATATCAGAATCTTGCGTAGATAGTGTTAACAAAGTGACTTTTTGTCCTAATCTAGCCAGGAGTTCAACATTTTTTAAGTGCCTGTAGACCCTGAATATGGAACCAAGCAAGGCCAGCGCACTAAGAAATCCAAACCCAAGAGTTAAAAGTTAGTGATTTTCTTCTCAAAAGCAATGGGATTTGAGTTTTACTCAGACCAAAGTCTGAATTTTCAGTACAATGAGTGTAAAATAATCACCAGCTATGCAACCCCCTTCCTTTAGGAATGGGTGTCAATAAAAATTAAGCATTTGAAATTAGCCAAGTTGAACTCACTGCAGGCATTGAAATGGAAAAGGCTCCTAAAATGCTAGATTCTGCTTTCAGCAGTGCATTATCGTCAAACCTGTCACTCCCAGAAAACTCCAATTCATGAATGGTTTGATGATCTAGAAATTAGACATCAAGCTTTCCAAGTTTGTATGAGGTGGATTCTTTGCCTGCATATTGGTTCTGTTTTGAGATTGATTTTAAGTCAAATTTTGCATTCTAGTGGCTTGATTTGAAGCATGAATTTCCAAACAACCAGTGTTATTTTCTGCGATATAGGTGCTCTCATGTCATAAATTAATTTAAATGTTCAGAATTAAAAACTATGAGCAAAGGACATGGCACAAAAAAGTGTGTGACTTTTCATAGGGGATAGGGCTAGATTTAAAATAAAAAAGACTGCAATAAAGATCCTGAATAAAGATGGAATTTACTCACATGCCCATTTGGGATCTAATATGAAGGTGATGTCATAATATATAACATGTATTTGTTTTAAATTAATATATTGTTAGCAATTACTTCTAAAATTTCTTGTTATAGGAAATCTTTTGGGAGTCTTTTGGCTATAAAAGGGAATTTAATGCTTAAGATGTAACCGAAATTTTCCATGCATTTGTTAATTGTTATTGTCATGCTTTGCTCTTCCCTGTTTTCTTTTTGGGAGTAGTACTATATCTTCTTTTTATTTAAACCGGGAGGTCTTAAAAGCATAACTTTAGTTTTCCAATATGAGCTATTATACTGGGCATATGATCATTGATTTGTGAAGCATACTTGTTTTTGGTTGCTGATTTTAAAATTATTCACGACTTTTGAAAAGATAATTTAAGTTGATTGTCAATTTTAATCCTCTTTATTGATATATTTTTCTGGTCCAGAAATGATCCTGTATTATCAGTGGCTCAACAATCAAGAAAACGGAGTAAAAATGCGGCCAAAGTTCAAGGAGAGAAAGATGACAGTCATCTACCAAGTAAACATGTGGACCTGGGGAGGCTAGATTCTGAGGCAGCCAACATATTGCTTGAAGAAGAATCTTCTGCTCTCTTGCATAACTTAGCCGATATGAGTCAACATGATCAGAAATTTCATAAACTGTTGACTTCTTCTGTAAGATCTTCGATTAAGAAACCTGCTAACATCGGAACTAAGTCCAAGCATTCGTCACACAAAGGAACCTCAAACGATGATGCCTCTATACCTCGACTAAATTCCGAGGATACCGATAGCAAGAGGAGTGTAACCATCCACTCTAGCAACATAGGAAACCATACAAACTCTGTACCAAGACACCAGAGTTGTCTGGAAAAAGAATATTGTAAACAACTCGAGTCTCCGGTGAGAGAACCGATGACTGATGAAATCAAAGAAGGGATTTCCACCAAAGTAGAACCGAGGGAGAAGAGTGCAACATGTGGTGAACTGCCGGATCTTAATCTTCCTGTTTGTCCATTGCAACCTGAGGTAAGCAATTGTATCTCAAAATTTCAACAAGAACATACGAGGACTTGATCTCATTTTGTCTATTGTCACAATCAGCACAAACTCACAAGTAATTCAATTTTGAGGTGATTTCTGTGTATGATGTGCCTCTTTCTGCCTACCGTTAATTTCACTCATGAACAGAGCTGCCCTTCCGTTTCCTAAGGGCTTTAGGCTGGCTAATCTGCACACACTTGATTTTGGTGATTGAGTTTCTCGAAAAGATTTTTTTATAAATCACCCATAGATTTTTATTAAATATAAAACAACGTATTTTATAATATTTATATCAACTATACAATTACTTTAGTTGTAATTTATTTCAAATTTGTTATAAATGGTTATGTTCATATATAAATTTAATGTCTAAAATATGGAAGATATATTCAAATTAAAATTTACAAAGTTTATCCAAAAATATTTGAAAGATATATTTTACATACCAAAATATCATTAATGAGTTTATATATATTATTTTTATAATAATTTCTTTAACACATCTTGACATAATATTAAGAAATCTAAGTATAATTTAAATTACTTTTTATTTTATAATATTATATCTAGCATAATTATTTTATCTCTAACCTTAACTAGAAAAATCTAGATTAGTATCTCGTTCCACTAGACTAATTAGTTGTTCATTTAGAATGTTTTTTGATTTTTTAAAACATACTTTTTTAAAAAAAAAATAAAAACTTAATATATAAATAATTTTCTAAACTATATATTTTTAACGTGCTTAAACTATGTTTTAGCAGGAGCCAAGACAATACATTTGAACTTGCATGCATAAACAGTAACACACAGACAACACAGATACTAACTTCTAAAGCTAATACAAGTCTAGCTCTCTGCATTTATAGAATATATTTTTTTTAAATTAGCTAATAGTGATTACAGTAGTATATGTTCTAGAATATTAAAATACACAAAATAGAGGGGAGCCATAAATCCGATCAGAGCTCGACATTTTTGTCTTCTGGTTTCAACCACCAGAGAAATGTCACCCTTACAGAGGCACATTCTAAGCCTATCAATCTGACGTAGCAAGGGCTGATTGCAACACATCTTCGAGATATTTTTCAGCAGCCGCATACTGCCTTTTCTTGTCTTCGATTGCTAACGCAGCTAAAGCTTTATCCTGCATAACAAGAAAATGGCAATAATGAGATTGTGAGAGTACCTTCCCTCACTATTGCACCCGAAAAGGAGTTGCAGCTCCAAAATAAGTACCTAAGAGAAACATTCTATGTCAAAGACACAGATATAAAGAAGCGCCCTAAGTCTAAAACATCCCGGACAAAGACATCGAAATTGAATTTTATTATGAATCATTGACAAGTACACAAGTGTCACATGACATGTGGTGCCAAGCAGGGTACCACTAGGGGTGTAAACAAGCCAAGTCAAGCTCAAGTAGTGTTGAACTCGACTCATTAAGATTACAAGTCAAGTTCGAGTAATTTTTAACAAATCTGAGAAATTTGAGCTCGACTCGGCTTGTTAAGAACTCGAGTCGAGTTCAAGCTTGATTTGAGCCCAATCGAGTCACTATTGACCGATCTTTGGTCTTGTCGGACTCGAGTAACTTTTCATCTATCATGTCTCATTTAAAGCCTTATCTGGAAAAAAAACTTTGATACACAAGTTATGTAAACTCAAGCTTGTTAATTTTAAGGTATATGGTGTTAGTTTAGGTTGTAGTATTTAGATATTAGGGTTTAGACTTATGATTATGGTTTATGTTTTAGGGTTTTAAGTTAAGAAATTTAGATTTTAAATTAAAAAAGAAACTAGTATATCATATTTTCGAGTCGGGTATCAAGTAGCTTGAGTAGCTCACAATCTGTCTCGTCTCATTTACAGTCCTAGGTACCACCAAAATGTTTAAGACATGCGGAAAAAATGTGTACTAAGTGTTTATGCATGTCAACCTCATACATCTATTATACATTTTAACCATTGTAGCTTTACACAAGACATGACGGCTAATGAACCCAGTTGGACAAGAGGACCCTCGATCCGATACCAAAGACTGCTATAGGAAATGTGCACCAAGTATAATGGAGTAGATACTTTTTATATGTATAGAAAAAACATGAACAACAAAGCATGATAATGATCCAATGGCAATCATAATAATATGTTACCGGTGGCAGGTCCTGGTAGCTCCTCAAAGTATCTAATATGGGCTTGGTCTTCTTCTCTAAATCTTTCCTGTGCTCAGCCATTTCCACCAACACCCCATGATTAATTTCAGGCTTGTAGCCCACACGATTTAGTAATGCCTGTCAAACAAGATTAAGCATAAATGAAATGCAGAAAGAATTCATGCATGCAACAAATAGGTGATAATTTGATCACCAAAATCTCAATAAATTAACGATAAGGAAAAACAAAGAATAATTATATTCTTGCTTCATAATTCTTAAATTTACCAAATATATCGGTATAATGTAGAATATCTTTTCAAAATAACTTGCGAGTAAGAAAAGGTATCTACCTGGAAAATGAACAATTTACAGGATGCTAGAGATAATAGCTGAATAGTTCAGCTATTTGGAAGATTTTAAACTCCTATAACCCTCAGCAAAACTAGTCTGACAGCAGAAGTATATTGTTTGAAAAATGGTGCCTATTAAGCAGTTCTACTGATCAACAACTATAAAAGTAGCGTTCAAGGCTTTGCTTTTAAAGATAATACGAGGTAATCAAACAATCTATTGTCTGGTCCTTGCATTCTCAAAACAGGTAAAACTCACTTCATCTTCATATTCTGCTTACTTGACGGCAAAATCCTAAAACTAAGGAAAATATTGCAAATGAACTGCCACTTTGAATTTATGAATATAATTAAGCAAAACTACATTTCATGGATGAGGTAGTTAATACGTAATTTGGAAGCCTGTCTTATTACCACAATGCAGTCCAACCATCTAAGAACTCCAAGGAACAAGATGAAGCAAACTGATCGGTGGCTCATGATTTACCAAGGGAAACTGAATATTTATATGTAACACACATCATATACCCAATTAAATCCTGTGATATAACTATATTTTCTTGCCCATTTAAATCCCTATATCACTTCAACTTGGCAAAATAGATGTCATCCTCTCTTTGGAATCAAATTCCAAGACCAAGGTTGTCCATAAATGGTAAAAGAATCCACTTGCCTCCAAGGAAGCGCCCATGTAAAGATGCTATCCTCTTTGGTGTCTAGGGGTATTTTGGCACATCAACTGCGATAATTAAAAGGGTTTAAAGCAGTATTTAGCTTATGATTAATCAACGCTTTTCCTTCTTCTAATGATTTAAGGAAACATAATCCAATGAGACAATTTAGTATTTGCTTATACAAAAGCATTCTCTTGCTAAAAGTTATTAAAAGATTTTAGAGAATTTTGTGGTTTTAAGTGATTGTTTTCGTTATTTCAACCTCCACATTCTTCCTCTCTCTTTCTCTTATTGTATAGTAACTCAGCAAATGAAATTCACAGCTTAGAAACATCAACCATGTAATCTCCTTCTCTTTAACCTCTGTCTACTGCTAATGTACCTCAACCAGGCATGCTTTTTCTAGGTTTAAAACAGAATATAATACACTCTATTCCAAATCTACCTATATATAAAATTTGAAGTTCCTTTTCAACCCATTTTATTCATCTACAATTTTGAATTGTAATAAAAGGTTCTTTTATTCATTGAATGTCATATCTAAATTTCTCTATGGCATTCGTAAACTTTAAACCGCAAATCAACACAATGCAACCCATGAATATCCAAGTAAGTTTAATCAACTTATGGCATGGCCATATCATGAACTAACAGCTTAAATTTCTGTAACTAGTTCTGCATCTTAATGCCTCGGAAAATAATAGTAACAATAATAACACAAAGGGATCATACCTTATAATTGCTATACTGTTGCATGTACTGTCGCTCCTTCGATGCCATAACTCCCAAGTTTGTTTTCCAATTTTCCATTTGAGCATCACATGGAGCCACATCATCTTCTAGTTGAGCTAATGTCCTACATAAAAAAAAAAGCAACTTCTTAACCAAAATCACATAGGTTCAAACACAGAGCTCAATTAGGATGCCAAAACCACCAGTTTTACCTTTTCAAATAGGTTAGCCTAGCAATTGCTTTTCGAGTATACTCCAGAAGAGTTTTGGAATCTTTGTGCACTTTAGCTCTCTTCTCATCAACCCCAGTTTTTCTCAAAGAAATATCACCCATTGCTACAAGAAAGCTAGATTCCATTTCCCCCCAATCTCATTAAATTCCAAAGATAATACATGAAAATCAACCTGGATGATGAAAGTTCTAAAAATTGTAAATCAAAAGCAACCCACCTACTAAGTTCGGTGTCCCGAATATTCAACAAATTAGCAACACTTGCCAGAACTTGCGCCGACGCAACCACATTAGACGGCAAACTCTCCTGCGCTAATCCGACGCTCTCCAATATCTCTCTAATTCGCGCAGCTATAAAGAAAATTCTTATGAACAACAAGATAAAATTGCTTAAATTAGATAGATACAACTCAATCAAAACAAATTGGGACCTTGAGAACGGTATTCGGTGGCTTTCTGGCGAAAATCATTGGCAACAATGTTGGCAGCTTGAGTCTTGGCCTGCGAGACGTTAGCCAGATTATACAAATGGGCAATGCTTCGCGGAGTGTATTCGAAATCAGGGACTTCTTTCCCGACGGCATCGAATTGAGCCGCCAGCCACGCCTTCACTTCCGCAATTCGAGCAGCATCGGATCCTCCGCCCTTGGTTGCATCCGTTGCCACCGGATCGCCCACCCCGGAGATCGTTTCATTCATCTTTCTAAAGCAGTGAGACGCTGGACCAAACAGAAAAATATTGAAAAGCCTTTCTTATTTAAATATAATTCATTTGCAAATCTAAAAATAAGAAAATAAAACAATTTTTAATTAATATACAGGGGAAAAAATCAAAAATAATTTTAATGCTTTTAAGGCAGTGTAATAAATTCTTAATTTTTAGAGAAAAAATAACTTTTTAAATTATTTTTTTATCTAATTAAGTTTTTTAATCAATAAATTAAATTAATTAATTTTAATTATTATATTTTGATAATTTTTTATTTATTAACGTTATGTATTGTGTTATAATATTTTTAATTTTTTAAAAATTTAAAAAATCTTGAAAAATAACTTTCACTCCGATTTCAAACGTCTTTAAAAATTCCTTGAACGATAGATGTACAACACCAACAACTTTCCTTCTGGGAAAGACAACATCTTGTACCTAGGGATGAGCATTTTATCCGGCCCGATCAGGTTAGATTTTTTGATGAAAAAATTAAGTACGGGTTGGGTTGAATTCGGATTTAGGGTGTAAAATATCCGACCCGACCTGACTTAAGACTAAATGTGCATTTTTCCATAAATTTTTAGGGATATTTATAATATTAGTTCTCTATCTATATATTTTTTATAATTAGGTTCTTAAAATTATTTTTTATTTATAATTTAGTCCTTAAAATTATTTTTTATAATTAAGTTCCAAAAATTATTTTTTTACAATTTAGTCCCTAAATTTATTTTTTCTACAGGTCGAGTTGGAGTCGAGTTTAGGGTATTTATTTTCAGGTCGGAGTCGGGTTAGATTTTCTGAAAAAATATTTGGCTCGAGCCGGAGTCGAGTCAGAATCAGGTTTAAGATATATGTGTTTAGGTCGGGTTCGGTAGACCGAAAATCCGACCCGACCCGTGCCCATCTCTACTTGTACCCATCGGTAGACCGAAACTAATTTTGCGACGTGAATCAATCTAGATTAATCAAAATAAAATCTTAAAAACCTGAAACACAACTAAAAAATATAAGTGTTTATAGATTGGAACGAACTATTCATTTCATAATTATTCAAACTTAAATTTAATCTTTAATTCGTGGCTATTTTTTAATCTGTTATATTTATAAATGATTAATCCAACCTTTTTTTAGACCCATTCATATTATTTTGTTAAAAAATAATATAATTTAATATTTTATTTTATGTCAAAATTGTCGAGTTAAATGTGAATCAGTTAATAATTAAAAATTGTTTTTATAAAGATATATATTAAGAAATGAACATCAATTTAGACCGAACACGTTGTCTTTTTGTCTCTGGTTCCTTATAATGTCAACAAAAATTAACCATATTTCACGTATTTAGAACATGTCTAACTTCGGAGAATCCCACCATAGCTCATTCCAGCCTGCAACAACAACCCAGGGAAAATCTCCCATCTCTAATGGGTCCTTTTCTGATCCCATTAGTCTAAATCATGCAACATCGTCGTTATGATCAAAGACGCTCATATTATCTGAATAATATCGATTCGTTGTAGATTTTCCCAAATGACAGAACCGGATCAAGACGCTAGCCGGGCATACATATGGACCATAGCATGCGTTTTGCTCGTCTTCCTCGTCGTCGGGGGTGCCTGTCTTTTGGCGTACATTATTGTTCCTGATTATCAATCCTCGAACTTGCTTCCCGTTCTCGGTTTAATCTTCGTTTGCATGCCTTGGATATTCTGGGTCCTGACCATTTTGTATCGGTTATTGTCGCGGGCATTCGGGTTCAGGATGGTGTTAGGTGGCCTGTACGTCGATAATTCTGCTAAAATTAACGGAAACAAACACGACGATGGTGATGATGTTGAAGTTGTTGTTGCAGATGTGAAATCTAATGAGAATGATGGTAAAACTAACGATATATCTAATCCTTGAGCTTTTAAGGTCCAAATTGTTGCTTAAACTCTATGTTGATATGAAAATGCACATTAGGTCCAAGAAAGAAGAAATTCATTGTCTCCATCTTTGCTTAGCTTTCAATACAATATGAGACTATTTTTTTGTTTGTTTTTTTCTCATCCTCCTTTGTTTCTATCTTTGTGTTAGAGATTTTCCGACGCTTGATAATCATGGACGGAGTTAGAAAATTGATATCAAGGGTTGAAATTAGAAATGAGCACGGGCAGGGTCGGATTTTTGGCCCACCCGCACTCGATCCAAAGAATCATACCCTCTACCCGCCACCCAACCCGACCCGGGTTTAGGGTGAAAAAAATCTGACCCGAATCATTAAATTTTTAAAATTTTAGGACTTAATTGTAAAAAAAATTAAAATTTAGGGATCTAATTGTAAAAAAAATAAAATTTTAGTGACCTAATTGTATAAAAAATATATAAAGAGGGATCATTATTGCTAATATCCCTAAAATATATATAGAAAAATTACACTATTAGTCTCGGGTCGGGTCGGGTTTTTTTCACCCTAAACCCGAATCCGACCCGACCTGAGATCACCCTTGAAAAAACCCGACCTGACCTGAACCCGAATTTTCTACCAAAAATCTGACTCAATCGGATCAGGTCAGAACCCGTCGAGTTTGGGTTCCGTGCCCATCCCTAGATGAAATAAAATTATAAAAAGTTTGAGAGGTTAAAATTTTAAAAATATATTTTCAAGGGATAAAACTAAATTATTGATAATTGAGAGAGACTACAATTATTATTATTCTATTTAACTTAGGAAGTGGTCTTGGCTATGCTTTTTTCCTCGAGTAATATGAATCATATATTATAGAGATTTATTATGGAGCGACCTGTTAAATTTATTTTTTTATTCACAATATTATAATTTGAACTTTTAATTTTATTTAAGAGATCTAATGTTTCATCCCACCAGACAAATCAATTATTTGTTCATATACATATTCTTTAGTAACTATCAAAGAAGATTTATTAATTACAAAAAAGAAAACTAATTAATTTCATTGGATTTTTTTACTACTTTCCACATTTAAATTTTTAAAGTAAAAATATTGAATTAATAGACATATTTTTCATCCAAAAAGATAAATTATACGAAAATTTTAACAGATTAACTCGAACATTTTTAAATAAAATTCAAAATCAAGTTAGGTTCCGTTTTTGAGTGAAACAACAAACGTATGTTGTCGGAAGCTAGAAAATGCAGTTGCGGACAAATGGGCGTTTGAGAAGAAAATCATACGAGCAATCGCCCATTAAAGTAATCATCGATACTTGTTTGGGAGTAAAAATACAGCGACAACGAATGTTTAGGACATAAACTCAACCGCAAACAAAGATTTAGACATATTATCCTTTTAAAATCGAGATCTAAAGCTCATTTTTATATACTTTATCATGTGATAGATGGAATTGAACTGTTCGAATTAATCGATTGAATTGAATTATTTGAGAGTGAACGTTCGATTGAATTGAATTGTTCGAATTAATCGATTTAACAAATTTATACAAGTTAGATTAAAAAAATTAAGTCAGAATTAAACCTTATTGACAATATGACTACATTCTAAGCTAGAGCCAGTAAAACTAGTGCCATATATATTAAAAACTCTTTCCAAGCAAGATACTCATGAACCAACTCATACATGCCCATATTCGCCTGTACGTGCTTGACAAGCAACCACTAATATTGAATTATGTAAAAACAAATTATAAACTTGGGTAAAGAAGAATAAAACTTTGTATATTTTATTGATTGATAAAGTGTATATATAAATATATAATACATTTATATCGATATAAATTTAACTATAGCTAATTTAACTAAAACACATTTATACTAATATAAATTTTACTTAACTATAACTTACTAGCTAATGGTGATAAACGATTCTAAAGACTGTATATACCTTAAAATTTGGTTAAACTATAAGTCACATCATTTAAAATCATAGGATTTACAAAATATTTTGTGATTTTATTCCTAAATTTATAATGGTCCAAAATTCATATGATAGGTAGTTAGTGGACGAGATGGACGGATGCGGGGCAGATAATGATAGAGTAGCGCAATTGTGGATTTGAAAGCCTTCAATCAAGGTGTTTCAAGAATTAAGAACTCTACACTCAATTAAAAAAGTTATAGGTAGATCTGAAAATTCAAGAGAAAATAGAAGGATTTTTCTTGAAATTTCAGGTTTGAAGCTAGAATTTTAAATGAACAAGGATAAAGTAGAAGAGAAGAAGATTGAAAAAGATTAAGACAAGAATAGATAAAAATAAATCTGAAATTTTCAGCTTTATTTATGGCTTGTAGAGATGATACGAAGTTGAAGATGAAGATGACTTGATGGAAATGTGATGGTTTTGTCTCGGCACCCTCTTAGATGCAATTACCTAAGCAAACAATCTCAAGCGTCTCTACCCACCCTTCCGAACACAATTGTATGGACAAGTAGGGGTGTGAAAATTCTCCTCGTTGAAACGTTGGAAGATGCTTCTAAACACAAGTTTAATGAGCACTTGCAAACACGTATTCAATGAATATTCAATTCTCAAATTAAAGAGAACTTTTATTAATCGATCAAAATCTCCTTTTACAATGTGTAAATGCCTTGATCCAATCCGAAAACTCGTCGTAATTGACTAACTTCCCAAACATCATAAACATATTCATGTTTTTGTGCAATATGCATTGCTTTAGTAATGTTGTAAACGAACCGAACGTTCGGTGAACCGTTCGGCGGAAAGTTCGTTTATGTTCGTTTATTTATTAAACGAGTGAACATGAACACGATTTTTCGTTCGTTTAATTAAATGAACGAACACAAACAAAGGTCTCGTTCGTTCATTTATGTTCGTGAACGTTCATTAATTTGTTCGTTTATGTTCGTTCATTTATGTTTGTTCCTTTATGTTCGTTTATGTTCATTTAAATTTATTCACATATATCTAAGGGTGGACATTAGATCAAGTAAGTCGAGTCAAAAATTTTTGAGTTACTTGAGTTGAGAAGTCTTATTTTATGATTCATTAAAAATCTCCTTGTTATAGGCTAAGGATGTTCATTGTTCTGTTAAACCGAGTTAACGGATCAAACCAAAACAAAATTGGTTAATTAGTTAAATTTTAGGTTTCATCTAATAATTAAGAGTTTTTTAATTTTAATTATCGATTAATTCGGTTTAAAATCAATTAAATTTTAGGTTCATTGTTCATTTACGTTCATTTATGTTCGTTCGTTTATCATTTATACGAATGAACATAAACGAACATGAACAAGCTACAATCCTTAACGAACGAACACGAACAAGAAAATTTGTGTTCGTGTTCGTTCTTTTGTTTGGTTAAAGTTAAACGAACAAACATGAACGCACCTTCGTTCGTGTTCGTTTGGTTCGTTTACAACCTTAACTTTAGTCCTCTCATACATATATCAGGTAAGGTCTTAAATCAATCACTTATTCATCACTCACGATGGGTATGACTCTTTATATCCACACTCGCCTACTACTTATTAAACTCCTACTCATCCTCACCCCAATTAGTACAGATACGGTGCGAAATCCGTAAAATTATACATGTCTGTCATCCCTACTCGGAGTGATAAGATTTGAGACAATTTTACTTTGAAATGGAAAATTGAAGCAGATGGGCAATGTATTTGCTTACTCTTGTAATTTATGTAATTACATGGAGAAAACATGTATATATGAAAATTATGCAAAAAAAATCTTATAATAACATATAAAAGAAGAAAACTGGAAAAGAAATTCAGTTGTTCTTACCAATATTGTCCCACAGAATCAAAACCTGGTTATTGTAATTGCTTTTGAAAGGGATTGGGAGAGAAAGGCAAGGAAAATGGTTGGTCCGAAGGAACAAAAGAAGGGTGATGATGAGACAAAACATTTAACGAAGAATATACATTGTTGTTGTTGTTGAAACATAAATTGTGTTCGTATTCCAACGGTTGTTTCCGGAGAAGTTGGTGTTGTTTTTGCAGCTCCGGTCTAAGTTGTTTCGGAAACACAACCTTCTCCCCTTCGATCTCTCTATATTTGCTTAGGTACAATTTCAAGGGTCCTACGTATTCCTCAAACCCTAATGTAGTGATCGCCCATATGATATCGTCTCCGTTTATAGTCTTCCTCTTTTCCCTCTGACATTTGTCCGAAGCCTCCCCAGTGACGAAACTGATGAATTCCGACACACATTCTTGAATAGTTTCTTTCGCGTCCTTAGAGATCTTCCCGTTGCTCGGGATCACTTTCTTTAAGATTCTGCTGACGTTCGCTACCGGAAGGAACCGATCTTGTTCTTTATTATTATTATTATTGTTGTTGCTGCTATCACTACATGTTACACGTGAGATTTCGGGTTTACCTTTGGTGGTCCCATGTGTCACATTTTCGTGGTTGATCTCATCGTCCATTTTTTTAGAATTAAAAATCTTTGAAAAATGTTTTTAAGAATGTTTAAGGGACGATGATTGGTGTGAAATAGATGGAAACGTTTGCATGGAATTAGGGTTTTTGAAGGTGAAACTAAACTAATAACCAAGTGAGTCCTTGGGACTCGGTCCTCATGCATGTGAAGTTGTTAGGACTATGACTTGATCTAGGTAACAAATTATTTATTTTGGGTTAGGGAAGAGCAATCGAATTTAATACGAAATTTAAAAAAATTGATTTAGTCGATAAAATTTTAATATTTTTTATTTAATCACCACAGGGTTGTTATTAAATAACCTAAAAAAATTAAATCCTAAATCAAGACTAAATTATAATTACAGTCTTATTTTTTATCATGTTACGTTTATCATATTTGTAGACATAACGTATGTTATGTTGGTTAATTCGAATATTGAGTTTGTGATTTTTTTAATTAAGCTATTGTGGATATAACAATTATAAATATCTCGGTTTCAAATGATGACACTACCTTTAAGTAACTGTGAGTTATGGTTACATACCACCATTTAAATTATAGTCTCTAATAATAAATTATGAAAATAAATAATTTTAAAAGTAAATTTATAGTAACAAGTATTAAAAATTTTAATCACATAATAATAAATATTAAAAAAATCAGAGCCATAATAACGAGTATTAAAATATGAATATTAAGATTACATTTGATAATAAAGATTAAAAAAACTTATTTAAAAAAATTCTCTAACAATGAATCTTAAAAATTAAATTTTTAATAATAAATATAATTTAAAAATACAATTATTTGATTTTCTTGAGCAGTGGGCCCTGTGTGGGGCTCTTATTGTCCTTGCCCTGGGCTGAATTTAAACTATCGGTATCCGATTTATTGGTTGACTCTTACAATTTAATTTTTTTCATTTACAATATTAAAATTCGAATTTTTGGCCTTGCTTAAGAAATTCAATGTATCATTTCCCTAGATCAGCTGATTGTTGATATTAAATTTTATAGTTTAATTAGTTTATTCATCAATTTAGATCTTAATATTTTATTTTGAAAATATGATCTTAATAATTTAAAGACTTAATATCCAAATAGGTTCTTAAACTATGTTTGTAGGTCATTTTTTGTGCCTAAATTAGTTTTAGCTCTAAATAGGTGCATAAAGTTCCAATTATGGTCATTTTAAGTGTAGAGATGGGCACGGGTCGGGTCGGATTTTCGGTCCACCCAAATCCGACCCGAACACAAATACCCTAAATTCGACTCCGACCCGATCTGAATATTTTCAAAATATCCAAACCGACTCGACCCAAAAATAAATATCCTAAACCCGACTCCGACCCGAACTATAGAAAAAAATAAATTTAGAGACTAAATTGTAAAAAAATAATTTTCGGGGACTTAATTATAAAAAAATATAATTTTAAGGACAAAATTATAAATAAAAAAATAATTTTAAGGATATAATTATAAAAATATATAGATAGAGGACCATTATTATAAATATCCCTAAAAATTTATGGAAAAATTATATATTTAGTCTCGGGTCAGGTCGGGTCGAATATTTTACACCCTAAACCCAAACCCGACCCGAACCCAATTTTTTCATCAAAAAATCCGACCCGATCGGGCCAGGTAAAATGTCTATCCTTATTTAAGTGTCTAACCATTAATAAAAAATTGTTTGCCAATGAAAATGTGACAACCGGTAAGTTTTAATTTTTAAATAAAATTAAATTTTTGTTTCTTTAAATTGATAATTTTAAATTCTTACGGATGATAATAGATCTTGGACCGACCCGAATCCGTAGACCCAGATCCGTTTTATAAGATCTAGATCTTAAAATTTTAGACCCGATGGATCTGGGTCGGATCTGAATCTTTTGATTAAAGTACGAATCTAGATCCGGATTTGATATTAAGATCCGAACTTAGACTTGAACTCGTTTACCTATTTATTAATAAAACTCACCTTTGATTTTAAAATATATATAAATATATAATAGTAGGTTTTATATATTACATTATTCTCTAATGTATTTTTTATTTATTTATGACAAAGAGACTTTTTGAAGGAATATTAATGAAGATTGTGATGATGATGATGCGAAAATGGTGAATATCATTGACATGTTATATAAAAAGTTATTATATTACATAACCTTAATATTAATATTTAAATTTCACATATATTATTTTTGTAAAACATTTTTTTCTCTTTGGTTGGTTGTTTCTTATTTGGTTTTAGGATGTTTATGATTTAAGTAATGATGAAGACTAATACTCTAAGAAGTAGAAGTACGGTACTCGGTTTGCGACAATAAAATATTTTATGATCTACATTTCTTAATGTTTGTATTATTCAAAAGATATTTGTGTAATTGTTGAGTTTTTTTTAAAGATTTTAGTTTATCGTTTTTTATTTCGATACTAGTTAATTGAAATTAATCTTTTCTTTATCGAAATTGTGATGTGAATTAATTAATGACAATTTTATTACATTAAAAAATAGGTCGAATAATCATTTTTAATAGATCTGTTTTGGACTTGGATCCGTAAGATCCATTGGATCTGGGTCTCAATTTTCTAGAACCACGGATCTGGATCCGGTCCAAATCCGGCCCGTTGCAATCCTTACACCAAACCCAAAATCTCCAAATTATCATCGTTGTCACTGTTTATTACCTCATCAGAGATCATCGTTACCGTCGCCAGACCACCATGATCGTTTCCCCCAACCAACCATTTCATATAACCGACGATAAGTATAATGACAATTTCATTTTCGTGATTTTGGTTTTGTTCGACATTATGAAGCCGATTGACACATCTACCACCAATTACCAGTGATGGGTTAGGAGAAACGATCATGATAGTCCACAGTGGTAGTGGTGGTCTCCGATGATACAATAAATGATGATAATAATAATAATACTTTGGAGGTTTGAGGTTTGGAGTTAAATATTTGAGATTATTTTATAAAGATTTATAATTCTTAAAAAATTAAATTAAAAATAAAATATTAATAAAAATAATGGTAGTTGGGTTAGGCACTTAAAATGACCACAATTAAAACGTGCACCTATTTAGAGCTAAAAATAGTTTATGCACTAAAAGTGACCTACAAGTTTGGATACTTATTTGAGTATTAAGCTTAATTTAAAAGTTAATTTTACTGTAATGCAAGAAATGAACTCATAAAATAGGCCAGTTATAAAGAATGATGTATTTTATTTAGGTGATCCGGGTTCAAGCATCATAGTTCATTCTTGAATCCGGATCACCTAAATAAAATATATCATATCATTCCTTACTATCCGGACCATTTCATGAGTTCATTTCTTGGATTTTTTTTATATACACTTGAGAAGAAAGTACATTCCATATTGGATTTCACATCATGATGGATAAACATTGTGATATAAAAACGTTCTTAAAATAGAAGGCTTTGTAGACCATTGAAGATCAGAGATTTCACCACATGCGACGGGCAACCGTATAATTTCTTTCCTCTTCTCCAATTCCTTTCTTCTCTGCAACAATGGGGAAAAATGAACCCAGTAATTGCTTTGTACTGCTAAAAGAACTATGAAATCTTTTGAAATGAAAATCATAATCAAGAATGGAGATAGTAAAGATACATGGCGCATAACAGTGGAATATAAGTTGAAGAAGTGTAGGGTTTTCATGGTGCAAGACGTGGTAGATTCGTGATTCGAGAAGGCTGCGAGAGGAATAGTCATTGCTATCGGCTGAAACATGGGGAAGAGAAGCCCAAACGATGTAATAGTTTGCTATGCACCGAGAGCGTTAAGTAGAAATGGTGTATGGAGAGGTGACACCCCTATGGATTATTCGATTCCTCTCGTCATTTTGCAGATGACGATCGTCGTTGCCACCTCTCGGCTCCTCGTTCTCGCACTCAGACCCCTTCGGCAACCTCGAGTCGTGTCTGAGATTCTCGTGAGTTACTCAAGTTCTACCGTTATATTTCATGATCACAATTCACAATTGCATTCATTATGGATTTTTTATTGTTAACTTGAATTATAGGGCGGAGTAATACTAGGTCCATCGATGTTAGGACGGGTTCAAGGATTTTCCGACACGATATTTCCAATGAGGAGTTTGATGGTGGTTGAAACGATGGCGAACGTCGGTCTCATTTACTTCCTCTTCCTTGTTGGTGTAGAAATGGACCTAACGGTGGTACGTAAGACGGGCAAAAGGGCACTAGCGGTTGCTATAGCCGGCATGGTGCTGCCCTTTGTAGTTGGTGCATGTTTCTCTTTTGTTCTCCGTGACAATAAACCAAATTCTCTAGGCACCGGCCCCTACATCCTATTCTTAGGTGTATCGCTCTCGGTCACCTCGTTCCCGGTGCTTGCTCGAATCCTTGTTGAGCTTAAAATGATCAACTCGGAGATCGGGAGGCTGTCGATGGCTTCGGCTCTTCTTAACGATACATGTGCTTGGATACTTTTAGTCATAGCCATTGCTGCGGCAGGGAACGGTTCGAAGTCCTTGAATTCCCTCTGGGTGATTCTTGCGAGTGCCGGTTTCGTCGTGTTTTGCTTCGTTGTTGTTAGGCCGGCAATTGCGTGGATGGTTCGAAGAACCTCGGACAGCGAGGGCTCGAACGATTTTAGTATATGTGTGATTCTAACAGGGGTAATGATCTCGAGTTTCATTACAGATGCCATGGGGACACACTCTGTTTTTGGAGCCTTTGTGTTTGGTCTCATAATTCCCAATGGAGACCTTGGTGTTGTTTTAATGGAAAAGATTGAGGACTTTGTTTCAGGGCTTCTACTCCCTCTGTTCTTTACTATCAGCGGACTCAGAACCGATCTAACTTCGATCAAAAGCTTTCGAACTTGGGCCGTTTTACAACTCATTACCGTCCTCTCTTGTGCCGGCAAGATAGTCGGAACTGTGATCGTAACATCGTTTCTCGAGATGTCGCTTACCGATGGATTTATACTAGGATTACTCATGAATGCCAAAGGCCTAATTGAATTGATTGTTCTTAACGTCGGCAAAGACCAAGAGGTATGTACTTGCAACATTTCCACTTTCGTCGATTATGGCACGGTTCGATGTCCGAAAACGCGATTACCTTGTTAATCGATCAGGTGGCACATTAATCCGCAGGTCTTAGATGATGAGTCATTTGCAGTCATGGTGATTGTAGCCGTGGTCATGACTGGGATCATCTCACCGGTTGTCGCGACAATGTATAAGCCGAGGAAATCTTCCGTATCATACAAGCGTCGAACACTTCAACGATCGATGCACGATAGGGAGTTGCGAGTTCTGGCATGCATCCACACCACTTGCAATGTCCCTGCAACAATCAACCTACTCGAAGCCTCTAATCCCACCATCATATCTCCATTGCATGTCTACGTGCTTCATCTTGTCGAACTCACCGGCCGATCGTCGGGGATACTCATCGTTCATAACGCTCAAAACTCCAATCACATGGCATTGAACCAAACTCAATCTCAATCTGACAACATAATCAAAGCGTTCGAGAACTTCGAGCGACATTCGAGTTTCGTCTCGGTTCACCCACTCACTGCTATTTCTCCTTACAACTCCATCCATGATGATATTTGTAGTGTGGCAGAGGACAAACGTGTGGCCCTCATAATCATCCCTTTCCATAAACTACAAACGATCGATGGCGGTTTGGAAGCCTCGAACCCTGCATTTCGAATGGTCAACCGGAATTTACTAGCAAACGCGCCTTGCTCGGTCGGCATTTTAATCGACCGAGGCTTAAGTGGGCCGGCACGGTACTCTACGGGCGATGTGTCACACCATGTTGGTGTGCTGTTTTTCGGCGGTCCAGATGATAGAGAAGCGCTTGCATGTGGATGGAGAATGTGTGAACATCCAGGGACCAGTCTCAGTGTGATACGATACATTCCGGCAGCCGATTTATCACCGACTGTGATGATGCCAACCAATGATCGATACGATTTCAGCTGGGAAAATGGACTGGATGATGAATATATAAACGATTTCAGGACAAAGCACGTCGATTCCGAGTCGATTATGTACATCGAGTATGTGATGAACAATAGTGAGGAAACTATAACGGCTATTCGGAACCTAGACGACTACTATGATTTGCTGATTGTCGGAAGAGGACATGAGACGATGTCTCCATTACTGGATGGTCTCACCGAGAGAAGTGAGTGTCCGGAGCTCGGTGCAATCGGAGATATACTAGCGGAATCGGATTTTTCTTCGACGGTGTCCGTGTTAATAATTCAACAGTATGTAGGGGTACTCCAACATGAATCATTGGGATCACCGGACAGCGGATTGTCGGAAGACGAGCTTATCCCCCGGCGGACATCGCCGTCGAGGAGAACCATGTAAATTATTTGTAATTTAAATATATATTTTCATGTAAATTATGTAACGTAGACAGTAGAGGTGATAAAAAAAATCAGTCCAACTGAAAAAACTGCTTATTTGATTTTTTTAAGAAAAACTTAATTCCTGACCAAGTTAATCACAAAATGATTAAAAAAAAATTTAAAAGCTAAAGATAAATTAATTCAAACTTGAAAATTTGATTAAAAATCGTTGAACTAAAAACATGAAAATAATTTCCAAGAATAAGTCTCCTAAAATTATTTTTTATAATTAAGTCATTAATTTTCTTCTATAGGCTGGATTGGTTTTTTAAATAAAATATTCGGATTGGGAGTCGAATTTAAAGTATTTATGTTCGGGTTGGGTTCTGGTGGGGTAAAACCCCGACCTATGCCCATCTCTAGAATAAACAGATTAATCAAATCGTACATATATTAGAAAATAACGATGATGTTTTAATTAGGCCTGTAAATGAATCGAACGAATATGAACGAGGGTATGTTTATGTTCATTTATTTATTTTTAACCGAACAAAAGAAAGAAAACGAACAATTAAATGAACAATATTTTTTATTCGTGTTCGTTTGTTAAGGAATGTAGTTTGTTTGTTTGTGTTTATTAAGTTTTGTTCATTAAAATGATAAACAAATATAAACGAACACAAATAAACGAAGATAAAAGGATATATGTGTATAAATTTAAACGAACATGATAAATAAACATATGTGAGTAAATTTATTTTTTAAAAACATAATACTTTATTATGAAATATAATAAATATAAATAAATTTAAACGAACATAAATAAATGAATTATCGAACATAAATAGACGAATGAGTCATTTATTTGTGTTTTGACAATTTAAATACATATCTATATCTATATATATTATCTAATTATCTATTTAATCAAAAAAATAGTTTACGTATCTATTTTGACAATTTAGGTAGCTTTCCAAAATATTTTAAATATTTAAATGAAAATATTATTACTTTAGGTACTAAAGTAAGGTTAATTCGAAATTATTATAAAAATTTTAGTATTTTTTTTTTTGTTAAATACTAAAATTCTTATTGTATATTCTTTAAGAAACTCAGTATGTTATAATATCTCAATAAAAAAGGTAAATTACATAAATGGTCCTTTGATTATACTTCAATTATCTTTTACATCTCCTGACTAGTAAATGTTACGTATTGATTTATTTATTAACTTTTTTGGTATAAAGTGGTCCTGATCTATTAAAAATTTGACGGAAAACTTATGTAAACGTTAATATATTGACTTGGATAATCATATGGTATCCCCGATCTCTATAATCTAACTCAGTATATTAACGCCCACTTCAGTTTCTCGTCAAATTTTTAACGACACATGACCACTTTGTATCAAAAAAGTTAGTTAATAGATCAGTTTATAATATTTGATAGTCAGAGGATATAAAAGATAATCAAAGTATAGTTAAGAGACCATTTATGTAGTTTACCTTAAAAAAATTGATAATTCTTTTTATTCGTTTTCAGAATGTCTGGCTAAGTTCCCAAGGAGGAGTTCCCCATCGTCTGCACAACATAGTTCAGCTCCGCAAACTGAGGAGCAGCAGCAAGTTACTGGCGAAAATGCAAATAATGATTCAGCACAATCAACTGTTCTGCAGCCTTATACAAGCAATGTCGTTTCCGGTGTAAACAACTCCCAGGATGCATATTCCACTTCTACATCTGCTACCACCATTGTCGGGATTCTCCGACAGAATTCCATGAATTCTAGGATTGAAAACCAGATGAATTATCCAAACAATCCCTATGCTGGAACCCCGGTTCATATCCCATCAGTAGGGTCCTCTTCTTTTCCACCCTGTCCACCTAATCCTTCTTCGCACCTCTCATCTCCAATGCCATCCTCATCTAGTCTCCCTCCCCAAAATGCTCATAATGCCTTGGGTCCTTCAAGTACATCAAAGTGTGTCAATTCAGAAAATCCATCTGCACAGATTCCACCACAGCAGTTATCTCAGATAAGTGAAGTCGACCCAAATGACTCTCAGAGCTCTGTCGAAAAAATCATTCAAGAAATGATGATTTCATCACAGTTCAATGAAGGAGGTAGCATGGTCAGTGCTGATTCTATGGAGAATAACTTGAATAACAATAGTGGGCATCCACAGGTGAGCGGCAGCTGCATGATGGGGAATGGATTTGTTAATAACAATTCAGGCATTGAAAGTGGAGGGTTGGGGAATACGAGTAGTGGCCTAGGTCTCTCTTCCAATCCTACTGCCATGAGACCTTCCATGTGGAACAATTCTATGAACTTCATCGGAAGGGCAAGAATGCCATTGATGATGATGCCTCAGGATGCTGTGAACCATCAACAACAAGAATTAGCTAACAGATTTTTCAATGGGCTCGGAGCAGTAAACGGGTTTGATAATCTTCAATTTGATTGGAAATCCCCCTAAATTAGCCTTGATGACTGGTATTTTATGATTTTGTTGAGGTTCATGGTGTTAATACAGAGTGCTTGTGTCATGGATCCTGATTTTTCCTGGAGTTTGGAGTAGTGGTGCATGGTTAAGATGATTTCTTCAATTTGATACCCGGTTTCAGAGAGAAGGCTAACATGTAACTCAGTTTTGGCAATTGAATAGTTAGTTTTTTTTTTTTTTTACATTTCTTTAGTTACCCCTCCCCTTTTCCACTGCCTAAAAGCTTGGAGGTGTTCCTGGCTCATTCTGAAGGTTACCTGCAGGGTCCTCATCTGCGTGTGTGTCCTTCCCGTGTGATCGGTGCCGGAACGGAACTCGGCTTGAGGCTTTCCGGGTACAACTTACGATGATTGTTCTAGTTCCGATATAAAATTTTGTAATACATAACTGAACATAAATATTTTAGTATGTTAGTAGTCTTGAAGTTGCTTGAGGAGAATGTCATATGTCAAATTTCAATCCTTTTCAAATGAGGCAGCTTCATAAGCTCGGCTTTAGGTTTAAATATTTGTGATGGTGGTTCTCATAAATATTTATTTTTGAAACTTTTATTAGTTAAATCCAATATTGAAAAAGTGTGTATATAAATGATAAGATTTAAAGTCCAAATTGAACTGGGTACCAACTTTAGAAGATGAATACATAACTAAAGAATCTAAGCTTTGAATAATAATCTCATATTTATATTATTTTTGTATTATCCTAAATGTATTATATCATGTTAGATATGAAATTACATACTAATACTTTTAGGGGACAAAGCATAAATATTTGAAAGTAAGGATAAATTTTTTTAAAAAAATAAATAAAAAGATAAATATGAAGAAAAAATCTTCAGCAGTGAAGAGAGACAATCTGTCTTGTCTTTACATAATCTGCTAGAGTTTTATGTTTCTTGATGATGGCAACATTTACTCTACTGCAGACTCCCCTCGATTATATACTGTGCCGATGGTCGGATTTTTGTTTTCCGGGATCGATTGTTTCTATATTTTTATTAGAAGAGATATATACAATCTTATTTGTGTAAGTGATTATAAACTGGAATCAATTGTTTATGGTATGGTTGATTAGACTCTGAAAGGGAGCAGTACATCTAAATCTCCTTTCGACCTCCTCCGTTGAGACGGAAACTTTGGAAGTAAAGTGGCAATCCGTTTAGTGCTTTCCAAAGACGATAAGTACTTACGGGTGGTAGAAGAAGAATTGCTGTTCTTTTTGGGTTCTGTCTCTCTCACAATCCATGTTTATTGCCTGAAATGCAGCAGCCAAATTGAGGACATGAATGCCATCATCGGAGCTCTCCTTGACGAGTGCCTTGTTCTTGAATGTCCAGTTGCCTGTTCTGAGGTCAAAACGGTACAAGGGAGGAAACCATTCCCGTATATGGCCACAAACTCAGATGCAGCACACCCGCCTCGAGCTTTGATGCCAAAAAGGTCGTTTAGGAGAGTAGCAACAAAGGGGCCATGGAGAGGCTTATCCCTCTTGTTCACTGTTACCTGTACCTGCCATCTAATGGTTCAGTCCAAATCTAACTAGAAGAACCAACAGCCAAGAACATATAAGCGCTGGAATTATCATCTTCACAAAAATTATATGAGGATCATATATCAGGTACAGAAAACCAAACATTGCATGTTCAAACTCAAAAATGTATCTCGAATGTATGTGTTACAAACTTCTATCTCAAACCAAACACTTGCTAAGAAAACTGATAAACCAAACAGTAGCATTTACTCCTAAAAATGCACCAAGTCTTTATCAAACTCAACAATTAATGGAGTATGTGTTCCATTGCATCTTTATTCAAAGGCACCAATTATTTGAATTGTAAACTTCAGTGAACTCTGCCAACAGGGATTGAATATCATCTTCCTCGGAGACGTTAGCGGCCTCAAAAAATGAATTGGTAACATTGCCAGTCATTTGATTATCATCTTCAGTGAAGGCCTCCAGCATAGATACAATGTTGTTATCGTTGCATTCCTGATCTTGAGGAACCACAGCAAGTTGAGGAGCCTCCAATGGTGCAGGAACAACGTTGGCGCCGACAATCATGGGAGCTTCAGGAGTATCCACCCGTGTACAGGAAGTATAAGCATCAGCATCAGTAACAGTGGTACAATTAACATCGTCATTGGTATGAGTCGTATCACCAACCAACAACAGTGTGTGAACCCCACTTGAATCAACAGTTGTACCAACACACAGGCTCTTAGGGATGCATGAGCCACTAGCAACAGCTACAATTGACGTACCACAAAGGGAACCAGTACCGGGGAAATTTGTCTCATCCTCATCGTCACTCCAATCCTCTTCCTTATATGGTGCTCCATATTGAGCACCATTTTTTGGGCCCACACCATCCTTCTTGAAGACAACATAAAGCATGTACGAATCTTGGACAATCCCTCTATCAGCCAGTTTTTTTTCTTCAAGTCGGTACTCATGCATCACCCAATCCATTCGCTCACCGTGAGGAGCTTTACCTCGATGAAAAACCAAGGATTTTATCATCCCAACAACTTCGTCATTGTACTTCACAGGCCTATCCTTTCCTGTGGCTTTCCAATAGCCATATACATTAGCTCGATTCACCCTGCCTGCTCTACCGTATCTCTTTGAGATTGGGCAATAGAAGTACCATTTAAGGTCACCGGTCTTCAAACATGACTTCTCAGGCAAATCCCATGGTGCACACTTGTAAATATCGATTTCAGCAATTGGATTGACAGAAAACTTCTTCCCCAATATCTTCCGCTTCAGATAATACATAATCAATTCCACATCAGTTGGGTGGAATCGAAACCCCGGTGCCAATGTGTTTTTACCCATCAGAAAAGTCCAAAAATACTCGATAGAAAGTGAATACAAAAACCGCGACTCCACTTAGAATAAATCAGCCGAGTCAAATTAAAGAATCCAAACTATAAAGTCAAATGAAACCTGTAGCGTAAAATACAGGCCAGGTCCAATGCCTAAAAGAAATCTTTTGAGAAAAATACCTCAATCTCCCACAATTCATAAACCTTAAATCAGAATAAAGAAGCAGCTGTTCCCAACTGAGCTCAAAAGACATTGGCTGTAAAATATGAACCCTGTTTCCAATATCAAGACCCCATATCAATTAAAAGATCGTGAAAAATATCATAACAAGTTCATCAAATTAAGGAAACCCTAAATCCAAGAATCGACGAAGATTGAAACGAATGAAGTAACGGAGCATAGCAAACACCTTGAATCGATGATTATTTGAAGCAAACCATAACTAAAACTTGAAACTTATAAGCGAAACCCTAGAATTTTACCCGTAGGGAAGGAAGCCGCGAGAGATCACTGAGGGAGACCAAGCTAAGAGCAGGGAGTTGTATCGAGTAAGCTATTGACTTCCCTTGCGCAATCTTTATTAGATATTTATAAGCGCAATTGTTTATCGTTAATCTACATCATTAGTCACTGAACTTTAAGAATATTTTCGTTTTGGTCATTTAAATTATAAAAAATTCAATAATAACACTAAATCTTTCAAATCGTTTTTTAGTTATAAATGGGAGCTTTGGATTTTACGGGATTAGGTGTGTGGACATTTAATTTGTAGGCTAAAATGATGGTGTTTACAACCGTGAAGGGTTGATTTGGAAGTTAGCTCATAGGTGGGTGAGGTATATATAGGGGTGATAACGAGTCAAGATGAGTCCGAGCTCGAGCCTGGCCAAGCTCAACGAGCTCGGAATTTAGAATCCGTTCGGAAATAATATTATTAGGCTCGGCTCAGCTCGACTCAAAATAGACAATTTTGTTATATTTTTCGATAAAAGATATGACCTCGTTAAAAACTATTTTCATAACTTACACCGAAAACAAAATTTAATATTGAGAAAGAGAAAAAAATCCTAATTTATTTTAGTTAATTTATTTTTAGTGGATTTCTCCTATTTTATTTTATTGCTTTTCTTTTGCTAAAAAAATTACTTTTAGTGTATATGTAGCATATATATAATTTAATTATTTCGAGCCTGTTCACGAGCTTTTCGATCCAAGCTTGGGTAGGCTCCGCTCGGCTCGTTAAGGTCTCGAGCCGAACCCGAACCCGAGTAGCTTGCGAGCCGATCAAGCTCATTATTACCCCTAAGTATATATATAAGGGTAAGATTCACTTACCTACAATATAAAATTTATAGTTTTACACGTATTTCGGATCATTAGATGGTAAAATGGATGGCTTAGATTAACACAACTTTTTAAATAATAATCTTCACATAATCCATCGTTAATCTCAATCATCCATTTTACTAATCAAACGATCAAAAAAACATGTAAAAGTTAAAAACGTTTACATCGTGTAACTGAATCCTATCTCATATATATATGAGATAGAATTCACTTACATTATGTAAAACTTAATTATTTTCACACCTTTTATGGATTGTTAGATGATGGTAATGAATAATTAATATTTTTTTCAAGTGATATTCTTTCATATTTTTACGTTAATCTCATCATCTATTTATCTTCATCCAACGGTTAAAAACATGTAAAATTTTCAAGTTTTACATAGCGTAAGAGAATTAAAATCCACCTACACACTAAGAGTTTTACACATATTTTTGAATTGTTGAATAAATTAACTCTATATTTTTTTAAATGATAGTTTTTACGTATCATACTTTTATATAAATTTAATTATTTATTTCATCACCCAACAATTAAAAAATATATAAAACTTAAAAAATTTTACATTATGTAACATATCTTATCCATATATATACACAAAAAGTGTATAGAGCAAAGGTGACATTCAATGGTATAAGATTAGGCACACTATTATTGATTAATGGCAAAGTTTGCTAGATTTTAGACCCATCGTGCTTCTCCATTGGAGTGAATCAATCGGACATAAATCGTTTATCTTTTAATTGTGTTTTTATCGATGTCTTCATCTTAAATTAGTGAATTTAGGATTTAAGATTAGGGGTTCTTGTTAGGTTTAGAAAATTAGGGGTAAAATATATTTTTTAGAGTGTAGGATTTATGGTTTATGACGTAGAAAACTAGAGTTAGAGTTTATAATTCAATTTTTAAATTTTTTTAACAGCAGGCATGAAAAGAGGCACGTTAAGAGATATGAAATTTCCATTCAAATCTAACAGTTGATTTTGCCAACAATAACGAGTAGAAATCCCCTACCTCTTTATCATGCCTCCTTTATGCCTCCTATTGAAAATTTCTAAAAAACTTAATTTTAAACTTTAACCCTCATTTTCTATATCCTAGACCTTACACCCTAAAAAAATATGTCATAAATTAACCAGAACCTCTAGCTTTGAACTCTAAACCCTCTAAATTAAAATGGAGGCATAAAAGTAGGCATGAAAAAGAGGTAGACGATTTTCACCTTACAATAACATATTTAGTAGGGGTGAGCAACGAAACCGAGAAGACTAAAAAACCGATCCGAACCGTGCTATGCGGTTCGGTTCAGGTTTACATATTACGGTTCGGTTTAAAATTCAAATTTTACAATTCGGTTCGGTTTCGGGTTTTCCATTTGGAACTCGTTTATTCCATATCAACTCGAATTAAAGAAAAAACACTATTACTCATACAAATATGTTTTAAAGATAGTCTCCTGAATATTTGGATTTATTTTTTAAATTGGTCTCTTGAAATATTTAGATATGATTTTACAATATTAAATTGATTAGATATCGTGTTTCAAATTCGAATATATTTTTATAATATTTATAATTTACGATTATTTTATGATATAAAATATTTGAGTTTGTCTTTAATCAAATAATATATTAAGCTAGATATATATGTTTAGGTTGGTGATATAGAATCATTGAGTGTATATTAATTAACTAAATATTTTTTTATGATTTATTTTCCAGATATATTATTTGTTTTGTGATTATTGATATTTTTTTATTTTTTTATTTAAAATTTTAGATTTCTCAAGGGCTCAAGACATGTGTTTTCATGTTTTTAATGGAAAAATAAATTGATATTAAAGGGTCTAATAAATATTTTATTTGTTTTGCTTACTTTTTTAAATAAAAAAACTGTTAAAATCGCGGGTTTTAACCGAACCGAACCGCAAAATTCGGTTTTTATACCATTCGGTTTCGGTTTTCTTTTTTAAAAAAACGCAGATTGCGGTTCGATTCACATTTTGATAAAAAAAACGAACCGAATACACCCCTAATATTTAGACATTGATGTATATGGTTTGATAATTTGGTGGAAATCATCTGCCTCTTTCTCATGTCTCCATTCATGCTTCTGCTTTAAATTAGAGGATTCAGGGGTTAGGGGTTGTAATTAGGATTTAGAGAATTAGGGATATGATGTATTTTTTAGGGTGTAGGGTTTAGGATTATACAAAATAAGATTTAGGGTTTAAAATTTAATTTTTTTAAAATTTTCAACGAGAGACATGGATTGAGGCATTATAAAGAGACAGATGATTTTTACCTTAATTAATTTTTTTTAAACGTATAGACATTTATATTTAAATATATTCGATTCATAATCTTCAAAATATTGAAATTACAAAAATATCAATGAATTAAAATTCAATCAGTATAGTTTCTTATAAGTTTCCCATGAAACAAACAAACTCACAATCCTGAGACAGATTTGATATTGATTGCAGGAGGTGTTGGAACAAAAGCTTCATTGTTATCAGTCCTATTATGGCGTCTACCCCAAACTTTCAACATACCCCTCCATTTACACCTGTTGTCAATACACTTGTCTAGACGCTTATCTTCAACTTTGATTCTCCAATGTTCATCTCCGAAGTTCGATTTCTCGGCTTGCCTTCGATCGTACTCGAGTTGCGCCTTTTGCATCGATGGTAACAAGCAGAATTGTTGCAGTACATCAGGCATTGAATCATGGACATTCCACCACCTTCGATGTGCGACGTCGCTAGCGAACTCCTGCATTATGTCCACATTCCAGTTGCAGTCATAGTCCTTGAAGCACATCCATGGCTTTATACCTAGGTAGTGGAGTACGTAAAGGATAGGCGGTTCGGATCCGAAGAGATGTGTTTTCTTTTGCTTGATTTCTTCCTCATCACCTATCCAGAAATGCTTGAGGAAGTTCATATGCCGTGGAATTCGGTGCCACCATGTGAAAATCTCGTTTAAGTATCCTTGATCCCCGCCGTTGTAGGACTCGAACACGTCGATGTGTTCCATCATAAGTTGGAAGGTGCAATTCGAAGGCTCGATGACCATGACACCGGAGTTAAAGAGTGTGCCGTTGTTACCTGTGGCTGATATCTCTGGCATTGCGAATAAGAAATCGATGTTTCGAAGGATAAGCATATCTGCATCGATGAATATGATCTTGTCATAATCGGTCAGTTGCCATAATCGAAACTTGCTGTAGTTCCATTCGTTGTATGCGTCTTTTTCGGCTTTTGGATTCCTGATCCTCTGAATTGTTCTCACTTTCCATCCTGCTGCCTCAAGTCCACTCCTGTGGTAAGCACTGATTGTTTCATCTACAAGTATCACAAGGTCTCGGGTCGAGCCGGACAAGCGGATGCTTTGAGCAGCAGCAATAGCTCCACACACGTATACATGAGCCGAATGGAGAATCGTCGCATATGCTTCTCGAGATGCATTCCCCAAATATATCGGCTCTGTAATTGAACAGAACATTTCAGCTTCTAAGAATCTGTATATATTCTAGCAGGATGAAGCATTTTGTTTTAAGAATGATATGTTAACTTGACCTTTGACATTAAAAGGAAGTGCAAGTTCACAAGATCCTGCAGGAAACTGAAGCTTTTCCCTCAATACATTCGAGTCCGGTTTGTATAACCAGACATTGTTTTCGTGTGCAACAAGTTCTTTGCAAGTGAACATGTTCAGAATCGGAAAACACCTCGAAACGAAAAGGATGTGCACCGGATACAAGCCCTTGGCCGATGTTGCAAGACTAGCTGCAGCTAGCTGCAAATGCAGCCTAGCAACATCCCTTGACCAATTCCCCTCATTTCTACAAGGCAACTTAACAGCAATCAGATCAAGACGTCTTTCAGGGACTTCGATCTTCGGTAAAGACGGGCAACGGGGAACTTTTTCTTCTTGCTCCTCGTCGATCCATTCCGGATACAACGAATCCCAAGTTACATTCATGTCAGCATAGTCCAAATGCAGCACAACATGGCTTGCATCCGGTATTAGGTGCTTCCAGTGACTGACTTCAGTAGTATTGAAGTTCAAAAGTCCGATGCCCTGGTAATCGTTCTGTTCGCCCATCGTCTCAATAACTTTCATAACATCGTCCCAGTCGACATCAACATCCGATACATATCGAGAATCCGCTCCTCCCCATATCCACCTCTTTATATACCTTTCATCAAATCATCATGTCAAAACTGTTTCAGACATCAGTAGCCCAAGAAATAAGGTACAGGAAAGTAAGCCGGGAACACGTACCGAGATCTCGCGGCCGATAGACGGTCGGTTTTATAGGCATCGGGAGAGTTCGAAAGTGATACAAAAGTGCCACAAACAATGACAATCAAAACAAGTTTGAAAAGAGGATGCTTGCAGAATAAGTTTCGATCATGGAAAGGCTTCCCAAAACCTTTAACTCTATTCTTATTTAACCTTCTTTTGTATAAGGCCTCACTGCAATAATTGTAATTAAAAATAAAATGATAATAATAATAATAATAATAATAATAATAAACGAATTATTACTATCAATTAAGCAATAATAACAATAAAATTTTTATATTTAAAACCTTACTTCCAACTCAAGCAAAGATCTAACATCACTTATCAACATCTTAACTACCAAGCAATGATTTTAACATTTGTTGATCAAACAAATTAATCGACTTTGTTCGGGTTCCGGGGTGCACGACGCTTCATCGACTTCTCCCGAAAGAGTCGGAACAGTTGTAATAATATAAGAAGATTAAGATTTTGGATCCAATCATATTGTCTTGCTCTGTAAGAAGGGTTCTGCTGAAACTGGAAATTTCAAGCAATGAAAGAAAGCAACTCACATCGAAGCCGATAATCGATGTCTAGTGTCGACAGAACCGGGCGAGTTTCCTCCCATGATCCCTCTCATTTCTCCGAGCTGTTAATCCGCAGCAAATTTCATGCATGCAACATCTGGTAATCACGAGAAAATCATCGTATATAAGCGAAAAACGATGTCAGAAACAATGTCGAGAGACGCATAGGGAGAAAGGAACAAGTAAACCTATGGTATTAGGCAATGGAGGGGCGGAAGCTGGTAGGCGTAGGCTTGAAAAATCTTCAGACAGGCAATATAAGACTAAGTGAGTAACGTCCATTTGAATTTTTCTTGTCTTATTTTTACTCCATATGTAATCATTCACTTCATTTTTGATTTCTTACCAAACATTTTCTTGTCCAAATTGATACATCATGCACAAAGTCTGTTCTGAGATAAAGAAGGTGGGAGGTTCCTTGTTTGATGGAGGTCTTGCACCCAATTTGGCTCATTCTGTCTATTAGAAGTATATATGGTGTTAAAAAATATCCTATTGGATCGATCTTATCTGATTATCTGTTGATCTAACTTGAAAATCCGAATATCTGATTCAAGTTTTATTTCTAATCCGATTTTAAATTTTTCGTAACGGATATGGATCGTAATATTTCAAGTTTTGGATCATTCAAAAATCTGAAATTTTAATTTTTGAATATTGTTTTTTATTTTTAATAATTTGATTTTTGTTATATTCAAAAATTAAAACAATGAAATTTTTATAGATATGAATCTTGTTATATTTAATCATTTGTTGTTTATTGTATTTGAAATTTTCGTAAATATAACCTATAAATTCAAAAAATAACTAAATTAAAATATATTTTTAGATAATCAGATATCTGAAAATCTAATCCAATTATTTAATTATCCAAAAAGTTAGATATGCAAAAAGAAGTGAATCAGATATGAATCATTATATTGTCAATTTAAAAACCTGAATATCTAAAAAAATTAGATCGAATCGGGTTCAATATCCGACAATAAACCCCCTAAATTTAGAAAAGTGGTGCTAGGGACCAGTTGCACCTTATAAAATATTTAAATTCTCATATATTTTAAAAGTTTTTTTATATCTTGTATCCAATTTCTCTTATAATTATTACACATTAATTCTATATTTAATACAAAATATTAAATATATATATATATTAAGAGTTAAATATGACAACTAAAAAATAAAATTTATTTGTCAATTAATTTGAACAATAAAGAAGAAGGTTTGCTTGGTTTCCAAGTTACGCCGGCTAGCTCAAGTGGTTGGAGTCGAAGACATTTCGGCCGATCTTGCTTGGATCTCAAGAATCAATCTAACACATTAATATTTTCTTGTTAACTTTTCTATTCTTAGAATTTTATTTTGTCTAATTCGGATTAATATGCGTTACACACTAATTTTATTTTTGATATTTTAAAATTTTTTACGTACATAAAATCGAGACCTACTTAAATAAAGACAATTTGCCACAATATAATATATAATTATTCTTTTCATTATATATTTAAATTTAAATTTAAGATTTAATTTAAATTAATTGTAAAATTTTGAAGAAAAAAAATGAGTATGAATTTGAATTTTGTGTACATAAATTTATTTTCAAAATCTATTTGTTGTATATAAATATTAGGGATGGTAAACAAAATTCACTTACATATTTCGATTTTATAAGGTCGATTTTTTATAAAATTTAAATTTTATATCAAGTTTTATTTTAAGATCGATCAGATCAAGTTTGAGTTTAAAAAAACTTGCTCTGTGATTATTAAGAAAATACATTTTTATGTATCTGTATATAGAGTATGCTCTGATAAAATATATAGAGAGAGATAAATATTGACATATAGGTACGAAATTACGGGATTAAATTAAATTTCTTTAAGTTTATGTCATTAAATTGAATAAATCAATATTTTATTTTGATTATTTTTTAATTTTGACAAAAAAATATGTAGAAAATGAAAATTATATTCAATTACAATCAATTAAAGTTTTGTGTCAAATTAAAATATTTTTAAACTCTGATTAATTTCGGATTGAACTAAAAATAAGATTAGATAATAGAAATAGACCCATTTAGGAATATGTTAAGCTTAAATTAGAGCACAAACCATCTATCTTTATCGGTTAAAAGAACGATTATTATTCCTGAAGATCACGGGTTCGAGCATTAGTATTGTAGCTAAATAAAAAAAAGTTTAAATTAGATTCTTTTAAAAAAATTAAGAATTTTGACTCGACTTGATTTGATCATGATGAGTTTTTTATTTAAAAAATCAAGTTTAGATTGGATCAAATCGGGTAATTTGAAAAATAAAGTTGGGTCGGGTTTAAGGTAAACAATTTCTGATCTGACTCGACCTAATATATTTATATACTTTTATCATATTTTTATATATAATATTTAATATTTTTATTAATTTTTTGGGTTTAGGTTAGGTTTAGTCAGTTTTTTATTAATTTATCAGGATCGAATTAGGGTTTGTTTATAAGTTTTATTATTTTAGGTCAAGCCAGGAATACATAATATATTAAAGTCGGGTCGGAATGAATATTTTAGTTTTTGGGGCAACCAAAAACCCGCCCAATCTAACCCGTTATCATCCCTAACCCTAGTCACTTCTTTTCTTTTTTTTCTAAGTTCCGCCATTATTAGTTCTTTACTATTTGAACCTTTAGTTTTACTTAAGGGACCTAATTGTGATAAAATTTGAAATAAAAGTTTGAAGGGATTATCTTATTTTTTAAAAAGTTGGAGATTTAAAAAAGTATTTAAAAATGAGGGTTTAACCAAATTTTTTTATTAATTTTGAGAAATTTAACAAACATATTTAAAAAATTAAGAGAGAATTTTATTAAAAATATTCAAAATCTTGAAGCTTAATATGATTTTTTAAAAATATTGAGGGGTCAAATTAAAATGTTCATTAATTTTTTTATATTATAAAATGATCACTAAATTTTGTATTAAATTAATATAAAATAAAAGTTTAGTGACTAAAAAAATATTTTAGCTTAATTTAGTGACCTATTATGTAATTTAACCAAAATTTATAATAAATTTCAGTTAATTCGGCTAATTAACCGAAATAATTTTGATTCGGTTAATTCGGTTAAAGAAAATTTGGTTCGGTTAACGGTTAAAATTTTAAAAATTTCGGTTAATCGGTTTTGGTTAATTCGGTTCGGCCACCGAACGAATTAACTGAATGCTCACCCCTAGAATAAAATGGAATGGTATAGGGGGAAATGCCAAAATGACTAGGGCGTATATTCAGCTAATTCGATCGGAGATTGAATAGAATCAATCATAATTGAATTAACTAAAATTTTTGAAATTTTAATTATTAACAAAATCGAATTATCTATAACTGAATTAACTTAACCGAAATTATTTCGGTTAATTCAATCGATTTTCAAATTAACCAAAATTTCTAACAAATTTTAGATAAATTACATAATAAGTCATTAAATTATGCTAAAATAATCTTTTTAGTCACTAAACTTTAATTTTATACTAATTTGATAAAAATTTAATTTCCATTTTAAAATATATGAAAAAATTAATGATAATTTTATAATTTTTAAAGTTAAATGACTATATATATATATATAATATTTAGTATATAATAATTTCAATTAATTCGATTAATTTTGAATCAAACTAATAGATAAATAAATTTCTTTAAAAATTAATCATTAATCAAATTTATCTAAAATTAACTTATTAATATTTGAAAAAATAATATCAATTTGGAACATATCAAAAGTAAAATAATATCAAAAATATTTGAAAGTATATAAGGGTTGAATAAAATAATGAAAAATTAATAATTATATGATTAGTGGGTTGAAGTACTAAATTATTTAAATAAGGTTAAAATTTTAAATTTTAATATTATAAACAAAGTAAATTAAGTTGAGAGCGTGGTTGTTATAATAAGTTTGTATAGTATCTAAAAGTGATAAATGGATCATTTGGGTTAAGTCACTTCAAGTTCAGTCTTCTTTTAGTTTAAGTTCGATTTGGGTCGGATCAGGTTTGATTCATTTTTGGTTTGGGCCTATATTATTTTGAATCGGGTTGGATCAGTTGATTTTTGGGTCGATCAATTTTGAATTGGTTGATTTTTAGGTTGAATCAATATCATACTGGTTGCTTTTTCGAGTCAGATTAATATCAGATCTGACAGTTTTTAATTTGAGTCAATATATAAATATGATCTTTTAAGATAGAAAAAATGATATTAAAATATTACTAAAGGTAATTGTTAATTAGTGATAAAACACAAAATAAATTAGGGTAAATTAATTCGATTTTGATTCGAATTCGGGTTAAGTTAGAGCATCATGTTCTGATTTATACTAAGTTTTAATTAGAATAAATCAATTCGGATTTTAAATTTTAAAATAAATTTTACCAAATTTAATATTTTTTTTATGTGAATTAATCTATCAATAAATTAAGTATTATACTTAAACTAAAAAATAAAATAAATGAGCGGTATGTTTGTTTATAAGCAAATGGACCATAGCAATGGCTGCCCCTACCACTCATTTCCCACTCAAAGCATCTAATTCCACTATCTTTCACTTCCATGGAAATACGTTATTCTGACCCAACATATACTTCATTTAGTATACTAGATATCAGAAACGGAGTTAGGATTTGAGGTTAAGGGGATAAAACATAAATATTTAAAAGTAGGAGGATAAATTCATAAAAAATAATTTTTAAAAAATTTAAATAGAGGATAAAAGTGGGAAAAAATCGAAGGTGGGAACGATTGTCTCTCCCCACCTCTTAGTAGTTCCGTCCCTACTAGACAAATAATTATTAAGTATTTATTTTTGTTTGGGTAAAACTACGTATGAAGAACAAGCAGGACATAGTTAAGATTTAGAATAGGGTAAAATATAAATATTTAAAAACGGGATAAATTCATAAAAAAATATTTTAAAAAAATTAAATAAAATGTCAAAAAATTTCTTCAGGACGAGGACGAGTTCTCCTCCCTCTCATGTACCTTTGTCCCTGAGAACAAGGACAAATAATGAATTTTCAAACCAATTTTAAAAAATAATTCAGATATATTATTAAGTAGAAAGAAAGCGTATGATTTAGATGACATTAAAGACATGTTAATACAATTCTTCTCTATCAGGGACGAAATTATTATTCGTTTTTCTTTAACCTAAAAAATTATACTTTTACTTTGATTATTCTATATAAATTATTTTAAAATTTAATTTATTTTTAAATTTTTTTCGTTCTAAAATATTTATATTTTATCTTTAACCTCAAATAAAGGTTTATCTATGCTCTTAACCAATTATGTGAGTGGCTAATCAACCAGCTAGGATGTTGGGTTTAATAAGATGGTGATTGAGTAAAATCAGGTCAAGTCAAAGAAATTTTAAGTTAGTCAAAATTAAAGAACCATATTTTATAATTTAAATTTTATTTAAAAAATTTACAGTTGAATTATTCAAGTAATATCTCTTCAAGTTTAATCATATACATTTACAATATTACGACACAAATTTGTTATAATTTAAACAATTTCCTATAATCTTATAATAATACAATATATTCTTCATATTTTTTTTATTTGTGAAATATATATTAGCTAGAATGAAAAGATTCAATTTAAACATAAAAATTAATCGATTCTTTACTGAAAATATCAAATTATTTAAATTTTTAATTCATAATCTAAATTTTATTTGAATTTTTGTTTTAAAACGAGTCGAGTTTTACGTCCCACGAAACTTGGTTTGTACCAAACCAGATGGGTCACTCATGACAATGAAATGTTGGTCTGACTCATATAATGGAGGTTCCATCATGGACCAAAGTTTGGAATCTTTAACGTAATTTATATGCCAAAGAGTTGGAAATTTGTTGGCCTCAGACATAATCTATGTCATCACCAACATATATATTTCAAACATGTCTCTCATTGATTCTTTACTTGGTAAGAAGAGGAGATTTCGATTCGAATATGGAATCGGAGTCGAATATCAAAATTAAAATAAATTAAAATTTATGAGTCTAAAAGAATAAAATTATTGTCAATAAACCCCTCCCATTTGCCATCCATTTCAACATGACCTAATCTATTCCTCCTTGGGATTGATATGTTCCATCACCCTTGTCTTTGTCCCCCCACTCACAAAAACCCAATGGACTCTTTTCCTTGTCTTCAGATGCATTTCCCACACTAAGAAAAAAGGTCACATAAGATATGTACACTTTGACAGAACATTACCAGACCAATCAGTCAAGTTCCCACTGAATTAGGAGCAAGAAATTCTACAAGAATGTTAATAATTATCTAGTCTAATGAAATAAAAATATTAGATTTTTTAAATAAAGTTAGAAATTTAAATTCTGATATCAAAAATGAAATATTTGAGTTTAGATTATTTTCATCGTAAATAAAATTTTATGATATTGACCTGAATTTGCCAATAAATGGGTTAGATACAAGTAGGGGTGATAACGAGCTGAGTCGAGTCCGAACCTAGTCAAGTTTGGCTCAAAAATAGTGTTATTGGGCTCGGGGAGCTCGAAAGTTCAAGTTCAGGCTCGACTCGAAAACAATATTATTGGGCTCGACTCGGGTTCGAAGCTCGTGGGGCTCAATTCGGCTCAAAATAGACAATTTTTTATATATTTTTTTATAAAAGTTAGGACCTTGTTAAAAATCTTTTTCATAATCAACACCGAAAACGAAATTCAATATTAAGAAAGGAAAAAATATTCAATTTATTTTAGTTAATTTATTTTAGTGAATTTCTCCTATTTTATTTTTTTATTGTTGTTGAGACTGTTCACGAGTTTTTCGAGCCCAGCTTGGGTAGGCTCAGTTTTGTTCGTTAAGGTCTCGACTCTCGAGCCGAACCCAAGCCCGAGCCGAACTCACTCGAGCAAGCTTTAAAGAGCCGAGTCCGAGTAACTCGTGAGGCGGTCAGGCTCATTATCACACCTAGATACAAGTGATTAAAGTAAATTGATGAAAATTTAAATATAAATGATTAACTTTAACAAATTTTTTAAATTTAAAAAGTAATACAATATAAATATTTCCACACTAAAATATTATTATATAAAAATGTGATATATTTGTAAGGAAGATATATGTTTGTAACAATATGTTAATTGAATGATTTATTTATAAAAATATGTTCAATAACTTTTAAAAGCAAAATGACTTGTTTATTATAAAACATATAATTAACTAACATTGAGTGCAATTAACCACCCCACACACATACATACATACATAATAGGAATTATAATCTACTTATACCAAATAAATGTCATTTAATTTTACATTTTTTTTACACGAACTATTTTGTTTCAGTGTTAAAGAACGATTGTTGTTTCTAGAGATCACAGATTCGAACATTAATATTGTACCATAGTGATTGAGTGATCAATGTTTGATGATTGAGAGTATATTTTAAAACCTATATTATAATAATTATTATAATTAATTTAAAAAATAAAAAAAATTACATACTTTTAGAGGATAAACAAATGATTAAGATTATTTTTTATTTTTATTTATATATATAAATATATGAGATTATTTTTTTATTTTTACTATATCTTAATTTAATCTCAACTATTTGTTTTAATAAATTTTTATACTATATAAACAGATCATAGATAGGATAATCTATACCACTAGGCCACCCACCATCCCATGTAACTTGACTTTCATGTCAGCGAGCATTTACTGCTACAGAGCAGACAAGAGCCAGGCATTGGCTCAGTACTCACTACTCAGATTTGCACGAACAAACAATCAAAATCCCAATCAGAAAAATAAAATCAATTTCTATTTCAATATTCCACGAACAAAATTGGGTAATCGACAAAGTAATCAACAGGGCATAATATGCGTAGTCTGGGTATCATAACTTGACAAACAGGACTTAGAAGTTACCCGGAAAATTTTGAGCAAATCGGATGACATTTGCCGGATCGGCGATGAACAATCGCTCTGCATCAGCAACAAGAACTTGGTCATCCCGTTGCTACTACTCACCACCGCTTCCTGCGCTTTCTCCTCTCTGAACAAACAACAAATGCTCCAAAGTATAGTCACCGAATGCTCTGTCGATTTGTTCGATACTTTCAACACTTTCTGCACAATCGCCTGTAACAATATCGAATCATGCCGGATCTCCGATCTCCCTTCTTTGGTAAACGATAAAGTTTCAAGCAGTTTTAGTGATTTCTCGATGATCGAAACGCTAGTGTTTGGATCGGATAAGAGGTTCTTTAGGTTTGGAATGATTCGGTATTGGATTAGTTTGGTTTTGACTCGTTTAGGCTTTATGATTGCGATCAAACAGGATAAGCTTGCCTCGATCAATCTTTGATCCTTCTCTTTGTTTAATGAGTTCACTAATTCGAGCAATAATCCATCTGTTTCGGCTATTTTTAGCTTGGATTCTCCATCGATCGCTGTGGACTCCAGTAATCGAAGCGATTGAATCTGCGAATCCGGAGTTCCTCGTTGTAGAACGAGAAGGATTGTTGACAAGCAATTTGATTCCAGCAACGGCTTCTTGTCCAGAATTTTGGATTGTATCAAATCCAAAATCCTAACAATTTGTTCTATTAATTTGATCTCCGATTCCGCATTCCTCATGAAATCAAACACCGCGTTCAAAAACCCGTCCGTTCTTGCGAGGAATTCGCGGTTCTCCTCCGATTCTCTCGCGAAACAAGTGATCTTCGTTAACGATGAAAAACAATTGTTATCAAGCTGTTTGACCAAGAGTTTAACCTGATCTTGAGAAGGAACAACGGCAGAGCCGGGAGACACCAGTTCGGCGTCGATTTGACGGCGAGCGACGGAGTCGGACCAGATCTGAATGAGTCGTTGTAAATTCCGATTCGGAACGATTTCTTTGCTTTGAAGAACTTGCATCGTGGCCGGACACGTGTTATTTCCGCTGTCTAGCCACCGTTGGATGCTGGCTCGATCGTAAGTTACGCCTGTGCACAAGCTCACTGGGGATTTCATCACATCCAATGATATCGGACACCGAAAAAGACTTGGAACCGTAATGTACAAATCATCCCTTCCCATTGTTTCTTCTTCTTTTACACGTTTGGCCGGCGAGAAATTGAGAGATAGAAAGGAAAATTCAGAGAGAAAGTGCAAGAAAATCAAAAAGAAAAGAGCAGTGGGAGGTGGTAGAGGAAGAGTGAGATGCAGGTTTAAAGAAAGAGAGAGAAAATTAGTCAAAGGTTTACTGACGTCATAAATTACTTCTTAGTATTAAATACAAAACTAGTCCCCAAACGTTAGGTTTATATCATTCTAATACCTAAAGTTTTAATATATAACAATTTGATCATTAGTAATGACAAGTATCATAGTGAATTGATCATCCTATAGAATTTTATTAGTTATCTTAATTATTTATAAAAATGAAATATTAATGTTTTTTCTTGAATTACTAAAGACTCGTGTTTTGTATCAACATGGTTGGTCTAAGTGGTAAGCAGCTTGGTTCCGCTTAAGCAAGTCTCAGGTTTGAGACGTTGTGTACGCAGAAAATCCCTGGTGGGAGACTCACCCACCAAGGCTAGGTGTGCGACGCGGGTCGGTCTGGATTAGTCAGGGCTTGACTTTGAAACCAGAAGAGCAATAAAAAAAAGACTCGTGTTTTGTCATGTCCAAATATCTTGTCTTCTTAAATATCATAAGTAACAATTTTACTTGAGTCTTAAACGAATCGATAACTGGGTAGGAGAAGATCGACAACGTATGCATCTATCGCATCAGGTTAGAGGTTTGATCTGATGGTTGATGTTGATTTATAAACAATCGACTTTGATACATATTTATTTAAATTTTGTTGTGAATGTACGAGAATTTTAAATCTAAACCCTCAAAATTCTAATAATTTCCAAGGTTGCATATATATAAAAGTCTAAAATTGAAATTCTAATGCTCATTATTAATAAAACGAGGTCAATATGATATATTGATAAAGTTTGAGGACCATTCATACAATTAATTCCTTTTACAAAATATTCTTCTTATTTTTATGGTTTTCGCTCGATTTGAGTTGGCAGTCAAAGGGAATCTTTAAGGGCGTGTGGTTACGATTTTGATATTTAAAATATTAGCCGTTGGATGAATGTCATACATGACGTCAATGAAAATATGAACGGTCGTGATTAAACTGATGAGAAATAAATGCGTAAAATGAGGAATGGGTAAGGGACCCACTGGAGTGGTTCGGTCAGTCGGTCTCGATTGCATTATTTCAAAGGAGAGGAAATCGTGGACCTATGATTTGGTGGAAGCAGATTTTTAGGCTTATTTTTATTTATAATAATATATAAGGTTAAATTACAATGAAGATCATTTAATTATGAATATAATTATATTTAAGTTAATTAATTATTAAAAGTTATGTTTGGATCATTTAATTATGGATAAATAGGGCTGTAAACGAGTCGAACGAACACGAACGAGGGTGTATTCGTGTTCGTTCGTTTAATGTTAATCGAACAAATGAACGAACACAAGCATAAACGAACACAAATTTTCTTGTTCGTGTTCGTTCGTTAAAGCTTGTTCATGTTCATTTATGTTCGTTCGTTTAAATGATAAACGAACGTAAACAAACGAACATAAATGAACGTAAACGAACAGAAACAAACGAACATAAATGAACACAAATGAACATAAATAAACGAACGTAGACGAACGAACATAAATAACATATATAATATGCTAAATATTTAATATTTTGGATTAATTCGATTAATTCAACTAATTAACTGCTTTTAAACCGAATTAGTCGATAATTAAAATTAAAAAAAATCTTAATTATTAGATGAAACCTAAAATTTAACTGATTAACCAATTTTGTTTTGGTTCGATCCATTAACTTGGTTTAACAGAACAATGAACACCCCTAGCCTATAACAAGGAATTTTTAACGAGTCATAAAATAAGACTTCTCAACTCAAGTAACTCAAAATTTTTTAACTTTACTTACTTGATCTAATGCTCACCCTTAGATATATTTGAATAAATTTAAACGAAAACATAAACGAACGAACATAAATGAACATAAATGAAAACGAACAGATTATCGAACGTTCACGAACATAAATGAACGAACGAGCCCTTCATTCATGTTCGTTCTTTTAATAAATAAACGAACATAAACAAACTTCCCACCGAACGGTTCACCGAATGTTCGGTTCGTTTACAACCATATGGATAAAGTTACATTTGAGTCCCCTAATTAATAAAGTTTACGTTTCAATCACTCAATTATAATTAATGTTATATTTGGGTCACCCTTCATACTTTGAAAAAAGTTTATCAATTCATGTATTAGATTAATTAATGATTTTAAACGAAATAATTTAATGATAACGAGAATATACAAGTGATTGAAAAAAAAATCCGACTAAATTGATGTAATTTAAAATAACCCCCAGTTCACCTTACTACAAACTATTTATTTATTTATTTATTTATTTAGTGTCTTCTCAGTTTTTTAAGATTTTATTCCGATTAAAGTATCAGATATCCAAAGTTTGGATATTCAAAAATTTGGATCGGATATTCGGATATCCGAATATTCAAATATATAAATTATTTTATTTATTTATTTTTAATTTGATGGTCCTATTCATAAAAATTAGGTTTTCAAATATAACAATCAACAATTATTGAATATAACAAGATTTTTATCCATGAAAATTTTAATTTTTCATATATAACAAATAAAAATATCGAATATAACAATACTTATATCTATAAAAAATGAATATTTTGGATATCGGATAATCGGATATCCGATCTAAATGTAAAATACATATTCGTATCTGATCCGAAATTTTCGGATATTCGATCTAAATTATTCAAAAAAAAATTTAGATCGGATATCCAAAATTTTGAATCAGATCAACGAATAATCGGGTGGGATCAGTTTAATCGAATATTTTGCACACCCCTGATTATAAAAGTGTGTTATAGCATTATAAAAGTGGGCCTGATTTATTAGAACGGTGTGCATCATAGATATGGGCCTGAAGAAATAGGCCGGTGTGTGTGGTTGAGCTGTCTCATTATTAGTACAAATTTTATTTCGTATGAGTTTAAATCTCGATATAAAAATAATTCGTGAGAGACATGTTTAAGGGTTGAATTATTAGTTCAAATTTGAAATTTTATATAAAAATATATTTGAATTTTGATATTTATTAACTATTAATCGGTCAAATAATTAAAAAAAAATAAGGATAACTATATACTTGGTATCACGCCTTTACTCGTTTTTTGTTTTGGTATCTCATTTTTTTTTTCAAAATGATACATAAAATTATATTTTATTTCTATTTTGGTATCCCTCCGTTAAAAAATAAAGGTAGGTTAACTAAGAGAAAAATTACACGTGATAAATTGTCACATCATTTTCTCTATTAATCAATAAGTCAAATTTAAGGGTATTTAAAACCGGTCTAATAAGTACCCAACGACCCAATAAACTCATTATTATTATTATTATTATACACATCGACTAAAGTTATAAAAATACATATAATATACTGATAATAAAAAAATAACATGATAATCTGCGACATATGATTTTTGTTTCATAAAATAAAAATAAAAATAAGATATAAAGTCAAATGAAATTAATGATAATATCTCATTTTTTGAATTATTTGGTAAAGAAAGGGTAAAATTTATTCTTTTAATATATCTAATTCTCTGTAAAATATTTATTATTTTAGATTTTTATAATATTTATGAAAAAAATTGAAAGTTTACCGATTAATGCCACAAAAACATAAAACAAATCGATATATTAAATTGACATTAAAAAATAAAAATAAAATATTATAAAATAATTAAAATATTACTATTAAAACGAATCGATTGCACGTCTACTCGAAATGATATGATTAATTGATTATGGTCGAAAATAATTATAATGCTTCTCTCTTTTATGCTTGCAATGATAGCTTTTTATGGTGCAATAATTTACTTTAGAACAAGATATAATTAGACTCGATGAATTTGATATAATATTTAAAAATTAATTTAATTTGCTTGAACTGAGCTCTAAAATTAATTTGAATATAATAATTCAAATTTAATTAGGGGTGTGTATTCGGTTAATTTGATCGGTGGTCGAATCAAATTAACCAAAATCAAATTAATTGAAAATTTTAAAACCTTAACCGTTAATCGAACTGAAATTATTTTGGTTAATTAGTCGAATTAATCGAATTAATCAAAATTTATTATAAATTTAGGTTAAATTACATAATAGGTCACTAAATTATGCTAAAATAATTTTTAAGTCACTAAATTTTCATTTTATGCTAATTTAATAAAAAAATTAATGATCATTTTATAATATAAAAAAATAATGAACATTTTATATTTTTTAAATTTAAATAACTAAAAAATAAATATATAATATATAATATATAATAATTCGGTTAATTTAACTAATTAACTGATTTTGAACTGAAATAACCGTTATCTGAATTTACCTAAAATTAACCGATCAAATTAACCGAAACAATTTTAGTTCCATCGATTAATTCGGTTAAAACCGAATAATCCACAACTCTAAATTTAACTTTACAATTAGGGGTAAGTCCTAAGAGCGGAAGATTGGTTCTATTTTTTAAAATAATATTTGGCATATTTTTTTTAATTTTAAAAATCAAATATTAAAGACCATACAAACAATAATCGACAATTAATTATACAAAAATTTGTAACAAAGTTTAGTGATAATATAAATGATATTTATATTAGTATTTTCATGGAAATATTTTATATTTTATTTTTTTCTCAAACTATATATATTCATCACTCAAATTATTATTTTATATATTTCATGGTATGCTCGTGATTTATGGGAGAAATATACGACGAAAAGCTGCAAATTTTATTTGAAATATTTTAGTTGACGAGTCATATTTTACAACTCAAACTTTATTTAAAAAATTTTCGGTTCGAGTTGAGTTTAAAAATTCGAGTCGAGTTTTCGAATTCCTATAAATATTTAATTGTAATTATTTATCATGTTATAGTATGATTTGATTTTAATTTAAATGACTTTCCCTAATCATATAAGATATGTATATATATATATATATTTCTTTATATTTTTATTTATCAATGTATATATCATAAAAAATTGATAGACTCGTCTTAAACTTAAAAAAATAATCATTTTATTACTAAAAATTTTGAGTTATTCAAGTTATTCGAATTTCCATTTTACAACTCGAACTTTATTTAAAATTTTTCGAGTCAAGTCTATGAAATTTCGAGTCGAGTCAAAACGAGTCGAATATTTTTCGTCTCGAGTCAAGTTATTTAGTTTTTTCGAGTCGACTTTTACTCACCCCTACCTGCAGGTGATATTCTCTATTTTTTTAATATTTTTTTTAAATCTAAAAGAATAACGTCATGCGCACATGGTATTCTATTATATGCTCTACAAAAATTGACCTAAAATCTAAAATATAATTAAAGATCTTTTATATTTTAAATTTTAATTTCAGATTGGAGTGTTTTTAAAATATTCCCGATGAAAGAAAGCAACTTACCAATTCACAATAAATTAAATAAAATAATTGTGTATGAACCATTTAGTTTCAATGGTTAAAGGAACAATTGTTGTTTCTAGAGGTTATAGGTTCGAGCATTGTCATACGAACATGTTTGTGACCAGTTTGTTTAAGTGTTCATGAACATGTTCATTTTTAAGTCTTTTTAAACACGTTTATTTATTCAAAAATATTAACTAATACAATAAATAAATAAAGCAAGAAAATAAAACTTGCATTTCAACGTGAACTTATATAACATCCTTAGCAATAACAAAAATTATAGTATTCAGATAAGCGAACTGAACACACCTTTATTCATACTTATTCGTAAAATAAATTTCGATTCAAGCGGTTTTGTCTATAATATATGAAGGTTGTTAAAGAATTTAAGAGAAAATATAAACTAATATTACCTTATAATCGACTTAAAATTTATTCAGACACATAAAATACATATATTATATTGACAACCTTTTTGCAGCTTACTCATTGTTGTGTTTTGATGACCTCTAAAAAGGGGAACATTTTTAGATCCACCATCTGATTTAGCTGAGTTCGTGCCCATCCTAAATTTTTTAAATTTTACACATTTACTTTTAAAAAATTTAATTTTTATAAATTAGTCCTTAACTTTTTGTAATATTTAAAAATTGTACCCATCTTGAAATTTTGAGATTCTACGTGTTCCCACTTTCAATTATATTTCTAGATCTGTCACTGAAAACACCTTTAGATCGGATTGTAACGATCGGAATCTAATATGTTTGAGGGTTTATTAAATATTAATTCTACGTACAGTGGTGGATCCTGAAAATTTTTTGAGGGTGGGCACTTTTCACAGTGTTAAAGGGAGAACGTTACTTTCTCTTGGCGTTCTCCATTTTAAATAAATTACCTCCATAAATAATTACATTATCATCTAAGAAGTCAGCTTATTGATAAATGACCTCCGTAGGTAATTAGATAAAAATAATGGCACCAATTAATCCAGGATGAACACCAATTATATTCAGGGTGGACACTAATATATAAACTAAATATTTAACGAGTCAAATTTAAATTTCAAGGTGGGTCCGGGCCCACCTTCACCAAGCAGTACTTCCTAACTGTACTTCCTTCCATGCCTCTTGTTAAAAAATTTAAAAATTGGATTTTAAATCCTAACTCTAATTTTCTACATCTTAAACCCTAAATCTTTTACCTCAACAAATATATTCTACCCTTAATTCTTCAAATCTTAACCACAACCCTAAACCCTAAACCCATTAATTTAAAGTGAAAGCACCAATAAAGACACGATTAAGATCAGGTAAACGATTTGCACCCCCTATATATATCATAAGCTATTATCTCATACATAAACAACTAATTTTTTTTATTATTCTTCCGATTTCTAAGATTTTATCTTGATTAATCTGGATAAAAACTATTTTTTAACAAGCAGGTGATCTAATTTCATTTTAAAAACTAAAATTCTAAGTTTTAAACCTAAAAATATAAGTCGATCTCTTAATCTTTAAACTCTAAACAAAATCTCTGAAGTCTAAATTGAACTTTCTCACTATCCATGTGTAAAATATATTATATGCCCAAACACTTTAAATCAAGAGGCTGCAACTATGTGTTCTAAAACAACAGTAGCAATTCCCCTTGTAGTCGGCCATTAACTTGAAGTGGGACCAAAACAATATTGGGGTTTTCCTTAATATTGTCAAAGACCTAACCTTTGTTGTTTATATTCAGACAATCATCTTCTCGACAAGTGCTGATGTCTTCAAATCTTTCCAACCTTTTTTCCCTTTATTCGTCTTCTAAAACATAAACCCAGTGCAGCTGGTTCAGTCTAAACACATCGGTTCTGCCCATATGATTCTTATTTCTTACTTTAGTTCATTAAATCCTTTCAAAACTCAACTGTACAAGTCTACTCTTAGCTGCGCGATGGTTCAAGGCACAAGGCAGCTGGTTCTACTCCTTTGGTTCCTGTTGGTCTTCACTTCCGTCGTTCGACATTGCCGAGGTTCGAGATCAAGCACCGGCGTTTTCAAGGTTGAGCCGAAATCTCAGTTCAAAGGACACTTCTTGGGGTTCTTGACCCGACGTTTACCGATTCCAGCTTCTGGTCCTTCCAGGAAACACAATGACATAGGGTTTCAAAGTTGGAGATGCAGAGATTCAAATAGCGATTCGTTATCGTAATAATAACTATTGTATAACGGTAGTAATTTTATCTTAAATTGTTATTATAAAAAAAATAGCCATTGCAACCATCACAATAATATTTATTATGTTCGTAAATAAAGTTGGAGATCACAATAATATTTATTATATCAGTCAGTCAGAGGTGGGTAAAAAACTTGATTATCCGGTTTTGGTCTCGGACCCGGTAAGACCCGATAGATTTTTATCTGGTATTGGTTCTGGTGGGACCGGGACTGGATCCAAAATTTAGGTCTCGGTCATAATCGGGATCGAGACTGGATCTTGATTTTTTGGACCCGGTACCCGGTAGGTATCCAATAGAACCAGGACCAACATCAAGTATCCAGTATTGATTTTCTTTTGTTTATTTTTCTTATCGAACTTTCTCTTTATGTATGAATATTATGAGTATGACTAGTTTTAAAACTTTAATTTTCAAGTTTACAATGTTCTAATTTTATTATTTAATATTATTATTGGTTGTTGAAATTTTTTATTTAATTACTTAATTTTTTTAAGAATAAACTAATTGACCGGGTACTCGGTATTAAAACCGGTTTTCACCAGTAACGGGACCGGTTCCTAAAATTTAGGATCCAGTATGACCGAGATTGAATTCAATTTTCAGGAACCGGTGGTTACCAGGACCGAGACCAATTCTATTCAAATTAATCGGATACCCGGTATTGTCTACCCCTAATATCCGTAATCACTAAAATATCTTAAACAAAAATATAATCGTAGCCATAATTTAAATTCATAATAATCCTGATCAAATTTTTATTATTCTCCATTATATGGTGTTGGTGGAGATCATTTTTTTTTCTTCTTTCTTTTAATCTTCTCTTATTGAATTTTATTAGTATTATTTATAAATTTAGTTTATGTATTTTAATTTGTTTATTGTTAATTTTGTAATTTTTAACTTGAAATTTCTATAGTGACTATTTTTAATTTCAGAATTTAACTATTGTTTTTCAATCAATATTATAATTCAAAACCCGAAAATTACAAGAACTAAAAATATTAAAATATAATACTTATACTAACTACATAATTTGTGTATAAAATAGGGATTAACGATAAAATTTGATTAATTGGTTTTAGGGGTTAGTGATCTAGTTTAGGTTTATAGTTTAGGGATTTATATTTAGGGTTTAGAATTCAGAATTTAGGGTTTATTGTTTTAATTTAGGATTTAATGTTATAATTTAGCATTTGGTTAGGGATTTAGGTTTTATCTATAATCCCTAAACTCTAAATTCAAACCACAATTTCGAAATTAAAACATATAAACTAAAACCCTAAACTATAAACCTTAAATCGGATCCTTAACCCCTAAAATCAAGACGCTTATAAAAAAAATATTTTCACCGAACATGAACAAAACCTTATTCGTTCAAGAATCTCTTTATTTTTAGTTGAGTTTCAAACTAGCTTTTAGAGTCAAAAGCTGATTTGAGGCCAAAACAGCAAATCAACCTTTTTGTTTTATATCTTAATTAGTGTGTAGCGACCTTTTTAGGAGTTTTCGAAGATGGAAAACGAGAATTAATTTTGAAAGGTGTGGGGAAAAAGGTATTTGATGCTACGATTTAATCTTTTTAAAATTGTCACTAAAAATCATTAATTCTTTTAAGATTGATAAAAGTGGAGTCGCCATCAGTCACTTAGGTAGACCGGACACCATAAAAGGAAACTAGAGATTCGTTTTGAAAAAAGGGTTCGAGAGTTGGTTATGCGTGGGCAAGGATTAGCACCCCCAACATGCTCGGAAATCGGTACCAAAAAATATTTTCCTTTTGAACTTTAACTTAATTTTAAATCGGTTTCTAAATTCAAAATTAACCTTAATTAAACGAGCTTAAATTAATTAGTGAATTTAAATTAATAAGACATTTAATTAATAAGGTTAACGATACACCGGACCAAAGACTAAATCGACGTCAAATATTACTGACCGTCGCGTTAGTTTAGGGTTCGGATCTCGTACGTCACCTTTATGAATGATGCAAACATTAAAACAATGATGTCATGATCTTGGTAATTTTAATTTCTATTTACCTAGAGATGATAAGAATTAATTTAAATATTCGATTAATCTCCGATAATCCGGACGATTATTATACGAATATAAAAATTAATAAATACCTCTACTTTCTATAGTTTTAAAGTCCAAATTAATTAACAAAATTACTGATAAAAGTAAGGTCACATGAATGATAAATACAATATATGATGCACAAAAAATTAAGAGAATAAATACATACATAAATGAAAATAAAGAACAATCGAACACATATAAAAACAAAGAAACATAAATGAATGACATGATATAATCACCACTAAAATAAAACATGAATTCATAAAGACATAAACACACGATCATACATTTTATATCATTACATAAAAAAATTATAATAAAAATCCTATGATACGACGATGATAAACAAGAAATATTAAAACATTTAAACTTTAAATACAATAGAAAAGCATAAACAAATATCAACAATAAAAGGAAAATGTATACACACTAATATATATGTCTTTGAAAGACGTGCTATGGGATAAACATTTACTAAGCATATACGTACACAAATAATGATGTACAAATAGATACCATATGATCCAAAAGACATACACACTATCGGTGTTTTAAGAAACTTTAATATATAAAAAATTTAACATATATAAATGATACATAATATATAACTATATATTCATAATAAAATGATGAAACATATATTTTATTACATAATATATATTATGAAATAAGATATAATGGATATAAATAGTATAATATATGAGCAATAATATTTATATTTACAATATATAATTATATTATATAATAAATGAGTATAAAGACTATTGTCACGGGGTCAAAGTTTTGACGCAGGAACAACCACCCCGTGCGGCACCTGAGGTCTCTCACATATCCGAGGTTAAGCCTTTACCATATCGATGCTTACTGGTTTCGCCCTCCCATGGGCTCATCAGGGAAGCGGGGACAGTTCCCGACCAGTGTGGTGCGCGATCAACACGTCCATCCAAAGATAGGACGACTGCTCGGCACATACTACACCCTTAATGCTATCTCGCTCCCAAGAGTAAGCACAACCAGAAAGCATCTCGCTCGGTCCCGCGTTGTTACGACACACAGACCGTGACCAATCTCCCCCACCTGATTCATGCACGCCCTTGTGCATGGGGAGGAAACTCTTTCCCTTCTTTATATTAGCCAGGAACTAGTGTGTAATTCTCCCTCAACTCGCTCTCTAACTGGGGCCGCCCTTCGATGTTGGGCAAATGTCTACTTGCAACCACCCTATTTCCCAAGGTGTCACATTGCAGCTCGACCATCCGGAGAACTTTCGCTGCGGCTTCTTGCCTACCCGTCCTCATCTCAATCTCTTTCTAGAGGACCCACTTGCGAACACCCCCTTCTCATTAGGGTGCGAGCTTTACTTGCTCGTCCACACGACTCGCTCCGCAGCACATGGGGCGCTTGGCAAACTCAACAACTAGCACACGACCACGCTCTGATACCATCTGTCACGGGGTCAGAGTTTTGACGTAGGGACAACCACCCCGTGCAGCACCTCAGGTCTCTCACATATCCGAGGTTAAGCCTTTACCATCTCGATGCTTACTGGTTTCGCTCTCCCATGGGCTCATCAGGGAAACGGGGACACGATCAACACGTCCATCCAAAGATAGGACAACTGCTCGGCACATACTACACCTTTAATGCTATGTCGCTCCCAAGAGTTAATCACAACTAGAAAGCATCTCGCTCGGTCCCGCGTTATTACGACACACGGACCGTGACACTATACATACGGTATTATGCTTATACATATGGAAAATGAAAGTTAACGAAGACAATAGCATTAAAAGTAAATGGGATAATAAATGACATTTAGTGATAATTTTAAATGGAAAAAAAAAAAAAAGGAAAGATAAATTAATTTGATTTTTTTTAGAATCAAAATACCAACAGTGCTAAGGTAAGAGGGAATATACGATAAAAGGATATAACACGAGTAATAAACAAATATAATAATATACCATACAATAACCACAACAGATACATATGGTAAGATACACAAGATATCTGCTTAACAAGATAACATCATGTATTAATATACAATGTTTACCATAAATAAAATATTAAACCAAATAGAATTAACATAAATAAAAAACATGTATATACACATAGCTAAGTATAATATAAAATATGAGCATGAAGGTATTATAAAAATGCATAGAATATATATTATATAAATAAAATAATAATATATAAATAATATGGTAAATGAATAATAAATATGTATAATATATGACATAAATATATATTATATAATATCCCAATAATCTAGTATAATTTATAAAACAAAGGAAAAGGAAACGTAGAAAAAGACAGAAAATTAATGTTTCTTAATTATGTTTATGGGGAAATTGGAAAGGAATGGCAACATTAATGGGTGGGCAGATTTTAATTCAAATACCAAGAATTATATATTTTTTTTAAAAACAGAACCAAGACATAGGATATTAAAAGAGAAAAACTTAAATTTTAATTCCTGGCTTTTTAAATCTGTCCCGTCCTTTCTTTATTTTTCTTTTATGATATCTCTGATGTCTCCTGATTTTCAAGGATGGATATTGACTTAAATATTTTATATAATAACATAAATATTTACAATACATATATTATTTATAATATTTTTCTTTAAAATACAACGAATAAAAATAATTAAATGAAATTCATCAATCATTTAAATTGAATGTGACCTTTGAAAATGTTAGGAGTAACGTGTATGGCCATTAGAAAATAGATCACTTAACAAACCCTTAATTTCTCCGAAAATACCTTCATTGAAACTCTTTAAATTCCATCCAATTTTCATCCTTAAAGCATCATTAACAATAAATTCTTATTTCTTTGGATTAATTTGATCTTAAAAAAAATAAACAATATGACGAAGGCTTTGATCGTCGTATTGTCGTTTGTCCTGATCCTCTCGATACAGTTTATTTCAGGACAAAGTAGGCAAATCAAAGACTTCGTCAAGAACGAATTAGGTTCCGATGAAAATCTTACTATTGGGATAACATCATCGTCTGATGGAGAACTTTCTCTTGATCAAGCGGAAAAGATCAGTCAAGAGATCGAAAAAACTTTTAAAAAGAAAAGAAAGGCTGATAATCCGAACCCGGGTCTAGAGGAGGCTGAATCGACTATGGATGAAGATGATAAGGTAGCTGCGGCTTTAATAATTGCCGAAATCGAAAGTGAACAAGCAAACCAGATGGCCATGGCAATTTCCCCCGGATTCGAGTAGTTCACGGCGAACTTTTCGAACGGACAAGATGGTGGTAAACAAAGAAGATAACGTCGATACGGTGGAGGAGAAGAATTTACCGAGGGACGATGATAAACTTATTCTTAAAGATGTACTCTAATTGCATTGAGCGTTACATGCACTTGCAAGGGATAAAAATACATATAATATTAACTACGATATCACTCGTTGAAATGCATATGTTTATTGTATAGGACACATCGAAAATATCGTAATGATATATTATGTTACACCTTTTAATAAGTGTTATGGTATCATATCAAATTTAAATCGAATTATATCACGCATATATTCTGCTTTCATACATGTGCACAACCGAGAACATGCGTACACATACTTGACCCCGACGAATACGCATTTTTATTCTTCGTTATATCGATCATCGTTCGTCGCAACTTTCGGTATCCTCGCATCATATTGGGTTCGATTTTCACAAATCACACGCGACACAAATATGGTATCCTTAGAAGGGTTCTTTTTCTTTTGGTTTCATAGGAGTCGTTCTTTTTTTTTTTTTTCTAAATCGATTATTCGTGACGAAGTTTGTTTTAATATATGTTATTGATTAATGGTATTATTTTTTTTAAATTCCTGTATTCAGTTTTTATGATATGTTTTTTCTTTTAATTTTTATTTGATTTTATGATACGTTTTTTCTTTTTCTTGTGGCACGTTTCTGCCTTAAGGCATGTTTTTGCCTACCTTTGTGATAGTCTATGTTTATAGATAGTTTTCTCACGACGTTCGGTTTTGATTTGCGATTGTTGGTGAACTGTTAGTATTTTGATTCTCTTTTTTTATTTATTTATTATTGCAATCATATCTGTTTTACGAAGCAACTTGTAAGATTGTTGATTCGTTCACCATTCTTTCGATCTTGTTTTCTAATAAATTTTTTTAAAAATAAATGATTAGATTTATAAAATTGTTTTAAAATATGGCTAAATTAGTATAATATATAAATTATGAGGACCGATTTTATTATTATACCAAACACGTTAGATATTTGTTTTAATTTTAATGATGATATGATCTTGTAGAAAATTTTAATTGAATAATTAAATGATTTGAGTGATCTAGAGTTTATTTTTACCCTTGAAATTAATAATAAATTACATTGTATTACACTAAATTATTAGTCATTACCTTCATTTAAAAGTTACGATTAAGATTCAATTAAAATATTATTACAAAATTTTCAATAGACAATTAATATTAGACAGAAGTCTAACTTGTCCTGAAATAATAACTTAACCTTCAAAACATATACATTTCATCAATTTAATTTTAAATTTAAATTATTAAATAAATTTAAACTTTCATAAATTTCTTGTTCTTCATCATTTATCATTATCCCTCCTCGACGAAAAATTATATTATGAGTAAGTTTCATCACGTGTTCATAAGATCAACCATTAAAAATTACCCATTTTATCAATTTTTCCATGTCATATTTTTTTAAAGTGAATATTTAATTGAAAAAATTATTTTTAAAATGAATCAACAGTAAATATGAGTGAAGATTCACTTAAAATATATGACATGAAAAAAATGATGAGATAAATGGTTTTTAGTGGTTGGTCAATGAATGACGTGGTGAGACTTACCCAAGATATAATTTCGTAGTTAAATTTCTTTTATTTTTAAAATATTATAATTAATATTGTCAAAAAATATTTAAAATGGAATAGTAACTAAAATTAAAAGAAATAGAAAAACAAAGTCCATTTATGTAGAATTTCCCTAAAAAATCATAACAATAAATCACACATTATATTTTTTATATTTTCTTTCAAAGGTTATATGTTTATATTTATTTGTGTATTTCTTAAATTATATTAATACTTCTATAAATTGTTTATACATTATGCTTATACTATATTTTATTCAATTATGTTTATATAATATATGTTTTATATTACGTAAAAATAAATTTATATTATATAACTCTATAATCTAAACATTAAATAATATGTTAAGTTGTCCATGTAGAAGAAAAAAAAAGGTAAAAGTAAATAATTTTAATAAAAAGAAAGTTAAAATATTAAACTTAAAATAAAATATATTTTAAGACTGTAACGTCCGTTTGTAGAAATTAAAAAAATCAACCGTTAATAAACGTCCGTTTAGGTTTTAAAATGATGGACAAACGTTCGTTCACAACTAAACTGATACTTTGTGTAAACTAAACTTTAAAGCAAGTGTCTCCAAATCTGTATTCAGTACAGTTATTTCAGGCATTGGTAATGAATTAAAACGATACAGGAGACCGGAAAATAAAACGAACATTATTAATCGATGAAACGACCCGACTTAAACCGTGTTCAAATCATAGAACCTTTAATGGAAGATCAGCATATCCGAACCGAGCTTTATGTCTCTCAAAGAGATCCTGAAGAGCTGTTACAAATTGGGCATGTACTTCAAGGACCTGTCAAAACATGTAATGGAAGTTGAGCAAGTTAATGGAAAACAAGTTGCAAGGCAATCACATTGTGCCCTGGTTGATCCCTGGAGTTTTCAGCTCATTCAACTTCTTTCTGGCTCTTATTTTTTCTAAAGTATTCGAGTTCGACAGTCGCATAGATGTGTACTATATACGAGTATAGACAGACGACCTCAAAAAAAATGACCATACCATGTCAAGCACATATACGTATCTAACATTCGAAACGAGTCTAAGAAACATATATTGATCCTTGTTCTTTGGTATCATTTACTCACTAAACAACATCTTGAATTAAGAATTTGCATATAGTAGGGAGTTATTCAGTTTCATCAATCAAAGGCAATGGAAGACTGTACAACAGTAGCAAACTCAACAATGAAGCATTATAAGAAAATACCTCTTCGTTGGTAGGTTGGGGATTTTTCTTCAAGTAAATAGGTTTCCCGACCACCACGTGCATCGGATGTTGATACGGTACCGGTGTTCTGCAAATGAAACAAAGGAACATCATGTTCAAACTTCAAATTTATTGATTTCAAACAGCTCCTGATGAACACATTGTAGAATACATCCAAAGACTATTCTATTGTCTTGAGTATAATCTAGGATAAAGAAGTTACTATATTCAAAAGTAACATAAAAGGGTCCTAATCGGGGATGGAACTAGGATAAAATTTCAAGGGATCAAATATGAATAGTAATAAAATGAGATGTCAGGATCTAATTATTAAACCCAACAATTTAAATTTTAAAAATTAGAGTTCGGGGTCTAATTGTTTAATTTCAAAATTGACAAGACCTAAGAAGTATTTAAACAGAAGAAAATAAGAGGCCAAGACTTATTTAACTACTTTCAAAAGTGACAAGGACTTAAGAAGTATTTAAACCGGGAAAAATATGGATCAATGCTTAATTTGCCTAGTTTTAAAATAACAAGGACCTAAAAGCAATTGAGCACACAAAAAAATTAATGGTAAAAATTCCATTACACCCTCCATCCAAGTACTTCCGTCTGCTTATCTAAACCCTATTGAGCAAAAAATTCAAAATGATTTAATCAAAAAAAATCAAATGATAACTTATACAATAGTTTGGTTCATACCCAAAAGCTCCCCAAAATAGCATGGGGACGAATTTGATAGCTCTTGAAAGCTGCAGGATAAACTTGCCACTTGGTTTCCACCACTTGTATGCATATGACTGGTGAAGAAGTAAGAAAGAATCAATGAAGTTAGATGGTTTGATCCAGAAACCATAATAATTAAGGATGGACCAAGTGAGTTGGAGAGGACAGTTATATTTATTATTAAAATTTATTATCGTCCTTAAAATCTTATAAATTTTACCTTTTAAATTTTATAAGTTATACTTCTAACATAAAATCTTAGATTCATTTATCCTATAATTGTTTCAGTTAAGGTGCATGAAAAAAGTGACGAATCCTGTGGTAGGAAAACGCTGAAATCAATGAATTTTGGAGGTGCAAACAAGAAAGAAAACAGATTTTAAACAACAATGGCTTACCTGACCAAAGGCGAAAACCGGGACCAGGGGACACCCCATTTCCATAGCTATCCGAACAAATCCTCTTCGTGACTTAAGGAATGCAACCTGAAATTCCAGAAATAAACTAAGACCGAAAAAACCAAGATCCAAAATTAAAACCCATTGCAAGTCCTGGGTGTTGGAGAAAACTGGGTTTGATGAACCCGCTATGTTGGAAGCACAGAGGGATCGCTTAAAACAAGTTTAGCAAACAAGAAACAAGAACAGAGTTGATAGAAGAATGTAACCTCAGAGTCATGCTGCATGAGGAATGTCTCTTGGACTCCACCAGCCACTACAATACAACTATAACCAGCTTCCAACAGGGAACAGAAGTTCTTCCTTGTGGCTGGTGAAGCACCCAACCATGTCCATAAATGCCTCAAGAACGGAGTGTAGAACACCTATACTCATTCATGTGTACCACCAACCAAGTTATGACCAAAGGAAAAGTGAGTAACAGAAAGTTTGGGAGAGTAAAATTGTCCTTACAGGGCTTGAAGTAAGGCATTTCAGCTTGGGAAGAGGCATGAAACCTGTACGTTCAGCCAGCGTAACAACTCCGATGGGCAACACCGAGTGTGGCTCGTAACCAAAAACTGCAGCATTCTCAAGCTAAACATCAATTATTTCCTCGAGCAAAATAAAAAACAGATTAAAAGAAAGAACGAAAGAGACCGTAAGCTCGATCGGGCTGGAAGTCGTTGATGTCCTCAACGTGGAGAGTGGTTGGAAAATAACTGGCCATATGCCTACACACATACCTGCTCATTCCCATCGTACATAATTCGTTAAGCTTAAAATTGATGGAAAAAAGAGCAGATTAAAGCAATGATAAAGGTTACCTCGCCACTCTCAATCCAAATTTACTGTTCTCATTGATTGGAAGAACGACGAATCCCGCCATGATTCCAACTACCCTACCAATATCGAAACAAAGAAATACATGAATTCCTGCAATTTCAAAAGATTACAGTAATATAAACTTAAAAAAAGCTTAAAGTGTACGAACAAAAGGAATTTGGAGAACGGAAGGAAGAGAAGTGAGAAAAGGAGGACGGAGACGTTGAAATGCATAGATCCAATCCACAACGCACAGGCTAAAACGCCGTGCAGAATATTCGACGGGAACTCATTTCTTCCACTGAACTGCCGATATCCAGATCCAGGCGTAAACTTCTGTTTCTCCACCGTAACTTCCGCCATCTTCCGACGCCGATGACCCAATCGCCGACGATTTTGAACTCTGAACTACTCTGTATTCTGGTTTCACTAACACCTCATATTACAGACGACACTACGTTGTATTTCCTCTTAAATTTATTTTACGAGGTGCGGTAGTTTCTACAACCTTCCCCAATGCCTAAAGCTAGATTTTAGGAAAAAATAATTTTAGGTGAAATATGCCAAATGCCACTTAGTTATGCTTAAATAAATTTTTTAGCCATTAATTTTTAAAATATTATAAAATAGTCATTAAATTTCTAAAAAATTACTATAAAATTATCACTTCAACATGAAAAATATGATAAATTTACTTAATGGTTAATATCTCTTTTAACCCTCGATTCTAATTAAAATGGCAAAATAACTTATTATTAATCGAATAATATAGTTTGTCTTTTATCTTTTAGTATTTTAAGCACTAAAGTGATCAAAATTGTAAAACATTAAAAATTATTTAAAATTAAAATAAAAAAAATAATAGGTTCTGAACAAACGTAATAGGAGCGGTCGCACAAGATCTCGAAAGAAAGAGACTGAAAAAATATAAAAATAAATTATTTTTTATTAAAAATATAAATATATATAATTATGTGTATATATAATAGTTATCTAAAACTTTAAACATAAAAAATATCATTTTTTAAATGAAAAACTGACATTTATTTTTTAGATGTTTAATATTTATTGTTGCTTAAAAGGATAATTTAATAATATTTTTTTATTAAAATATTTTTTAAATAAAAAACTTATATATTATTGAATAAATTGTACAAGAGTCTAAAATTTTTGAAAATAATAGTGTTATTAAAAAAAAAATCTTGTTTTAATAAAATGCATAAAATTCTTAAAATTTCTGAACCGTCTCTAAAAATAAGTTCATAACAAAAATAATAAAATATATAAATTTAAATTAAAAAATTAAAAATTAAAATATCAAACAAACAAAATACATTCAATAAACTACAAAATATAATAAAACTGAACCACTAAAAAAATAAAAATATATATATTATTTTTATTCCACTATATGCTTCGAGATTGAAGTAGATTACATTTTAAATATTAAAATAATATAAAAATCTTTCAATATTTTTGTTTTTCCTCTTTATGAGTGTAATTAAATCTAATATATATAACTGTTTGATTAAATTAATATCTTGAATTATGTGGACATAATTCAGTCTGAAATAAATAAATAAATAAAATTCATATAAATCCAAAATTAATGGTAAATAAAATGGCTTTGGGGTGTGGTCCAAATAAAATACCATGCATAAGAAGACCAATTATAATATTCTTTTGGGCATGGGGTTAATTATTTTATTAAAATCAAATTAATTAATTAATTAAGATTTATTTTGACTAATCATTTGATTAATTAGATTAAATCTAGACTCGTTAATTAAAATATTAAGAGACCTATTAGCAAAACTAAAATAATTTGTAACCAAAATGAAAAAAAATACACAAATTAATTCCATATAACTAAAAAATAAGGCTTTTAAAAATTAATTTTGTTTTATTTATTGAAATTTTATTTAATATTATTATAATAATATTTTTAATTATATTTCATTTCAATTTCTTAATATTTATTTTTAGTTTTAGTTTGAAAATCTAGATATCAAACATATTTTCACTATTTTTATTTCATAAAACAAATTTTTATCTCTATTAATTAAGTATATTTTTCCCTCGTTTAAGGAAAATTCTTAAAAATGTTTTTTTGGAAATATTTCCAAAACTGGGGAATATTATTTCCCGAAATATTAAAAATTCTACAGTAGATTTAAAGGCTAAAACAGAAGGTGCCTTGAACAGTAATTTTCATTATCAAAGGGTAAAGATGAGCCTTTTGGCTCCATCTTTCCATTATCAAACAGGTTTGTCTCTTTAATAATAAAATTATTGTTCAAAGACGGTATCTTCTGATTTAGCCTTTAAATTCACTGTAGAATTCACAATATTTCGAAAAATAATTTTTCCCGTCAATAATTTTAGAAATATTTCCTCCATCAACAATATTTTCAAGAATTTCCCATTTAAAAAACTGGAATTAGAAATTATTTTCTGAAAATGAAAATAAATATTATTTTTAAAATATTATAATATATATATATATAACTGTAGTGTGTGATCCTAATTCTATACCATGCATGACGAGACAATTATACTATCAAAAAGTCAAAAATATACTTTTCATACCATACATAAGAAGACAAATATAATACAAAAAAATATTAAGTTTGAAATACACTACTTGAAAAATAATCCGAAATATATTTATTTATATGATTTATAATTTATAAGTTAAAGAAAATATGATTACTTAAATATGTTAAAATATTTTTTTTATTTTTTTACAATTATTTTAATTATTTTATAATATAAAATAATTGTTTTATACTTAAAATAGTAAAATAACTTGAAAATGCTACCTGAAAATATAATTTTTTATTTATTTGCAAAATTATTTTTAATACATATTTGTAAAAAATTATTAAAGGTTACAAAATAAAATTATTTTATTAAAATAAAAAAAATCTCAATTTAAAACTAGTAAAAAAATAAAAGTTTATATTTTGATACACCGTAAAAAAATTCACAGTCAGTTCTTTAAAATTTAAAATTTAAAATCCTAACTTTAACACAATAAATTTAAAATCTTAAACTATAAGTTCTAACTCTTAAATTTATACCGTAGGACCTAAACCTAACTCTAAACCTTATATTAAATTTTTAGTACGAGTTATTTTGCCTCAGTGATTAAGGGAATGGTTGTTGTTCCTGAAGGTTACGGGTTTAAACACCAATATTTACGGCATAATGTTTAAGGGGTCAATATCTAATAGTTGAGACTATATTCTAGAACAGATACTACTTGTACTCACTGTAACTGATTCAAAAAATAAATTAAACTTTTAATTAGGGGTGAGTATTCGATAAAATAAAGTCAAGTCAAAAAAATTAAGTTTATTAAATTCGAGTCAAGTTTGTGAGTTCTTATATAAATTTAATTATAATTATTTATCATGTTATAATATAGCTTGAATTTAATTTAAGTGACTTTCTTTAATCATATAAGATATATATATATATATCATATTTTTTCATATCGACAGATTTAAAAAAAAAATAATATATTTCAGTGGTGTGTGATTTGCCGTGCATTAGGAGACAATTTTACTTCCCAAAATCACGAGAAACACGACTTACTAGAAAATAAGAGTATTTTTCAAAGAGACAAAACAAATGAGCTTGAATTCAATTATAGGTGTCATAATAAATTGAGTATCTTTGAGAATGGTCCCAAAAATTGTGAGACATGAAAATAAAAATTATTATTTTTAAGAAAAATTTTACTACGAGCGTTAAACATTGTTGAACATTATTAAATTGATTAATAAAAATTAAAAATATTAAGACTCAATATGCAATTAATAAAAAAGTGATAGACTTAACATATAACAAATAATTGTATGTTAAGTCCTAAAGATTTTTAATCTTTAATTAATTTAATAATGTTCAACGGTGGTAAAATATACTTTTTAATCTATCTTGCAAAAGGTGGGTACTTCCAACTCGTCCTTTTCATCATTCATATCATGGTAGTTGCATACATGTAGATTTTTGTGTATGAGTGCTTCGGTTGTAGCTCAAGAACCATTAATGGTGAATTTCGTATTAATGTGATTGATGCCATGAAAATGATGTTAAAACACTCTAAACATCCTTAAGATTGAGTTGGAACACTTTAAGATTCAATGAATTAAGGTTGGGATGGATTTCTAGAAAATCTAAGTGCAAAACTACAGGTTCGTGCAAGGGGTATCGATACCGGTGGGTCGTGTATCGATACCCCTGAGAGAGAAATAAGCTAGTTTGGGCAGGCGTTTCGAAACGCCTTGCCCGTGTTCCGATACGGAGCTTTACAATGGCATTCCCGATTCGATACCCTTATTGAAGCGGGTAAGCCCTCCTTAGTTGACCTTAGAGTTGGTCAAAGCGTATCGATACCCCTTTGTAAGGGTATCGATACTTGGTGTTTCGATACCCTCCTTGTAATGGTATCGATACAGGGTGTTCCGATACCCCATGTAGGAGTATCGAAACCCCTGTGTAATCTTGCCCAAGTTAAGTAGAGATTGAGGTTTCGGTAATTGAATTTAAGGGTTCTTATAAATCTCTTAAGCTATAAAATGGATTGTTAAAAACTAATATTGATAATCTTAACCCCGATAGACTAATTTCTGATGAATCTTAATACGTCTTGATGTGAAGATCCTAGGTGGATCATTTGTGTGTGTTGAGTCCTTATTTGATGTAAATCTAGATATCCAAAAGTGTTGCAACACAAAGAAGGCCATCCGATGTAATGTTTCGGGTGATGTATGGAAAACCTTTATTCTGAATGTTGGGCGGCCTCATTCGAAGATGTTCGATGTAACATTCCGAACATGAGATTGGTTGGGAGGCCTCCATCCCGATTACTTATTCCGAACGTTGGGCGACCTCGTTCGAAGATGTTCGATGTAACATTCCGAGCATAGGATTTGAGGACGGTCTCAATCCTGAATGTAGGATCTTGATGCTGTGTGAACGCGAGCCTCACTTTCGATGTTTGTTTTTTATGTGACATGTATATGATGTGTGCAATAGTATGCATTTCATTTATGCCATGTGGTAGGCAAGTATGATAGAACAATCACGTCATGCATGATATTTACATGTTTTTCTTACTTCTTATGTTATGCATGATTTTGAGTCAAGTGACAGCGTACCCATTGCGCTTTTGTAGCTCAACGTTTGAAATGTGTTTTCGTGCGTACGTTAGGTGAAGCCAATTTTTGTAGAGCACCATCGAGGTTTGGATTTCAACATTGACTATGTGTCAGAGTACAGTTATAGATCTAGTGGGCTAGTGTTTTGTCGAACCCTATATGTAAATGTAACTCTTATTTATTTTGGGTCGAATGTTTTAAATGATTTGTAATATTTAGAGCTCCAGCTACTTTAAAATATTTTGGACTTATGTTTTAACTTAAGTGGGTTTTATGAAGTATATTTAGACTTGAGTTTGGCTTGTTAATGGGCTTTTGAAAGAAATTTTGAAATACAGGTTTTGCGTCGGAGACCTAATGTGACACCGGGTCGAGGGTGTTACAGAATCCTTGACTTTTAGAAACAACAATCGTTCTTTTAAGAATTTTAATGTGAACATAAGTTAAAAAATCATAAATTTTTAACATGAGTACAAATCATAAAAAATATAAAAAAAATTAAGAATTAATATATAAAATTTAAAATATCAAAGTCAAATATATGAAATTTAAAAAAGTTCAGGTAGTCATGGATACAAATTGTGTTGTAATTATTCTTAAATTTTAAAATTTTTAGTGTTATTTTTTACGATATTTTGGGTGTAATTCACGTCTTATATTTAAAATTTTAAAAATATTTTTTAAAAATAAATAACATACGATCCACATTAACCATACTTCTCGTTTTACAAGGTTATCCCAAAAAAAGGTTATTTTACAAAATAAAATTTAAAAAAAAGTTATTTTTCTAATAATTAAATAAAAAGGGAATATTCATCTTATTAAGCTGAATGTTTTATCATAATTTTTGCAGACTACTGTAATTTTGTCACGTTTCCTTTTCTTTAAAAAATTATTAGTCATTATTAATTTAAAATATTTAAATTACAAATTACTCTGAAAATAATTCGAATTTAAATGATTAGTCTAAATATTAAATAATATAATTTTAAAATTTGTTAATGGATAATAGTTACAAATATTTATATTATCATATTTTTTATAAATTTAAATACTGATATTTACCTATTTATTCAAAAAATTTAGAAATCCAAACTATGTTAAATCTCTCATTGGTTTATAAATGAAACAAATTAAATTAAAATAAAATAATTAATTTAAGTATTTATAATATTTTATTTAAATTATTCGATTATAGATGAGTGTACATCATATAACTATTAAAATTGTTTTAATATAATTATTTATCGTTAAAAATTAACGTTTTAAGATTTAAAATTTAATCATATCAATCATCTGTTAATTTTTAACGATAAATAATTGTAATTAAATTATCTTAATAATTATACGATATATTTATTAAAATTAAAAATATAATAATCATATTGATATCATCCGTATAATTAAGAGGTTATTTATATAATTTAGCCTTATTTTAAAAGTCTAAGATACCCCTCATTGATTAGAGTCTCACCTAACTCTATCCATCTACCTCACAATTTTGCTTTCAATTTCATTTCCAAAGAGTTGCCATCTACAACCAATCAATGCGTGCCATGTCAGCCTAAGCATTTAATTTGTAATAAACACGAGTCGGTTGATTACATCTACGCAATAAATGATTTGAGTCTAAACGAGGAATTTTTTATTCATACTTATTTATTTTAGGTAAATGATTCATATTTTATATTATTTTTTATTTATGAGTTAATTTCACGTTGGTTCATGTTTTGTTGTAATTTTATATTATATTCGAATTATTTTGAATCGTATACTTAATTTTAATATATAATTATATATATATATAAGACTTTAGACTCGAGATCTGTTTAAACTATATCAAGTCACTTACTACCTAAATTAATCTCATCGGTAATGTTTGGTATTAATTTTAAAATGTATAATTATTTGATACAATAACGGTTAAAATTTTTAGTTTCCTTGAACGTTTTAATTTTAGGGTTTAAAGATTCAGTTTATGATGTAAGATTTAGGGGTTTAAGTTTAACAATTTAGAATTTAATAATTGTAAATAATATTTAAGATTTATATGTTAAAACCTAAATCCTCAATATATTATATTTAAACTTTAATACCTAATCCCAACCCATAAATTATAATCATTACCCTTAAATTTTAAACTTACATTTAAACCTAATATATCGAATATAGATCCTTTTAAAATTATATTTAAGTGTATTTGTTTAAAAATGTATTTAAACACCCTACCGGTTTATGAATATACCATGCACGTAATTGACCAATACGTATCATTTACCAACATTCCTATGAGTTAGGTAATTATTGGAAATTAGACATAAATGCACATTAAAAGCTCATTCAGTAAAGGTGAACGTTTGATCAAGTCAAATTAAAAAAAATTAAATTATTTAAATTAACGAATCTAATTTTATAATTCAAACTTCTATAAAAAAAAATCAAATCGAGTCAAGTTAAAGAAATTTGATTCGAATTGAGTTTTTGAGTTATCAAAAAAATTTAAATATAATTATTTATTACATTATTTAAATTTTTTTTGAGTCGAGTCAAATTTTAAAATTTTAAGTCAAATTAAAAAAATCAAATATTTTCGTTTTAAATCAAATTATTTAATTTTTTCGAATCAATCTGAATTTTGTTCATTCATACATCGAGAACACCTGTCCTCCTATTTATTGAACATTTAATAGCCTTAATAAGCTACACACAAACACTATCACATTGGGAACGAGCAAGCTTGGATTTGATCAACATCATAAATGACCCATTTTTAAAAAAATATAATTTAATAATCAAATTAAATATTATTATCATTAAAATATAATATTTTAATTTTAATGGTACAATAATATTTATAATATTGTAAATAATATAAAGAAGAAGAATAAATAAAAAAGATGAATACAAATAAAATGAAAGATAAAAAAAACTCAATCGAGAATAAAAATATTATTAATATCATTATTATTTATTTCAGTAAACATAAAAATATATAACTAATTTAAAATTTTAAATTTAATTATAAATATAAATAATAAAAAATAACATAAAAATATAATTTAAAATTAATATATATATTAAAAATTATCGAATCGAATTAAATTTCTGATAAAAAAATTATAATAAGTTGAAATGATTCTTGATTAGGACAGCAGAGTGGGGAATCGACAATATAATGACAGCCGATCTGATTGCATTAAATACAAGAAAAGTAAGCTTAAAATCTTTTTATATTGACGATCGATAATCATTTGAATATTATTTATCTATAGTTAATTTATTATTTTTAATAATTTTTTTTATTATTTTGATATTTATTTATTTTTATCTTTATGATATTTTTTTTTAATATGTTTTTTTTTTATAATTTGTTTTATTATTATATGATTTGATATACTTTAATAGTCATTTATAACTCACATAATAATTTTAATTTATGTTATTTTTTTATTATGATTTTGTCAATAATCATACAAAATTAAATCTCTATTCAATTGTTGGTTGGTTGGTTGTCGATATAATCAGTCTTGAGTAGTGAAATATTTTATTTGATAGTTTAAATCGTTTTTTATTCATTATGCGTCTTTATTAGATAGAGACGACGAAATTCAGGTTGTTTTTAAATATTGATGGTATATTTATCCCTATAAATTTTTTTTTTTATTTTTGAGTTATAAATTTTTGGATAGATAATTCTATTATTTTCCTTCTTAAATGTATTATAATTATGATATTTTTTATTTTAGGGTAAATTACAACAATGGTTACTTAATTATAAGTATAGTTACATTTAAGTCACCTAATTATTAAAAGTTATATTTGGGTCACTTATTATGGGTAAGGTTATATTTGGTTACTCAATTATTAAAGATTACATTTGGGTCACTCAATTATAAGTAAGGTTACGTTTGTGTCCCCTTCATATTTGAAAATTTACATCAATTGATCGTTTTTTTCTTCTAAATCACCTGTATACCCTTGCTAACATTAAAGTACTTCATTTGAAATCATTAATTAATCTAATACACAAATTGATAAACTTTTTTTCAAATATAAAGAGTGAGCCAAATGTAACCTTACATATAATTGAGTGATCTAAATATAACATTTATTAATTGAGTGATCCAATTTTAACTTTACCCATAATTAAGTGACTCAAAAGTAACTATTAGTAATTGAATGACTCAAATATAAACCTACCCATAATTATGTGACCTCCATTGCAATTTACCCTCTATTATAATAAAAATTCAATGATTATATTTTTGGGTTTATTCTTTAAACATGTTAATAAAATGTAAAAGATTTATTATTAAATTTATTCTATTGGATGCCTTAGAAAAAATAAAAGGCATTGAACTATAATTTTTATAAATAAGTACTTAAATTGATCATAAGATTCAATTTAACACATAAATTTTTATGGTTCAAATTAGGTATCCGAACTTATTTTCTAAGTTCTTATTGGTACATAATTTAACTTTAGGGTTCAAATTAGTCATTTATTAGGGGTAATAATTTCTTTCATTCTTGATTAGTCTCAATTTGATCTGTTTTAATCCGAATTAACTTTTTTCATCTTCTCCACCTGATATATTTATTAAAATATTTTTATTTTTATATAATATTAAAAAAAATTCTAAATTAACTGAGTTATCATTTTTATAGATATTTTTTTTATTGAAGTGATTTAATTTTTAATATTTTATTTTGATTTAAAATACTTTATCTATGAATAAAATCTTTTAATAAATTAACAGTAAATAGCTTAGAATGACATGATAAATATACATAACAATGTACATTGATGTGATAATTTTATATAGACAAAAATATTGACTCTTTTAAAATATCACATTAATTAAAAATAATTTTATAATATAATTATTTTTCGATAATATGTTATTTCAAGTTGTATATTATTAGTTGACTAACATTTTATCCGTAGATGAATTATTTTAACCTAAAATAAAATATTAGAGATTAAATTATTTTTAAAAAATAAAAATAATTATTTAATTATATATTAAAATTATTTTTTGATTTTATATTTATATAATATTTAATATTTATATTATTTTTTCTAACCGAATTTAATGAGAATTTTTGTTGAAAATTTATAGTGTATAAATGAGAATAAAATAACTTTATACTGTATTGAAGTTCAAGAAAGGAATGACTGTGACCCAACTCAATCACAAGCCCAGCCTTTATTTGTTTTGGGCCTATCAAAGATTCTATCAAGCCCAGTAGACAACGAGTACACTCTTTACCCTACTTCACTTATATTTTTTAACATTAAAATGTGATTATATAATATTATTTTTATTTTATTTTATATCTGAATCATGTACATTAATTTGTTTATTTATATTAAATAAATTATTTATATTAAGATTATTATTTTATACATAGATGTTAGATTTTTTTTTATTTTTTTACAGGCGTCTTGGGGTTAAAGTTTTAATTTAAAGGTTTTAATATATGAGTTTAGAATTTAAAATTTAAGATAATATGATTATTGATTTAGGTTTTAAATTATAAACCCTAAATTAAAAATTCTATCACCAATCCCTAAATTCAAAATTATACTCTCCCGGTAAGAGTAGAACAATTGTTTGAGCATGAAGAAGCCGGACCACTTTAGTGAAATATTAAATTCTAATAAAATAATTAGATATATAAGGGGAAGGAAATTTTATTTTACAAAATACGATATTTTTTATAGTATTTAACGATATTTTTTATAGTATTTAAGAATAACATCACCTGCCCATTACATTATCACTTAAAATATTATTATTTTTATAATATTTTATAAAATTGAACTACTTTTACGAAAAAGTAATAATTTAAAGAATAACACCATATGCATGTGACTGTCCCAAAATAATAATATTTTAAAAAATATTGTATCTCCGGCCGGTTAACTTAGATATTTTTTATTTAAAATTCAACTCCGACTCGAATCCGATTTACCCCAACATAATTTTTTTAAAAAAATCCTGCTTTAACAGAACATGACGAAACCCATCGGATTCGGATAAAATTACCGTCCCTTCGTTCAACTTCAATACGACATTCAATAATTCGATATATATTATCAAGAACATAACCATAACACATCATAGTACTTGCTATATCAGAAAAAACAAGAACAGGTTACTACATAATGATCATGCAAGCTAATTTATGCTGTCTATACAAAATGTAATGTCACAAACATGGTTTAAACGATATGAAACTGTTTTCGATACTTTCTGTTCCGATTCCGATATACTTACTCTTAATCCGAACGTTTAGCTGAAGCACCGTATTGACGGACGAGAACTTTAACTTAAAGCTTCTGAATATGCTACACTTTTCGGTTTCTATCTGGGGATGAATCCTACAACAGAATTCAGACTCTCAAATACTCGGGTTGATATTATTTTCCCCTTCCCCTTTTTCTCAAAAACCTATGTTGATAGAATTCTTGAAATGACATTCGATCAACTGTGACCATGCAGAAATCCAAGTTATGGTTTTTAAGAGTAAAAGAACACCCTTAGGGGTAGGAAGAAATCAATACATACAAAGTTAGTAGTGATGCTAGACCTGGATTTACAGAAAGAAGTCTTGAACATATGTCGATGCAGTCGGGATGTAATTGCGAAAGAATGAGCTTAGAAAATGGAAGGCATGTAGATGACTTAATATTCTGCAGCAGCTGAGATCAATAGAATTTTTAGGAAACCATTGAAGCAAACCAATGAGTTTGTTAGGTCAAATTTCCTCCTACCTGAACATTAGTTCTACCCCTGAAAGGCGGGTGACCAGTAAGAAGCTCGAAAAGAATTGCACCAAGACTCCACATGTCAACCTATGGCCAAGGATAGAGTCAAGATTTAGGGTTAGGTCAAAACATAAATGTTTAAGAGGGGAGTTAAAAAAAATTAAAAAAATTATATAGGAGAACAAAGGTGAAAAAAAATGGGGGGTGGGGGTGTTGTTGAGGGTGCAATTGCCCCTACCCCATATACCTCTGTTACTGCCTATGGCTAAGCCCTAAATTCAGTATGTTCCAATTTCACAAATTTAAAAAAACAGAGAATGAGAGAAATAGAAAGGAAAAAGTGTTCATCTAAGAAGAAGAAAACATGTAATTACCTTCTCATCATAACTTTGGAATTGTAGAACTTCTGGAGCCATATACAATGGAGACCCACATACTGTTTGAGAATACTTGCCTGACTCCACACTTCTACCATCAACATAAAAGTGGGGAAACAATATTGTTAGGGGTAAAATTGTTGGATTTGCAAACACGTTTTTCTCAGTTTTGCTGGAGAAATACAGAACCTAAAATACTATCTGGTAATTACACCCGACCATTAACGCCCTTAAAATGAAATTTACCTTGAAAGACCAAAATCAGCTATCTTCAGTGCCAAATCATCCTCATGGCCCGAAAGTAAAATGTTCTACTCCAATGAAAGCACCATGGTTAACTGGATTAAGTGAATTATTAACCCAAAAACTTTACTGTGAAATCACATATATGCAAGATGCAACATGTAGCTGCATTTTGCAGACCATGACTTGCAGTTATTGATGAATTTAAAAAAAAAAAGTTAATCTGGAGTAATAAACTTTATTCTTTTGAGTTGCGGCTACACCAAGGTATCTATTCTCTTTTAACCTTAAAGTTCAGTTTGGCACCACATTAGGGTCACTTTAATATATGAGGCTACCCTGGTTAACTGCAAAAGTTTACATCATGAGATCATGAGGATCTACGATATGTTGGTTTAATTGTTCTTTACTTTGCCAGTAATCAGTCACAGGAAAGGTAAGCTTCCGTTGTTTATTAGAGAAATGGTGACATAGGCAATGCAACAAGAAAAAAAATATACCATGGGATTAAAGATGGTAAAGGTCTTGCTTGCAAAATCGGGCGCAACAAGGAAAATTCCTATGAAAGGTTACAAATGAAAAATGCAACATATAGCAGTGATGCTAAAGATATTCCATACCTCTGGTTTCAGGTCTCTGTGAATGATATGGTGGGACTGCAATACTTCCAAACCGGCTCCTGCGAACAAAACATCTCAAAATATAATGTTTAAATGAAGAATCCTTGCCATCACATGGATTTAAAAATAAAAGAAAAAGAAGTAGCTACCTAGTTGCAGCATGAATCTCCTGGCTAATTCCTCTTGAATTCTTCCATGACTTCGAATGTAAGAGGCTAGATTGCCTCCAGCACAGAACTCAAGGACAAGGAACAAACAACTTCCAGACTGAAAATGAAAGAAAACCAGCCATTTGTTTCAGATAAATTCAAGTAGCAAAAGAGATATGCAATGAATTCTAAATCAACAGCACTTGATACTCAACATCAACATATTACTAATTAAGCTCTAGAGAACAGGTGAAACTAGCAGCAAATTTCTGCAGTTTCATGTCAGTGCAAGTTATAACATCATTTCCCAATGGAAGTCGATCCATGGAGAAGCATTAGCAGAACTAGAATAAGGTTAATATTACTAGGATTACTTATGAGCAGGATTATTTATGAGAGGGATGGACCGAGGGGAGCTAGGGGCAGTCGCAATCTCTGGAAATTTCAAATTCTGTATAGTTTATGTATTTCCTTGTATTTTCTACGGATTATCTAAGTTCGCACCCCTAAATTTCTAATATAACTCCTAATAGCTCGCACCCTGACGGAAAATACTGCATCCATCCCTGCAGTTATGAGCTATAATATTTCTTTAGAACTAGGATTCCCATGGCAGTACAATAAAAGACTACTAACAAAGCGTTATAAATTAAAATTATTGACTGAAATTGAATCATAAATTGCACGCTTCTCTGTAATTGGTACAAAACAACCAAAATTTTGAACTTAACAAAGAGATTGAATCTGGTAATCCACCAAACCGTCGGATTCAATAGATATTACAAATAGGTATTCCATAAATCACCAGAAAATCATTAAAAAAAGCAGATAAACAAACAAACCTGTAAAACGTGGAGAAGGCGAATGATGTTCGGGTGATTAACAGAGGAGAGAAAATTAAGCTCGCAATCCAAGCAATTAGCGAGGTGTGAGTTGAGCTTGGAAAGGAATACTTGCTTCACTGCCACCACTTGGCCGTCTGATTTGCTCTCAGCTTTCCAAACGGTTGAAACAGAGGTTTCTCCTAACTTTGATTTTAGCAAATAGTCTCCGATCGTGAAAGGTTCCGACAGGTAGGGCATGGCAGCCATGGATTGGAGCTTTCATTAGCTTTCCTTCATGTTGCTGCAGAGAGTAGCTGCTGGACTTATCGTGAAAGGTTCCAAACTTGAATCGGGATTTTTTTATTTAAAAATTTATTAAAAAAGAAAATTTAAAAGTATCGTATAAAAATAATTTTAGAAATTAGATAATATTTATATTAAAAAATAATTTTTGAGAAGATAAAATATTTATTTTAAACGTAATTTTGTAAGATATAAATAAATTTAGATGATATTTTAAATTAATAATTTTATTTAAAATATATTTAAAATAAATTATAAAATATATTATAAATAATAAATTTGTTTTTAATATATACGAATATGATAATTATAAATTAATAATAAATTTAAAATAAATTATAAATAAAATAAATTTATTTTCAATATAAATATTATAAAAAATATATATTATTTTATAATTATATATGCACAAATATTATTTCAACAATATATTCTAAGGGTAAAAAAATAAATTTACTCTGCAAATTAGTGTTTTCGACATAAAAATCCTAATTTTTAGTTTTTTAGTTTAAGTAAAAAAACTGGTTTGAAAAGCCATAAGTGTTTTTAGGTTATAAAAACAAAAAAAAAGACGGCTTAAATTTATTTATTTTAGACTTTTAGTTAACCACTATCATTAATCGGCGGATTAATTCGAATTAAGATTGCAAGGCTAATTATGAAGAAAATTTTAATAATATTTAATTTAAAATTAAAATTTAAAATATAGGGATCATATTTATATTTTAGATTTTAAATTAATTTTTAAAGTCATGTGAAGGACGATATATATTTTTAAAATTTTTAAATAATTATTTACGATTAACATTTTTTTATTTAAATTATAATTTTTATCTAAATTCTAAAATAAAATTTATATTAAAAATTTCTAAACACATTATATATGTCCCAAGCCTAAAAATATATAAATTTTTAAGCCACCTCTCATGTTCATTTCTTATTATTAATTAATTGTATTTTCAACTGTATAAAATAATTATTTAATAAGTTTAAAAACAATTTTAAAATTTTATTTTAACTATAAATTAACCTATTTTATATTAAAATAAACTTACATATAATTTATTAATTATATTACTTAAACTCAAATCACTATAAAAATATATATATTTTTACTACGATAATAATTCAATTGTGTTTTTTTAAAACAATTTTTTACAAACAATTTTAATTTAATATTATGTATTAATATTTAAATAAAATATAAGTATTAAAAAAGCATAAACTATATAAATGGTCTTTTGACTATACCTCAATTATCTTTTATATTCAGACTATAAAATATTACAAATTGGTTCATTGATTAACTTTTTTTGATACAACGTGATCCTGTGCCGTTAAAAATTTAACGGGAAACTGATGTAAACGTTAACATGCTAACTTGGAGTATAAAGATTGGGAATGCCACATGGTTATCTAAGTCAGCATGTTAACGTCCACGTCAGTTTCCCGTTAACGACACAAGACCGCTTTGTATAAAAAAAAGTCAGTCAAAGGACAAATTTATAATATTTGATAGTAAGTGGATATAAAAGATAATTAAGGTATAATTAAAGGACTATTTATGTAGTTTACCCAAAAAAACCCGTGAGTAATGAGTATTGCCTTCCCCAGAAAGATACAGAAACATGACATAAATATCCGTTTTTCTTTCCTTCCTTGCACTCTGCATTTCCGTCTCTAGCGGCGCCACCACCACCGCCACCACTTCAGAGAAGAGAGAAAAAGGAAAAAAGCGACGTCGTTTTTGCTTCTTCTTCTCTCTTTCTCCCGAGCTCCTCCTTCGTTTTTTCATTTACTCAGGTGAATCTTTTATCTTTGCTTTCATTTTCTTCAAAAATCCACCGATCTGTCGTATATAGCTTTTGATGCTTGAGTTTTGATGGTTTGGCGATGATGCAACTGAGATCTACAGCTCTAGAACTTTCTACAGTGTTAGATTTAACTTGATCTGCTCTCTTTATAGATGGATCTTTACTTAGCTTGATCCGCTTCATTACGTTTGTGATTTATTCATAGATCTTACCAGAAATCGTTTTTTACCTTTATTTTAAACGTGATTTTCGTCCAACGTTTCCTGATCCTTGCTTTCATCGCGTAAATTTAATGCGTTCCGAAGTTTTTTTTCTTCGATCTTTAAGAAAATTCTAATCTCGATCTATATTTCTAATTGATTTATGCATAGAATTATGTAGTAGCTTGATTAAATTTTCTCAAATGAAGGTTGCCTACTATTTAAATTTTTAACTATTATACTTGTTTGCGATATTTCGTAGATAGCTAAGAGATTGGATTGTTCAATTTTCTGTTTTCCAAGAAATTAATGTTGACTAAGTGTGTCTGTTTTCTTCTATTTAGAGAAACTAGAACTTGATTTGGAAAAGTCTTTAATTTACACTTGTTTGGATTAGTTGAATGGGCATAGAATTCCCCTTGACAATTGATTTTTCTATACTTACTACATTGTTTCTTGCTTGTAGTATTGTTAAAGATGGCAGATGGTGAGGATATTCAGCCCCTCGTCTGTGACAATGGAACTGGAATGGTGAAGGTTGGTTTATTTTGCTGTACTTGAAATTTGATTGTGTTCGACAAAATATTAAGTTTGAAAAAAAAATGGTTTGATCAAAGAAATTAGTAGGCCAGTTAAGAAAAGGAGTCAGGTCAAGGCTCCTACATTCTAGGGATTGAAACTGACCAGACCTATTTTCTAATTTTATAAATATTATTTTTAATTTTGTATTATTATGTGAGTTATATCATATGAAAAATAAATTATAATGCTATAGTTTAAATATTAAAAAATATGTTATATTGTCTATGTTTAAAAATCTATGGGAAATGTATAAAATTACTAAACATTAAATTAAAGAGACATTTTAAAATTAGAAGAAATAATATAGGTCGGCTTATGAGCTTGGGTTAGCCTTTATAAATATGGGCGAATTAGGACAATTTGAGACTTTTATTTCAGATTGGGTCAAGCTTGGTCACATAGAAATGATGGTGATACCATTCGTACCGAAACCTGGCCCGACCCATACGTTAGTTATATTCTCCATTACTACTACTATCATATGAAAACTATGTTATAGTTGAGCTGGTTTTGTCTGTAATGCAGGCCGGTTTTGCCGGTGATGATGCTCCCAGGGCTGTTTTTCCCAGTATTGTTGGTCGTCCCCGACACACTGGTGTTATGGTTGGGATGGGTCAGAAGGATGCCTATGTAGGAGATGAGGCACAATCTAAAAGAGGTATCCTGACATTGAAATATCCCATTGAGCATGGTATTGTTAGCAACTGGGATGATATGGAAAAGATCTGGCATCATACTTTCTACAATGAGCTCCGTGTTGCTCCCGAGGAACACCCTGTGCTTCTCACCGAGGCACCTCTCAACCCCAAGGCCAACAGAGAAAAGATGACCCAGATCATGTTTGAGACCTTCAATGTACCTGCCATGTACGTTGCCATCCAGGCTGTTCTCTCTTTGTATGCTAGTGGTCGTACAACAGGTTAGTTAAAATAGAAATCTCTTTGAGCTTTTCACAATTTTTTTTTAGATTGTATGTAATCATGCTGACAATGGATTATCTCCAAATTGGAACAGGTATTGTGCTGGATTCAGGTGATGGTGTTTCTCACACTGTGCCAATCTATGAAGGATATGCCCTTCCACATGCCATCCTCCGTCTTGACCTGGCTGGTCGTGACCTCACTGATGCTTTGATGAAGATCCTTACAGAGAGAGGTTACATGTTCACCACCACCGCTGAACGAGAAATTGTCCGTGACATGAAGGAGAAGCTTGCTTATGTTGCCCTGGACTATGAGCAGGAACTGGAGACTGCCAAGAGCAGCTCTTCTGTTGAGAAGAACTATGAGTTGCCTGACGGACAAGTCATCACTATCGGAGCTGAGAGATTCCGTTGTCCTGAAGTCCTCTTCCAGCCATCTTTCATAGGGATGGAAGCAGCTGGAATCCATGAAACTACCTACAACTCTATCATGAAGTGTGATGTCGATATCAGGAAGGATCTCTACGGTAACATTGTTCTCAGTGGTGGTTCAACTATGTTCCCTGGTATTGCTGACCGTATGAGCAAGGAGATCACTGCCCTTGCTCCAAGCAGCATGAAGATTAAGGTCGTCGCACCACCAGAGAGAAAGTACAGTGTCTGGATTGGAGGATCCATCTTGGCATCACTCAGCACCTTCCAGCAGGTGAATATTTTTGCATGTTTTTGGTTCATGTTTTACTCCTTTTCCACATTGGTTGTCTGAGACTAAAATTACTTTACCTATTGCATCAGATGTGGATTTCCAAGGGCGAGTACGACGAGTCCGGTCCATCCATTGTCCACAGGAAGTGCTTCTAAGTTTTAAATGCTTTGTTGGTGAGTTACATTTTCCATTTAGTTTGCCTTTCATTGTTGTGACTTGAAACTCCCACCGCTGCCGCCGCCGGTAGGCGGACAATTGGTGTTTACTTCCCTTTTCTTCGGTGCATCTTTCAATGGTGTAGAAGAATGTTTGTAGATGCAGACTGGGCTGTGGTGCTTTTGTTTTTCTCCTTTTTGCTCTTATTTAATATTCAAGGTTTTGAGAACATTAATGTTTATAGCTACTGTACAAGAATATTTAGTATAATTTGAAATATTATTAAATATAAAAATAATTTAAAATCAAAAAATAAAATCTTAAATCATACCCAATCTCCAATCCACAAACCTCGAAACTGTAGAAGCAGCAGGTTTCTGAAGGTTATCATTAGAACCATACAATTATTGCTAATTTTGTCTATTTACCGCAGAATTATTGTCGGAAGCCAAAGAACCATAAAAAGAAATTATTTTATTTTCCTTAAAAATCTCCTCAACGTTCTCTTGCTATCTTCTCCGATCACACCCAAAACAGACGAAGGAACATTAAAGAAAGATTTTCAGAATAGAGTCTCTGCCAATAAAAAAAAACAATATGGGATGTTGTGCTACAAAGCCTATGGTCCTGAAGGGCAACGGAGCGGAGGAGCCGATTCCTAGGCACGGCAAAGAGACAACCGGAGCAAAAAAGGCCGCGGCGGAACATGATCTAAATCACCATACCAACAATCGTCGATCTCTTAGTAACTTGTTCGAAGAGGTAATTTGAACATAATATTAAATTACGATTGTGTTTGCAGTCATAGTAGTGCACACGATTGTCACAAAAATGATGCAATTCTAAAATATCAAAATGTTTATAATATATTTATATTTATGCATTTCTTTTTGTAGGAAAGGATGAAAATGGCAGTTAAGACGCCCATGAGCTTGACACCGGAATTGTCAAAACCGGTGTCGACGGATGTTGTAAAAGAAGTCAACGTGGTTATGGATATGGAAGCTAAGGGAGCGATGACGAGAGTCGAGGAGGTTGGCAACCGGAACAGTGAATTGGGGCAATACATGGAGGCGAAACCGGTACCTGGCATAGTGGCAGATATTGAGAAACTAAATAAGCTCAAGGCTAATGTGGTACCTGTGCCTGCTACTCTCGGAAAGATTGAATTAGGACGATCTGCCAAAGCCGAACCGAAACCTGAGGCCGGAATGGATACAGAAGCGGCACCTGAGATACCGAAAGAGGGCAATGTGATTATGAATCTGAAAGCCGACGAAATCGCATACGAAATCGAGCAGCTCTACAAGCCAGACATGATAGATGGTTTTCCTGGAAATATTAAATCAGTTCCTGGGACATCAACTGATACTGAGAAACTAAAAAATGTCGATGCGGTTTCGAATCAGGAACTCGGGGAACCTTCAAATGATATCAAGCAGATCGACAAACCGGATCCTACAAATGTTGGTTCTGGAAATACTGAATCAATACAATCGATGAAAGCAAAATCAGCACCGGAGACAGCAGCAGATGTTTCCATAAAACCAATGGAAATGAAATCAGAACTCAAGGCAGCAGCAGCAGCAGCAGTAGCAGATGCTGAGAAACTAAAAGAGACCAGTATTTCCATACAAGCAAGGGAACTCAAACTCGAATCAGAACCGGATACCGTTACCATACAACCGATGGAAGTCGAATCAGAACTCGAGATAGCAGCAGATGCTAAGAAATTAAAAGAGACTAGTATTTCCATACAACCAACCGAAGTTAAATCAGAGCCCGAAACAGCAACAGATGCTAAGAAACTAAAAGAGATCAGTATATTCATACAACCAACTGAAGCCGAACCACAACCTGAAGCAGCAGCAGATGTTAAGAAACTAAAAGAGACCAGTATATTCATACAACCAACCGAAGCCGAATCAGAACCTGAAGCAGCAGCAGATGTTAAGAAACTAAAAGAGACCAATATATTCATACAACCAATCGAAGCCGAATCAGAACCTGAAGCAGCAGATATTAAGAAACTAAAAGAGACCAGTATATTCATACAACCAACCAAAGCCGAGACCGGTATATTAATACAACCAACTGAAGCCGAATCAGAACCTGAAGCAGCAGCAGATGTTAAGAAACTAAAAGAGACCAGTATATTCATACAACCAATCGAAGCCGAATCAGAACCTGAAGCAGCAGCAGATGTTAAGAAACTAAAAGAGACCAGAATATTCATACAACCAACCAAAGCCGAGACCGGTATATTCATACAACCAACCGAAGCCGAATCAGAACCCGAAGCAGCAGCAGATGCTAAGAAACTAAAAGAGACCAGTATATCCATAAAACCAACCGAATCCGAATCAGAACCCGAAGCAGCAGTGAATGGTAATAAACTAAAACAGACCAGTATATCCATACAACCAATCGAAGCTGAATCAGAACCAAATCAGCAACAAATGCAGGGAAACTAAAAGAGACCAGTATTTCCATACAACTTTATATAGGAGTAGGGACTGTGAATGTGCATTAGACACAAAAGTAGCAAAATCAAGTAGCTTTCTTTGTTTTAGGCATTTCTGTAAGTAATTTGTTTTGGTTCATCTAAGTTGGTTTATGATTATTTTGTACTTGTTCATATGAACCTATGGAAGAGAACTAATTCGAGAGTTCGAACCCGAAATAAAACAACATAATCAAATAACACTCGGTTCGGACTTCCGGTCGTTCTTATATGTCATTGTGTTTGTTATCTAGGGGGACATTATTTGTATCCATCTTCAACCATCTTACACTCGTATAGGTAGCCATGGTTGGATCTTTGACCTTTAAGCATAAAAAGGCAAATCAAATTCGAATTCGATCTGATTCTAGTCGAACAAACATGCATTTCTTTACCTGTTTTTAATAATTTTCTTGTTACGTCTCTAGTTATGTATTTGACAATATATTCAAATGCTTTCATATATCAGCATTTTAGGGTCGGTGAGCATAGTTACAGGAGTATCCGTTGTTCTATGGGGAAAAGCCACGGAAAAGAAGACTCCGGTGGCACACAACTCGCAGCACCAGCAGAACGGTCGGTGGAGCCTAAAACCGTGGATGTTGTTATTTAAGAATAGTGTGCGAGTTGATCATAAGTTGAATAGTGTTTGATTCAACTAGAAAATTCTTCGGCTCATGCTCGACTCGATGCTCGATAAAAGTCTAATTGACTTGTGCTCGTTAAGAAAAATTGTTGCTAGACTCTACTCAAAAATTGTTTAGCTCATACTTGACTCAATATTACATAAACTTCATAAAAATTTGTTTGATTCGTGCTCGTTAAAGCAAAACTCGTTGTTCCACTCGACTTGTTGCTCATTAAATTCACCTGGATCTTTACCTTGTTTTTTTTAATATTGCAAAATTTAGAACTTACTATATATAAATTAACAAATTTAGCAAAAAATATCTAAATAAAATAATTCGAAAGTCTAAGCTCCAAAGCAACAATCCACAAATACACTAACTCAATATATTTAAACAAAATTAACGAGCTACTCACAAGCTTATCGAGTCGAGTTAAACCTTGTTTGATCCAACTTATTCAAGTCTCGATTTCGAGTTAAGAATTACCTGTTGAACTTAAACTATCACGAGCTACTCAACTCAGTTAGCACCCTATTCAAGATACCATCAAAGTTATGATCCAAGCAAGGCAAACTCATCCTAGTTAATTATATATAATTAAACCAAAATCAAAGTTTGATAAAATTACTTACAAAATTGGTCTAAGAATAAATAAAATAAATCAATTTGCTTAACAACAAGCATTCAAATGCAGTTAAGAACAAAAAAATTGCTGCTCTATTATTTCTATTTTATATAATATAAAAAAAGTGTAAAAATTGTACAACTTTTCCTAAGGTATGTAAAATGTTTTATTTACTGGAAATGACAACTGCAAAACAGATTCTAGCAAGGCTTGATGAGTTATGGGAGATACAAGCAGAGAAGGCATCCACACATCATCCTCAAACACCATACCATTTACAGGATGTCAACTTCTCAGGCGGCTTTCGCTTGGTTCGGAACCTGATCCGATCTCGAATAATGACCACGGCCACGACCACGCCCTGTACCAAGTTGAATGATAATTAATACATACAGCATGGATACTTGGAAGTTCAAAGAATCCAAAGCACTAACTCTTACCACGACCTTGAGCTTGGGGAGCATCTGATTCACCATAGACATAGTATCCTCCACCGCCTCGTCCTCGGCCCCGGTAAGAACGCCCTCTTCCACGTGCTCGACCTTTGCCGCCTATGCCTTGCCCACCGTCCCAACCATCACCACTGTATTCCCCTACTCCATAGTTTCCTAGAGACACAACACATATATCCTATGAGCATACATATTTACCAGCTCATAAAACAACAGTAACACTCAACATGACACCGATATATTGTAATGGACACGAGTATCGAGTATGAATATTTTAAAAAAGATAACAAACATAAAATCTGGTGTGTTACCTTTACCCCTACCCCTTCCTCGACCACCTCGACCCCTTCCTCGCAGCTTCTGCGGAGGCTCAGGAACTAAACAACATGAAAATTCATGAAAATAATTAGATTTTTACTAATACATTGTCTTTATGTTCTAATCTTTTATGTGTATTTGTCCACTAAACAAGATTTCTTACCTCCATCCTCATCATATTCATTTAATGGTTTTACTTGATCAGCCTGCAGAGGAGCTTGATATCTGCATTTAAGAGCAATCTGATAGGACCACCAAAGATCTTTCAAACATAAGCAAAACATAGTTTCCGAGTCATTTACCCGGTGGAGGACCTATCGAGCTCCTTCTTCGACAATGTAACGGTGATCATCGACACATGACGCGTAATCTCTAGACTGTTAACAATAAGACACAAAGCAAAGCATCATGATTCATGTTACTCCAACAGTCCAACTGGTATTTTCTTCTAAAGAAAGCTGTTCGACATTTTGTCTTCCACATTCCATACTCGTATAGGACACAATTCGTACTCGAATAACATAAGTTAGGACAACATACGGTAGCAATCCTTCTTCTAGAGGTTCCCAAATGTCTGTTATATCAGTTGATCCAATTGAAGTAATCTGATGAAGATCAACAATTCTCCTCTAAAACAACAACAACATAATCTTTTCAATGTTCAAATGCATGCCAAATGTGGTTTCTGCGTTCGAGTTCGAATATCTTTACCTTGACTAACTCTGCAATCATCACAGTCTTATTAATGGCTCTTCCCATTGCTTTAAGAACAATCTCATTCGACCCTTTCTCCTACACAAAAAACCCCATAGTTTTTAATCGATTAAAATGAACAAAATTACAAGTAATTGAGAGAAAAGTACGTACTAAGAGGAGATTAGTGGCATAGGTAATATAATTCCTGATTCTGCCTTGTGTTGTTATCCTAATCTCGTTTTCGTTTATTGGGATCTCTGCTTTTGGCTTCTCCATCCTCTGGTACCTATCCATTTTTCTTTTCTTTTCCTCCAAACAAACAGAATGGGGTTGGATTTACGATGAAACTGCAATGAACCCTCGTTTTTCCTTGTTCATCCGAAGTGGTTTAGAGGTGCAATGGTTATGAGTGTGTCTGTATCGGAGTAAAGGTCGTGTCTTTGTCTTGTTTTTGGTTTGGGATTGTTGTTTTTGTTCTTATATGATGATTTAAATGAGGGATTCGGTTTCAGAGGCGGAGAGAGTCAGAGTTGGTCACGGTATTCACGCCGATCGGACAGATCTCAGTCATCGGCTATCGCACTGCGAAAAATTAAGGGTAAACTACATAAATGATCCCTTGATTATACCTTAATTATTTTTTATACCCGTTGACTATTAAATATTATAAATTGATCCATTGATTAACTTTTTTGATCAAAAGTGGTCATGTGTTGTTAAAAATTTGACGGAAAACTGATATGAACGTTAACATGCTGATTTGGATTATAAAAATTGGGGAGGTCATATGGTTATCTAAGTCAACATGTTAACGTCCACGTTAATTTCTCGTCAAATTTTTAACGGCACAAGACAACTCTATATAAAAAAAGTTAATCAATGGACCAATTTATAATATTTGATAGTCAGAGGATATAAAAGATAATTGATATAGTCAAGGGATCATTTATGTAGTTTACCCAAAAATTAAATTATATCATTAAATATATTTATAAATACATTCACTTTATATGATTGGTTGATTTTATAAATGATGTGATAAAAATAATTTATAATATAAATTTTATATATTTGATTAATTAATTTAATAAATAACACGACAGAAATGATACATAATATTTCCCTTTACAAAAGATTACTTAATACTTCCGGGATCTCGTTTTATTTCAAGTTTTAATTTATTTAGACTATTTTTATCCTTAAAAGATTAAAATAATTTAACAGAATTATTATACTTGTTTATTTTTTAATATTTTAATATAATTTTTTTTTATTTTTAACATTAGAAAAATAACATATATCATATAAATTATGCCAATATAAAATTATATTATAGGTATTTTTCTTACGTTATCTATGAAATCAACCAATCAAATACATAAAATAGATGTATTTTATTGATTAATCTCATAAATAATATAACGGGAATGACTCATAATATAATTTCTTCGAATTTTTTTTTCCATTAGTTTGTATATTAAAAATATTATACTTTACTTTCCTCGAGTTAGAATAATAATTTTGTCCCTGAAATACGTTACTCAAATCTAGATCTTCTAGGAGGAAGAAATCAAATCAAACAAAATGCACTATAATGTTTAAATAAATACAAATTTAACAAAAATAAAACCAAAAATTAAAAAATATATTATATGCTTTTTATTCACTGTATCATCTATAGTTTTATTCACTAAAAAACATTTAATTATTATTTTTTTTATCATTTTTTAAAAATAAATCTTTACTATTTTTGTTATGTAAATAAAGAATAAATGACTACATAAAAATTAATTAAAAAGAAAAAATATAGAAAATAAAAATTAAATAACTGATTTTTAGTAATATGAACTATGAATTACGTGATAAATAAAATCATATAGTATTTTCTCCAATATTACACAAACAAGTTTCAAATTGGTCCACCCTACCACTTGCTTCCATTCAATAACTAATCATAACTTGTCTTTTGACATTATCAGTATTAAATATAACATCTTAAACACCGTAAATACTGAATATAGTTGAACACTATTAAATTAATAAAAATTAAAAATCTTAAGAACTCAATATATTAATAGACTCAACATATAATTATTAATTAATAAGTTGAGTCTTTAAAATTCTTATTTTTTATTAATTAATTTAATAATATTCAATTGTGTTCAGCGTTAGTAATGTTCAACAGTGTTCGACGTCCGTTATAGATTTATCCTAAATATAATTATATGCATATAATAAATAATAATTATAACTTCATTTGTTCTTTGTACTAATTGATTCTTAATTATAGAATAAAAAACGTCACATACATACGTACGTACATCTTTTGCTTTGGTTGCATGGCTCCAACACAAGATATTATATCATTATCCTTGTTTATCTCTGTGATTCAAATGTAACACACTAAAAATTGGTCTAGTCAGAATTATGTCTCGATGATCGGAATTTTATATCGGAAAATCAAAAATGTGATATCGAAACCTTTTGTACTCAATTGTTATGAAATAGAACTCCAATTGAGTATAAATTTTGGCTTATAAAAGGTTAAAATCTATTTAGTGACTAAATTGTAAAAAATAAAAATTTGAGAGTAAAATTGCAAACTTTGGAAAGTTGAAGAACCATCCTGTAATTTTACCTTTTTAGGTGCTAGTCACCTCTTGAGTGTCTGACTTCAGATGAGATAGGGAGAATTTTTGAATGCAAAGATGTAAGAATATTAAATAAATTTTATGGCTTTTTCAACATGGAATGATAGCCTCCTATTGAATGTAGGGGAGGCACTCCATTATGACCTATAACCGACCTATTGAAAAGGATAAAGAAGTTGAAGTTCGCTTTTCATATCAAGCTTTTCAAGAAAAAAAAAATAAAGAAAGAAATTCTATCATCTTTTTCATCAAATTTTCTAAGCTGGAAGCAAGCACCTTCATTTGTTGTCTTCCAGCTTGAGCTCACCAAGCACCTCAATCCTTTTATAGACATTTGGTTGATTTGAATACACCAAATTAAAACTAGAAGGTTGGTGAGTAAAACCCCTCTATTTGTTATTAAATTCCATGGATAGTTATGTCTAATTTCAAGGAAAGATTCTTGAAAGGTTGGTCATGGAACCCATGTTTAAGGAGTCTAAGACCATGAAATTAGGTCATCTTTAAGCTTGTCTAAACCTAAATGTTGTTTTAACTCGTTAGAATCTTTAATGATAATTTTCATGGTTTTGTCTAATTAAAGTCGTAGAGGACTGTTACATGTAGTTACCTGTATTGGTAAACAATTTAAATATTCAATTCGTGTATTCCGTGTAATTACCAGTATAGGTAAATATTTCAAGTATTCGGTTATCGGTATAAGTTATCTAAAGCTTATACATGTAAGCTTATATGAGTACTTCTGGTATACTATACGAATAAAAAAATTATTTTCTTTCAATTTACTACAAAGATTCCTCATCAATTCCTATTCAAGCTAAGGGCAAAGAAGTTGCCATTCAAGAATCTTAGAAGTTCTCTTTAGCAAGGTGAGTGTAGTAGAGTCATGGGACAAAGCTAGGAGCTTTTCCCATCTCATTTCATTGTTTATTATTGACATGTAGTATAACTTTCGCATGGAAAGGTATTGAGACCCATACAAGGATATGGTAAGCTTGGGTAAGCCTTCTTTGTTGCATTGGTATTATGAAAGCATTGAATCATCGAAATATTGATCATTGAGCATAACATTGAAACATTGATAATATGATCATTGTTATTGATACTGATATGGATCATTGATTATATTGAAATGACCAAGCTTGTGATATGGATCATTGGACTCATTGACATGGACCTAAGAGTCAAAATCATTGTTTTTGATTTATTGAAATTATGGATAATATCATTGAAATTGTTTATTGGCTTAAATGTATTGGACCTTGAATTCGAGTGGAAATTGGATACAATTGGCATACCATAGGATTTATGAGCTCATTGGTATGGGTGGACTACAGTCCTTGGGCTACGACCTATATTTGGCGAGACGGAGGGATGATTGTGTATTGGTCATTTTGACAAGACAAATGGATTAAACCATTCATTGTATTGGCGAGGCGTAGGAAATCCGTGAATCCACTATCTTGATCGATCCAAGGGTTTATAATGACTTATTGATTTTATTGTTATGGCATATAAATCATTGATGCATTGGCATTGACATTAAACATTGAACTATTATTAAGAATTATTGAACATTGACCTAATTGGAACTTATAGTGTAAGAACATGTTATTTATATGCATTTTATGCATTGATGTTGTCATTGACTACCTCACTAGGCAAAGTATGTCTAATGTCTTTATTTTCCATGCAATTTCAGGTTAAGGTTTGAAAAGAAGGTTTGGATCCTTCTTGGCAAGGTTTTGGCAAGTTACAAGAGTCAAAGTATGTAATCTTGTTTTTAATACTCTTAGAATGGTGGCAATATGTTTTGTAAGTCATAAGCATATATTTTGATATGCTAGTATACATAAAATAGGTCTGGACTTATATCTTGTAAAAATGACCCTAAGGAAAATAGTGAAAATAGTTAAACATGCCTAATATGAACTAAAAGTCAAAATCCTAGTTAATGGATTTAGATTGCTCTAAAATTTGACATGCTAATAGTGTATGCTGATTGGTAGTTGTTGGTAAAATTTTATAGGATTTAGGGTTCCTCTATTAAGTCAAATCGAGCAAATACCAGCTAAAATGTGACATTACAAGTCAAGTGTTCTGAAATAGTTCTTATTTGTTTCGATACACCCCTTTTGGTCAAACCCTGTTACCTCTATAGGTAATCATTTTTTTGTTAGAACCATTGTTTACCTCTATAGGTAATTATTGTTCCCTTAGTAACCCCAGATTACCACTGTAGGTTATTACCTTGTTCGTAAAGTACCAATTACCTTCATATGTAATTAGTTATCTCTTAGTTATCAGAGTTTACCACCATAGATAATTACGTTTCTCTTAATAAGCAAAGAAGATTCGTAACTTTAATAATGATAATTAATAATGATAATTAAGTCGAATTGAATTACCGAAAACATCATTGGACCACCGAAACCTCTGTAGTAGCATTCTCTGACCCGGTTCTCTATCAAGCCGGGAAGGGGGTGTTACATAATCAGGTTCGTTCATCTTTAAATAACTACCCACTCATTAATTACATGTAGAAAAGAAGTGATGATTCATCTAAAAAAATAAAATTAATAAATCTGATTGATTGAAATCATAAATGACGTGATAGAAAGAGTTCATGATATAATTTCTCCAACGACACAATTCTCCATCCACTCTATGATCTATTGCACTCCAACAACCTAACATTCCAACACCCCAACAATCTTTGTGACAGATGACTTTAATGCAAATTGGTGCATATTTTTGGGTCAAACATTTATGTAACAAACTTCAAACACAATTAAAACTCTAATTATGACAGACCAAATATATATTATATGATACATGTAAACAAAGTGCCATATCTACCTTGAAGAAAAGTAAACTACAATGACACATAAACATTGAACTTAAGTACAGTTGCATATAATTGAGTTTCCTAGACCTTACATCAAATAAATATAAACTAGGGTTAAAGAAAAAAAATGTAGAGGGGAAATTCTGAAAGGTTATTCATAGAGTGGACTATCAGCATGCATAGGCATATCCATGCAATCATTGAAGATTGAGGAATTGGCTTCCCCATTATGTTGGTGATTGTAATTGGTATCATGGTTTTGAGGTCTATTGGAAGAAGATGATACAACATTATTTGAATGGTAACCAACCTGATGGACTGACTGGTAGTGCTGAAGGTTCCCTCGAATGGGGCTTGAGATTGCGTTTGAGAATTCCGAGTTCTTTGCTTGGTGGTAATCTCCAGAACGAGCTCCCTGTCCGGTCGTTGATGCTGTAATTAGTGTAGATGGAAAAGGAGCACTTAAAGCATTCATGTGCGTCGTGGTTTGAGGGTTCTGGTGAAATGATGGCCTGGGGGACATTGGAGACTCTTCTGCTTCATATTCAAGTTCATTCTACAGAAATTTGAAATGAAAATCCTTAAGATTTCTTCACCAAACATGTTCATCATAACAAATAAGAGCAAGAAAGAACAAAAAAGTACCTGCAAATAAGCAACTATATCCGCTGTTGTCACCCTTGATCCTTCTTGCTGCCTCAAAATCCATTGAAGAAGTTTCTCCTGTTGGAGAGAAGGGGAAAGAAGAGGAAGAATTTATGTAATAGATGCAATACCAAAGTCCAACCAGGAACACATGAAAACGTAATTATACAACTGAAGTATGCATAAATATTTAACATTCGAGGGACACTAGAGACAACTCAGCAAGAAAACAGGGTCAATGGAGTAATAAAAGCAAGGATAAAAATCAACCATAAGCAAAATTCTAGATAAATTAACACACCAAAAAACCCACAATAGGAGTGAAGAACCAGAAACAGATAAATCTATTGTGAGAATACATGAACAAGAATTTAGAAAAGTCAAGACTTTCCCTTTTAGATATGAACAAAAAGGGCATACATGCTTGCCAACAGTCATCGATTTTGCACTATGCTATGACAGTTTTGAGAAGCTCAATGGATCCATAATGAAGCTGCAAATAGGTTCAGGGACGAATACAATATTTTATGTAAAGGGTGCGAACTATTAGAAAGATATATAAGATATATTAGAAATATAAAGGGTGCGAAATTACAAAATTTTGGGAATAGGAAATTATATTATCAAATGAAAATATAAAGAAATATAAAGGGAATTTAAATTTTTAGGGAGTGCGACTGCCCTTCCAGCACCCTCGATCCATCCCTGCAAATACCCATAGTGTTATAACTTATACTATAATTATTTGTGGGCTTAAAGCCTCTTGCTCTTCTTCTTTTTATCATCTACGTCTGTTTTACAGTTCATATTCAGAGTTTGTGCCTACCTCCCGACAATGTCTCCAAGATACAAACCTGAGTTATCTCGTTGAGAGTACAATGTGTCTTAACGCCTCTTCAAAATTTGCTTAAGCTTGACCTATGTTACTATGACTCATCACTTTTCCTGAGGTATCTGAGACCAGTTTCTTACACACACTCAGATAAGGGTACGGAAATATGATCCAACTAGGAGCCTCCAAATTAAGATAAGTATATCCCATACTTGCACGAAATTAACATAAATTTTCAACTTCTTTAATGGAAAGAAATAGAATAATCAGAAAGAAAGAAACCTAACACTATTTTCACTAAATTACAACAAATTTCAAAGAGCAAATGAGCAATTAAATACTAACCCAATTTAATTCCTCCAAAACGCAATCCTATTTCTAATGAATTTTCCATTCCACATAATTTTGTTCCAAAAAGTAATTATGTCGCGAAAATCAAACATAGAAAACTATCAATTCACCGAGAACACATCATATAGATAAAATAAGGGGGGAAAGATTGAAAGACATTGGAATAAAGTAGAAAGCGATAAAGAATCTAACCATTGCATGACGTTCCCCGGCCTGGAAGGAGATCCGTTGGTGGTTCATGGCCTGAGAATATAGCTGTGAAAGCGAGTTAGCAGCGCTACAGAAGGTGTTGTACATGCTCCGATCCATCTCGTCCAACCGTGTAGCATCGGATTTCCTCTTCTTCGACATGGATTCGATTTTTGAGGTTCTGGGGATGGGGAAACTGAAACTAAATTACAACCCAGAATGAGAATGAGCAATCAGAAGGAGAAGATTGAGAGATTCAAATCAATACGATTGAAACCGACAGAAGAATTCTTTGGGAAGAAATTGTGAAGCAATAAATATACGGAGAGAATATATGCGAAATGGTGAGGACGGGACATACGAAAGAGAGGGTTGAGTATTTGGATATTATACACATGGGGTACACGTGGCTGGCCTTTTTGGATTAGTGGGGCTCAATCCGTTTTGTTTTTTTCCCGAATAAGACTTAACCATCAAATAGGTGTTCAAATTATATAATTTTTTGTAATTAAGTGTCCAAACTAATTTTTAGGCCAATTGGGTATAGAGATGGGTACGGGTCGGGTCGGATTTTTGGTCCACCCGAACCCGACTCGAACATAAATACCCTAAATCCGACTCTGACCCTACCCGATTTTTATTTCTAAAAAATCGACCCGACCCGATACGAAAATAAACATCCTAAAATCGATTTCGACCAACTCGAACCGACCTATAGAAAATAAATAAATTTAGGGACTAAATTGTAAAAAAATAGTTTCGGGGACTAAATTATAAATAAAAATAATTTTAAGGACCTAATTATAAAAATATATAGATAGAGGATCATTATTATAAATATCCCTAAAAATTTATGAAATAAATACATATTTAGTCCCGGATCGGGTCGGGTCGGATATTTTACACCATAAACTCGAATCCGACCCGACTCGATGCCACTTTAAAAATCACCCGACCTGACCCGAACCCGATTTTTCATCAAAAAATCTGATCCGATCGGATCGAGTAAAATTTTCATCCCTAACTAGATGCCTAACGTTTCATTTAGTAACTCATTTAAGGTTTATCGTTAATTTTTATCGTTAAAAGAACGCGTGTTATCTTAAAAAAAATTCCAAAACAATATTGAAAATAAATGAAATCATTTAATTTACAGAAAATCTTTAAAATTTTTAGATTTCATAAAACAACCCTAAATTGTAAAATCTCTAACTCTTTTAAATCTAAATCTCGAATTAGGTTAATTTCGTCATTGATTGTCACGTCGTCATCCACCAAATTGTTCACCAAAATTTCATGATCATTTCTTCTACCATTCCGTCGTCGAAAATCGATTGACACCGTGTGAAACATAAAAATTATCGAATGATTTCTTCGAACAATTCACGACAAATAACGACAGAACAAACAATGAACGACGTGCGAATTGATCGGTATGGAAAGAACGCTTTATTTTGTCGGCAACATCGGTGGAAGTGACTAGATTTGAGGGTTTATAAATTCTAGAGACTATTTTAAAAATATTTAAAAATTTTAAGATATGTATTTGTTTTTATTTTTGTTTATTAGTTATATTTATTTTAGATATAAAATTAAATATCTTAAGAGATAACATATCCTTTAACGATAAAAATTAATAAAAAAATATTAAATGAGTTACAAAATTTGTATGAAATTAAATATTTTGTTTATTAGTTTTTTTCTTCAATTTTATCGTTTTTTTTCTTCTAAATTATTTGTATACCCTTGTTAATATTAGAGTACTTCATTTGAAATTATTAATTAATCTAATACACGAATTGATAAACTTTTTTTTAAATATTAAGAGTGACCCAAATGTAACATTACCTATAATTGAGTGATCTAAATGTAACCTTTAATATTTGGGTGACTCAAATATAATCTTACCCATAAATGAGTAGCCTAAATATTTAAATATGATTTTTTTAATTCAATATTATTAATTTGAATATGATTTTTTTTTCATTGAATCGTCAAATTATTAATAATTGAATGTCGTAATATTTTTATTTTGCCATGTGCAGGTTTGGGATTTTAAAAAAATGTTTTTTTTTTTTTTATTTATGTTATTTTTCTATTTTCCACTTCATCTTCTCTTCCAACAAATTTTAATTGAAATATAAAATGGCTTATATACCCTTATTAACATAAATTTGTAAATTTATTAACATAAATGGTTTAAAATCACTTTTATACCCTTGTTAACATTAAAATATTTCGTTTAAAATCATTAATTAATTTAATACAGGAATTGATAAGTCTTTTTTTAAATATTAAGGGGGACTTAAATATAACATTATGTATAATAAGTGATTCAAATGTAATTTTTATTAATTGAATGACTTAAATATAAAATTAACTATAATTGAGTGACACAAGTATAATTATACCCATAATTGAACTACATCTATTGTAATTTACCCAAAAGGCCAAAACATATACCTCTCATATAATTGACGCGCATTTCAGCGCGTGAATGGAACTTCCCTTCTTCAAGTCTGTTTAATCAACACAACAGAAGAAAGTTAAAAACCAAATCATCCGAAAACCAATTCCGGATCCCTACTTTTAGCTTGTTTAATCTGATCAATTTCCCAGTTTCTCTAATCTTTCCATAAACCCCCTTTAAACATCGAATTATATTTTCTATTTCGGAAAATATAGTTTTAAATCCAAGTTTAATCAACTGAGATTTGGAAGCTCTGAACTGAAATTTAAAGAGAAACCCACTTCTTGTATTTCGATTTTAGATATACCCATTTGAAGAAACTCTGGTTTTGTTAGATCCATTTTTGATCCAGAAATGACGAGTTTCGTGTTCGAGGATCCGGGTGTGTAGATCTTGAGTGGATTTTGGTGGGAGAAGGATATTGGTTCGAAATATTGGATACCCATTTCGGGAAATCGTTTCCCAGATTTGAATTTGTGCATTTGATGTGATTTTTTAGTCTTGCCATTGTTTGCAGAGTTGAGTTCAGTATTTAGGGTTATATATATATATATATATATTTTCATTTTCTTTGTTGATTCCGAGAAAATAAAAGAGCGAGAAAAATGTTTAGGAGGGAACGTGAGAGGGAAATCAAAGAGCTCAATGGCGGACCTCCTTGTGGGCAGGTTAGGGTTCTTGTTGTCGGTGATTCAGGTAACGAATTTTTCTTGTTTGTTTTACTAATCACTGATTTTTCTGGTGTTGATGTTATTGTTTTCCAGATTTTTCTGCTTCTTGTATGTGTTTCTGTATATATAGAGTAAGCTGTATAGGGTGTTTACTGAGTTTGTATGCTATAAAACTATTATAATTGAAGTAGTTTTGCACATCAAGATCTGAGAACTTGATTCATGGTCATTCATAATACTAATGTTAGAACTGAGAAATGTAGTCTATGGTATGAATTATGAAATAGTTCCCCAATTTATCTCAGTTTTGCCTTTCGGTCGAGTAGATGCAGTAAGAATTGAATTTGAAGCCATTGAAGAAAGACATGGGGGTGATTTGTTAAGATTAGAAAGAATTGGGAAAAGGTAGATATGTATATCTTGGTAGGTTTTACTGTATACCATTAGTTTTAAGAACTAACTGGGAAGACTTAATTTTTTTCCCCCTTTTATTGGAACAAAGAGTGAGCACTAGTGCTTGAACATATTCTCACTTTCCATACGCCATCTCGTTCTCAACATTTTAGCTAAGAATACACTTCAAGTTAGTTTAAGGAAAAATTTGCATGGTTGTTTGCCTATGCGTTATTTGCCTTCCTTCGGTAAGTTGTTGATGGCTGTTTCATGACTTTTTGTATTAAGAGAGCAAACCTTTACAAATGTTTCATTGCTTTCATGTTCCTATGTTGTTTACTTTTGATGCTATATTAATTTGCTTTTGACTGCCCGAGTGTTTCTTACGCCATGTTGTACCGTTCTTGGGACTCTTTATCTGCTATTCCAAGTTGTTTATTTTCCATGCTTAAATATATAATGTGTTTTTAGATGGCGATCTTTTGCTTGAAATCTTATTATTATTTGGCAGGTGTGGGGAAAACTTCTCTTGTTCATCTGATTGCCAAAGGCTCGTCCACTTCTTGCCCTCCTCAGACTATTGGGTGTACAGTTGGTGTGAAGGTAAGAGTAGTCGTTTGTTGCCTTAAATAAAGTTATTGTTCGAGTTCATTCTCCAAGTAACCACTACAATCTCCACACAGCATACCACATATAGTAGTCCTGGTAGCTCTTCAAGTAGCTTGAAAGGGGATGCTGAGAGAGATTTCTTCGTTGAACTCTGGGATGTGTCTGGGCATGAGCGGTACAAAGATTGTCGGTCTCTTTTTTATTCACAAATTAATGGTGAGTTCTTAATCTTTTTGCTAGAGCAAATGTCTTAAGTTGATGAAAATTGTTGGCACGGAAATTTTCTGAACCTTAGTCTGTAAGTCTAGTAGTAATTCACACACACTCTCTCTAAGTATCGAGTAGCTTGCTGTTGGCATATCAGCGCCTCTATTTAGTACTAGCTTAAAACTGAGTTTTTGATTGCATGGGAGACTGATCGAGGACCCTGGATATTTCTTGGTTGATATTCTGATCTGTCCTCTAATTCAATTGCATGCACATATACGAACGGATGTGTACTGTCCATTGCTTTATATATTTGATTGAGACGTTAGGAATATAAGCTGATTGCAGTAATCGTTTTTATCATAGTAGTCTTAAATATTATCTGCATACATCATCACCATCTTAATGATATTGTCACGCCCTTGGACTTTAAGAACCGAGACGTTCGGCCTTGGACGCCTTGATCTAGTTTTGATGCCCAAGTTAGCCTTGGAAAACTAAGCGAGAAGGCTTAGTTTAGGCGGAAACGAGTTATGATGGTAGAAGAAGAAGTGTGCGAGGAAAATATGGAAATCTTATTATCCGAATAAAAATAACAAAGCTGGTGCCTAACGAAGCCAAGCGTAATCGAGAAAACAAATAAAGGTGAAGTAAATAATGAGGTGGGGGTGAGCCTCCTTAAATAGCCCCCTCTAGTCCTAGTCTCAGTCTAATTAGGATTACTAATCCTCCAAGGACTAAAACTCCTTGGTTCCTAACTAAGGAAGGACTCCTTCATGGAGTGAAACTCGTGGCCTCTTTTAGGTGCCTGATGAATCGGGCCCTAAGGTGTGGTCGGGCTCGGCCCCTGATGGTGCGGCAGGGCTGGCCCCTAGGGTGCTAGTCGCTTGGGCCCTGTGGTGTGCGCTGGAATCGGACCCTTGGGTGCGGGCCGTGACATTCCCCCCCCACTGGTTCTTGCGACGCCCTCGTCGCTCGGCTATGATGGTATCGGCTGATTTGGTCCTTAAATTACCATAGTCCCTCGGCTGGTTCCCAACTAGCCTCACTGTCGGGAAGTCCTTTCCATAGGACAAGGTATTCGTGCCTTGGTCGATGTCCCGGTTTTCGAATGGCTCGCTCCGCTTGAATGTCCCTAATCTCATTCTCATATGAGATTTTTACTCCAATTGGTGCTCGGTGCGACTCGGCTCGCTTCGGGTCTGTTTCATCTTTGTGGAATGGTTTTAGAAGACTTACGTGGAACACCGGGTGTGCGTGGATGGTTGCGGGTAGTTCCAATCGATAAGTCATGGTGCCTATTCGCTTCAAAATTTTGAATGGTCTCTCATATCTTCGAACTAGGCCTTTGTGTACGGTTGGGTTTCGAAGGATCTCTGTTATCTTGGCAAGGACTAAGTCTCCAACTTGAAAGTGTACGTCCCTTCGCTTTGTGTCTGCCCACTTCTTGGTCCGTTTTCCTGCTTTGTGTAAGCAAGCACGGGCTCTGTCGTGGTGCTCTTGTCATTCCGTGGCGAACTTGTGTGCTGCTGGATTCGGTCCGTCATACTTGGTAGAGACTGAATTGGGTGTGAGTGGTTGCTGTCCAGTCACGATCTCGAATGGGCTTTGATTTGTTGCCTCGCTTCATTGCAAATTGTATGAGAATTGAGCCATATCTAGTAGTTTTGGCCAATTGTGTTGGGTGACACTGACGTAGTGTCTCAAGTAAATTTCTAGTAATGCATTTACTCGTTCTGTTTGCCCATCTGTTTGGGGATGGACGCTTGTTGAAGAATTCAAACTTGATCCCATGAGTTTGAATAGTTCGGTCTAAAACCTACCTGTGAAACGGGTGTCCCGATCGCTAATGATTGTCTTTGGCACTCCCCAATATTTTACCACATGTTTGAGGAAGAGGTGTGCTGCCTCTTTTGCGGGGCATACTTTCGATGCTGGGATGAATGTTCCATACTTGGAAAACCTGTCGACAACGACCATGATGCTAGATAGACTGTCGGTATTGGCAGTCCAACTATAAAGTCCATGGATATACTTTCCCATGGTCGTTCAGGGATTGACAATGATTGTAGCAATCCTGCTGGTTTGCTCATTTCGGTTTTGGCTTGTTGGCAAACAAGGCAAGTTCTCACATATGCTTCTACATCTTGACTCATGTGTGGCCAATAGTATTGTTCCTTAATGAGTGCTAGTGTGCGGTCCATTCCGGGATGGCCGGCCCACTTGGAGTCATGACATTCTTTCATGATCTTTTTGCGCAGTTCTCCAAATTGCGGTACAAATAGTCGGTGTCCTCGAGAATATAATAGATCTCCTTCGCTCCAGAACCTTCGGGTCTTTCCTTGCTGTAGTTGAGGAGCATCTTGGTTGTTGGGTCGTGAGACAACCCTTCTTTGATGCGTGGGATTAGTTCTTCTTTTGGTGTGCTAACATGCTCTATGTTATACCTTCGGCTTAGAGCATCCGCAATCGAGTTGGCTTTTCCTGGAGTGTATTCCATGGTGAAGTCGAATTCGGCAAAGAACTCTTGCCAACGGACTTGCTTGGGAGATAACTTCTTCTAGGTCAAGAAGTAACTGTTGGCAGTGTTGTCGGTGTAGACAATGAACTTGTACCCAAGTACATGGTGTCGCCAAGTACGTAGACAATGTACTACCGCTGTCATCTCTTTCTCATGGATTGAGTACTTTTTCTCGGCTTCATTAAGCTTCCGGCTTTCGAAGGCGACTGGATGTCCCTCTTGCATAAGGTACGCCACCTATAGCTGTGTCCGAGGCATCGGTAAAGATTTCAAAGGGCTTACCATGATTAGGTAGTGCTAGCACGGGTTCGGTGGCTATGGCGAGTTTTAATTCTTCGAAGGTTTTGCGGCAGTCTTGGTTCCACTCCCATGACTTATTCTTTTTGAGCAAATCGGTCAAGGGGGTGGTGATTTTGGAGTAATCTTTGATGAACCTTCTATAGTAGTTGGCCAGTCCCAAGAATGATCTTAATTCAGTTACCTTGGTGGGTGGTTCCCAGTCGTTGATAGCTTTGACTTTGGTTTTATCCATTTGAATTTTGCCCTCTCCGACAATGTGACCGAGGAATGGAACTTTCCTTTGGGCGGAGGTGCACTTCTCTGTTTTGACATAGAGTTCGTTTTGTCGTAGTACTCGGAACACTTCTCGTAAGTGTTCGACGTGCTCCACAAGGATCTTGCTGTAAATCACTATGGCGTCTAGGTAGACTACAACGAATTGATCTAGAAAGGGTTGTAGTACCTTGTTCATAAGTGTGCAGAATGTTGCGGGAGCATTCGTGAGGCCGAAAGGCATTACAAGGAATTCGTATGAACCGTAGCGGGTCACGCAGGCCGTCTTGGGTTCATCACCTTCGGCAATTCTTACTTGATAGTATCCCGAACGTAAATCCAACTTGGTGAACCATCTTGCTTCTCCAAGTTGATCGAACAGGTCGGCAATCAATGAGATTGGGTACTTGTTCTTCACTGTGATTTTGTTTAAAGCTCGATAATCTATGTACATTCGCATTGTTCCATCTTGTTTTCTTTGAAAGAGTACGGGTGCACCGTAGGGTGCCTTTAATGGTCTAATGTATCCTGCTTCGAGGAGTTCCTTCAATTGTCTGCGTAATTCCTCGAGTTCAGGTGGAGCCATTCGATAGGGTGTTCGGGCTGGTGGTTCCGCATTCGGGACAAGCTCGATCTTATGGTCGACTTCCCGTTTTGGTGGGAGGGCCTTGGGTAGTTCGGGAGGCATTACATCTTTGAATTCGTCTAAGATCTGTTTTACCTCCGTTGGGATTTTGTCTGTAGACGGCTCCTTGTGTACTAATGTTGCTAGATATGTTGGCTCTTCTTTGCGCATGCCTTTGTTAAATTGGATGGCCGATATCATCTTTGCCTTGATTCCGGATTGTCGGCTTAAGGGGACCATGCACGGGTGTGCTGGGTCAAGTATGCATAAACAGTTCGCAAATGGGACCGGAAATGCCTTGAGTCGATCAAGGAAGCTTATTCCTAGACGCAGTCGAAGTCATCAAGGGGGATTACCTTGAGTATTTCCTTACTGGACCAATCGCCAATACTGATTTTTATTCCTTTTGCTACTCCAGCAATGGGAGTCTCTTTGGAATTCACGGTTTTGATAAATCCGCTTCCTTTCTCCACTTGAAGGCCAAGCTTGTTGGACATTTGCTTAGACACAAACAAGTCGGATGCGCCAGTGTCGACTAATGCACTGACTTGTTGGTTTGCTATCGTGATGTTGACAAACATTAGCCCCTTTTTCTTGGAACTCTTCTTAATTTCCATGGAGCTTATAATGGAATTAAGTTTAGGGATTTCTGTTTCGGCGAGGGCTTCATCGTCCTCTTCTTCTTGAATGGCTGTCGCTTTCTCGAGTTGGGGACAATCTCTTTTCATGTGATTGCCCCCACAATTGTAACAACTAAAGTTGTTCTTTTCCCACAGCTTGCGGAGTCTGCCATCTCCGTTGGATTGCTTCTTGGGTCTTTCTTTGGTATGAACGTCCTTGCCCTTCCCGCCATTGCATTTGTGCCTTGGCTTTTGCTTTGAGTTGTCCGATTTCTTAAATTCAAATTCTGCAAGGGAGTCGGCTAAGTTTAATGCTTTGCATAGGTCCTGGACACCCATTCGGTGTAGTTCCATCTTTGCTCAACGTTGCAATCCGTTTTTAAAGGTAAAAAGGGCATCGGCTTCACTCATGTTATGAATTTGAAGCCTAAGTTTCGTGAACTTGTTTACATATTCACGGATGGACTTGTCATGCTTCAATTGATGAAGTTTTTCCCGAGCTTCCTCTTGAGCATTCTTTGGGTAAAAATGCTCTTTGAACTCGGATTTGAACTCTCTCCAAGTTTTTATAGGAACTTGGCCGTCCCTTGACTGAGAGCACCTATGCCGCCACCAAAGGAGTGCGACATCCACCAAGTAAACTGAAGCTGTGTTTACTTTGGTGCCTTCATCTTCGATGTCTGAGAGTCGGAAATACTGTTCCAAACCCCACACGAAGTTGTCAACTTCTTGAGCGTTTCTGGCTCCTTTGAACTCCTTCGGTTTTGGCACATCGATCCTGGGCTTAGCTACCGTTGCCTCGCCCACCATGCCGGTGATTACGACACTTTTGTAGAGGGATAGCTCAACCTTGAGCTTTTGAATTTCCCCCAACAATTCTCCCTTCATCGCTTCCATTGCGGCTTGAATGGAGACATCCTGTTGGTTCAATTTCTCATACGTTTCGTTGAGAAGACCTTGAACCTCTTCCGTGACTTCATCTTTGATCGGTTCGATTTTGGCTTCGAGTACCTCGAGGCGATCGTTTACAGCGTCTGCAGCTTCCATCGACTTTTTGGCATTGATTTCGAGTAGATCTATCTTACTTTCAAGCGTTGTAAATCGATCCTTCGAGGCGGCTCTCTTTTTATCGATGGTTTGTGCTTCCGAGGCCTTTGGTGCAGCAGAGCCAGGTTCGGCTCGCTTCTTGTCGGTGCCTTGTGTCTCCGGGACCTTTTGTGCAGTAGAGCCAGCTTCGGCTCGCTTTTTGTCGGTGCCTTGTGTTTTCAGGGCCTTCGGTGCAGCAGGGTTGGTTTCTTCTTTCTTGACCATCATGAATGAGCGACCTTAAGCTCTGATACCACTTGTCACGCCCTTGGACTTTAAGAACCGAGACGTGCGGCCTTGGACGCCTTGATCTAGTTTTTACGCCCAAGTTAGCCTTGGAAAACTAAGCGAGAAGGCTTAGTTTAGATGAAAACGAGTTATGATGGTAGAAGAAGAAGTGTGCGAGGAAAATATGGAAATCTTATTATCCGAATAAAAGTAACAAAGCTGGTGCCTAACGAAGCCAAGCGTAATCGAGAAAACAAATAAAGGTGAAGTAAATAATGAGGTGTGGGTGAGCCTCCTTAAATAGCGCCCTCTAGTCCTAGTTCTAGTCTAACTAGGATTACTAATCCTTTAAGGACTAAAACTCCTTGGTTCCTAACTAAGGAAGGACTCCTTCATGGAGTGAAACTCGTGGCCTCCTTTAGGTGCCTGATGAATCGGGCCCTAAGGTGTGGTCGGGCTCGGTCCCTGATGGTGCGGCAGGGCTGGCCCGTGGGGTGCTAGTCGCTTGGACCTTGTGGTGTGCGTTGGAATCGGACCCTTGGGTGCAGGTTGTGACAATATGCACCTAATCATCAGTATACAGAAACTTTTTCCTGCTACATCTTCCCTTAAAAGCCTTTTGTAATTACTGCAAACTCTGTGACCTAGCGATTTTCTCTCACTATTCGCCATAAAATTTTCTGCAGGTGTTATTTTTGTTCATGATCTTTCCCAAAGGAGAACAAAAGCAAGCCTGCAGCAGTGGGCAGCTGAGATTGCGACAACTGGGACATTTTCTGCTCCTCTAAGTTCTGGTGGTCCAGCAGGACTTCCTGTCCCATATATTGTTATCGGTAACAAAGCTGATGTTGCTGCTAAAGAGGGTACAAGAGGTAGCAGTGGCAATCTGGTTGATGTAGCTCGTCAATGGGTTGAGAAGCAGGGTTTCCTTCCATCCAGTGAGGAACTTCCGCTGACCGAAAGTTTTCCTGGTAGTGGTGGCCTTATTGCAGTAAGCATTTTTAACTTACGTATCGACTTGCTTATATGCTGGTTAGAGTAGACCATACTGATAAAATTTTGTTCTAGAGTCCAAAATATGGAATTCATTTTCTTTTCATGGAAATCTCTTTCTATGGAAGATATTTTACTTCGGGAAGAAGTTTTCTGCAAGCTGAAAAGATCTTTTAAGATGGCATCTTTGCTAGTTAACTGTTAAATGAATCACGAAAAGATCTGATACTTTTGAGGAGCCTGGCAAACTTGATTTAGCAATGTTAGTTTTGGCTTTCCGTAAATGTAGGGATCTAACACTTTGATTTCTACAGGCTGCCAAAGAGGCGAGATATGACAAGGAAGGTTTAATGAGATTTTTTCGAATGGTATTATCGCTAATTTTGTGTTGTAATCTAGCTCTTGTTTTTCTTGTGGGTTATCTGTCGTTAAACTTATACTCTATTTTGTTTCAGTTGATCAAGAGACGATATTTTTCAGACGACTTATCGACCCCAAATTCATGGTCCATATCTCCTGGTCCGAGGACTTCTCAACGTTTAGATGAAAGTTCCGGCGATGAACACCAGTTATACAAACGAACAAGGTAAGTCCAGCTGAGTTAAACCTTAACATTTTACGCGAGGAACACCATCATTCTGTTATTTCCGGGTGAAAATTATATTGTTTGCTCCGGTCATTTACAGTCTAAGCGGCGACCCTTACAATTACAACATGCTTCCTCCCTTACCGGCGCAGCGCAATCTGACTCCACCTCCCACACTTTATCCTCAACAGCCGGTTTCAGCGACCGAGAATTACAACCTCCCCCGGTTCTCCTTTACCAGCTCCCAAGAAATCAACAGCAGTGCCCAATCGAAGCGTTCCGATATTAATGTCTGATGTAATTACTGTTTGCTCCAAAACAATCACCATAGCTGGGAGGGTAAAAATAGTGTTGTTGGTCATATTATTCTTTGCTCCATAATTTCTCACCCCTTGTGCGTGTATTAACTGGTATGCCAATTCTTTTATTTTCCGTTGGGCCCTCTGGTTCTGGGGTTGTCACAGGTTTACTGCTTGTATAAGTATTAATTTTCACTCCAAAATATAGGTGATGACTTTCAACCAATCTTTTTTTTTTTATTTCTCATGAGTAAAATTCGATTCGAAAAAATCAACAAACATTTTTATTTCAACATGTTTTAATTCTTTGCTTTATGTTTTGTTCCTACTTAAATTTTTACAATTTTTGATTTTAAAAGTGAAAAAAATGGTAACATTAAGTGTAACTACAAATAAAACAAAACAGATTATAAACCATTCCAATTTAACTTGAACTCTACTCTTGTTCTTAATGAATCAAACTATTTTTTATTTTTTTAAAACTAACATAAATTATATATTGTTAGATAATAATAATTTTGGTCAATATTTAACTTAAACTCGAACTATATTCGAGTTCTTAACAAACCGAGTCAAACTCAAATTTTAATGCGCCAAGACAAACTGAGCATTATTCAGACTTGACTCCTCTTATTAACAGCCCTAACTCCAAGTCTTGAACTCAACATTGCCAATTCTCTTAGAAATTCCAACTAGTTCTATCTCATTTTAATAGTACACTTAGGTTCCATGGAGTAGTATAGACTACTGCAACAAAGTAAAACAAGCAACGGGATAATCAGAGATCAAAACAGGAGCTCTAATTACAGTCAAACCTAATTTCCAGCTCACAATTTTGTGCATAATGATGGATGGGATTCTTAAAACATGAACATGGCGAAGAGCTCGAAGATCTGTTCTGATAATCTCAGGTCACACTTTCTTGATAATCTGAACAACATCTTCATCCTCAAGTTCATGATCCTGGTAAAACAGAACCAAGCAAATCGGCAAAATCTTGTAGGACACCTTTAACACAATTATGACAAGGAAATATAATAACACGATACTCGGAACATACCTTGCCGACTCTTTGAGGCTTGTGTTTTGCGCTTGAACCCCATACGAGTGCACTGTGACATTCAGCCAGATTAAGAACTTTAATAACCGGACATTCGAATTTTAGATTCTAAATAAGGTAAATGAAGTAAAAGATGATAAATTTCTAAAAGTGACCAATCTGAATAGATCATTCTCATGCATACGTGCCTGGATATACCACTTTCTTTGACAAGCATTCATCTCGGAAATAAGCAGGGGACTCGGAATGGCGTATATGCGAGCATACAAATGTATATGGAATTATTTATTTTCTAGCACCGTACTGTCAAACAAAATCTTCGGGCAGACTTCTAAAACGCCTTGCGACCGCAAAGAATGCAAATAAAGAAAATTGACTTGATGCAACATTATATTAATGATTTGGAGAGGATACTTACTACTTAAATTGTTTAAGCATGTCTTTATGAATTCGAATGCAGAAGTCCTCAACTGTCCTTTTCTTTGATGACAGGATAACAGGATCTTCATAGTCTGGATTCAACCCTTTTGGCTTCGTGTAGATGCGAGTTAAATTGAGATACTCCCAGATCTTCTCCAGGAGACCGTCTAGGTTCCACTCCAGGTGAGCACTTTAGAGTAGTCGGAAAAAAGAGATTATATAAAAAATTATAAAGCATTAAACAACAACAAAAAATAACATAGTTGCGGTAAATCACTCAATCATACCAAGGAAATTGTATACGAGTAAAAGTGACAGGCTAGCAATCAGAAAACCAAGCATGAGCGAGCCGTTATAATATTTCTAAGCGTTTACTATTGGCTACTAAAACCAAAAAACCTATGGCCCTATAATCAGAGTTAGATGCCACCCTACTCCAAGGCAATAAACATTTACAGTACAACTATCCACATCTTTAAGTTATCTGAAAAGCCAGAAGGATTGTGTAGTCATTTTTTGAAGGTTTCTACCGAGAGCAAATTTGAAAGTTTGTTTATTCTAGACATGGTTCGTACTTTAGCAGCTCTCAATGAACAAGTACAATTTTAAGTCTAAATCACAACAAAGATTAAGAATGCATATTAGAACCAATATACTTCAGTGTATTAGACCCTATTTTTCGATGTTAACTTTGAATGAAAAATGTATTTGCAGGACAGAAATTTTGCAAAAGATTTGAGGTGAAAAATACCTGATTGGGCAGTAATGAGGAAGTTTATCCAATATCTCCAGCTCTTCAAGTGTGATCTGATCAATCTTGTTTATCACATAGATGCAAGGCATGTATATCCTACTGCCTTCAATGACATCAATCAGATCATCAGCAGTTGCATCAAACCTCAGAGTGATATCGGCATTGTGAATTCTGTATTCGCTGCATATTGCCTTTACAGTGTCAAGGTCCAGGTGAGTATTCGCAACAGTGGAGGTGAAATTAATACCACCCTTGTCTTTCTTTCTGAATGTCAAATTAGGTGGTTCCTTGTTCAACCTGTCTCAACAAACAAACAAATATTAGAATGCAGAACAAGCTGAGATGCTTACAAGAGAAAGACATGAAAACTATAAAACAGTACAAGGTTTCAAAAAGCAATTATGGCTACAAAGGGGAATTAAATTCTCTTCAGTTAAATGGTGGCTCTAGTATGTTTCCCTTTTTGTCATATCATACATCCACTCAAAATTAAAAAATATATGGTTTCCAGAACATCAGCAAGCAAAACATAGATGAATCAGAAGAATGAAAACAACATGAAATAAGGAAGCTCCAAGATATATCATATGCTATATCAATTAAATCTAAAAGAATCTGTATTTACAAAGAAAAACTTCAACATCAAGGATATTCTACACATCTATTAGTCCATCGACACAACAAATGAGAGCACTAAATCAAATAGAAAAAAGTAACACTCATTACTAGAGTTGAAGGTTTCATGAATCCAACCTCGCCCTATTTTGACATAAGCATTACAGAAATAGAAATCCTTCAAGAAAAATTTAATAGCATTGCGGAAACGACTCAAGATAAAGGTTCTGTGGGAATGTATATTTGTCTTAAAATGTCATTATCATAATTTCTTACGCCCTGTGATCTCCACATCGAAGAACCAACAATAAAGTTCATTCAAGTTACAGCTACAAAATTTATGCCATATTAAGGTGATCGATTTTAATACTTTTATGTAGCAAACATTAGTTATAGGGGGAAATAAAATCAAGGATGTGAATAGGCAGTAAGTAGCGGTAAGCTGAAATTGCTTAGAAAGAAAAATGTAATAAAAAGAAAGAAAGAGAATACTCTTAGGTCCACATTGATTACAATTTGGCGAACAAGCAATATGGTAATATTTATGAATGGCTTAGGAATGCATACAGGAATGCAAATGCAGAAGAGGCCAAAATAAAATTGGGGTGAAACCACCAGGAGGCAAAAGAAAGTAACCAATGTTACCTTATCCCAAATCCTTCAAGCTCTTTCTCAATAAGACGTTTGTGAGTTATTGGTTTTATTGCATCAAGAACAATTAATATACAATTACATGTCCTAGCGGTGCTGATGACCTGGATAAAGTGGCATTTCTTTAAAACACTTGTAACAATGTATGAGCGTGGAAAGGAAGATCAGAAATCAGCAGCATCAAAACTGAAAAGCAATTATGCTATGGGAAAAAACAATTTAAATAAAATATTTGACCTGGAATTATACTATTTCTACGAAACTCATAACATCATGTAGGAAAAGAAATCAGATTGAAAATATCATCTCTACTCAAGTGCATAATCTTTAATGATAGTGGCAAGGCATGAACATGAAAAATAACCATTTTAAGTTGTAAAACCACAAAATACATATTTTCTGTGATAAAAAGATTACAATTATAAGTTGTAAATCAAAATTACATTAAAAGCTAAGCATACAAACAATGATAGCATCAATAGCACATTAAAAGCATATAAAACATAAGTAAAGAAACATTAAACAATAGAAATGTGCAATTAGCAAAGCTTTATTATAGAGTATATCTAATTATGCTCAAGTATTCTAGTACAAAACTATTAGTCAAGAACAAGCAATTTGAACATATAAGAAAGAAAAGGCAAAAGAAGCACACAAGTTATTTGCCATATCAAGACAACTAATTGTTCACCTGTCTTCCTCTACCCTTTCCATCTTTAGCACCCTCAATAATACCTGGGAGATCCAACAACTGCAAATAATGATAAGGCATTACACTTAGTTTGTCGTATTAAATATAAAAGGTCATCGCAACAATTAATCAAACGCCATTATGTAGTAAGAGGGTAAAATGTCATAAAACTTATCACAACTCTTGAATGTAACCAAGGTGGGATTTGATCTATTCCTCAGAAAATAGAAATATCGTAGTTTTCATGATATTAAGTCATCAAATGATAGCAAATACTTGAAATCAAAAGCATTTCATGGCGCACTGGTTTAAAAGTACTGACTTAAAACAAAAAGGTATTTCAAAATATGATCATTAAACAGAATTAAAGAAACAGAACAAAATATGGAATATGCTTATCTTATGTTATACATCACTTCTAAACATGGCGGAGCCACATAGACAAATGGGGTGTCTAGTGACACCCCAAATTTTCTTTTGAAATTGCATTTTTCTATATAATTTGTATATAAAAAAGTTAAAAATATAAAATTGACACCACTTTATAAATAAAATTACACCCCTTTATAAATAAAATGACATCACTTTATAAATAATTAACTCCTTTTAAATACCGTTCAAACCAACGACCCCCTTAATAAATTTCTGGCTCTGACCCTGCTCCCAAAGATAAAATAGTATACAAGACAAAAGGGAAACATCAATCTTCAAATACTATTACTAAAACTTAACCAACCATTAATACAACCAAAAATACATTAAGCTTCCTTAAAGAAAGCAGTACCTGGATTTTAGCCCCTCTATACGTGATCACACCAGGTATACAAGTTAATGTAGTAAATTCGTATGAAGCAACCTATAAACCACAAAAAACACAAGTTCATCAGTCTTCAGAAGCTCCTGCAATAAATTCAGAAGAAGCCTCCAGAGAGAACATGTTATACTTAGTCCTTCCGTACCGACTCCCATCCAATTGAAGAGATGACAACATGAAGAAATACCAGAAAGACCACAAACAAATAAATTTACAAGCAATGTCAACAAAGGAATGATATACTATTCAGACTATGTGCTTGACATGACTATGTTCAGTTATTTCTAAGATTTTCCATATATTTCAAGGGTTGGACCTCCAGAATTATATCCACCTAACGTGTGATGGGCATTGGTACCTTAAGTTACATGAAGATCTGGAGCAACATAATATAGTCCAACCATACACAATTCCTCGGTCTTTTAGACTATGTTAATCCTGTTCCCCTCCAGAAAATTTCAATCTTTAATGTTTTGACAATGCATTTTTGGTATAGAAGATATGCGCCAGATTTCACAAGTCTTTTGGAAGGCAATAAAACAGTTTTTCAATACAAAAACAAACTATAGCACGTTTCATGTGCCCCCTGTGACATAAAAAAGGGTCATTCATACCTCTGAGAATGTCCCAGTTAATTTGTTAAGAAGAGTAGATTTGCCCACCGAAGGGAAACCTACTAGACCAACTCTTGCATCTCCACTTTTGGTAACATCAAAACCTTCACCTGCACCACCTCCTCCTTTTGTTGTAGGAGTAAGGAGTTCTCTTCGTAGCTTTGCAAGTTTAGCCTAATGCCAAATGACCGATAACACAAACAATTTCCAATGATGAAAATAAACACCGACAAAAGAAAAAGCAAATCACAGCTCTTTTACTTCAATGACATATAATTCTACAATTGAACCAAAATAAAACCCCAAATAATAAAAAAGGCATTTCTCACCTTGAGCAAGCCCAAATGATGAGCTGTTGCTTTGTTCTTTTGAGTCTTTGCCATCTGTAAAAAAAACAAAGGAAATGCATAAATACACCAGAAATTCATCAAACTTTAGCAATCTATCACATTTGGCTTTCAGGGTATAAAGGTCCGAAGTTTTAGAAAACAAGAACAATCTGACATGTTTCTTAAGAAAACTTCCTTATTCAGAAAGTCATTTTCATTAAAAACTATATACAATGAATATCCTGTAAAAAAATCCAAAACACGATCAATTGATTCATTTTTCTTACAAATTTATTAACTTGAAAAATATATAACTAAAATCCAAAATCTGGGCCTTAAATAATATATTCAAAGCATAAAAAACTCAAATACAAAATGAAAGCTTTCTTCATATTTCCCTGGAAACTACACGAAAGGAATTCAAATTCAATTACTTGGAAAGTTACTCAGAAATTCAGCAAGTACCAGGCTGAATTAAAGGAAAGCATACAAAAACGTATAAAAGTATATTTCATTTCAAATTATAGATAATTATGAGCAGCCGAAGTGAATCGAGAAAATGTTCTATGAACTAAAATTTAAATAATGAAAAAAAAAGAGAAAGAAAGCTAACCTCATCTTCGATGTCTTTGATCTTTTGCATAACGGTGGCCATTGTTACAGAAGAAACAACAGTAATTAAGGTGACAACAATCGGACGGCGGCTGTTTCCAGAGGAGGAGGAAGAAGAAGAAACTACTAGAGAGAATGGAATTAATCGAACAATAATAGGGATTTAGATCAGGCGCGACTTACGTGGGCTGTCATCGTTTTGTGTTGGGCTATTTATATGGATCCTTGCTCAGTAAATTGGGCTCTTGATCGTTTATGGATTCAAATTCGGATTTATTCGATTTAAATTTTGTCATGTGTTGAATTAATCTAAATTTATTACTATAATTTAGGTTCGGATATATCTCGATTTTTTTTGAATCAAAGGTGTAATGATATCATATTCGTTCGATATATTTTTTTTCTAATTTGAATAGAGAAAAAATACATATAATGTCATTAAATATACCATAAAGTTAACATATAAAGATAAACTATCAAACAGTATCCTGATTCGTAAGGCTATACAAACACTACAATAGACTAAAATTATCACAATAAAGAAGAGGGATGACTAGTTGAGTCATATTATCGAATATCACCTATTGTAAACCAAGATGAGTAAGCTTCGACAAACAAACAACGATCATATTTTATTTGTACAATACCCATTTGAAGTAAAGAGACCAATTACATTTATAAAATCAAACAATAACTTTGTTGATTGCTTTTCTGGTTTCAGGGTTTAAACCTGACTAATTTAGACCGACCCGAATCGCACACCTAGCATTGATGGGTGAGTCTCCCAACAGGGATTAATCAAACAATAACTTTAACAAAACTATTAACAGTATTAGGATCAAACACCAAATGAATAACTACATCATTATTAGATTATTTGTAAAACTTTTAGTTTACTACATCATTATTAGATTATTTGTAGAACTTTTAATTTTTACCGTCAGTGTATCAAATAATAATCTGGTTAATTTATGGACACAAAAATCAGAGACGAGGGCAAAATAATCTCTCCACAAGCATGTTGCAAGAAGTTCCATCTTCCATCAATTCAACTATATACAAAGGTTTACAACTTTAAACAATATATGCAAATCATACTTTGGGAGAGAACAAATAGTGACAATGAAATCACCAGTTACAAAGTGCAACAGACATGCAGAGGCCAGGAGTGTACTTGAAAACTCCTTTATTTTCAATGGACATACAAATACATGGATTATAACTGTTATTTCCAAATTCTAAACAAGCTCCGGATCGAGGTAACCGGAGAAGAAAATGTGAACCACTTTCCCCATATCCACACCATGAGATTTGTAATGGCATTCGTGGGGTTCAACAGCTTAACAACACGGTAGCAGGATGGCTCAATCTGAAGCTTTGCTGATTCTAGCATGGCGCATTCCTCCTGGTAAAGAAGATAGCTGTCATGTTTGCAGCAAGGTGTAAAGCATCAAAAAGGGAACTAAAAGAGTTGCAACCATGAAAAATAACTTCGAGTTTGAGATGCGTAATCTTATGTCTAGAAGAAGAGCTAGATAACATACAAGCAAAAGTTTCTAGAGAGAGAGAGAGTATGCTAAGCATTTTCCTGCTTTATAAAATCCTGAATCCAGGATAACAAGCAAGGAGATTAAGAAACAGTAAACACCTATGTTATTCACGTTCTTCATTTTTCTTGAGGTATTCATATAGCCACTCGTGTTCGAAACATATTTGGACACGGGTATAACAGTAAGGTCCTCCACATATAAGGGAAATAACCATACTCATATCAGATACACATGTCTTAAGTCCGAATAACAAGGTAAACACTGCTCCAAGAGACCTTTACCACTTCCTCCTCGAAAAGTTGAGAGAATATATGAGAAAATAGGTAAAAATCAAACCTAGAAATTCTGAAATAGAATAACAGCCTTTAACCTGTGTTACTCCAACACTTCAGTTTTCGTCACTCCCAACATGAGTATGGGAATATGAATCTTCACAAACCTTCCAAATACATGATGAAAACTAAGAAAGGAATGAATAGAACTATGTCAAACGCATAAATATATCCAACCTCACAACATAGCCCGAGTAACACCGCATTTTAACAACCCCTGCCAACAGTATATCAAACATAATCAATCAACATGACTAATGTAAGACACAAAATTTACTACTTTATTCATCCAGATCCGAGCCATTCATCTTAGACTCGGAAAAAAGTTGAAACCATGCGAGACAAAGCACAATGATAGTGGTACAATAGCATAATCATCAACAATTCAAGAACAAGGCACTTGATGTTACGTTTTGTGTCGAACTTACGATCTGCTAAGGCTTATATCTTAGTTGTGAAAATTCGAGATGTTAACAAACGAGTATGAAATTCAAAGAATTCAAAGCAAAGACTTTACCAGCCAAGCCTTTCCAATGAGTCTCACAAAGAAACCGCTAAGCAATGAACAATGGAAGCTTCTCTAGGAACCAAAAGAACAACATCAGACCACTCAAGTTTCCCCCATAACTCCCCTGCTTCATCTTTCTTAACCTCAATCTCAGCACATCGAATCTCCATTTCTTTCCCACCTCCATTCTTCGATTCCCAGACCACCATCAACTTCCCTCCCAAATTCGCCATTGTAGCACCGCAAAGGAATCTAGGCAACCCTTTCTCCAACCCCTTCAATTCCTTCCAAATCCCTTCTTTCACATCATATCCTCTTATATTCCCCAAGTAATCATAGCAAAACAAAAACCCCTCGATAACGCAGGCTCTCCCGCGCCACCCATTATCCAAATCACTATCCACCGTTGCCCAATTCCCACTTTTAACTTCGTAGCAAACCCCATTTCTATCAGTCATTGCGTAAACTTTCCCATCAATAACAGCGCTCGCATGCATCCATTTATCCCGGATTTCAATCGGACTTGGAACCGAGTTCCATTTCCTCGTCTTGGGGTCATAAACTTCAGCCCAGTTCTTCGATCGAGCCCAATTATCTACAACGCAGCCGCCGATGACATAAATTTTATCCTCTACGGCTCCGGCAGCGGCGAATTCGCGGGAAACATGCATATTTGGAGCTGGTTCCCATGTGTGGGTCCGGCAGTCAAGGGACCACACTTGTGAGGAAGGGATATCCTTAATGGATCCGCCGAGCACGTAGATTTTGTGGTCGAGGGCAGCGAAAGCGGAGCCGACCAAGGAAGGGGAAGGGGTAAGAGGGAGAGGAATGAGGATATATTTGGGATTTGATGTGTCGTTGGGTTTTTGGTAAAGTGTGTAGAAACGTATGAAGTGGCTCGTGTGGAGGCGGAGCGAGATGTAAAGGAAGTGCTCGGCGGAGCTGAGGAGGGAACGAGCGGCGTAAAGGAGAGGCGATGAGATGAGGGATTTCATTGATTTCGAGACTAGTGAAAGGGTTGGATGATGGCGTCTTGGGACTCGAGCTATGATGTTCAGAGCCAAGTCATCTGGGAGGGACGGGATCAGTCGAGGCGACAGAGGCGGTGGAGTTGATGGGTTTACGGTGGCGCTAACGGTGGTGGAAGAGGAGGACATGGTTGATGCGGGAGTAGTTGAGAAATTTTGATGTTGGTGACTGATTGGTAAGCCTTTCTAAGTTTTAACCATTACTTAGTTGGATTGGTCTTGGTCTTGGGCCTTTTTCAATCTCACCTGACATTCATGCTAAAAATATCAAAATAAAAATATAATTAAAAATAAAATTTAGTTTTTTTGATATTGTTGTATGATTTTTTATAGTCTATATTATCGAACATATCGAATTATTCAACCATTCATCTGCCATACAATTATGTAGTCGATTCTTTATAAAATACATAACAAAAAATATTCTTTTTATTGTTGTGATCGTAATCGGTAGAACGAAAATCAACATTAAAAACATATACACAAATGAGTACACGACATGCTTCATTGTCTTAATCGCTTTTCGGATAAATCAAAAGTTATTTTGAACCATTGCAAGCTGGTTCAGGAAGCTTTAGATTTTTAGGCTATTTAGAACTTTTATTTGTGTAAATAGGGTGTTTAAAATTTATTTGAGAATATAGGCCAAAAGCTATCGTACAAGTAGGAGAACGCCACTTGCAGGTGGTGATTTGGGGGAGGACGCTACCTGCAGATGGCGTTCTCCTTTTTTTAATATTTCTTTTTGTTAATTTTGAAGGGAGGACGCCAAATGGCGTTCTCCTACCTGCACTGTTTATTTTAGCTTAGATTCCCAAATATCAATCGGGGATTTCTATTTTTTTAATTAAAAAAAAATGGATTATCTATCTAATTTTATCGCTGGTTCACATTCAAGTGGTTTTACAGGTTGAGAAGCTAAGAGGAGTGGTTGGTGCAAATGGGGGAGCCAATATCATTACAGGGACTATGGAGGTTTTCTTGAATCATTTTGTTCTGCAGATCGACCTGTTCTCGTCTATAATGGCTCTCAGGATCTACCATCAAGTTTTTTAAGAAAACTCAAGGTAATTCGATATTTCAAACTGGGTTTATTTCAGATCAGATCGATTCTTTTCATGTTTATTCATTTGGACACATTATATTACTTGATTAACTAAAACATATCGATCATGACATAAATTCCATAATATATAAAATTTTAAAACAAGTTCAAACCTTGTTAGAAAAGGCTCATAAGTTCAAACCTTGTCATCTTAAGGTGCATAATGTGGTAGCAATTCTCTTCCTTGGCTAATTAGGCTGCAGTTTCTAGAGGTTTGAATGGCATTGGCCTTGCCATTACCAGCCCTTAAGTCCCTTGTTGCTGATCAATTCTCTACATTACTATTAAACATCTAAAAAAATTAGGTTTAAGGATTTTTTTAAGTCTTTGAAATTTTTGTACCCAATTAAATTTTAGAACAGATAAATTAAACTATTTTTTAATTAATTATAATGGTTACAGTAGTATCTGTTTTAGAATATACTCTCAGTTGTTGAATGTTGATCTCTCAAATCATTATGTTGTTATATTGGTGTTCAAACCCATAATCTCTAAGAACAACAATCGTTCGCTTAATCGGCAAGATAGTTCGTGTATAAAAAATATTTTTTTATAATTTTATAAGTTTTTAAATTAAATTATTTTTTATAATTTTATGGTTCGTGCATAAATTAAATTATTTAAGATACTATAATTTTGTCGTGTAATATTTATAATTTTATAAATTTTTCTTATATTTTTTAAAATTAAATTAAATAATAAAAAAATGACAATATTATAATATGATATAGGATGAGTCTACAACGGGCGTCAAATACCGTTGAACATCATTAATGTTGAACACCGTTGAACATCATTAAATTAATATATAAAGAATAAAAATCTAAAGTACTAATCATACAATTATTAATTATATGTTAAGTTTATCACTCTTTCATTAATTACATATTGAATCCTTCAAATTTTAAATTTTTATTAATTAATTTAATGGTATTCAATAATGTTTAACATTAATAGTGTTCAGCAGTATTCGACGCTCGTTGTAAAATTTTTCTATAATATATCACATTAATTTATTCCAAAAAACTATAAAATTTGTCGGTTAACTTTAGACAAATAAATTCATAAAACTTTAAAGTAAAATTTTTAATTATATACATAATTTTTTTTGAGAATTTAATTATCATTTTATAATTTTTTTAAAAACATTAATACCCTTAAATCAAATTAAGAAAAATTATAAAATTCAGGATTAAATGTTAGTTGATCCCTCAAATTCTTTATTTGACACGTGTCAATTTCTAACGGCGAGTCTTTATATCCGCCGAAACCCCGCGAGTATCGATCATTTATTTTTATTTTTCAAATCCATTTTCTCGTCATTTTCAAACAAAAGAGAAAATATCTCCAAAAGCAAAGACCGAAAAATCTGAAACTTTTTTTTTTGTATGTGATTTTAGCTTAGAGAAACACCAAAGCAGAGAAAAAAAAGAATGGAGAGAAGCACGCCAGTGCGAAAGCCACACACCTCAACCGCCGATCTGCTGACGTGGACGGAGGGTGCACAATCGGCCTCCTCCAACTCCACTCAGCGTTCCGCCGGTCGTTACAATCAGGTGCTTTATTTGAATTATGTTTATCTCATGTTTTTCATAGATATTAGTATGCAATTATGCATTCAGTATGCTCGGTTTCTACACACATTTTTTTTTCTGTATTTGACGAATAATGCATTGAATAACAGCCGTCTGATAGAATTAGTAAAGTGTTGTCTGGAGGTCAGGTTTCCGATGACGAAGCTCAATCTCTCTTGAACAAGTAAGAACCCTATCTGATTTCGGCTCAGCTTTATTTGCGATTTTTTTTATCTGTAGCTGTAAATGTTTTTTTTTCAATGAGATTGTGCTTTCTTTTTCTTTCCTTTTCCAATATTTTAAAATAAAATCTTGTATTTCGTCCTTTTCTCTTTTAGATTAACCAGATCTGTCTATTGTTACATCTTTTGGGGGTTGTTTTGATTTGTATCACGATATAGATTTTTTTTACTGTTTTGAAGCAACGATAATCTCTGATCTATTTAATTAGCTGTTCAAATCATCTAATTTATATTAAATTTATGTATTTGAGATGTTTACTTTGAGTTGTTTCAGTGTTAATCTAGCTCCTCAGGATCCTTCTACCATTTTTCTGTTTATTTATGTATCTCTTAACTGGCTGGAGCCCTTACATTCTATGTAGATGTAGGGGGGTGAGTGGTGGATTGAGTGAATCAAAAAATTTTGAATTATTCGAGTTAAAACATTATATTTTATAACTTATATTTGATTTTATTTTTTTCGGTTTGAGTTGAGTTTATAAAATTCGAGTTGAATTTTCGAGTTCTAATATAAATTTAACTATAATTATTTATTATATTATAGTATAGTTTGATTCTAATTTAAATAATTTTCTTTAATCATATAAGATATATATTTCATCATACTTTTTACATATGCATATATTTCTTCAAAATTATGTATGTATATCAGAAAAAATTAAGGTCTCAACTCAAACTTAAAAATCAATCTACTAATTATTAAAAATTCTGAGTTATTCGAATTTTCATTTTACATCTTAAATTTTATTTGAAATTTTTTCGAGCTGAGTCAAGTTTATGTAATTTCAAGTTGAGTTAGAACAATTCGAGTTTTCTCGTCTCGAGTAGAGTCAATTTTTTTTTTTGTTTTTTCAAGTTGAATTTTGCTCGCCCCTAATTCTATGTTATTGGGACTAAGTGTTGCTTTCACATACTCCTTTAAATTGGACTTTGTTCTAAGAATTTCATGACTTTGCTTGAGTCTGTTGTGTGAATCTAATCCTTTTGGTCATTCGTACTATTGCTTGGGGTTGTTATGTAATGCAACATTCATCAAGGGTCAGTTTAGATGTGTGGCTATCATTCATCTGAATCCATCTGGAATTGTTCACTATTTCTCTTTCAGGAAGCCTTGCTCGGGTTACAAAATGAAAGAGATGACCGGAAGCGGTATTTTCGCTGCCAATGGTGCATCTGAAGCTACTGCCATTAATTCCACTAACAAAGCAGGAGTGCCCGTGCATCAGGTATCTGTTTGATCTCCCTCAGGGAATGAGCATGACTGTTAATCAGTTGTCTATGTAAATTTACCATTCTAAACTCTGGTGTTATTTTCAGCGAGCAACGAATAGCCAAATATCATTCAGTACTGATGCTAGTGTTTCTCCCAAGAAGCCAACCTCTCTAGCTGAGGTAGCAAAGCAGCGAGAGTTAAGTGGCTCGTTGCAAAGCGAATCCGATGCAAAGAATAAAAAAATATCAAATGCAAAGTATAAGGAGATCAGTGGACATGACATCTTTGCACCTGCTCCTGAAATTAAGCCACGTTCTGTGGCTGCCGCAACCACTGAGTCAAGAGAAAGCAAAGACTTGGTAGAACCTGCGCCACGAAATGTCCGCACATCTGTCAAAGTTTCAAATGTGAGTTCTATCTTTTATGTGTCTGTCAAAATTTAGGTATGAAAGTTACTCTTCTAACTCTTCATTGTTCCCGACATACACCTGTGTCCTATACCTGCATGATCCTCCAGATATCCTGCATGATCCTCCAGATATACCTGCATAGATCTTAGGAGGGTTTGGCTGCTAGCTGTTTTCTCTCCATTTTACGTGAATTCCTTCATTAAGTTCTGTTTTAGGCTTATCCTACCTGCATTCATACACGACTCGATCCTAGAGTCTTGCTTCATATTCTGAATTTGAAGTTTCATCAGTCATGTAATCGTTATTTCGCAATTGTTATAGCCTGCAGGAGGTCAGACAAGTATCGTATTCACAGATGAACCCGTTGTGAAGGCAACAAAAAAGATACATAACCAAAAGTTTCAAGAGTTGACTGGTAATGGTATCTTCAAGGGAGATGTACCTTCAGGTTCTGCAGAAAAACCACTGAGCCGTGCTAAAGTTCGAGAAATGAGTGGCAATAACATCTTTTCTGATGGGAAGGCAGAATCTCGGGATTATTACGGTGGCGTACGAAAGCCCCCTGGTGGTGAGAGTAGCATTGCCTTGGTTTAACTTGATATTTAACTGCCTGTGTATCAGTATTGTGTCTTAATTACATCCCACTTTGGGGTTGTATGTTTTAACTATGAAGTGTCCTTGATGCTGCACGACAACGAGTTTGGTCATTTGAGAGGCCGATGTTGTTTGTGGCTTATGCAATACATTGTTCGGGCAAACATTTAGATTCGAACTCTGGGCAGCTGGGGTCGGCTAATCGAGTTATTTCGACAATTTCCAGCATCTTGTTTGTTAGTGTTTGCTCTGATCCCAGACCAACTGTGTTTGTTGCTGTTGAATAATGAAGGCCATTGGTGAGAGCATGCACCAAAGTATTTGATGTCAAAAATTAGTTTTACTTATGCAAATTGTCCCTCCAAAACATAGGACAGTTCTTGTAGACTTTGTTAGTGTCTAGTGGGTTTAAGGTTCAAGGCAATGGCGGATCTATTGTACGGTTAGGCTCACCCTAGATTATTTGATGTCATTATTTTTATCTAATTCAGAATTTAAATCACCAAGTTAGACCAAAATTAAAGCCTAAAATTTATTTAATTGAAGTCCAAATCAACTCTACACCTAAACCCAATAACTATTCTCATTTCCCAAACTCAATAACAATATTTTGAGGAATAAAGTATTTCATTCAAAATTTTTTAAATATATGGTGTTACATGAAAAAATTAGTCAATTACGATAATTTCTATAGTGCCAAGGGGTGAATGTCACTTCCTCTTGGCGTTTTCTATTTTAAATTAATTTATTTCAGCTAATAGTGTAATTATCTATGGAGGTAATTTATCAATAAATTGACTTATCAATGATGATGTAATTACCTATAAAGGTAATTAGTTTAAAATGGAGAACGCCAAGAGAAAGTGACGTTCTCCCTTTTGATTATTTTTTTTGTAATATCGTATATTCAAATTTTTTTGGGTGAGACACCTTATTTTATTATGGAGGTAATTAGTATTTCTGTCTTTAAAATGTGTATTAATTTAATTGTGCCCACCTTAAAAAAGTTTCTGGATCCGTCACTGGTTCAAGGTGAAGGATTGTAGTTAGGGTTTAAGAAATTAGGGGTATGGTGTATTTTTAGGGTGTAAACTTTGGTGTTTAGGATATAAAAAATTAGGATTAGTGTATAAAATTTAATTTTTTAGGATTTTTAATAGAAGACATGGAATAAGACACCATTAAGAGGTAGAAGATTTCTACTCTAAAATCTAGATGTAAATATGTGATATAGAAGTGAAAAATTGATTGAAGTCCTGAATTGATTTTATTCGATCTAAGATCGAATATTGACCGAACATGATATCTAAATTTGATTTGAAATTTTAAATTAACCTTATTTTTAATTGAACCGATATAGATTCAATATGATTTTCAATTGAATTAAGTGGACCAAAACTGAATTTTAAGTGAATTGAATGGATTCAATTCGAAGTTAACCCGAAATAAAGAAAATATATTAGCTTTATAAAATCATATCTGGAATTAAAAAATTAATCCAACCTAAAAACCCAATTAAAACATATCGATCCCTTATTAAATTGATATTGATTCATCTCGAAAATCAATCAAACTGATGTGACCTAATACTTGACGTGAACTAAACCAAATCAAATCATAATGACCCGAACTCAAATCTAATATTATTAAAACCGAGCCAAAATCAAAATAACCCAGACTAAAGTCGATACGAATAACTCGTTTGACAGCTCTAACATGACATTGACAGGTTGATGTGTACCGGATAAATTAATTTTACTTATAACTTTAGAGATTGCCACTCAGTGGTATCAATGCCAATGGTACATCCATGCACATGCCGGAGGGAAGAGGCTGAAAGGGCCTATTGTCCAAGGGAAAAAAGATATAAAATATAGTCAATCAACCGAGTTCCAGTTGTGTAAACAATATTTAATTGATAAACACATCCATATATTTTAAGTTAATATGCCACTATAGGCTGCATTATTTTCAGTTCACTGAATCAGCCTATGCTAAGAAAATAACAGTTTACCAGGTACTGCAGTACCAATGGCGTTTCAAATTATTGCCAAGAAAACATTAAGTCATAGCTGAAATGGTAAACTAGGCTATTCATTCGAAGGAACGGCGAACCGGTTACGGTTCAGATATCTCCGGCTCCAATCAAGGCGAGAAGCATTCTCTTATAGTCTCCAGAAGTATCTCCAGCAATTGCTTGTTCAAGGGAGACACTGTTTTTCTTCTGATATGCTTCCTTGATATGTACCATGTCTACCTCTGCCCGAGTCGCCATGACTCGGGTAAGAGCCTTTTCATCTGATCCCATCTGCTTAATGGCTAGACGTAAAACCTTCTCGAAGTATTTCTCCGGAGTAGTCAAGCACTTGATAGTTGCCCTCAGTAATTTGAGGAATTCATCACCAGGATCAGCCTTCAAATCCTGCAAACCAGAATTTGCAGCATCAGTTCGAATTCGAACATAGAAATATATGCTTATTGTGTAGATAAGTCGGACCGTCGTATCTCGTTTCTTATCATGATCATATATCTTACCTTGGTGATAGCATTGCCAAATGAAGAATTGTAATGATTGAAAGTTGCATTTAGCTGTGCCTTGCTCCTTGTTGATATGATCCTGATCAGTTCATCATCATTGTATTGCTTGTCCTTGATTTTTTCATTAAGTATCTTAGCTTCGGATTTCGCTAATGACATGTTCACCTCGTCTCCCTCGTATCGGTACATGCTAATCAGAGGGAACAAAAGCTGCACCAAGCAAGTCATATGAGCAAACACTTCATAAATCTTATGCAATCATTCAACAGATCAATGACAAAAGCAGAGGAGAAGAAATTCTAGTCGGAACCTTGCGGTAGTCTCCGGTGGTGTGGTGAGCGACATCTTCTTCGAGCGATTTCTTGTAACGAGCATGATACTCCTTTTTCACATCAAATAGTGCATGTGCAGACCTAGTGCAAGCTATTTCCATGAAAATCCAAATGCTGGATGAGGACTTGTTTGTACATTGATTAGCCAGACATGCATCTCGCTCTGCAGGGTCCAAGGTGAACAGCAGCACAATCCGCTGTTGAACGGCGAAGCAAAACAAGAATTCCGACAAGTTAAAGAGTACAAACATTAGGAATTAAACACTGTCATACATCAAAAGGTATGTCGAAATTGACCTCGAAGTTGCTTGTAAGTTCCTTCTCCAAAGACTTGAGGAGATCTTCACCATAAGCTTCCTTATAAGCTCTCCTAATCGAATTGCGCTGCGGTGCACTCCGGTAAGCCAATATGTCGATAATCATTTGCTCGTTCGTACCCCATCCTGTGAAAGAATACATCAAAAGCAGTTCATCGTTACGGCGGCCCTTCTTTCAGTAATTAAAACAAACATGAACAGGTAGTATATGTTTCTTATATAACAAAATATCCATAACCAATCCGAAACAGCACTATGGTCCTGCAATACAAGCATACAAATGGCAGATAAAATCTAATGCCATTTTCTCAAGTACTGATACGAATGTGACGGAGATCGTGTCCGACATAAACCTGTATCGGATACTCACACTCGAATACGAGCAATCTACCATTACCTAGACATATAATCAAAGTTCCAAATACCCTTTTAGTCTTTCTTCAAATTTGTGATCTTCCATTGAAAATGCAGATCAGAATCTGGGATCCAACATTGTTGGACCAAAACAACAGAAATCATATCTGGAACAAGTGATAATTCAGACCAAAGGAACCATTTTTAAGAATTCTTTTCAAAGATCATAGCAAACAAGATCAATCAAAAGTACATAAACAAAATATTGATGAATGATTCAACTCAGAACTTATAAAGAGTGATGAAACGACCTTCAAAAGCTTTATGAAGTTGCTCTGCATCTTCAGAAGGAGAAGGGGGATGGTTTAGAACTTTAATGGTTGCCATTGAAATACTCTCTGTGTGCTTGTTTGCAGTTTGCAGTGTGTGCCTTTCCTTTATAGTACATTGAACGCAATTAAAGTTCCTATTTTTATTCTGGTATGAACAGCTATTTTTCCTTTTTTAGCCAGAATGAATCATTTCATTCCACGCAAGAAGCAAATTACAGTGAGGGATTGGAAGGCTCATAATCCCATCCAAGCTTAACCTGTTGAATCTTTGAATGAAAATACAACATTGAGATGAACTTATATGTTATGGTTGCATCATGATTTTTCTCTCCTAAAAATCATTACTTTCTAAATTATGGTTGCATCATGATTTTGCGATCGTAATTTAATACTACGAGTATTGTCGATCTTCCTAATGATACTGTAGATGTCCCTATATCAAGGATAGCTGCACTTTAGCTTCTTGGACTCTCTTTTCAACCAAAACAAAACAATTTAAGCTTACACACGGCTTAATTAGACCTTATTGTAACCTGTTAAACTGAAACAACGTCAATTATCTTTCTTCGGTAGTTAAAGGAATAGTTATTGTTTTTGGAGATTATAAGTTCGAGCACAAATAATGTATTACAGTGATTGAACGATCATTGTTCAATGATTGAGAGTATACTCTAAAACAGATACTACTGTAACTACTGTAGTTGATTCAAAAAAATGAAGTAACAGAAAGAAAACAATGTTGTTTTACTTTAGCCAAGAGAATAAGACGGTGGGGTAAATATTCGATCAAGTCTATTTAAAATTTTTGAATTTATTAAAGGGTCTTAATTTATAATGTTATGATACTAATTTGTTCAAGTTTAACGAATTTTTATAACATATACAATATATATATATTTTTATATGTGACATATTATGCAGAGTTAAAGATTTAACTCAAACTTAAAACCAATCAACTAATTATTTTAAATATTGAATTATTTGAGTTTTATTTCATAACCCAAATTTTATTTTAATTTTTTCGAGTAAAATTTAAAAATTATGATTTAAGTTAAATTTTTTTGCTCTAAATAAAAATTTAACATTGTTAAACTAAGTCGAGTTTTATTTACCCCTACTCATAATAACAAAGACATATTAGGATCATACATTTGATAGGTCAAATTGTTTATATTCAAAAGAGCGAAGACATAATAATAAATATTTTCGATCAAAAGCGTAACAAATGTTATTACTATTATCGCTATATAATTATTATTATCCGTAATAATAATTTCGGATGATACCATTGTCCTATATAATCTTTGTTGTAATATACACGGTAATAATTTGTTCTTTCTAAATTCTGTTGAGATTAGGACAAAAATCAACTGAAAAACAAAGATCATGCCTTTGAATCGTCGAATGAAACATGCCAAAATGGAGACGTGCAACAAACAATGCATCTGATATACAAAAACTAACCTACTAAATCGAACTAGGATATTCGATGTTTCCGACACAAGAAATGTTTTACCTCATCTTCCGCCGGATAACTCGATCGCGTCCTGATTATACAGTGAGTCTTCTCCCCATTGGAATCTTCTTTGAAGTCTTTCGTACTCTTGCCTACGGGAAACTTCGACATGCTGCCATTCTTCCCATCTCTCAGCTAGTCCCTCCCCTGCCAGCATCCTCACCACCTCCGACATTGCCGGACGCTCCTCGGGTGAAGATTGTGTGCAAAGCAATGCAACTTGGATCATTGCCTCGACCTCCTCGATGTTGTAATTTTTCTTAAGGTTCTGGTCTACAATAGCATCCAGCCTTTTCTCCCTTTCCAGCTTCTTGACCTTAACAGACATTAAGCAGTTTTGTCAAGGCCTGCGCTAGGACATAAAACATAGTAATAGAATTCGAGTTATCTTACGTGATCAAGAAGCAAAATATCATCTTCTTCTTCCAAGCGTGAAGAATCGATCGCGCGTTGACCTGATACAAGCTCTAGAAGCATAATCCCATAACCAAATACATCGGTCCTTTCTGATGACTTCCCAGTGGACAAGTACTCGGGTGCTATGTGACCTATTGTCCCTCGAACTTGAGTCGTAACATTTGTCCGCCTCACATCCACCAACTTCGCAAGGCCAAAGTCACCAACAACAGCTTCAAAATCTTCATCCAATAATACATTAGCTGCCTTCACATCGCGATGAATGATCTTCGGATTACAATGTTCATGAAGGTATTCCAGCCCGTGTGCTGCACCTAGGGCTATTCTTATTCTTGTAGGCCAATCTAAAACAGGTTCTCCAGGTTTGAGCTCTGCAGCAGTTCCATATATTAATCACACATTACACGACGGGCAGTATAAATGAAGTGTCAAACAACTAGTTTATTCTGAAATCTCGAGATCAAGAGCTTAATTATATGTAACAAGATCATGTTGAATGAAATTCTCGAATAACCAGTACCTCTAAGGCGACAGGCCACACTTAAGTTCTCCATAAATGGATAGACCAAAAGGCGTTCGGTTGGTGTTGTGCAAAAGCCAATTAGCCTTAAGAGATTCTTGTGAACAGCTACACTTATCATCTCGACTTCACGTTGAAAAGCCGCATCTCCTCCGGGACTTTCGAAATCAGTTAATCTCTTAACTGCAACTTTTGTGTTATCAGAAAGAATGCCTTTATAAACTTTCCCGAAACCTCCTTGTCCAAGGATATTCTTTTCGCTGAAGCTGTCAGTAGCAACTTGCAATTCCCTCCATAAAAACCTTTTCAATTGACCAAAAGCAATTCTTCGGTCGACTTCACCTGCCAATGCAAATTATTCAATCGGACCCAAAATTATTCTTTTATATATTTAAAAGCATTTTGATCGAACTGGCCGGTTCAATCAATTAGGCATGTAAACCGTTTGACCATATGACGTTTAAAAAGACATTAAAATCGACAGCCACCGGTGTTCACTCCAAATATGAAAGGTAGCAATAACCTGCAACATCTACAAATACTTCGCTCTTGTAGCCTTTCCGTCGACCCTTGCACAGGAAAAATAGCAAGCCACCAAAGAGAAGAAGAATTATAAACCCGCCAATGATTCCGACTATAATTCCCACCTTTGACTTCTGCGAAGAACCTGCAAGCAAAGAGAAATTTCTGAGATATCTGATCAAATTATGGCAACATAAATGGGGTATCTTTGAAACCGTCGAACACTATAAAAACAATGTAATTTACTTGAAATAGTTAATCCAATTACCTGAATCATTTCCGTTTGATACACAGCTCTGCGAGGAATTTCCACTGCAATTCAACATGTTTCCTGTAAAACTGAAATAAATAAAATTGCGTTGGCTTCAATTCACTGCAGATAAATATTTGTGATCGGTGTACAAGGTGAATGATCGTTTAAGATGTTTTCTTTGTATTAAAATAGGAAATGAAACGAACTAGTCAAAGACACACATACTTGTAAATCGGAATGCTGAATAAATGATCTGGAACTTGACCACTAAGATTATTTGAATCGAGCAGACTGCAGAAACATTCAGATTTAGTCGGGATATTGGTTGATTAAGTGATGTTTTCCGACACATTCAGATATCAATTGGGATTCAGTACTTACAGGTTGATCAACTTTGGAAGATCTGAAATTGATGAAGGGATAGTCCCAGTAAGATTATTCTTACTCAGTGTCCTGCTTGCATGAAAGAACGAAGATCTTACAATGAACACATGGCACGGAGAAATAAATAAAAGCCTCAAGTAAAATAATATAAACGGCATTACTTACAGAAATTGGAGATTTTTAAGATTACCGAGGGAAGAAGGTATCTCTCCGGTTAAATGGTTACTTTCCAAATCCAAGCTGATCAGGCTCGACAAGTTCCCGAACTCTTTTGGTATCTCACCGGTAACACCATTTCCTTTCAATGTGCTGCATGATGAACACATGGAATACGGAAATGTATTAACCCAAAAGATTCACTCCAATGCTACACTGAATTGTACACTTAAGTGCAGCATTGGAAATAAAGAGTTTTGAATGTGGAAATCAAGCAAGTGGCCTCAGAAAATATCTATGAATGAAGAACGTAAATTATAGAAATATACTATTAGATTTAATATTTGACACGTACAGTGATGAAAGTGTCGTCAGAACTCCTATTTTGGGGGACAACGTGCCGGAAAAGTTCATTGAAGATAATGTCCTGAAAGCACAATTACGATATGTATATACAAGGATAACTACATATTTATATACGCATGGAAACAAAATAATATTCCTTAAACAATTGAATCACGCACATGCATACATTTGCAACTATGAATCATAGTCAAGTAGGAAAACGAAGTACACTAATTACTTACACGGAAATGACATTGTTACTAGAATCACACATAACATTTGACCAAGTACAAGGGTCAACTCGATCGGGATTCCAATCTCCCAACTGATCAGGTGAGGCACGAAGTGAATTCTTCAATGCAAATAAAGCATCTCCTGAAACAGATGATACGAATGTTCATAATCCAATTAAGCAAAAGTGCAAAACAAATAACCCCTAAGGCCAAACCAAGCCTAAATAATTAGTACATAAAATCAATATAAGGAGGAGATCTTTGAGGAATATTATCACTCGGGGGATCTAAACATTTAAACTTATAATTCACCAACTAATGTAATAATTTAAAATCAATTTACTATTTTGTAATAATGTATTGTGCAAGCAAACATGGTTTATAGTCATGGACATGTTGACATTGAAGAACCAATCCGTGTAAATATGTTTGAGAGATTAGAATTATCTTAAATGGATGTAATCATGTAATTGTATTAGCCATAAGATCAATTTGAAACTAAACTATGTTAAACTTTTGGTAAAACATACCTTTCCCACCAATGAGATTGATCGATGATTGTTCCATTAATCAAAATCATGTCATTGGCAAAAGCAATAGCAATAGCTTTGAAAAATAGGGTTCTTTTTTTGTAAGAAGACTTTAACGTGTCATATCAACATTTCTTAAAGGGGATAACAACACTACAACAATGACCCTAATGAAATTAAATTAAAATTTTAGTGACTACAATGAAGGATTCTCGATATCAATGAACAAAGTGAAAGCACCCGAAAAATTTAGTGATTACCAAAATAGTTCATCCTATTTTTTTAATGGTGGGTCACTTGACCCACCATGAACCTTGGTGTGTCCACCCCTGATCTCACTAATCCACACACATGCATAGAAATCAGATGCCTCACTAAAGAATTCATGCAAAAATAACTAATATTTAGGCAAATATCAGGTCCAGATTTGATTCGAAATCACCAAGTTTCTCAAAAAAACTCAGACTCTCAACTTGGTATTATTTCAGAAGATGAAATAAAAGCAACCGAATCAAGAGGCCTAAATAAAACCCAACTGATAACTAATCATTGATGGTATGGAGGTAAACTGCATTGAGTAATATGAAAACTTTCCAGCATCTTATTGAGTTCCTATTTGAGCTTACTGTCCAAGTAACATCTTCTTTTACATCTAAACACTTTACCATAAATAAGGTCCAAAGAAGTTAGATTTATGAGACAATTAATTTTATGTCTATGATCAAATTTTCCATGTTAAAAATCCAGCGAACTATTATTTCCACAAGTCTGGCGTATGCATGTTTGATTTGGGGGGGATTGAACAAGGAATAACTACGTACCTTGTATATTAGCAGATACAAAAGAAAGAAAGAAAGTCAATATAAGAAAACCACGAAATAATTCCATCATCAGCAAAGTCAGCCCCAATGATCAATGGCATGAAATATAATATCTTATGACTTCCATCTCTGCAAAAACATTCAAGCACAAAAATGTAAGACGGAATGCAATTAGCATATGCAGTGAACTTTGTTTCTCCAACCTTTGAATTTCCTAGTACTCAAGTCATCACATATCTAACACCTGAAAACAAGCTAGGGACCAATTTTCTGTCCCAATACAACATAATTACCAAAGAGAGAAAGCAAAAGAATGCCTCCTATATGAACAAGTTTGTGTTAGGACGAGCACCCAAACAGTGAAAACTAGCAACTTTCAAGCACCGCCTCTTGCGCTTCGACTTGCAAGCTTATTCATTTCAGTCCTGTGAAGGGTATGTTACTAAAAAGAATACTAACAGGAAATGAATCGGCGGAAAGCTATTCCCACAGCATCAGCCATTACCAGGCTCGTAATCTGGTGGGGGTTTGCCAAGGACAAGTAGACCATTTTAAGGAATCACTCTTCTGAGCAAGTAAAACATCTCATTTTCTTGAATGCTAAAATTCTTGTAAGATTCAATTTGATTCAAAATACATGAACAGTGAAGGTTGGTATTAAGCTATGGTGCGGCGCTAGAGAATTTGTGTAAAAGAATTCTTAGTATAAGTACAAGAATGTTGAAATAGACTTCATGACAAATACTCCATTGAATTCAGTAATAATATGAAGCTACTAATAAAGTGTAATAAATATAAGCTAGCAACAACTTTTCCATCAAATCCAAACAATATTCCAACATAAATGATTAACAAAAAAAGTCCCCATTCCAGATTGTAAAACAGTAAATGCAGGTTTTAACATTTAATACTAGGTAAATAAATGAAGAACTAACCAAGGAATTCTAGTTCAAACAACAATACAGAAAAGAAGAGCTAATTGCTAAATTGTTTTCACATAAATGAAAGAATTTCAAGTTCAACCCAAAATCCACAAAGAGAAAACACTAGAAATCTATGAACTTACAAGCTAAAGTTATCAAAATCCAACACACACACACACACAAAAAAAAAAAAAACTTAACTTGACCAAAACCCAAATCTTAAAATCTCGAAAAATTAAAAAGGAAGGGTTTTTTTGGAGAAAGTTGCTTACCTTTGAGAAAAGAATCACAAATAGAGAAGAGAAACTATGGATTTTTAAGAACTATGGACCATGGAACTTCAAAAGTGAAAGAATCAAGCTTTGATTCTCTTTTAATCTGTAAATTAGAAGGGATGAGAGTGAAAGGAAAGACAGTATATTTGTTTGAGGTAGTTTTTAAGAACAAAAAAACTAATAAGAAGCTTCATTTCACTTTCTGCTTCTCTTCTGAGTCTTCTCTTTCTTTATTCCCTTGTTTTTCCAACTCTGCAATTATTACTTTCCTTTTCTTTTCCAGAATCTGTTTTACTTTCCTTAGAATCTAGTCATAATTTTAAGGTTTATAAAATTATTTCGGGTTTTAGAATTTATATATAATAGTTAAAAATTAAAGTTGATAATCAAAATTTAAAATTTAAAGATTAAATTTAATTTATAAATCTTACTATATTTTAATTATAAACCATAATTTTAACCATAAAATTAAGATTAAATTTATAAACTCTTAAAATATAAGGATTATAAAACATTTTTATTTTTATTATCAATGTATAAAATAATTATTTGATTTTAGATTTTTTAATATAAGATTAACAATATCAATAGAGTTAAATAAGGTTTGCATAACATTGATGGATGATATGAATAGATGAAGAAATTATTATATAAACTCGTTCCATCACCTTTTCACCACTTAGGACAATGTTTATGTGTAAATATGATATGGAAAAATATATGATGTGTCTTAATTTAATTGGTTAAGGACCATATCATAAGTGGTGGAACGGGTTCATATAATAATTTCTCGAATAAATGGAACTTTCCTTATGGTAGTAATTGTAACACCGGCCTAATAAGTAACATTACCAATTGATAATTAGGTTGACTAATTAAAAGTTAAATTGGGTAATTGAGGGACTTAATTAAAATAAAATAAAAATAACAAGGACTAAATAGAAGTGACTAGAAAGAAATAAAATGAAGTGAAGAGATTGCATGCTAAAGTTTTGGTTTCCTTACTTTGCCCTTGGCCATTTAATTATTCAAGAAGTAAAGACAAGGTTAAAACGGTCTTTTCCCTCCCATTAATAAGCAAGAAAATTCAGCACATTCTTTCTTCATTCTTCTCATTTCACGTGAATACCAAAGTTAGAAGAGGGGAGAAAACTTCATGGGAGCTTAAAGGGATAAGCTTGGATTTATGAAAAAAAATTAGTGAATATAGAAGCTAGAAGCTAAGAAGAGTCAAGTAAGTTTCTAAATCCTCCTTAGATTGCTAATTGACATGAGATTGAATGCATATAGTTGCTAAAAATTTGGGGTTAAGTTGTTAGAAATTTAATTAAAGTTAGCTATGGCTTAATTATGGTTGTAGAAGCTTGAGAGAGTGGATTTGAAGGCTTGGGTTTAGTAATTTGGAAGTGTTATGTATATTAATCGATTCAATGATAATGTGCATGAAAATAGTTGATGAAAAAGTGATTTAAGTGAGGTTGATTTCGTGTTAGAGGTGCTGGAAATTTATGAAAATAAATTGAGAATTAGGGATTGAACATATAAAATGGAACTTAGCCGAAAATGCCTAGAAATGCTATTTCGGGTAGCACTTTTGAGAAAATTTCCTAGGACGGGTTTGAAAGATTTAGGAGCTGAAATTTTGCAGTATAATACTCCCATATATCTAGTTTAAGGGAAAATTTACGGAACCCCAATCGGAGTTCGGTAGAGAAAGATATAAGCATTTCCGTAAGGGCTGTTCGAGCAGTCCCAAAATCGGATAGGTCTGTTTCGAAGGAAATCTGGAGCTGATCGATTAAGAATTAAAATGTGAGGTTAATTTTTACTTGTAGAGGGTTTTTCTAGCTTTCTAACGGTATAAAATAAGCTCGATTCGGGTAAGGGAGCTAGGAGATATGACCGATTCTTTATAGGGTAGCAAAACTGTCCCTAATGAACAAATGCACATGTTTACATTTATTAAGTCTAAGATCACTTGGATTAAATGGTTGAATGTGTCCTAATGAATTATTATATGAATATAGCTTACTAGAGAATCCGAGAGAAGAAGACAACGAAGAAGAAAGACTCGAATTAGCAAGGAAGAGAGGCAAGGGGATTGCCATCTACAACCCTTGAGAGCTTGGAATCAATAGTGAGTGTGGCAAGGAAGAGAGGCAAGGGGATCGCCATCTTTTGTTTATTTGATTTGATATGTCATGTAAATGGACTAATTGTATATATTTAGTAAAAAGGGGAGGAGGATTAAATGCTAAAGGATTTGTGTGATAACATGTTTGCTTGCTAGATTGTTAGCACTAGATTAATACATATGCATAGTTCGGAATTGCCAAGGTAAGTATAGCACGCAGCTATGGATGCCAGGTACGCGAATCATGCATGGAGCATGTTATTGGTGATATAATTAATTGTTTGATAACATGATATGCATGTTACTTGTGATATGTTATAAGTGTATTGCTTGATAAACATGCCTTGGATACTTACACTTAATGACATGAATTTGGTAAATATAAATTGAATGATCAAACGGGTAATGAAATGTTGTTGAGCCTTGGTCGATAGTTGATCATAGGTAATACGACATGCCTAGAGTCTGAGCTCATTGTTTAGTGTTATGGCACTCTTGTTTAGTACTTCGGTACTCTTGTTTGGTACTGTGGGTACCGTGATTTGGTGGTTAGTCACCAATTGTTAGATACCATGGGTATCTCTTGTTAGCACCTTTGTGGTACTCTTGTTAGTGCCTTTGTGACACTCTTGTTAGTATCTTCGTGACACTCTTGTTGACTCACTTACCTTGTCTAACTATACCAAGGCAACACAAGAAATAAAATGAAAAGATTGAAATTTAAATGTGAAATTATATGTATGCATATACATTGGCTTATGAAGCATTGGTGATTGGTTATGATTTGTTATTGATTATTGAAATGAAATTGTTGCTAAGTGTAACACTTGAATGTGAAATGGCTATTGACATTGAAAATGAATACATGGCTAAGTGTAGCCTTGATACAAATTGTTTAATGAAAGCTTGAGCATATAGATTATGAAATGGAATAATATGTTAGACTTATGATTGACTTGAGAAACATGCTAACTTGTATATTGATTGATTCTTTGACATGAATTGAATCTATTTACTTATTTGTAGCATGTCATTTTGTTAATTGATTCATGTTTAATATGGGTTTAGACTTTGGGTTGTCTCACTAAGTACCTAACACGTACTTACCACTCGTTTGTTTCTTCCTTCCCAAACAACAGGTTATCGAGCTAAGGAGCTAGATTGAGATTGATCGGGAGCAAGGACACCAAGCAAACAATGTATTGTATCTTGTAATGTTTTGTTAACTCCTGGATTTTGGTGGCTTAGTGGTCATGCTAGTCTAGCTTATGCATCTTGACAATTGATTTATGGTTTGTAAATATATGGTCATATTAGTATTCGGTGTGTAAGCCATAAGGCATAATGATCTTCTTAGGCTAGCCTTGCATATTTTGAGTTTTAGCTTGTGATTTGTATAAGTAGATCTCGGTGTTATGCATATGATATGTAGGTATTTACCTTGGCATGATAAACCTGAACTAAGTAGGGTGATATGTGAACCTTAAGGTCATGACATGGTAATGGTAGTTGTCATAGTGTAAATGCATGGTGTAAAGATAGATGAATTATAAGATGACATGTAATGACATGAATGGTCAAGGAATGAGGACAATAAGATTGATATGTAGTTATAAGGTGTCTAAACAAGTTAATATGGTCCTATAAGGTCAAGGGATGAAATGAAATGAAAATTGAAGTCTATTGGTTAAGTCTAAAGTGTTCTAGAAACTGAAAACCTGCAAATTGGAGCGAGGGTATCGATACCACCCTTAACAGTAGCAAAATGGCATCGATGCTTGGTTCGGTACCAAGCTTGGCAGTGTACTCCCTTGTTCGATACCAGTATCGAACCAGGCTACCTAACCTTAGTCAATGAGTTATCGAGGTAGACTAGTATCGATACCTGGTTCGATATTGGAGCTTCTAGTAACGAAATTGCATCGATACCAATATCGAACTAGGCTACTCTAGCCTTTTGGTCAACGAGTCAATGGGTCAACATAGTTGACCAGTATCGAATGGTGGTTCGATACCCCTGTTTCGATACCTCCCTATAAGGGTATTGATACCATTGGCCATTTTTTTGGAGACAAGCTTGGGACTAAAATATAGGAATCTCACATCGTGTTTGAATAACTTTATAAGTTAAATTGAAGTAAGTATTGAGTCCCAAATGGAAATTAAGTTAAGATCGATTATGAGATCAAGTATTAGACGAAACTCGATTGGGAAATAAAAATAAAAATAAGCTTAAATCGGATTAAATAGTAAAATGAATATAAAAAAGTTTTAAATTGGCCTCAAAATCGATAAATGTTTTACGAGATTTGACTCGTGATGGATTACAAATAATTGAAATGTCAACAAAATAAATACATCTTCCGGACTAATTACAAGTTATAAGTCAGGTCGCCGTCTCCTAACCTGGGCGAGGGTGACACAATAATATTTTGTTTTTTGGCAAGAATTTTTCCAAGTAGCTGAGTATGTATGAACATGGAATATCAAAAGTGTTGAAGCAACACTTTGCCTTTTTCTCATCATCGATCCTTGTCTTATTCAACTTCTAACTACCTTAACTGTCATTTGGACTCCTTCATCTCCTCCAACGCCTCTTCTTCAACTCTCCAATCCCTTGCTCTCATCACCAGCAGCGGCAATTCAGATGCCAACATGTTCATATCCTCAAAGTTCATCTCTTTGTACGCCTTTTTCAACAAACCCCATTTGTGCCACCAGGGTTTTTGATTCAATTCCCATCTCGAAAAAAAAAAGATGTTTTCCTTTGGAATTCAGTCATCAAATCCTATTTCTCCAATGGGAACTACTCTGAATCTGTTGAATACTATCTTGTGCTGAGCTGAGGTGGTACGTTTGTGGGAGATACATTCATGGGTTGGTCTCAAAATCTGGCCTTTTCGTGGTGAATTCCGCGGTTGGGTCTTCTTGTGTGTTTCTGTGTTCAAAGTGTGGTTCAATTGGGGATGCTCGTCTTGTGTTTGATGAAATTACTGTTAAATATGTGGTTACATGGACCGCGGTGGACGGCTCTTGTAATTGGGTATGTACAAAATGGGGAGAATGAGAAGGGTTTGGAATGTCTTGGCGATATAATAGAGTTGGCTAGTATGGTGAAACCGAAACAAGGCCTAATTTTAGGACTTTGGAAGGTGGTCTTCAGGCTTGTGGAAATTTGTGTGCTTTGGATGAAGGTAAGTGTTTACATGTTTTTGTTGTGAAAACTGGACTTGGGTTTTATCCACTTGTTCAATCTTCGATTTTGTCTATGTATTCCAGGTGTGGGGGTGTGGGGGATTCATATGCTTCGTTTTCAGAAGTTGTAGATAAAGATATTATCTCATAGACATGGATTATTGGTGTGAATGCTAGATTTGGGATTTCGAATGAATGCTTAGTATGTTTTGTGAAATGCAAGTTCATGGTTTCCATGGGGATGGAATTTCGATCAGTTCCATTGGTTTGGGTTTGGAAATGTGAAGGAAAGGCATTTCATGGATTGATCATAACGACGAATCTTTCCTTAGACCAGCTGGTTCATAATGCACTTTTATCCATGTATTGCAAGTTTAGATCACTATCTATAGCAGAGAAGCTCTTCAGACAACAAGTCTCTGAATATAATGGTTCATGGATATTGTAAGATGGGACAAGAAGCCAAAGCTATAGAATTCTTTAGGAAGATGCAACAACTTGGCATTGAGGTTGATTGAAGCAGCATGGTATCTGTTATAGCAGAGAAGCTCTTCAGACAACAAGTCTCTGAATATAACGGTTCATGGATATTGTAAGATGGGACAAAAAGCCAAGGCTATAGAATTGTTTAGGAAGATGCAACAACTTGGCGTTGAGGTTGATTCAAACAGCCTGGTATAGACATAAGCATATATAGAAATTTTAGAAATGAAATGTGTCCTCATTGAAAAATATTAATATCCAACAGATACCCTTGAAATGTGAACAATGCAGCATAACATAGCTTTTATAGTAATGTCTTGACAAGGAAGCAAGAGTATTCTATTATGGACTATAGTGCTATTGGCTTAAGTTTGTGAGGTTGATTCAAACAGCCTGGTATAGGCATAAGCATATATAGAAATTTTAGAAATGAAATGTTTCCTCATTGAAAAATATTAATATCCAACAGATACCCTCGAAATGTGAACAATGTAGCATAACATAGCTTTTATAGTAATGTCTTGACAAGGAAGCAAGAGTATTCTATTATGGACTATAGTGCTATTGGCTTAAATTTGTGCTGGGAATTCAATTTTATTTGCAGGTGATGTGTAGTTGTGTACAAAGTACCTTCAGGAGAGAAAAGAATTGATCCTAGCATCACACAAGGATATGAAATTGTCAGATCTTCAGAATATAACCCAGGTTAGTGCATTTTATTTATGTTATTTCGATTTATATTATTTTTCTAAATATTCATGTTCAATCCTAGTATTTAACACACATTAGAACATGACTATGAAATTGTCAGATCTTCTGAACATATTTCTTTAACATCTTACCTTATTTGAATCCTGAGTCCGACCCATCACAATGCCTTCTAGCACTCCAAAATATAGCTAGGTTGCTTCGTATCAACCCTTCCTACAATATATTTTTAATTCCTTGAGGCTACCGTAATATCTTAATCGGTTAGGGTCACATGCACATGCTCTATATATCATAAATATTCGGATGGCTGCATAAATTAACTCGAAACCGAAGGAAACTCATTGATAACACTGAAGCAAATTTCTTGTCTCTTCGGAGTATCAAATGGGAGAATAGATATAGATTTGATATATTTTTATTTGGTTTAATCTACTAACCTCCAATGGGTGGATTTTACAAAGCACGTCTACAAATCTTTTAAACAACAAATACAGGTTTAAAATGGCATATTCCATAATCCATAGAGCTTCAAACATGATGCTGACAAGGCAGCAACATTTTCATTAGATAATATCTGTGTTCTTGTTTTGTAGTATCTGGTTTTTGCTGGCTTTGTAGACTATGCAGTTGTCTGTACCACACTGACCATTTCACTCATTTTTGTTAAATTCTTTTTTGAATTGTTTGGCTTGTTCGTATCGAAAGAAGCTGGAAAACTTTCTTTTCATTTCCGGGAAAGTTGTCCAATACATGCTCGAATATGAGTACGAATATATAGTCTTGAATATATTAGTATTGTCTTTTAGATACAAACCTGTATTTGACACTTACACCCGATTCGAGTAACATAGTTGCTATTCTCCTCTATAAATACTGCCTCAAATCAGGGAGTTGAGTTCATTCGAAGCATGGGTTCAATTGCCAAGCCTCATGCAGTTTTTGTCCCATACCCAGCACAAGGCCATGTAAACCCTTTAATGCAGTTTGCCAAGCTTTTACATTCAAGAGGCTTCTACATCACCTTTGTTAACACCGAGTTTAACCATAGGCGCTTAGTGAGGTCCAAGGGTCCTGGATTTCTCACCAGCCAGTCCGACTTTCGGTTCGAGACCATATCCGATGGGTTGCCACCATCAGACTGTGATGCCACCCAGGACATCTGGGTCCTATCTGATTCGGTTAAGAGAAACTGCTTATGTCCATTTAGGGAGTTGCTGGTTAAGCTAAATGGTTCGTCAGATTGCCCACCTGTGAGCTGTATTATTTCAGATGGTTCCATGAGCTTCACCATTAAAGCAGCTAAGGAACTAGGCATACCTGAAGCTCAGTTCTGGACCACCTCGGCTTGCGGTTTCATGGCATATTTGCATTTCAGTGAACTCATCAAAGGAGGCATTGTTCCATTTAAAGGTACACTTCTCCACCTTTTTATATTTATAGATATTTTTTAATTTTAAATAAAAATATATTATATGTACATACAAATATGTTTTAATTACATGGCATAAATATGTATACAAATATATTAGCAAATCACTTTTTAAAATACAACAGTAATGAAAAATTGATCCTTAGTACTAATTCATATTGGAAATACCTATAAAATATCAAAAACTGTAATTATAATCTCCAAAAATCCTTTAAGCTTAGAAAAAAAATCTAATTATACTCGTATCAAACATATATATGTGATACATATTCGACTCTTACACTCGAATAAAAGTATCACACATCTAAAGCCTTTGGGAGAGTACATAATGTTGTATTTTTTTTATGTGTCTGCAGATGAAAACTTCATTGAAGATGGCACACTGGACGCACTGGTCCATGGAGTCCCTGGTATGAGCAACATGAGGCTCAAGGATTTCCCAACACTGATAAGAACAACAAATAAAACCGACATCATGTTGAATTTCATGAGTGAAGAATCACAAAATTGCCTAAAATCTTCTGCAATCATTTTAAACACATTCGACGAGCTAGAACACGAAGTGCTGCAGGCAATCACCGCAAAGTCCCCAAACATTTACACCATTGGCCCCCTTACGCTGCTCGAAAAGCTCACCCCTCTCAGCCAAGACGACTCACTCAGGTCTAGCTTATGGAAAGAGGACTCCGAATGTCTTAAGTGGCTCGACGAGAAACAAACTAATTCCGTATTGTTTGTTAGCTATGGCAGCATAACCGTGATGGTGCATCAACTGTTCGAGGAATTCGCTTGGGGTCTTGCAAACAGCAAGCACCCATTTTTATGGGTGGTGAGGCCTGATATGGTGATGGGGAACCCTGGCATCTTGCCAGAAGAGTATTATAAAGAGATCAAAAACAGGGGATTAATGGTGAATTGGTGCCCACAAGATCAAGTGCTTTCTCACCCTTCAGTCGGGGCTTTCCTTACGCATTGTGGATGGAATTCGACACTCGAGAGCATCAGCGGAGGTAAGCCTGTAATTTGTTGGCCGTTCTTCGATGAACAACCAACAAATTGTCTGTATTTGTGCAATCAATGGGGGATCGGAATCGAGATCAATAACGATGTGAAACGTGACGAAGTTACAAGTATTGTGAAGATGATGATGGAAGGGGATAAAGGGAAGAAACTGAAGAACAAGGCTTTAGAATGGAAGAAGAAAGCTGAAGAGGCAACTAAGGTTGGAGGAACTTCTTACAACAATCTTAATAAATTCATCAATGACATCCTATAACAATGTGTTCCTGTGTTATCTCAAACCTGTTCAATCTCTGTCAAGGTTTTGTATGAAGGTTGGATTAATCTAAGTGATAAGTAATTTGGTTCTACTTAAGCAAATTTTAAGTTTAAAATATTATATATATAAAAAATTTTGTTAAAAGACTCGCCCACTAAGATTAAAAATTATATTTGACTAAACACGAGTTTATTATTGAGTTTATAGATAAAAAAATAATTTATTAAATTTTTATTACATAAAATTCTCTTTTAATTAAACGTGAATTTTATTAACGAAACACAAATTTAACCTATATGAGCTGAGAAAATGTTTTTCAAATATTATTAAAAAAATAATTTTCCAATTAATTTTTTAAAATATTAAGCCAATATTGCCTCAAAAATATGGAAATTGTTAAGAACCATGTTACTGCAGGACCTGGTCCTATCAAAAACTAATCGAAGGTGTCAGCTATTGATTGGATTACTATTCCCAGTATACTCTACACCCTGATACACTCGAACATTCCCTTTACCGCGTAAAAAAGCTTACTTTCTTCCCCTCAATTATGTAGACTCTCCTTTGCATTTACAAGACCAGAATTTTAACTCAAAAAGTTCTCTTTCCCATTTGTTATATTACAGGGGAGAAACCAATCAATCTGGACAAACAAAGCTAATTGAAAGGAGAAAAAAAACAACTTAAAAAGAGTTAGAATTTGAAGAGAAAATGGCTAATGGAGGAGGCTACGGTGACCCAAACCAGAAGATTGACTACATTTTCAAGGTGGTTTTGATCGGCGATTCAGCCGTGGGAAAGTCTCAGATTCTAGCTCGGTTTGCCAGGAATGAGTTCAGTTTAGATTCCAAGGCTACCATTGGAGTTGAGTTCCAGACAAGAACTCTTGTTATTGAACACAAGAGTGTCAAAGCTCAGATCTGGGACACTGCTGGTCAAGAACGGTACTTTTAGTTTTTTTGCTAAAAATTTGTTTTTTCATGTTCTTTTTGGAGAAATATTTGTGGGTTTTTCATTTTACGTGCATCTGTTTTGTTTCTTTATTGTTCTTTCTTAGATCTGTGTAGCTTGTAGATAGAAACTATAAAGCTTGCATGAAAAGAAAATTCACTGTGGAAAAACAAGAGATTATGTTTCTCTGTGACTCTGTCTAGATAGTTGGATGTTGGAAAGCTTTCAAGTTCAATCAGAGGACTGGATTAGATTGAATGTTTCATGGATGAATCGTATTGTTTATTGATCTTTATTAATTTATTTTAACTTAGTGAGGAACTTGAAGAAATTTTAATGGTGCTTAGATGACAATCAGATCCTTAGTTGGATCTTAATGTTTGATGTTGCCATTTTTATGTAAGATGAAGTGGTTTGATTCAAAAGATCATGTTCGATTTAGGTTCTTGATATCGCAACATTATCGACAAAATCTGGCCTAGAGTAGAAAATTTGGATGGCCTGTTGATAACAGGGTGCGATCTTCATCATCCATGTTGAATTTGAGCTGTTTTTCCTGTTAAAATAAGTGTCCGACATTGATCAACTGCCCGAGTTTGTTTAACATCTTGACAGTAAGGTGTATGTATAGGATGCATTTTGGTTTTAGAAATTCTGTTGCCTTCATCAGTCATCATTTTTGTGTATGGATACATAAATCTATGTTGACAGATACGATTTTGGTTTTACTGGACCAAACCTTATGAACTGTTGTGATTTCGCTGATTCTCTTGTGTTATACTGAATAGATATAGAGCTGTTACGAGTGCATACTATAGGGGTGCTGTTGGGGCAATGCTGGTTTATGATATAACGAAACGCCAGACCTTCGATCACATTCCACGTTGGCTGGAAGAGTTGCGTGGCCATGCTGACAAGAACATCGTGATCATTCTGATTGGGAACAAAAGTGACCTTGAAAACCAACGGGCAGTTCCGACGGAGGATGCGAAAGAATTTGCTCAAAAGGAAGGACTTTTCTTCTTAGAGACCTCAGCTCTTGAAGCAACTAATGTGGAGACTGCCTTCTTAACCGTGCTTACCGAGATCTATAACATTCTGAACAAGAAGAACCTAGCTGCCGGCGAGAATCAAGGGAACGACAATCATGCATCACTAGCTGGCAAGAAGATCGTCGTTCCAGGTCCCGCGCAAGTAATTCCGGAGAAGAGCAACATGTGCTGTAGGTCATGATCTAATCGGGTTTGTCTCGAATATTGCTTCCTTTTACATTCATAATAGTAGAAAGATTTTCAAGTGTGTGTGGTCAGTGGCGGATGCACCCTTGTCGGGTGGACACAACTTTTCAAAGTTTACATATTTTCCTTTAATTTTTTAATTTTTATGAATTAATCCTTAAATTTTTATAATATTTTAGATTTTTGCCATCCTGAGATTTCGAAAATTTATGTATCCATCTCAAATAAATTTTTGGATCTGCCATTATGTGTGGTATATTTGTTTGAATATTAACATTGCATTGGTTTAGTTTACAAGAGCAGGCTAAATCTAATTGCATGTTTTGAGATGGAAAAATAGAGAACCAAAATTCAACTATTTTACTCCTTTTATTACAATGCCTTGAAGCAAATGGAACATCATCATCATCCATGAAACAATATGCCTTCAATGCCTGCCTGCATGCATACATACATACATATAGTCATTGTTTTTAAAATTTTTAGTACTTAGTTCTGTTTTATTGTTCACACATGCGATATAAAATCATTAGTGAAAAATATAAAGAGAAAAAAAAAATAAATGGATTTTATTCCGAGAACACTATCCTAATTATTAGAATCATTCCTTACATTCAATAAAAAATTTATTCACGAATCCATAACAAATAAATACACAAACATGCATCATAAATTTAAATACAAAACAAGTAAATATAAACACAATCAATTACATTATAAATAAATGAATGAAAAAATAGATACAAAAGATTTTGTGAGCGTTTTCATTTAAATTATTCCAAGGGAGTTTGTTCTCTCCTGTAGTAAAAACTTTTGACTCCTATAAGGCCACCAATTTTTGAAATGAATCTCCTCGTTCTCGTTCTATCAGCTTCTTCTTCGACATGAATTGATGTTGACTCTGGATGATTAACCTCCTCACTGTTCGTTAACTCGTAATCGGCGTTGTAAAATGAAGCTTTGGTCAATGGTTGGGTCGGAGGCACTTCATCTTTCGGGGTTTCAGCTATGTCGAAAATGGAGCCCTTGAGCAGGTCGAAGTCATCGGAGTCGGAACCATCATCACTTTCTTTGGGTGGGATTCTGGTCTCATTTTCTGAGAACTTTGGTTTAGGTGGGAAGTTCATAACCAAACATGAGTTGGTGGGTATGTTTGGAATGGTGGGTAAATTAAAAGGCTTTAGTCTCTCTTTCTTACCAGGTTGAGGTTCTTTGTCATGATATTCTTTAGGTTCATTGTCCATATGCATTGAACTTGAACTTAAGTCCATTGATTTAGAATGTGTTGGATCTGTGTCTGTTGGATTTGGAGCCTTACTTGTTTCAGTATTCTCTATTGCCAAGAACTCTTTCATCGTCAACGACATCGATCTCTTGGCCCTCGACAACGACATCCTCCATTGAAGTCTGGATGAGGGTTGCTCGATTTCCTTGTCATGGGGTGTTGGAATCATTGGTTTTTGTAACTTATCTACTTCACTACCCTCCGCTGTTGGTGTTGGCTGCTCACTTTCTTTATCATGATTTTTATGTTCCTTGTTATCATGTGTTGAATCCATTGGTTTCTCTGTCTTTCCTTGCTCATGCTCCTCCATTTCCGAGCACTCCTTTGTTGTCGGTAACGGTGATGGTGATTGTTCACTGTCTTTATCATGATCTTTAAGTTCTTTGTATTGCTCAGAATCCTCCATTTTCAAGCACTCCTCCATCGTCGTCGCCGTTGATCGTATCGGTGACAGTGATTCTAATGGTGTGCAGAATCCAGTGGTTTCATAATAATGATCTGTATGATCATTGTCATGGTGTGTTGAATCCACTGGTTTCTTACCTTGCTCAGGACCATCCATTTCCGACCACTCATTTGTCGTTGTTGTAGGTAATGGTGCTGGTGTGGGTTGTTGTTCGCTTTCTTTATCATCACCTTTCTGTTCCTTGTAATGATCTGTTGAATCTATTGGTTTTTGTTTCTCATCTTCCTCCGAATCCTCCATTTCTGAGAGCTCATTTGTTGTCATTGTTGCTGGTAATGGTGGTGGTGATGGTTTTGATTCGGGTTGTTCGCTTTCTTCATCAGAATCTTTCTGTTCCTTATAATCATGTGTTGAATCCATTGGTTTATGTTGCTTATCATGCTCAGAATCCTCCATTTCCGAGCATTCCATCGCCTTAATGATTATCGGTGACGGGGGTGGTGATCTTAATAGTGTTGGTGTTGGTGTAGGTTGTTGCTCGCATTCTTTATCATGATCTTTATGTTCCTTGTCATGATGTGCTGAATCCATTGGTTTCTTACCTTGCTCAAGATCCTCTATTCCCGAGCACTCCAAATTCGTCATCGACCGAGTCAATCTCACCTTCGACAATGTTGTTGGTAGCGGTAATGGCAGTACTAATGGTCTTGGATCGGGTTGTTCGATTTCTTTGTCACGATCATTATGTTCCTTATCATGATGTGTTGAATCCATAGGTTTCTTACCTTGTTCAGTATTGTCCATTTCAGACCACTCCTTCAAACCTGTCATCGATCGAGTCATTCTCATTGTTGTCACCTGTAATGGTGGTCCTAATGATCTTGGATCGGGCTGTTCGCTTTCTTTTTCATGATCTTTATGTTCCTTGTCATGGTTTACTGAATCAATTGGACACTCCTTCAAATTCGTCATCGATCGAGTCATTCTCGTCGTTGTCAATGTTGCTGGTATCTGTAATGGTGGTCCTAATGGTCTTGGATCAGGCTGTTCGTTTTCTTTTTCATGATCTTTATGTTCCTTGTCATGATTCACTAAATCAATTGGACACTCCTTCAAGTTCGTCATCGATCGAGACATTCTCACCGTTGTCAATGTCGGAGGTATGGTTGATGGTAGTCTTCTTGGCTTCGGTGCCGGTTGTTCGCTTTCTTTATCATGATCCAAATTCTCCATTTCGGAGTGTTGCTTCATTGTCATCATCGCGGCCTTTCTAACCATAATTAACGGTGACGGTGAATGTCTCAGTCTCAATGTAGGTTGTTCGCTTTCTTTTTCATGATCAATATGTTCCTTACCTTGCTCGGAATTCTCCAATTCCGAGTACTGTCTCATCGTTAACAACGACGGCCTTCTCACCATCGGTAGAGGCGACGGTGATCTTCTCGGTCTAAGTGTAGGTTGTTCACTTTCTTTATCATGAACATTATGTTCCTTACCCTGCTCTGAATCCTCCATTTCAGAGTACTGCTTCATAGTCATCAACGCGGCCTTTCTCGCCGGCGACCGCGACCGTGCACGAGCCTTGCTTTTCGCACGCCTTTCGCTCTCTTGGTAAAGCAATTTCAATGCTTCTTCCTTTTGAGCAAGGACATCTTTGAGTTGAGAATTCTCTTCCCTAGTAATGCTAGCTGCCTCTTTGGCTACATTTGCCTCGGTTAAGGCCTGTTTCATTATGTCCCGGAGTCTCTGAATCTCTTCCTTCGATCTACGGATCGTTTCGTCGGCTTGATTAAGCGATTCCTGCAACTTTTTGCACTCTGATTGCGCAACATTCCGCTCGAATTCCATCTTTTTAATGCAATCCACGAACCCTGCCGCTTGATCATTCCGTGCAACTAGTGTTTCATCCGCTTCTATCCGCAATCTTGCCGCGATGTTCTTTTGTCGATCGGCTTCCCTTCTCTCGTCCATACATCGTTCCTCTAACTTCTTGAGCTTCAACTTCAATTCTCCTATTTCTTTTTTTGCCGTCTCGAGCTCAATTTTTGTTGACGAGAGCTCGTCTTTGGTTTGATTCGATTCGGTAATCACTTCCTGCAGTGCCATAGCTAAACCATCCATAGCTTTCTTATTGTTCTCCTCGGCTTCCATTGTGTTCATTAGTTCATTCTTCCACACATTCACTTGTTCGGCTAGACTCTCGGCCTTCTCTTCCGCTTTCGCCAAGTCCGCTTTCGCCAATCGAAGCTCGTTTTCGAGCGATTCGACCAAAGAATGATCATAACCTGTGGAAATAGAACTCTGCGAGGTAACCTCGGATGAGGTCTCGTGTTTCTCCTGATTCTCGAGCAAGAACTTGAGTTCTTGTCGGGATTCCTCGAGTGAAACCTTGGTTTTCTCGAACTCCATGGTCTGAGCCAACAACAAATCATGCATCGTCTTTTCGGACTCTTTGGATTCAGCAAGTTCCTTTCTCAAGGACTCAATGCAACTTTCCTTGTTCTTCAATTCTTCCATGGCACTGATTAAAGGGTCTTTTGTTTCGGTTATTTCGGTATCGATATCCATAACTTTCTCCGACATCGTCGACGTCGACATCTTATCGGACTCTTCATTCTGTCCCGTGTCTTGTATACTCGTTTCTGTCACAAGATTCAATTCAACATTAGTTTTATAATTCGATTCCGTTACGAAAAAAATTTAATCTTTAATGAATTAATATTACGACTCGAATTTCGATCACTCGAAAAAAAAAATATCAGGAAGAAGATGATGTACCTTGATTGAGTTGGAAGGGGTTGGGATTAATCTCTCTGAACATGTCGAGAGACCTCCTTACCCAAGCCATGCTTACGAGGAAATGTGTCTTTTTCGGATGTCTGAACAATGAATGATTTCTTTTTCTTTTTTTTTTTCAAAAGGAAAAATAATATAAAAAATTCAAGTAATTAATCATCAATGAGTTCTAAAAATAATCAAAATTTAATGGAGGAAAATATACCAAAATTAAAGTTGACCAATAAAAGCCCGAGAAAATATGGGGCCAAAATCTATTTAAAAGATGGGTAAAGTACACTAATGGTTACCGAATTTTTAGGGTACTTTTATTTTGGTTATCAAATTTTTAAAATTTTTATTGAAGTCACTCAATTTTTGTTTCACTTTTATTTTGGTCCTTCCCGTTTATCTTTCGTTATAAAATGCTGACGCAGGCACGTAGTTCATTAGTTTTCTTTTTTAAGATAAATTATATGAATGATCATCAAATATTTAAAATTTTTTATATTCTGGTCATCGAAATTTTAAAGTTTTCATCAGAGTTATCCAATTTTTATTTAATTACATGAGATTACACCGTTATATAACTACATGAGAGTTGAGTGATTTTAGTTCGATCATTTCGATTTGAGTCAGGTTTGGCCTTGAATATATTTGTTTTCTGTTCAAGTTGAATTTAGTCTAGTTCAGTTTTAATTCATGTATGTGGTGGTTTAGGTCGGGTCATATCAGTTCATTGCTTTTTGGGTCGGGTGTTTACGGGTTTGTTGAATTCAATTTGGGTTAATATTGGTTCAATAAGATATCGATTAGTTTCAGTAAGGATGTTCAAAAATATCCGACCCGGTTGATTCGACCTGATTACCTAAACATAAGTAATCGGGTATTTATCCGGAATTTTTTTAGGTTTGGGTTGGGTACCCGACCTATCATTTCCCGGGTCAAGCCCGAGTCACAGTATTGAAAATTTTCGGGTACCCTATTTTTTTCAGGTACCCGGTTCCTATTTTTTTTATTTTTTTTAATATTTTAAATATAATTATTATTTAAATAAAATACATTTATATTCACTATATTCTTAAATCAAACAACTTAATTTCTAAATTTCAATCTCTCAAACTTTATTTTCAAAAAAAAATAGGGAATCATTATAAAAAATTAAGATTTATTGTAAAATAATAAATTTATTTGTTTAAGTTGATAAAATTTAAAGTTTACTCATTTATATATACATTATTTTTGTATGTGTATTAACTAAGATGAAAATCAATTTTTACTATTTAAATCATTAATTTTTGTATATTAAAATAATTTAAACTAATTAAAATATTAAAAAAAACTTTTCTTACGCCTTATGTTTTGTTTCAAATTAGATTATGTAATTTATGTCTTAAATTTTATGTTTAAATTATGTAACTATGATTTTAAAATTTTATATTTGAATGTTAGATTATGTAATTTGAACTTTTATATTTGTATATATATTTTTAGGATTAAATTTAAAATTTATATATAAAGAAAAATTAAAATATGGGTACCCGAAAAATCTGGATCGGGACATGAGCCATTTTTTTAACTACCCAAATTTTCGGGTACCCAGATTTGAACACCCTTAAATTTCAGTTGAATTTTTAGGATGAATCAATTTTTACACCCATATATGACTTTATAAAGCCGTATATTTAATTTTTAGTAACTTGTACAATAGTTCATATCAAATCTTTCTTTATTTCTTTTAATATCTTTTCTTTATTTTAAGTTGTCTTTATTCGGATAAAATCAATTCAGGTTTTTCATATTTGATTGAAAATAAATATTAATATATATAGTAATTAATTATAAAATGAATCAATTTCATATTAGTTCAATTTATTTTAGATTTTAAATCAAGTTTAAATCATTATATTCAGATTAATGTCGAATCTTAAATCAGATAAAATCTATTTAAATATGAGTCAGATTGCCACCTCTAGGTTTCTTTTTCTTTTTTGCACCCTGATGGATTCCCAAAGCAATCTCATGCTCTCTGCTTATTCAGAGACAAACTGGCTTGAAAAAGGTTAAAACTGAACTAAACTTGTTAAAAGTTATAGTCTCCAGCTGCAGCTGCATTGTATTTGATCATCAGTTCCTTTTATTATGGAGACCAAAACTTGAGATAGATGAAGGGATCTCAGTGTCTCAGAAGTTGAGATTCGAATCGAGATTTGCTGGATATCGTTACGTGTGATCGAATGAACCAATTAACTACGCTTTGGGTTTCACTTTAGCTGCTATATGATCGCATTTTCGACCGGCATGAAGATCGATAAAATCCCAAATATCTCATTTCAATATGATCATGGTGTCACTGAGCTCTCACAACCGGAGTGAGGATGTTGGACAGGGTGAGTTGAAATCAAAGTTTCTGTATAACTTCTTACTTTTATATTTATTAATCTTAATCTTAAACTACCGCATCAATTGGGGGTGTAGCTCATATGGTAGAGCGCTCGCTTCGCATGCGAGAGGCACGGGGTTCGATTCCCCGCACCTCCAACCCTTTTTTTTTTTTTTTGCTTTTTTCCCTCTCTTCCTCGATTCACATGGTCTTCTTCTCCACGTCGATTCCAGATATGGTTTTGCCTGTCACCAATGGATGAGTTTGTTGTACATACTGTGTTATATCAAAACTTTGTTGGGAGTGGAAGACAACCTGTTACTTACTATCTGCAGACATCTCCGAACACGAAAACGTCGGTCTCTTCATCGATTATCCCCTGCATGGACTGAACAACACGGTTATGCCATTTTTCAAGACCAGAATCCGAACCCTGCAATATTATAAGAAATAAGAATCTTGGTCTAATTCAACAAAATAGATACATTTTGAGTGCATGAAGTTGACTTGGACGGTAGTTTGGACTTCCGATGCAGAAGCGTTTGTATCTGAGTCTGTTTCCTAAGCATATAATTAGGTCGTAGGTTCAACCCCGTTAACCAATCCATGGCAGTGTTCACAGAGTCTCCCGCTGGAAGCTCAAGGATTGTTTGGAAGAACAATATGCATGGATCATGTGGGGTTGAAAGTATCAAAAGAAGAAGAAGCTCTCTCTTTCTCTTTCTCTTTCTCTTTCTCCCTCTCTGCACCTTTGAAAGAAGAAGAAAAGTTTCTTTTAACTGCGATCGGAGAAAATATGATACAAGTTGCATGGGACAAACCCGAAATAAATTTCGGATAGAAATTATCTACCTCTTTTTTATGACTCCGTTTTAAATCAGGGGGTTATGATTTAGGGTTTAAAGTTTAAGATTAAGTTTAGGAAATTAAAAGTATGATGTATTTTTAGAGTTGTAATACCTGAATTTCGTCCGGGTTCAAATATAAAATAAGGCCTACGTAAATATAATTAAATGAATAAATAAGTAGATAATAACCGAAACTCAAAAAAGAATAAAAATAAATAAATAATAAATATATATATATATAATAAATATAAAATAAATAAATAATAATAATAAAATATAATAATAAAAAAAATAAAAAAATATGGAAGTTGGTTACCAATGGGGGGAGTTAATGTGGGTTACCATAATTTAAAATCGATAGTTTTTTGCATGGGAGGGGGGAGCTTTTTCGGTTTTTTAGGGTTCTCTCCCGAATATGACGATGGAAAACGGAAGACACTGGTTGGGAGAGGCATGGATTCGGTGGAAAAGACCGAACAAAAAAGGATAACGCACTGGTTTGGAGATCGGCAATGACTGGAGGAGAGGAGGAGGTGCATCTTAGAGAGGAATCAACAAATCCGAACTCGTCCCCATTACCCTTCGTTGAAAAGCAATGGCAGGGTCCTTAGCTTCGGCCCAGATGCACCCATTTGTGATTCCATGACTTCTGTTTAGGGAGAAAAAGGTTCTATACTTAAAATGGATTTCATGGCCTAGAAGAACAAAGGGTTTCAGTTGCAAACAGAGAGGAAAACGGTGACGATTGCTTGAGTGGATCTTCTATCACGGTTTCAATTTTGATGGACATGGAGCCAAGAAAATTCCAATGGCATTAGAAACGGTAGTGTTCTAGCCAGACCCTTTCACTTACGGCTACCACCTCAAAGACTCGACCATAAAACAAGAAGATTCCAAACTGGATGGAAAACGTGACCACCATGTTGCTGGACATTTTGAATTTCTAAACCATGCATGCAACAGTAAGCTACCAATTTACCTCATTTCAATTCTTTTTCTTTTCTAGTTTATTCTATTTAAATATTAAAAGATGTTTAGAAAGAATTCAAATGGTTTATTCTATTTAAGTATTGTTTTATTTAATTATTGTAACACCCCGACCCGGATGTCACATTAGGCCTCCGGCCCAAAACCTGTATTTCAAATTTCTTTTGAAAACCCAACAAGTAAAATCCAATTCAAGTCCAAAATACTTTTTATAAAATCCATTTACGTTAAAACGTAAGCCCAAAATACTATAAAATAATCGGAGCTCCAAAATATTACAAATCATTTAAAACATTTGACTCGAATAAATAACAAAATTACAAGATACATAGGGTCCAACCAAGTACTAGCCCACTAATCTATAAATGTACCCTGACATAGGTCGATGCTGAAATCCAAACCTCGATGGTGCTCCACGAACCGGCTTCCGCTAACCTACGCATGAAAACACATTTCAAACGCTGAGCTACTAAAGCTCAGTGGGTACGCCGAACTCGGCCAACATCATGCATATCATAAGCAGTAAAGCATAACATATAAACATCGTGCATGAAATGATGATTTAGCATGCTTGCCTACCACATGGCATAAACAATGTATAATATCGCACACAGCATATACATATCACATCACAAAATAACACGCAAAAGTGAGACCCGTGTCCACACAGCATCAAGATCCTACACTCAGGATTGAGGCCGCCCTCAAATCCTATGCCCGGAATGTTACATCGGACATCTTCGAACGAGGCCGCCCAACGTTCGGAAAGGGGTGGAGGCCGCCCAACCAACCTCATGCTCGGAATGTTACATCGAACATCTTCGAGTGAGGCCACCCAACACTCGGAATAAAAGTCTTCAAAACATCATCCGGCATGTTACATCAGATGGCCTTCAACGTGTTGCAACACTTATGGATATCCGGATTTCCATCACACAAGGACTCAAACCACACAAACGATCCACCTAGGATCTTAGCACAACAAGATATATTAAGACTTATCATACTTTAGTCTTTCGGGGTTATAAACATCAATCTTGGTTAAACAGTTCATTTCATTGATTATAAGATCCATTTTAACCTTTAATCCTCTTATCGAACCTCAAACCATACTTAACTTGTCCAATTTTTGCAGGGGTATCGATACCCTTATATGGGGTATAAAACCACCCTGCCTCGATACCCACCCAAAGAAGGCATCGAACCATGGGTATCGATACCCTTTGACCATTTTCAAAGTCAACAAAAGAGGACCCTCCAACATCGATACCGGCATCGATGTCATTCATGGGACCGACCAATAAAAACTATCCACCTCATTATTTTTTTCAAGTTAAAAAAATAATGAGGTGGATAGTTTTTATTGGTCGGTCCCATGAATGACGTGGTGGGACTGACCCATGATATAATTTCTCCTTCACTACCTATATAGCTTTATCAATTTTATTTCTAATAGTCATACTAATAACTTTTGGTAAGTAAATGGTGAATAATAGATCGTTGTAATTTATTTCAAGTTGAATCGAGTGAATTTAAATTTGAGTGATACGGATAAATTATTTTGGGTTAAATTTTTAAAAGAAAATAAATAAATCAAATTTAAAATTACTAGTTGGCAATATGATTATATGTCGATATGAGATTTGATCAAGTTATACAATGTAAGTTTTATATATTTTTTGAATCGTTAAATGATTGAAACAGATGACTCATATTAATAATTATGTGAAAATTATCACTCAAAAAAGTAAGAAATTAATATGAGTCATTTGTTTCAGTCATCTAATGACAAAGAAAACGTATAAACTTATAGAGTTCTACAGTATGTAACTTGATTTTATCTACTTATGCGAGGATTTGTATTTATCATTTAAAAAATGTAATTTAACATTAAATATATTTTTTTTTTTATAAAAAAAATTCAATTCAACCTATCCTTAAATTTTTATTAAGGTTAATTACTACGGAGATAACGTTTGTTTGTCCTCTGTACATATTTAGTTACCGAATTTAAAAATCAACCAATATAGTTACATACGTTTTTGGACTGTAAACTTTTGGTCACTCCGACATTAAATATCGTTAAAGATTGACGAAAAAAATGATATGGCACAATAAAAAAGAATAAATTACCTAAATAGTCCCTAAACAATTATTTCACTTTTATTTCATCTTTAGTTTAACTCTTTAAATTTTAAAACTTTATTTTCCACCATCTTCCCTAACCGTTTTTATTTCACAATTATTTCACTTTTATTTTATCGTTAAATATCTGACTAAATTTGTATTGGGGACAAACAAATGTGACCTCCACATTAATTTCCCTTTTTATTATGTAATTTTAAGTTTTAAAATTTTTAAATATATTTTAAATATATATATTAAAACTAACTTCAAATAACTATTTTTCTTATTTAAATTATATATTATATATTTTTAAATGTGATAGTTATATATATATATTTAAATTTATAAAAATAAAAATATAAATCATATATTTATTACTCATTTATTCATATATTCGATTTAAACGAACCAAAACACAAACAAGTAAAAGAGATTCTAAAAAATATAGAATATCAAATTTTGTAAGTACCCAAAAATTAACACCCCTTTTATCGTATCATCAACCACTAAAAAGTGTTTTAATTATTAAAATTTTAAATTATTGGAGTATCGTTTTATCCTAATCAAGAACAGTAAGAATAATCTGAACATTATAGGATGGCAACGGTCGGGTCAAGTTGAGTTTTTGATCGCTCTGACTTTGACCCAAAATTATAAATATCTGTCTCGAATTCGACTCGATCGACCTCAATGTATATTTCTTCTGACCTGACCCAAAATAATAAAATGTATAATCTGATCTCGACCCAAATCTGAAAAAATAATAAAAAATTCAGTTAAATCCAACTCAACCCCAAAAAATTAATAAAATTATTAAATATTATATATAAAAATATAATAATATATAAATATATCGGGTCAAGTCAAAAAGTTTTTACCTTAAATCCGATCCGATTTCATCTTAAGAAAATCCAACCCGACCCAAACACAATTTTTCTAATAAAAAATAATCCGGATCTAATTGGATCGAAAGCCCGACGAGGCGGGTCAAATTGCCATCCTGACAGTATTAGACAAAAACATATGAATCAAGCAGTTTCAAGCTTTCGATTCAAAACCTTCCTGCTTCAACAATGGCAGCCAGCTTGCAGGGCTTCTTCGACCCCACCATCTTCCCTTCAATTATTCTGCAACCATTATTGACAGAAGAAGCTGTTTTCCGACAATGAAATCAACACTGTTATAACAAAGACCAATCCTTTTCTGCAACCAATCTTGTTTTTCCATATCAAATCACCCGCAGATTATAATAATTTCCAGACTTTAAAAACCAGATCTTGAATAAATATACGTATGTGTTACAGGTTACAACAAAGACGATACGAACTTACAACAAAAACCCAGAAAAAACAAAAAGAAACAAGCTTTATAATTATCTTGAAACAGTGGAGGGGAAATGCCCAGATTGTTGACGATGACAGCCTTCATCGAAATTCTGGGAATAGCTAACGGCGTCGTATCGGAACGATAATGGCTTCGTCGACGATCTATGAACGCTGCTTGTCCCTTCCTTCACCAGTCTCCTCAGCAGGTTTCTCCATCTCCGATGTATCTTTTCGCCGTCGTCGCTAGGTTTTACGCAGTAGTGGATGCGTGAGTATTCCATTTCTTCGTGCACGGGGAAGCACGACGGAGACATGGTATAACAGGCGGAGAAATAAGATGATTGCCGGCGGCGACTGAGATCTCTCCCCATTTCCGACATGGGTTCTTTCTTTGCCTAGGTTTAGATTTATTGAATTTGATGATTTCTGGTTTGTAGTGTATTTCACGTTCCTCGTTTTATAAGTTTGAGAGAGATTATATATTTTAAATAATTTTTAAGATATTAAATAATTCATAACTATCTCCGTCAAGTTAAAATTATAATTAAAACTAATTTTAAAATATTTATTGTCGGATATTAGATTAAATTTGATTTATTTTTAATATTTAAATATTGAATAATTAAATTGAATATTTAATTACTAAATATATATTTTAATTTGAATGTCTTGTTTATTACAATTTTGAATATAATAAATAATAAATTGTTAAATATAATAAGATTCACATATATAAAATTTTTAATTTTTTTAATTTTTGGATATAACAAGAATTAAATTATTAAAAATAATATTCATAAAAATTTAAATTTTTGGATTTTTGAATAATTTAAAATTTAAAATATTACGATCCGTATTTAATTCGAAAGATTTTAAAATCAGATCAAATATTTAATCCAAAAATAAAAATTAGATTAAATATCTAAATTTTTGAATCAAATTAACGAATAACCAAATCAGACTGATTAAATCAGATATTTTTTAACGCCCCAGTGTGATCCTAACAAATAAGGTAATAAATATAAAAAGAATAATAACGTAAACAAAGATAAATAAGTAACTTTTGTTTAAAGTGTTTTGAAAAAACTAAAAACTCGTCTTATTAAAAAAATCAAATCAAGAAAAACACTTTTAACCTAAAAAGCTACATGTTCTGCATTACTTTTGGTCCTAGAAATATTTTTAAAACCATTAAAGAATGAAACCTAAATAATAGTATGTGTTCGTATTTTGTTAGTCATTTGATAACGCACGTACACAGATCTCTTAAGCCGAACAAATTTATTTTATCTTAATATTTATGATATTTTTAACCCAAAAAATAATCCAGGAAAAAAGATGATAAACTTTATTCGATATACTTGGATTCAAATTTTTTATCTATACCTTTGTGATATTTTTTATTATTTACGGATCGTATCGAATTTTATAAAATAATTTTTTTTTTGTTTAAATATTTTACACATAACCCCTTTAATTAGTTGGAGTCTGTTGAATATGTAAATTAATAGCATTTTAGTTTGGTGAATCCATTAGGATATATATTCAAGTTATGATTAACATGTCACAGAGTTTGTTGAGAAGCCTTTGTCAATCAAACTTTTAAAATATACAAACACATGAAGAATTTTAAACTAATATTGTTCGAATTATTTTAAGTTCGAATCGAATCCTTCAATTCTATATATATAATATATATATATATATATATATATATCACATATGAAATATATATATTAAATTCGTATTTAAATACGAATATAAGATGTATTTCTTGATATTAACTTCAATGGTTATAATAAAAGTAAATGATTTCTAGGATCTTTAATAAAAGAAAGTGATAGTTCTAAAAATCTATTTACTGATTTTAATCGATGATTATCGATTTTATTATCAAATTATCATTTATGATGTACGATATTATTATATAGTACATATAATGGTTTACGTGGAAATTATTTTTTTTATAACGTTTTTATTAACATGAAATGTAATTAACATATACTCATAATATGGGGATTAGGGGTGATAACGAGCCGAGTCCGAGCTAGGCTCGACTCAGAAACATGAATATATGGGCTCGGCTCGGCTCGAGGCTCGTCGAGCTCGGCTCGAAAATAATATTACTGGGTTGCTTGGGCTCAAAGCTCATCAGGCTCGGCTCGAGCTCGGCTCAGTTTGGCTCGAAATAGACAATTTTCTATATTATTGTGTTTTATTATTTATTTATTTATAGTTTATTTTTTATTTTTTATTTATAGTTTTATAAATTTGTTTTAGTTGATAATATTTACTTTATTTTATTTAATTTATTTTTAGTGAATTTATTCTTAATTATTTTATTATTTTTCTTTGCTAAACAAATTATTTTTAATGTATATACATATATATGTATGTTTATATATAATTATTTCGAGCCTGTTCACGAGCTTTTCGAGTCGAGCTTTGACCGAGCCTGTTCACGAGCTTTTCGAGTCGAGCTTTGACCGAGCCTGTTCACGAGCTTTTCGAGTCGAGCTTTGACCGAGCCTGTTTACAAGCTTTTCGAGTCGAGCTTTGACCGAGCTTAGCCCGAATAGCTCGCGAGCCGGACATGTTCATTATCACCTCTAATGGGGATACAATTATATCATTTAAAAGTTTTGGGGTCAATTTAAAATGAAAATAATAATCTTAGGATGAAATTAAAATATTTAAAATTTAAGAATTAATTTAAAATAAAGATTATTGTTCAGAGACATGTTTTGCTATTATCTCGGAGTTGAACTCCCCTACTTATAGCCCTTAGAAACATTATCCTGAAAACATGGAATATATATTGCTTGATAATGAGTTCGGTTGGCTCTTATGATTGTAGGCATTTTAAGGTTGGAATTTAGACTTCTTTATGTGTGTAGTTATTCGTTTGGTCCAACGGCTCGTACCGACATGAATAGGTCTTGTTTGAATTTTACGTTTTCTTACTGTTATATTACGATCGGTGGGATTCTAGACATATATAATGAAAACGATTGTACAAGTTTTTTTTAAAAAAGATTTAATAAATTATATTCATTAGATTCTATTATAATTTGAATATTGTGTTCTGATATTGATTATTTTATTAAATTAATTATTTGGGAAATTCAATTAAGTTTACATTTTGATTTTTGTGATGGGTTTATATTTTGAGTTTGGGGTTGAATTTTATACAAGTTGTGGATGTTGGATATTTGAATGTTGGGTTGATATATATATATTAGTTTAGGGTTTATTTGAAATCATTTTATAAAATTAATATATATATATATATGATATTATTATCGTGACGTACATTATTATATAAATTTATTATATTATTTTAAGTCATTTAAATTAATTGATTAATATTTTTATCTCTAAAAAGATTATTATAATTTAAAATAAAATATACAAATTAAATTATTTTACAAAAATAAATTAAAATATCTATTTAATCAAATATTGAAAATATTTTTTGAGATTATATCTAAAAATAATATCATTTAAAAATTATTTTGATTTAAATAAAATAGATTAATACATATACCTAACATTTGATGGGATTTCCATTAGAACAACTCTTTTTAATGTAAGTAGCTTGCATGATTTGCAGATAAAAAACACACATTTGATTTGAGGTATTGTCTGATAACGAGTTTCGGTACATAATAAATTTAGAGTACGGTTAAAAATATAATTTTAAAATTTATTTAAAATTTAAAATTTTAATAATATTTTTTTATTTTTTTAACAAGTATGATATTATAAATATTAATATTTTATTTAAAACGTAAAACATTAAGAAAAAAAATATTAAAATTTATAAAAAAAAACATGAAAAATCTAACCTAAAACGTTATTAGAAGGTCTATCATTTTAAGTTTTTTAACAAATTTTAAAACTGTTATTTGAGGGTGGATAATACCGGATATCCGGTCAATTTAAACAGAATTGGTTTTGGTTTCGATAATTATTGGTTCATGAAAATTAGAACTACTCTCGGTCTAGGTTATACCGGGTCCTAAATTTTAATAACCGGTCTCGTTATTAGTGAGAATCAGTTTTAATATCGGGTACCTAGTCAATTAGTTTATTCTTAAAAAAATGAGTAATCGAAGAAAAAAAACTTTCAACCACCCATAATAATATTAAATAATAAAATTAGAACATTGTAGTCTTGAAAATTAAAATTTTAAAACTAGTCATACTCGTAATATTCATACATAAAGAGAAAGTTTGATAAGAAAAATAAACAAAAAAAAAACAATACCGGATATTTGGTATTGGTACCGGTTCTATTGGGTATCCACCGGGTACCGGGTCCAAAAAATCAAGATTCATTCCTAGTAATGACCGGGACCTAAATTTTGGATTCAGTCTCGGTCCCACCGGAACTAATACCAGATAAAAATCTACCGGGTTTTACTAGATCCGGGACCGGGACCGGGTAATTGAGATTTTTGCCCACCCCTACCATGAAATATTGAGGTTGCCTCGGCTTAATTTTTGGGCATAAATCGTCTATCTTTTTATTTTATTTTTATTAGTGTTTTTATTTTAAAATATTAGATTTAGGGTTTAAGGTTAGAGATTATGGTTAAGGTTTAGAAAATTAGGGATAGATTGTATTTTTAGGGTGTAGGGTTTAGGACAAAAAATAGGATTAAAGTTTAAAATTTAATTTTTAAGTATTTTTTAATGTAGGACATAGAAAGAGAATGATTAGTGAACAATTTTTTTACCTTTATTTCTCTATTTTTTACCTTTAAAACTTTTAAATTTTTTATCTTAATTAATTTAGATTGACTAATAATAGATTTATAAAAATATTTAAGGACGGACATAACTTATAAATCCTTAAAAAATATAAGAATTAATTCATAAAATTTTAAAAAATTAAAGATAAATATATAAAATTTAAAAAATTCAGTTCAAACCACCCAACTTAATATGTGGATCCGACGCTGAAAACTTACCAGCTTTACTTTGCTTGACCTATAAGTTCTCTTACAAACATAAAATTTGTCCGAATAAAACATATTCCACAGATTTGCTTAAAAAACATATTCCATGACAAAGACATGCACCGATTCTTCACCCACACGTGTTTTTTTAACAGTGAATTTAAACAACAATCTCATTTTCGATACAGTCGATGTTAAAAAAAATGGAATTTTAATTTTAAAAATAAAAAATGGCATAATAAAATCACTATTACAACATTTACAAATTTACATATATTATACACAGGAGAATCCAATAAATACAACAAAATTGTTAAATCTGCTAATGCAAAGGAACTGAAAAACGAGGAGACTTGGGTGTTTTCTGCACTTCTATTACAACCTTGGCTTCTCGTGGAGGTTCACAAGGACATGGCAACGCTATGAATGTCGGAATATCATCACCCGGCATTAGAACCGGCAAGCTTTGCCTCTGGTTTTTCTTTACAGCATGAATTATAACAAAAACAAAGTGATTCAGTGTCGGAAAACGAGGTTAAGTCAATGCTTTTGTTTTGTATTGTTGGTTTTAAGAGAAGATAATTCCTACCGTGTCGTTGGGATTGGGTTTGGAGGGGGATGCCTCGATTTCGGCATTGGCGGCGGCGGCGGCGAAAGATCCGCGGAGGGATCTGAGCTTGTCCAAGTGGTAGCAGCAAGAGACGATGCCGCTCAAGCTGAAAATGATGATTAGGAGGAGAGCAGTGCCGAGAGGGAAGCCGAGGGACGGTCGGGATGTGTCCATGTGTTGTGGTGGGGAAAGATCCTGACTGTCCATCTTCACATATATTACTTAATGTCTTTGCGGCGGCAGCGGCAGCGGCGACGGTGGTGGCGGTCTTGTTTCTATTCTCGTACGTTTGGAAGTACTGAAAGTAGAAGGCGTGAGAGTGACTGGATTACGTTTGGATCTGTGAGGAATATATGTACGTATTTATATAAAAAGGAGGGAAAGGTCAATTATAAGTTGCTTTAATAAATGATATATTTATTTTTTAGGAAATTCATAAATATTGTTTTAATTTTTTTAATATGATATTTTTTATTTTATTTTTTAAAATATTATATTTGTTACAGTATTCTAAAAGTTAATTTTAACTTAATTAATTTTGAAATATAAATTCCAAAAAATGTTAAAGATTGATATAAAAAAATCAGACTTTAAATATTTGGCGGGTAAAAACAAGAAAAATAATATTTATAATTGAATTTAGTTGAATTTAATTTTTAAGATAATATAATATATAATATTTTAAGAAATAAAATAGAAATAATCATATTTTATGAAAAAACGTAAAGATATATTTAAGTAAAAAATCTTTTATTTTTAGATGATTTATAGTTGGTCTCGGTATTGGTGGGAATCAGTACTAGTATCGGGTATCCAACTAATTAATTTATTATTAAAAAGTTTTGAACAATAAAACAAAAAAATTGTAATTACTAATAATAATATTAAATAACAAAGTTAGAATGTTGTAGACTTAAAATAAGGTTGAAGCCTTAAAACGAGTCATATTCATAATACTCATCATAATATTCATATGTAAAGAGAAAAAATAAACTAAAAAACTCAAGATATTGGGTACACACCGGGTACTGGGTCCAAAAAATTAGGATCCAGTCTCGATCCCGATTATAAACGGGACCTGAATTTTGGATTTAATCCCGGCCTCATCAGGACCAACTTTAAATAAAAATCTACCGGGTCCAACCGAGACTAAGATCAAAACCGAATAATCAAATTTTTTACCCACTTCTAATTGATAGGATAAATTAAAATATTACAAAAATTTAAAGATAAAATTCAAATTTCTCAAAATTTAAAAGGTTACGACCCTCTCTAATCCCATGGAAGTTCCACCCTTCAACTAATCCAACTGTGATCCCATAAAGTCATCTGTCAACACGGTGAAGAAGAATTCTACGCCGGCAGCTACAGATCTCCCACGCATGTGGTGTGGAATGCCATGAATACAATCATATTCTAAGGATTTGATTTTGATTATTAATCATTTTTATGGAAAATTTAATTATATATAGGATTCGGATTATTATCACATTTGAGAAGAAGCAGAGATATTAATCTCACATAGATAATTTTCTTTAAGATATATAAATAATAACGTTATATATGTCTTTTAAAAAAAGAATAATGATCATGTGACACTTTATATCACAATTCGTTAATTACTTTGGCAAAATTAAAACTACTTCTAAACATAATTAATGATATTAGATTAAGAAATGGCCACAAAGATCATGGAGATCCCCATGAAATGGAATGGACCTTGGGGAGTCCCACTCAGCACCTTAAATTATAATTGATTCTTCAATACAATCTTCATTTCTTTTTTCATAATATATATATATATATATAATCTTTTAATTTAAATTATAAAATTTATTTTTAAATCTTAAATTATAAAATTTTAAACCTTAAAATCTAAAATTAAACCTTAAATCCTAATTTCATAAATATCAAACTGTACAATGATCTTTGAACCTTAAAATTGATAGTAATATTATCTAAAATAAAGTTTACTCAACCTATATATTAAAATATTTTTTATATATTTATATATAATTAGATTATGATTAATGTGCTAGTGTCCTTCAATGGGACATACATAAATTATTCTCTGTGCCTAAATCTTTTGATGCATTCAACATTGAAAAAAAAATCTTTTGGTGCATTTCATGTTCTAAGCTTATATATACATTTCACCCAATATTTTAAGATATATAAGGGAAAATGTGCAAGATTTATAAAAACTGGAAAATAATAAATGTAATTTTCGATATAATCTCCAAGTATTATATTATTTATATTTTTAAAAAATTTATATTTTAATCCCCACGATTCAGTGGTTGAAGATTTTGAATACTTTAATGTATTAATAGAATAGAATTAATTTTCAAACGTTCAGAAATGGATCCTCGGTCTCCACTATAAAATGGAAAGAGACGGATCAGTTCTGCCATTGTTGAACAAAAACAAAGGTAGTTTTCCTTGTTGCAATGTCTGGTTTTCTGTCTTGTCTTAAATCATAGTGTTTATTTTTTTTTTTACAAATTACACCTCTGTTGGATCTTTTTCCAGGATAATATTGCATACAGGCTACAGCTATGGACTCCCAATCTGCAAAATGGTTATCTGATCTTGTAATTTTTTTTTCTTACATTTCTTGTAATTCAGTCATTTCGGACACAAAACTCGTGTCTTGTCTGAATTTTAATTTGGGGTTTCGAATTTGCAGGGAATGGATGAATACAACATAATCCACCACTGTCATATGAACTCTTTAGCTGAACTCACTGCCGAAAGATCAACAAATCAGTTCAAAGTTCTCTCCTTTGAGAAACCAATTTCGTCGGCTAAAGACGAGATGGTTTCATCGGCGAATATGAATTTTTCGCCGATGAAACCGATCAGAAGGAGTTATTCGATGACCAGAAGCCATGCACATGCTCATGATCACATATTGGCCGAGAGAAAGAGAAGGGAAAAGCTTAGCCAACGTCTCATTGCTCTATCAGCTATTATTCCTGGACTCAAGAAGGTAATATTCTTGTAGCTCGGATTCTTCGTTTTTCTTAAAATATTCGTAACCGACACATATTCGAGACCGAATGTGCCGACTTTTGTCTGTAGATGGATAAAGCTTCGGTTCTCGGAGATGCTACGAAGTATGTCAGGCAACTTCAAGAACGTGTAAAGGTGCTAGAGGAGAAAACCAAGAAGAGAACCGTGGAATCTGTAGTGTTCGTCAAGAAATCTCTTCTGTCGTCGGACGAAGAATCCTCGTCGTGTGAAGATAATTCCAATGGCCAGTTATCGGATTTGACGCTGCCCGAAATCGAAGCTAGATTCTCGGATGCCGATGTTCTGATTTGAATCCATTGCGAGAAACAGCAAGGTATAGTGGCGAAAATATTAAACGAAGTCGGCAACCTACATCTATCCGTCGTGAACAGCCGTGTCTTGTCGTTCGGAGATTCGACCCTCGATATCACCATAATTGCTCAGGTAATTTAACTCGAAAAAATTTAAATTGTACCTTTTTTTTTTCCTTGAGAATTTGACAAAAACGAATACCATTTCTTCCTTTTTTTTTTCCAGAAAGATGATGATTTCAAGTTGACTGTGAAAGATCTTGTTAAGGACATAAGAGTTGCCTTGTTGAAGTTCATGTGACATTAATTCTTAATTTCCACTAACATATGTTAGGGTGTAATAATATCAGCTTAGAATCCATTTTTAGGGTGTAATAAGATCTTGTGAAGGACATAATTGTTTCATGATAGTTTTTTTTTTGTTTAGACCACCGATTTTTGAGACTTCGTTCTGATTAATTCGAATTAACTTATATCACGTATTTGATTTTAATGGGTGAATATTATACGAGAAACTTTATGTTAACAAATTTCAGATAAAGCTAAAATAATGAAATATTATCAATTAAAATAGATAAATTATTAGATGAATCATGTCATTTGTGGTTCAATCAATCTAATTCGTTCATCTCAAAACAACTATCTAACAACTACTCGCTCTCTAACTACTCGCTCTTATATTTGATTTCAGATAATATTTAATCGATCAAATAATAAATTTGATAAATACATAGCAATAAAATTACAGGAGAGTATAAATTTTTGAAAACGTTGTAACAGAGAAAAAAATGCACAAATGGTTTTAATCTGATTTAAACGGAAAGTTGGTGAGATAAATTAAAATGAGACGAAATTTAAATTGTTATAAAAGTTGTAAGAATTTTGATATTGATTTTTCGGTATATATCGTATTTTTTATAAGAAATTTAAAATTTTTGTAAGAATTTTGGTATCCGAAAATATAAGAATTATGGTATGCTCAAAGACTCTTCGTTATGGGACGTGCAAGCAAAAAATCATCATAGTTGGGCTTGGAAAAAATCTTGAAATTAAGGTTGTTGTGGTTGCAATTGTCTGTGAATGTGCAACCTCAGAGTGGTTTCAAGGTGAGAAAGCTCTGGATGGAACTTCGACATAAACTGGAGAAGGTACCATGGGCTAGGATTGTGTGGGGCAGCCCTTCTATTCCCAGGTATTCTTTTATTACTTGGTTAGTAGTCTTAGATAGGTTGCCTACTAAGACTCGCATGCTTTCTTGGGGTTGTAAGATTGATCCCTTATGTCTACTTTGTGGAGAGGCCTTAGAAATTAGGGATCACATATTTGTTGAGTGTAGCTTTATTAGACAACTATTAGCGTTGGTTTTTGGACACTATGGCATGCAATTTACGCATAGAGGGTGGACTGACCTCTGTGTTTGGCTGCAATCAAGGGAAAAAGGTAAGAGTTTGTTGGCTGCTATCTTGAGGCTTTCTTGGTGTGTCAACTATTTTATTTGGCAGGAAAGGAACTTACGTCTACACGAGAGTACCCTTCGCAAGGTTGAAGTTTTATTTTTTGGTATCAAAAAAGATATTAGTGTCTTTATTTTTGTTAGAAATTTGGGAGCTCTGATATTTCTTATTTTACGATTATAATTTTTTTTTTGGTTCTTGGATGAATAAAATAACATTAATCCAAAAAAAAAATAATACCGAAATTCTTTTTATAACGATTTCAGTACCATCTCATTTTAACTCGTCTCACGTTAAAGAAAACCTGATTTAAACGGAAATTTGTACCAGAAAACATCAGAAAGTTGTCCTTGGTCTATCATGTCTGATCAAAAGGAAAATGAGAGAACATGCAAGGGCTAATGAAATATCCAGCTCAAGGGCTTGTAATTAGAGTCGTCGTCTCCGATTGTTGTTGCATAAGCAACATCGGAGATCGATCTCGGACCTGGGGATTCATTGGCACTTGAATGGCCTCGCAGTGGCCGCACGTACTGCATCTCCGATCGCATCGCGGCGGCCTCGAACCTATCTGACCTCTCAACAACATCGCCTTCTCTTCATTTACTGTCTATTTTCAAAATTCACAACACAAATTCAAGACAAACGAAAGATTGTTTTTGTTTCAAAGAAGGAAAAAAGTCACCGAAATGGTCATCAAACTTTCAAATGTTACGTAAAAATTATTAAATTTTAGTTTTTATTATAAAATGATCATTGATCCGTTAACGGTTGTTATTACGATAACTGCGAGAGTCGCAATCGTGATTTCTTTTAAAATTCGCACAATTTTTATGAGAGTTTTTAAAATAACGATGCAATAACAAAAATAACGGACCGTTATTGACCGTCATCCGTTAAATAACAGCCGTTATCGTCGTTATCAGTACAAAATTTAAATTTAATCATTATTTTTACTAATAACGATTTCGAACGATAACGTTACTGTTAAATAACAACTGTTGTAATAGTAACAAACAGTTTTTTGAATCCCTACTTCCAACATATCACGGAGAAAAGGAATAACAGTATAAATTTATAGATTAATAATAAATATTTTAGGGTAAATATCACTATTAGTCACTAAATTATTCTCACTTTTATATTTTGGTCACCAATATTTTTGGTAAAACAATTATTAATATTATCTTCTTTTTCTATTTTGGTTACTATTAAATACTCATGTAAAAACAGGAAAATTGAAATAGTTTAATAATAAAACAGAAAAAAGCAATAGAATGATAAACAAAACTTTTAAAAAATAACATTAGTGATCAAAATAATAATAAAATATATAATATTATTAATGATTTTATATAAAATAGTAATTTGATGATCAAACTAAAAAAATAATAATTTAATGGTTGATAGTGTTGTTTACCTAATATTTTATCTCCTTTATCTTTGAATCGTTATAGTTTAATGCTTATTTTATATTATTAAATTATATTAATGTACTGTTTTTTTAATCGATATGATAGTTTAAAGTTTACGTGCACTTAACAAATAATTTCAGTAGAATATTACATGATATTTATTTAAAAAATTCAAGTTTAATTATAACATTGATAAGATACGTATTATAAAAAAATTATAAATATTTATAAAAAAATATTCGTGAATGTATTTGTTAGTAGGAGTGGATAATATCGGGTACCAGACCAATTTAATTAAAATTGGTCTCGATACCGATAATCACCGGTTTCTGAAAATTGGAACCAGTCCCGGTCATATCGGATCCTAAATTTTAAGAACCGGTCCTGTTACTGGTGGGAACCGGTTCCAATACCGGATACCCAGTCAATTAGTTTATTCTTTAAAAAAAATTGAGTAATCGAAGAAAAAATAACTTTCAACCACCAATAATAATATTAAATAATAAAGTTAAAACACTAGGCTTAAAAATTAAAGTTTTAAAACTAATTATACTCATAATATTATACATAAAAAGAAAGTTTGATAAGAAAAATAAACAAAAGAAAACCAATATTTAGTATTGGTCCCGGTCTCAATAACCACCGGTTCCTGAAATTTGGAATCAGTTCCGGTCATACCGGGTCCTAAATTTTAAGAATTGGTCTCGTTACTGGTGAGAACCGGTTCCAATACCGGATACCCGGCCAATTAGTTTATTCTTAATAAAATTGAGTAATTGAACAAAAAAAACTTTTAACGACCAATTATAATATTAAATAATAAAATTAGAACATTGTAGACTTAAAAATTAAAGTTTTAAAACTAGTCATACTCATAATATTCATACATAAAGAGAAAGTTTGATAAGAAAAATAAACAAAAGAAAATCAATATTTAGTATTGGTCCCGGGCCTATTAGGTACCCACCGGGTACCGAGTCCAAAAAAATCAAGATCCAGACCTGTTTATGACCGGGACCTAAATTTTGGATCCGGTCCCATTCCCACCAAAACCAATACTAAATAAAAATTTATCAAATCTTACCGAGTCCGAGATCGAAACTGGATAATCGGATTTTTTTTCCACCCTATCTATTAGTAGATTTTTTCTTCTAAAATCAAATAAATATGGCTTTCTCCTTGGACCGTATTTGAGTCCATTGCCAGGTATGAATGAGGTATCATAAGAACCATAGACATTTTTTTTAATTGAACTAATAACTATAGAATTAATTGAAAACAATTGCATAAATATTTTAGAATAAATTATATAAATAGTCTGTTAATTACTATGATCTGTTTTTTTGTTAGAGCTTTTGACTGCGAAAAGTTATAAATAAAATTTTTAATTAATTGTGACTAAGAAATTAGTCCGATTTCATTATAATCATGTCTTAAATAATTTATTTTTTTATAAATACCTTATATTACATGAAATACTTTTTTAAACATCATTGTGGTTTAGCACAAATTTAGCGCGGTTAAATTTTGAATCTATAAAAAACGATTGGGTCTTCAACGTCATTCTATCTCTTATTGACCAACTTCTGAAAGTGTTATCTAGACGTGATATTATTCGAAGAATCATACTCTTAGACCGTCCTTACAACCTACTAACACAAAAACGACATATCGGACAAAATCATATTTAGGCTAAATTTTTTTTAAATATGGAAAATGTTTGTAATTACCGGTATTGGTCCGTGGAGTCGCCATTAATCTTTTTTACGGTGCGATTGGAACACTAAATATTAAGTCTGCGAACCAGAGTTGGATCCAGGAGTCTGTTACGTGTGGGGAAGGGTGAGCACCCCCACAACGCCCGAAATCGGTACCTATCGGTTACAAAATATTTTATATGAGCGAAAATTATAAATTCGATCTTTTATATTTAATTATGTGATCCCATTAAAACTTACTTTAATAATAATGATAAAGGATATAATAAAGTTAAATATAATAAGAACATTATGATGGAAATAAACATGATAACAATATTTTGTTATAAGAAAATTAATAATCTTACTAATCAAATATTATAATAATAAAACAACTTTATATTAATAGAGGAAATATAACGATTATATATATAAATATTAATGCAAAATATTAATAATATAATAACAATAATATAACACTAATAATAATAATAACCAAACCAAAACAGTGGACTAGCAACGTGAAATTAAAATGAAGATGTGACAAGAACATAAAAAAAGCAAGTTAGAAGACAAAATAACATCAAACAGTGACCAAATCAAATAGAAAACAAAACTGTAAAGCCAAAATGGAAAGGATACTAAAGTGCGAGGACCCCAGGTGTAATTTCCCCTCTTTATCGGGTTAAGAACGGGTCTGGGTCGGATATGCGGGTCTCCATGCACAAAACGACGTCGTTTTGGGCAATATCCACCTGCACCAAAACTACGTCGTTTTGGTTGATGTATAAATACCCTTGCTTAATGAAAATTTCACCTCATTTCTCATTGATTCCAAACAAATAAAAACAGAGCTTTTATAAGCTCTTTGGCTCTCTGGATCTTTGGCACCGGACCACCGTGGCCGCCGCCATGCATGGTTGCCGGCCGCTGCGCCGGTGATGGCGATCAGAAAAAGGAAGCGACTTTCCGAAAGATTCTGATGCAAGGAACACGAATCCGGCCTCGGATTTTTGAGAAGATTAACGGATTTACGTAGATCTGAGATGCAAGGTAAGTCGAACACTTGCTTTTTTCCTTTTTTGATTTCGATTTTTTCTATGTTTTCTCTTTTCTTTTTTTGATTGTGTTTCACTTCGAATATTGGTGGTGTTTGCTCTCTTTTGCTTCGAATATTGCTTTTTTCGATTGATTTCTCCTTTTTTCGATTACATGTTTCATGTTGGGTTTTATACCCATATTTTACAATAAAATATGTAAAAAAATCTCTGCTTTTTCATCCTTTTCAGATCTGACTCGTTTTAACATTTTGCAGGTGAAGGGCGGTGGAGTCTGACATGGGCGGTGGCCGGATATGAGATCCAATAGAAGGGCGCGTGACCACCACGCGGTATTCAGACCGCCGCGCGTGGCGGCCACGCGCCAGATCTGTCAACACAAAGGGGCGGCGGCGGCTGATGGTTTCTTTGGCTAGGGTTTAGGTTTTGTTTAGGTTTAATTTGTTGTGGGCTGGGTGTAATTTTAATGTGGGCTCTAAGGGAATGGGTTATTACAGCTGCCCCTCTTTGCTCATTGTTGTGTAACGATAATAGAGCAAAGATAAAGAATAACCCATTTCATCTGGTATAATTTTAGGGTTTATCTTTGGAATGGTGAGGGTTCTTTTGGTAAGGTTATGGTTCTTTTTTGGTAAGGTTGGGGTTCTCATGATAGGGTTATGGTTCTTTTTGATAAGGTTTGAGTGTTCTTTTGGCCACCGCTTCTTCTTCTTGGGCTTTGACTGATCTACTCTACTGCTATTGTCAGTAAAATTTTCAAAATGATGATCTGTTGAGTAGAACGAAAGCTAAGGTTGATCCGTTGGAGGAGACAAAATGAGCTTGGCTTGTTGTAGAAGACAAAATATGCTTAATCTGCAGCGACACTCATGATATTGCCATCTTTGGAGAAAACTTGATTTAACTGAAGTGTAAAGTTGGATCTTATACGCACCATCAACGGAAGGGTAAGATAGAATTTCATCAACTTGGATCCTACTCCGCCATCAACAGAGAAGCAGGATTGAACTTCAATGATTTAGATCCGGCTACACCATCAACGGAGACAAGATCAAATTTTAGTAATTTGGACCCTATTACACCATCAACGGAGAAACAGGAACGAGTTGGATCTATCCACTCCATCAACGGAAGGGTAAGATCAAGTCTGGATCATACTGCGCCATCAACGAAGAAGCATGATTGAATGGGATCTGGCCACACCATCAACGGGGACGAGATCAAGTCTGCAATTTGGATCCTACTACACCATCAACGGAGAAGCAGGACTGAGTCGGATCTATTCACTCCATCAACGGAGGGGGAAGATCAAGTCTAGATCATACTACGTCATCAACGGAGAAGCATGATTGAATGGATCTAGCCACACCATCAACGGGGACGAGATCAAGTCTGTAATTTGGATCCTACTGCGCCATCAACGGAGAAGCAGGACTGAGTTGGGATCTATCCACTCCATCAACGGAGGAGGAAGATCAAGTCTGGATCATACTATGTCATCAACGGACAAGCATGATTGAATGAGATCTGGCCACACCATCAACGGGGACGAGATCAAGTCTGTAATTTGGATCCTACTACACCATCAACGGAGAAGCAGGACTGAGTCGGATCTATCCACTCCATCAATGGAGGGGGAAGATCAAGTCTGAATCATACTATGTCATCAACAGAGAAGCATGATTGAATGGGATCTGGCCACACCATCAACGGGGACGAGATCAAGTCTGTAATTTGGATCCTACTACGCCATCAACGGAGAAGCAGGACTGAGTCGGATCTATCCACTCCATCAACGGAGGGGGAAGATCAAGTTTGGATCATACTACGCCATCAACGGAGAAGCATGATTGAATGGGATCTGGCCGCACCATCAACGGGGACGAGATCAAGTCTGTAATTTGGATCCTACTACGCCATCAATGGAGAAGCAGGACTGAGTCGGATCTATCCACTCCCTCAACGGAGGGGGAAGATCAAGTCTCGATCATACTACGCCATCAACGGAGAAGCATGATTGAATGGGATTTGGCCGCACCATCAACGGGGACGAGATCAAGTCTGTAATTTGGATCCTACTACGCCATCAACGGAGAAGCAAGACTGAGTCAGATCTATCCACTCCATCAACGGAGGGGGAAGATCAAGTCTGGATCATACTACGCCATCAACGGAGAAGCATGATTGAATGGGATCTGCCCGCACCATCAACGGGGACGAGATCAAGTCTGTAAGACTTGAATATATGACTCGAATGTGTCTTCAATTGATATCATGTATCTTCTTTGCATTTTTCCCAAATGCACAGGGATCAACGGATTTGATATGCCTTTACCGGTAGCCGTTTGCTCGGGCTAGCTATACCATTACTCTGGGTACAATCAGTTTGTACCAATCACAAGATTGGATTTTTTTCAAAGGAATCGATTCCCTTCGACCATTCGCAAAAATGGATTTTTTGAAGGACATTTGAATTGTCCATTGTCTTGTTTTCGCATGTCTTTGTTGATTTTTTCATTTCATTTTTCATTTTTCTGTTTTTCTTTCATCATTCATTTTTTTGTTTTTTTTTCTACTTTTCATTTTTTCCATTTTTTATTTTTTCGAAATAATTTTGATTCACATGTACTGTCTATACAAATATGTAGAAACGAGATCTGCATGAAGATCTAATCCTCAACATAGCCGCTGAAAGGGCAAAGTTCTGACAAAATTGACTTACCACCATTGATGGAGGCGACATTGAGAAAAATTCGTTTCTGTTACTCCATAATGGGTAGTTAAGACCTGAAAACAAAATAAAACTTTGTTAGTTACTGTTCAAAATTTTGGAAGTCATTACCTGAATGTTTGCAAGTTTCTGCATATTTAGCCTTCTCGGGGCTAAAGGTTGGTTATCGCGTTGATGCCCCATGATTGAGGTCATTCGGTCTCTTTTGCGGACCTGTTTGTATGTACAAGCAAAAAAATATGTATCATGAATGCTTATAACTTGATGCAAAATCTAGATGCATGGCGTCTAAATTCATAATGTCTAAATACATGAATGACATGATTTCTCGTGGATGCCCCTAACTTGATGCATGCCAAATCCAAATACATGGTATTTAAATGCAAAATGTTTGAATGTATAAATGACATGATTTTTCAAGGGGTGCCCCTGATTCCACTGATCATAATGGGTTCTAAATCTTTCATGTGCAATAATGCCCGAACTTCTTTAATTTGATCATCTTTATTGGAATCTCTTTCCTGGATGGATGCATGATGTGAGCCTAATCTAAAGGCATGATGTTTTAAATGTATGCATGAACCTAGATGCAAAATGATTTCAATGTATGCATGTATGTGACATGATTTTTTTTTCAAAAGGGATGCCCTAAACTATGCTGGTCTGAGCAATGCTCGGTCTAATGATGTCCAAATCTTCTCTTGGGTTCAATCATTTTTTAATCCACACTTCAGGAAGTATGCTTCAACGTCTTCGTCTGAGACTGCTTCTGGTAGATCTGGATTTAGACTTAGATGTATGTCTTTCTTCGTAGGGCTCTTACTATCTTCACGAATGTGTCACGTTGCCCCTCAGTCAGGTTCGCATGCTGGTGCAGTCTATTGGGATATATAAGTCTAGTTCAACAGCAAAATCTTAACTTTTGAAATTTGTTGAAAAATGCCCCCGGTCGTGGGATCTTGTTAGGCATGATGTAGACGTAAAGGTCATTTTCAAAAATACCTCTAAATTGAGATTTTGCATGTGTTCATTGTGAAGTTAGACCAATCAATCTTTTTTTCTTCTGATATTGTTGGTACGAGACGTTCCCAGGATCGACTTCAAAATCTGAAATGTATGCATTTAAATGCAAGATGCATGTCCTAGATGTGAATATATTGATTCAAAAATGGTTCTTGTATCCATAATTTCTAACTCACAGGATTTGTTCGCAACTTTGAATGTTGCATTGATATCTAGGATGCTAGATTTTCTCCCGATATATTTTAAATTAAGAACCAGTTGTAAATCAATACTTCATGCTCGTGAAATGCAAAAATTAAAACATGATCGTGGTAATTGATGCAAAATGACATGATTGATGCAACTAGAATGATGTCATGTATGTGCAAAGTGTTACAAAATATTTTATATAAAAAGGTGTTGAATTAGTACAACTTTGAAAAGGAAACTCGCGTTAAAACGAAGCTTTCTCTACATAAAGTAGGTCTTGTTTGGCTTTCGTGTAACGTTTGGTCTTCATCTTCCAAATCTTGATTCTCTAGAGGAGCAATACCAAGAGCTTCGATCAAGCGTATATTTAATCTAGAGTCGGTCAAGGTGATCTTTCCATCATTGTGAGCACAAACTAACTCAAATTTTTTCTTGGCATCACTAGGGGAAACCCTTCAGGTGCCCCACTCTATCGAGAAAGCAGTTCTATGTGGCTGATCCTTTTTAACGATTGTACTTATGTTAACACCCCTTTAAAAATTAAAAAAAAGTGAGAATACAAAACACGAGAAACAATGCAACACAAGGATGCAAAACGTTATTATCGAACTAGATAATAATAAACGTGCATGATTTATGATGCATGAATATGAACATGACAATTATGTTGCAAAAATAAATAACGAGAAATAAATAATGGGAAATAAAGGGCATAAATAAACGAAATCCCTCACTCTCCCTCTAAAAATGCATCCTACAAGGTGACCCTTTAATTGGGCAGAGGTTCGCCATGACGGCTCTAAGGTAGGCTTCTAGGTCTCACTATATGTGGTTCTGTTCTAGAAGGTACCCGAACAATACTTATTACCCTACTAAGGATAATAAGCACAATTCAAGGGGATACGTTTCTCTAAGTCTATGCGGAGACGTAGGTCTCACGAAGACAGAGGGGAAAATATCCCGAAAGCAATTCACCATCCTAAACGGAGGCGGAACCTCACGAAGGAGTGGTTTCATGCTCCCACTTAAACGGACGGAGCCCGGGTTGAGAGCTCATGAAATGGGGAGACCTGAAAAAAAAACATTTAAAAATATTAGTAAATATTTTAAAGTAAATAAAATAAAGGATCACAAAATTAAAATAAACCGAATTTATATTTTCGATCATTAAATAAAATGTAACCGATTTTAGGCTCGACTCTCTAAAAATCGTCCCCAGCGGAGTCGCCAGCTGTAATCACCGGTATTGGTCCGTGGAGTCGCCACCAATCTTTTTTACGGTGCGATTGGAACACCAAATATTAAGTCTGCGAACCAGAGTTGGATCCGGGAGTCTGTTACGTGTGGGGAAGGGTGAGCACCCCCACAACGCCCGAAATCGGTACCTATCGGTTATAAAATATTTTATATGAGCGAAAATTATAAATTCGGTCTTTTATATTTAATTATGTGATCCCATTAAAACTTACTTTAATAATAATGATAAAGGATATAATAAAGTTAAATATAATAAGAACATTATGATGGAAATAAACATGATAACAATATTTTGTTATAAGAAAATTAGTAATCTTACTAATCAAATATTATAATAATAAAACAACTTTATATTAATAGAGGAAATATAACGATTATATATATAAATATTAATGCAAAATATTAATAATATAATAACAATAATAATAATAATAATAATAACCAAACCAAAACAGTGGACTAGCAACGTGAAATTAAAATGAAGATGTGACAAGAACATAAAAAAGAGCAAGTTAGAAGACAAAATAACATCAAACAGTGACCAAATCAAATAGAAAACAAAACTGTAAAGCCAAAATGGAAAGGATACTAAAGCGCGAGGACCCCAGGTGTAATTTCCCCTCTTTATCGGGTTAAGAACGGGTCTGGGTCGGATATGCGGGTCTCCATGCACAAAACGACGTCGTTTTGGGCAATATCCACCTGCACCAAAACTACGTCGTTTTGGTTGATGTATAAATACCCTTGCTTAATGAAAATTTCACCTCATTTCTCATTGATTCCAAACAAATAAAAACAGAGCTTTTATAAGCTCTTTGGCTCTCTGGATCTTTGGCACCGGACCACCGTGGCCGCCGCCATGCACGGTTGCCGGCCACTGCGCCGGTGACGGCGATCGGAAAAAGGAAGCGACTTTCCGAAAGATTTCGAGGCAAGGAACACGAATCCGGCCTCGGATTTTTGAGAAGATTAACGGATTTACGTAGATCTGAGATGCAAGGTAAGTCGAACACTTGCTTTTTTCCTTTTTTGATTTCGATTTTTTCTATGTTTTCTCTTTTCTTTTTTTGATTGTGTTTCACTTCGAATATTGGTGGTGTTTGCTCTCTTTTGCTTCGAATATTGCTTTTTTCGATTGGTTTCTCCTTTTTTCGATTACATGTTTCATGTTGGGTTTTATACCCATATTTTACAATAAAATATGTAAAAAAATCTCTGCTTTTTCATCCTTTTCAGATCTGACTCGTTTTAACATTTTGCAGGTGAAGGGCGGTGGAGTCTGACATGAGCGGTGGCCGGATATGAGATCCAATAGAAGGGCGCGTGACCACCACGCGCCAAATCTGTCAACACAAAGTGGCGGCGGCTGCTGCTGGTTTCTTTGGCTAGGGTTTAGGTTTAATTTGTTGTGGGCTAGGTGTAATTCTAATGTGGGCTCTAAGGGAATGGGTTATCACAATGTTGTATCCCAAACTACAAGTATTAGTTATTTTACTGACAGATGATGACTCACAACAAAACGATAAAAATCATCTAGATCCTAATTAAACTTCGAATTGTATGGTAAAATAGTTTTGAAAGTCTATAGATCTAATAGGGTAATAAAGAGATGATCAAACGTGTGAATTCTTCAACATAAACTCTGATTCAAACTCGTTTACATGCGTTATTGCTTATTTTTTGCAAATTAGAACAATTAAATTTAAATGGGTCCCTCGTGAAGAAAGTCAATCCACAGACGTATTGACGAAGCTTGTTAACTTGTCTGACTATAATGCATCTATTTTTTTATTCCCCATCAGTTCTATTATTGTTTACTTTAGATTTGAATGTGATGCATATGTTATAAAAACATAGAGCTTTTGGACAATTAAATATAAGTTACATTTTAGTTGAGTGGTAAAAAAGCTGTTGAAGCTTAAAGATAATTGAGTGGTAAAAAAGCTGTTGAAGCTTAAAGATAAAGTTAGAAGAATCTTGAGGGGCTAAAATTTAAGTGATGTTGGTATAACTTGGGTTTGGGATCAGGTGCGAGATAGAGAAACTAAAGTTAACTGACAGAAACTAGTTTGATTTTCGATTCATACTTCAAAGCATGCTTTGGTGATTTGGATGACCAAATCAATTATGGGTATAGTTTCTGAGGCCTTCATTTTGCTCTACGATTCAGGGGTTGAAAGCAAGAATCATATATTCTTTGAATGTCTTTTTTCTACTAATATTTGAGTGACTTTGCTTCAGTTTTGCAATGTAAGTAGATCAATTATGTAATGGGATGACGAGCTACAATGAGCTATTACTATGCTGAAAGGTAAATCCTTAATTGTCTACATTTCAAATATGGCTTGGAATCAGAGATATTGTTAGCATTAAACTGTACAAAAATGTATAGGAAAGGGTGACAACTCTAATGTCCAATTATGCGTGCTAATTGGGATATACATATCTAAATGATTATGTAAACGTCAATACGTGTAATTATTTTCTAATTGTGCAATAGAATGAACAATTATCTAAAAAAAATTAAACCACAAGTACAAATTTATTTTAAAAAAAGCACACTAATGTAATTTAGTAATAAAGATTAAATCGCACAAATCATCTTGTCTTAGTGATTAAGGAAACGATTGTTGTTCCCTAAAGTTACGACTTTGAGCACCAATATTACAGTATAGTAATTGAGCAATAAATGTCTAACGATTAAGAATATATTTTAGAACATATATTATTATAACTATTATAAATGATTAAAAAAATAAAGATAAAATCTTAAAAGTGAAAATTCAAATTTATAATTAGGTTCAGTTTACAAAATAATTAATTAATCATAGAAAAAAATAATTAATTATCATCTTAAAATTATTTTATTCATAAGAATCTATCAAGTAGAATAATCTTGCAAAGAGAAACATCAGAAAAAACCCAAGACAATACCAGACAAACATACATGAAAAATTAATTAATTAATTAAAACATACGTTTAATTAATGTTTTGCAAAAAGCATATTCAAATGTTGTCTGTAGCACGCGTGGGATTTGATGAAATCATTAGCAGATAAAATAATAATAACTCAGCCAAACTATTTAATTAAGTGTACATAAATTTTTAATTACGATGTGTATTATCCGAATTTTATTACGATATATATATAAATTTCTCTGAAATAAAACAAATATAAATAATAAATAAAAGGTCTATTTACATAAGTAATGTCCATGTACATATTATTGAGACCCAATTTAAGCTTAAATTACAAAGCCTAAGATCCATTTATTTGTTGAAATTCTTTATTTTTTGCTCAAATTGGATAAATCCAGCCCAACAAGGGTGTTTGAAACTTCAGTTAACCGAATTAATCTATCGAATCAAAAAAAATTTATTTATTGATCGGTTAATTTTAGATTACATCGGTTAATGGTTAATAATTTTTTAAGATTTTAATTATTAGTTAATTCGGTTTAAAATCGGTTAATTAATCGAATTAACCGAAATTTTTATATGTTATATATTTTATATTTTTATATATTTATTTTTGGTCATTAAATTTTAAAAATTATAAAATGGTCATTAAACTTTATAAAATTAGCACAAAATGATAACTAAATTTATTAAATTATAAAAATGATCTTTAAAATTTTTACTATTTTTTAATAATTTATAACGTACGATGAATCAATGTAATAATTCGATAAATACGAAATTAACCAAATTTATATAATTTATCTAATTTATTTTTAAAAAGTCCGATTAACTGAATTAACCGATCGGATTAACCAAATTTTTTTTGGTTTGATTAAATTTTTTGAAAAAAAATCGATTTGGTTAACGATTAATACGAAAAAAAATCGGTTAATGAAAATTTGAAAGTTCGTTTCGATCGGTTAACCGAACCGACCGTTTGAACACCCGTATCTAAAGGCTTGTTTTTCCGCTCAAATAGGACACGTGATAAATGATAATGCTTGGCGAATAAAGGTAACACTTTCTCATCATTTATTAAGTTAAACAAACGAGTATAAGTATAATTTTTATATTTATTTAATAAATAAATGATACGAATAGAGATATGTTTGGTTCGTTTATATTCATAAACAAATTTATTTATAGACTCACTTATAGGATAAAAATGCTTGTATCTAAATACTAATTTTTATTATTACTAAAGAAATTATATTAATTTCATGTTGAAATAAAAGTTTTATTTTTTTGCTTTTGTTTTTATTTATTTATTGTTAACTTAATTAATATTTTTGAACATATAAACGAAAATGTTCGAGAACGAACAAATAAACACATTCATGAGCATTGAAATGAACACATTCATGAACACTTAAATAAATAAGTTCGTAGACATTAAACAAATAAATACGAATATCTTCAAAAATAAATAAACAAACACAAAAAAATATTAAAAATTAAAAAAAACACACAATCGAATATAAATGCTTCTAAAATAAACTAACAAACATAATCATAATCTTATTTATTTAAATTTTGTTTGTTTATCCCTATACATCATCCGTATGTGAGTTTTGATAAATTCGAAAGATCTTTTAATTATCTTAATAATCGATAAATATTTTATGTTAGAATTTTGTTGTTTAAATTAAATGTTAGAATTTTAACAATTTTTTTTTGTTTGATTATAGTTCTAGTTTAAATTAAATGTTAGAATTTTAACAATTTTAATTCAAATAAAAAGTTTTTCAATAATAATATGAATATGAAATGGATTAATTTTCATTAAAAAAATAAACAAATGGATAATTCAACTTGTAGGGACAAAATGATTGAGGTACGACAACAATAATTGAATAACAAAGACATGTTATGCTTGTAATAAGCATGTAACATCAAAATAAGAGACAACTCATGCAAACACATGTCAGATCAATTCTAGTATATTTCAAGACAAAACAAAAAGACTGATTAAATATATTATTAGAGATGATAATTTAAAATTTTGATATTAATAATAAAAGATAATATTTTTTTAATAATCTGAGTTCAAATATTATATGTACATACGTTATTAAAAATAAAAATAAAAAATTGAATAGATATTATTCGATAATTTAAATACTACGTATATATAATGTATTTTTATTATTGAAAAATTAAACTGATATTATCTTGTAATTAGATTAATAAATTAAAAAGAATTACAATTCATCTGAAACATAAACTCATCTCTTTCCATTTTCACAAACCATCTAATTTGTATATGCAGATTCCCATCTCAAATGAGAAACATGTCAGAAAAAAACACTGAATTAACTGAACTCAAACTCCTACCTGTTGTGCAAAGGGTTTGATCCTGTTGGAATCCCTCTCTTGTCGTCCAAAGTGTGATTACAAGAACTTCTGCAAGAAGACTCATCAATCTGATGAAAGAAACTGGAAATTCCACGAGCAAATACCAGAGCTCCGAAATTTGTAAGAATCAGAAGAATCACTACAAACGTAAGTGCACCCATGCCCATTATTACACCATTCCACGACGACAATACTCGAGCTTTCACTTCTCAGTTGATGTCTTTGTCTGAAAAAGGATGTTCAGCAAACATGTTAGCTAAGGGAATTGAAGCAGAAAAAATGTGGGGTTTTAATATAAGAAAGTTTGGGATTTGAATGGATGTACTTTAGAGTGTCTGGTTTCGATTTGTCGACAAGTTTTGTGGACAGTCTTAGCTGGTGTACTTGTGTGCCATTTAACTTTGAGTTTGGAAGCCAATGGACAGATTCTAACCCAGCATATAGTATGTTTTTTCTTAGCCTGTTCTAAGCTTTGTCTGAAAGGGTTCTAATCTTTTGCACCAATCTCTAGAACACTGGGTTTCTTCAGCTGAAAACACACGCCTGAATAATTAAACTTATCAATCTTAAGCTTTGCTATAGACTATAGTATATTATATTACATATGTGCTTTATCTTCTTCCCTTTCCCCATGTTTTGTGTTGAATACTTTCCTTTATGGGTTTTGTTTTTACACATTTTTTAATATCTAGGAAATGAAGCTGTCATATTAGAGAGTAGAAACCTTTTATCCTATTTTTTTTCTATTAAAAAAATTAAAAATTAAATCTTAATTTTAATTTTTATATCTTAAACCTTAAACTATAAAAAATATATCATACCCCTAATTCCCTAAATATTAACCACAAACCCTAACCTTAAACCCTAAAACCTAAACTCAGTGATTTAAAGTGGAGACAATGTGCTTCAATAGAGGCACGATTAGGGGCAGACGATTTGTACCTGTCAAAGTAAGTTCAAATACATACTGATAATTTATTTTAATTGGAGTACAAATTGTATGTTTTTTTTATTATGTCTTTATTAATTTCCCACTTTAAAATAACGAGTTTAGGGTTTAATGTTAGGGGTTATAGTTGTGGTTAGGGTTTAGAAAATTAGAAATATGAAGTAGGGACCCCTCCCCACCCTCGAAAAAATTATTTTCACTTGTCCCCCTATTTAAATTCTTTTATTTTTTTAATTTACCCCTACTTTTAAACATTTATGATTTGCCCCCTCAACCTCAAATCCTGGCTCCATTCCTGGTATGAAGTAGTTTTTGGGGTTTAAAGATACGAAAATTAAAGTTAAGGTTTAAAATTTAATTTTTAATAATTTTTAGTGTGAGACGTAAGAAGAGATATGATTAAAGGGTTGAGAATTTTTACACATTTAACGATCTGTATTAGATTCATTAATCAATTACTTCGAATCGAGATTTACAAGGGTGATGTAGAAATGACCCTCTCAACAAGGACAAAGTCGAGTCTATGAAATTTTGAGTCGAGTCAAAACGAGTCGAGTATTTTCACCTCGAGTCGAGTTATTCGATTTTTTCGAGTCGAGTTTTGCTCACCTCTAACTACGTCTTATATGATCTCGTTCAGTATGTAAGAAAGTTGAAGTTCACCTTAAACAAAATAAGATAAAAATTTATTATTGAATGATATCGTAAATAACGTAATAAATCAGATACATCTCAAAAACACTTATAACAGATAATTAATCACTGTTGTTACTAACCACAACTCCTTCATAGATACTATTTCTTTCTTGTTGTCTGAATTTGAATTAATTACAGTTAAACTACTTTTAATTCATTTTCGTTTGCTGTTAAGTTCTAGCAAACTTAATTAATTAACATGCCGCAGAAGGATTAGTGACGTGGTTATATAAACGAGGCTTCGAAGGCATGGAAAACGGCTTAATATTGAGACTCCCACCGCCGCCGCTTCTCTCACACGACGGACACACCGTGAGAGTCGCCGCCGGCATGTTCGTGTAACCCATTTCAAGTGCTTTCAGTTCTTGTAACTCTTTCTGCAATCGCCTGTTTTCGTTTCTCAGCGTCTCGCAACACCTCTTCAAGAACTCACAATCCACCTCCGTCTGCTTCAGCTTCGTCCTGTAAGATTAAACAGAAAATTCACCATTTTTTCCAGATTAGAAGAAACTTTATTAAAGGAAAAGAAAATTATAATTTTACCTGGCTCTCCTGTTTTGAAACCAGACTTCAACTTGTCTGGGTTTCAAGCTCAATTGTCTTGCTAAAGACAGCTTTTGGTTCTGTTTTTTATAGAACAAAAACGAGATTTAGATTAATCGAATCTGATATAGCAATAAATTTATGAGAAACGATGGATTTTTGAGAGAACTGTACTGGGTTAAGAGCGCTGTGTTGTTTAAAGCTTTCTTCGAGAAGAGCCGATTGTTCTTTCGTGAGCCTAAGTTTCTTTCTTGCATTGACGCCATCGTCTTCTTCTTCGCTGCTAACGTCTCTCTCCCTCTTGACGCCACTAGTATCAGGAGAAGCTGACCAACACAAATCACCGGCGGCGGCGGGGACGGAGGCGTGAGGTTCTTCATGGTGGCGATGATGAAGACAACCACCAGCTTTGTTTACATCAACCATTTTGGTTTCAGTAACCTTATAGGTCTCATCAGACTGACCAAGCGTGAGGAATGTTTCAAAATCCGTCGCCGGAGCCACCGTGTGTGGTGGCTTCTTTGACGTTTTGGGTGGATTTTCCGGCGTCGTTGTGAATCCTAACCCTAGAACAAGACATGTATTACATGCATCATCTAAACCCATTAAGCTGAAGCTTTTCTCTTTTCTGTATCAATGGAGTTTTACGGTAAATCTTTTATGTTAGTGAGTGGAGAAGAAAATGGAGGGGTTTGAAAAGGGAAGAGAAATATTGTTTTTTATTGGATGGTTATGATTACTAATAAAAGGAGTTAATATAATTATAACCTATGAAATTACTGTTTTCACGGGGTCAGAGTTTTGACGCAGGGACAACCACCCCGTGCGGCACCTTAGGCTTCTCACACACCCGAGGTTCAGCCTTAACCATCTCGATGCTTACTGGTTTCGCCCTCCCATGGGCTCATCAGGGAAGCGGGGACAGCTCCCGACCAGTGTGGTGCGCGATCAACACGCCCATCCGAAGATAGGACGGCTGCTCGGTACGTACTACACCCTTAATGCTATCCCGCTCCCAAGAGTTAAGCACAACCAGAAAGCATCTCGCCCGGTCCCGCGTTGCTACGATACAAGGACCGTGACAATCTCTCCCACCTGATTCATGCACGCCCTCGTGCATGGGGAGGAAACTCTTTCCCTTCTGGAAAGTAGCCAGGAACTAGTGTGCAATTCTCCCAAACTCGCCCACTAACTGGGGCCGCCCTCCACTGTTGGGCCAAGGTCTGCTCGCAACCACCTCATGGCCACTCGCCACTTCAACAAGGTGTCCCATTGTAGTCGACCTGCAACCACCTCATGGCCACTCGCCACTTAGACAAGGTGTCCCATTACAGTCTACTTACAACCACCTCATGGCCTCTCGCCACTTAGACAAGGTGTCCCATTGCAGCACGACCATCTGGAGAACTTTCGCTGCGGCTTCCTGCCTACCCGTCCTCGTCTCAATATCTTTCTAGAGGACCCACTTGCGAACACCCTCTTCTCATTAGGGTGCGAGCTTCACTTGCTCGTCCACACGACTCGCTCCGCAGCACATGGGGCGCTTGGCAAACTCGACAGCTAGCACACAGCCACGCTCTGATACCATCTGTCACGGGGTCATAGTTTTGACGCAGGGACAACCACCCCGTGCGGCACCTCAGGCCTCTCACACACCCGAGGTTCAGCCTTAACCATCTCGATGCTTACTGGTTTCGCCCTCCCATGGGCTCATCAGGGAAGCGGGGACAGCTCCCGACCAGTGTGGTGCGCGATCAACACGCCCATCCGAAGATAGGACGGCTGCTCGGTACGTACTACACCCTTAATGCTATCCCGCTCCCAAGAGTTAAGCACAACCAGAAAGCATCTCGCCCGGTCCCGCGTTGCTACGATACACGGACCGTGACATTGTATTAAATATTAGTTTTAAAGTATACGAAAATTATTTGTATTTAATGTTTTATTTATATATAAATAATTAAAATATTACTCATTAGGGGTGTAAACGAACAGAGCATTCGACGAGCTCCTCGTGAACCGTTCATATAAGGTTTGTTTATGTTCGGTTATTAAATTAAATAAATGAGTATGAACAAATATTTTATGTTCGACTAATAAACGAACGAACACGAACAAAAGTACGTTCGGCTCGTTTATGTTCACGAAAAAGCTCGTTTATGTTCGTTATAAGCTTGTTTATATACTCGTTTATAAGCCCGTTTATAGACTTGTTTATGTTCGTTTATAAACTCGTTTATGTTTGTTTATTAACTCGTTTATGTTCTTTAATAACCCTAAATTCAAAGTATATAAATCATATTGGAACTCTAATCACCCTTTTCCCCTAATTTCCTACGGCCACACTCCTCTTTTAAATCTCTCTAAAAAATATTGTTTATGTTTTTATTTTGTTGTTGTGGTACGTTATATATTTATGTTTTTAAACGAATATTTATGTTGGTTTATTTTATTTTATTTTATTTTATTTTATTCATGTATGTTTGTTTTAATTAAAATCGTAGAAATTATAAATGAGCATGTTCACAAACATTAAACGGATATGTTCGCAAACGCTAAACAAACATGTTCATGTTCATGAACATTAAACGAACATGTTCGTGAATGTTAAATGGACAAGTTGATGAATATATACAAATGAACTCGTTCGCGAACGCTTAACGAACATGTTCACGAACGTTAAACGAACAAATTATCGAATATATAAACGAACACGTTCGTGAACGTTAAACGAACCGAGCCCGAACATGACAAAAAATAAACGAACCGAGCTCGAACGTACCATTAAAAATTTAAACGAACACGAACAGAGTTTGAACACCTTTAAAAATAAATAAACGAACACGAACATACCCTTGTTCGTTCAAACTCGGTTCGTTTACACCCCTATTACTCATATCGTCAATTAAAAATAATATTAGCATTAAATTATTAACGCTCAAATAAATTAATTAATAAAGATCAGTTAATTTAAAGTTTTAACATGTAAATAATAAAAGAATAATAGACTCAATATATAATTATTAATTATATGTTAAATTTTTTAAATTTTTTATTTTTATTAATTAATTTAATAATATTTAACGATGTTCAGCGTTAGTGGTGTTAACCGATGTTAGACGCATGTGATAGACTCATCTTAAATAATATATGTATTTTTGTCACGTTATTAATGAGATCAATAAATTAAATGTATATATTTAATTAATTTTTTATATTATTTTTTATCAAGTAAATCTTGATTATTTATAATAAATTAAGTTTAAAAATAAATTTTACTAAATGAAAATTCACTTAATAAAAAATATAATATAAAAAATTAATTAAATAAATATATATAATCTATTAATTTTATAAATAATAAAATAAAAATAATCTATAATATATTTTTTTACGATATACGTGATAATATAAAACACATAAAGAGAATGATTCGTCAGCACATCACCACCCTTTAACCTAACAAATAATTTAAGGAGTAATATTTTGAATTTTTAGTTTTTTTTATTATTTATACTATTTAAATTTTATAACTATTTTTTTAATAATATTATCTTTAATATTTAAAATTAATTTTTCTCCTTAAAAATACAATTTTACATGTCATAGTACTTTACACTTGTTACTAATTTATATATAATGTACAAATAACTATTCAATATATTAGTCGTAATATTTTTAGCATAAATATGATTAAAAATACTAAAAATGTTATTTATTAATATTTTATTAAAAAAATGAATAACGCATGCATTTGATGATCATAATATATGGCCTAAGTCATGCAAAGATTGCTTATACTATTAAATTAATAAGCAGTTTTTATAATAATAATAATAATAATAATTTGTGCCAATGATTTGAAATTCTAATATTAAAGGTGACAACATTGGATATTAAAACCAGTTCCCTTTATTACATCCCACATGAACTGTCTCCCTCTCCATGCCTTGTGTAATAGTTTAGGCATGGGTTTCATTGTCACCATGCTTACCAAATAGTTCAATTAAAAATATTTTATTTTAATTTAACTAAAAATGTCATGAGATCATGTTTTTTTTGTTTTAGGTTTGTTGAGAAGAGTTAAGAACTTATATACGATAAAATAATTAAAGTGATAATAACAAAGATGATTTAAAGATTTTAGAGGTTTTATGCAATTTATTAAAATGAATATCTTATTTTATAAAAAAATATTATTATCTTTAAAAATTTTAGGGCATTGTTCAATATTTTTAAAGATATATATTTTTTAAAAAAAATACATTAATAGAAAAATATTATTAGGCTATACTCTTGAACAATAAAAAAATTAAATATTAACATCTAAAAATCAAACATTTTCAGTTATTACCTAAAAAATAATATTTTTTATGTTTTAAAATTTAGATTATTATTATTATATTATATATATTTATATATTTTTTATAAATATTTAATTTAATTTCTTTATTTTGGGCTCTCTTTGTTTGGGGTTCTGCGCAGTCATTTCTATTGTGCATGTCCAGAACTCCCACCGAATAATAATATAGATTAAGGTATGCATAGGTGATAAAGTTTAATGTGGTTTAATATAACCTATTTTAACGGATAAGAAAAACGAATAACTTACTATCAACGTAAAACACAAAGAGTATAATACATGATATAATCTCAAAATTCGATGTACATATCTCAAAATTCGTTCAAACCAAAACACTCTTCCCAACATTCTATAATTCCCATATCTATAACATAGTCATAATATTTATAGAAAAAAATTAAAAGTGATTATATCACTCTAGAGTAATTTTTTCTCTCAATCGTAATTCATAAATTTAATTTATATTTATAAACCTAAATACTTAATCATTGAGAAACTTTATTCGATAAGATTTTTTATTTAAAAAAATATTATTTTAGTCGTGCTTCTTTCTCACATACCCCAAATTTTAAGGGTATTTAAAATTATTCGACTCAATAAATTCAATACGATGACCCGACAACCAAGTTTTAAAACAATTTATATAAAATGACTAAAAAAAAAAATTCGAGACAGGGCAATTGCACCTCCCCATCTGATATGTCCTAACAACCCCATGAACTGAGATTGTGCTTGCAAATGGTTTAAAGTCTCCTCTCCTTTATTCTATCCCATTGGGGCAACGACCATTCCCTACGGTGGGCATATTGCTACCAAGATATGTGAAGCTTCCTTCACGTACTAATAGAGGTGGCAAACGAGTCATTCGGTTCGGATTCGATTCAGTTCATTTCGATTCGGTTCATTTTAGTTCTTACTACAATCAATTTAAACTCGGTTCGAGTCTGATTCAAATTTTCGGTTTAAGTTTAGTTCTATATTGATTTCGGTTCGGGTATCGGGTCGAGTCAGTTAATTTTTGGTTCGGTTGAGTTTCGGTTCAGTTAATATCGGTTTGATTGATTTCGAATCGGGTCATTATCGGGTTAGTAAGAGATCGATCTGTTTCAGTCGGTTTTTAGGTCGAGTTAGGTTTTTACGCTCTATATATTACTTTGTATAGTATGTATATTTGTTTTTTAGTGAATTATGCAACAATTTAATCCTCTTTATCTTTATTTATTTTAATATATTTTCTTTATTTCGGGTTGCCTTCGGTTCGGGTGAAAATCGATTTAGTTGAGATCGGTTTGGGTCTATCCAGTTCGGTTGAAAATCGGTTCGGGTCTATTTTCGGTTCAACTAGAATTTGAGTCGATTTCTGTTTCAGTTCGGTTCGTTTCGGGTTTTAGGTCAATTTCGGGTTTTGATTCGGGTAAATCGATTTGGTTTTCGGGTCTTGGGTCAAGTTTGCCAGTTCTATGTACTAACATACACAATTAGGGTTAAATACATATTTGATTTGTGAATTTTACTTCCATTACATTTGAACCCTTCATTATTAGGAAGGACGGAATCTAAAAATATTTTTGGGTGGTTAGAATTGAATGGTAGAGTTTTGCGAGGACAAAAAAAAAAACAAATTTGCAATTACATTATCTCATCACTTTTCAAGGAAATTAATTGCATTTTACTATTTTGAGAGGATCTTTTTAGACCCAATGATATTTTTAAAAGAAAAAAAAAGAACTTTTAAAAAAATATCTTTCATTGTTTAAGATTTTTCGTCTCTTAAGTTATATAGGTTCGAGTAATATAATCGATATATATATTATCATGGGATTATTATTCTCTTTTTAAAAAATATATTTGATACGATGTGTAGTACTATTGTTTTTATATCTCAAGATCTCCTTTTTCTTTTTCGATATGGGATTAATACTTTTTGCTTCTTTTTAGGTGTAACATTCCCACTCAACCTCGTGACATCTCGAGCTTTCACTCTTGTGATTGATCTCTTATTACAGTTGTTCACCATTCCTATACCTCTTATGGTGTTCAATATGAAATTGAACAGTCAAAGAGTTACTATGATACCACTTGTCACTAGGGACGGACTTAATTTATTAAATTAATAATTTTAATTTTTATATTAAACTAGAGAGCATATATATATATATAACCGGATTGTCGAAATTAATTTATTAAATTTAAATTTTATAATTTCGATTATTATATATCCTCCCGTTATTAAGGTGTTAGACATACGAATCCACAGAAGGGATACCAATTAACCTGGGCTTGCACAATAAGCTTAATGGCCCGTTTGATTCCCCTAAACCGGCCCTTAGCGAAACCGGTGTCAGTGTAGAAGAGAATAAACGGTTTAAACAGTTGATTCAATAAGTTTATAAAATCAAACCGATTTAAGCGATCTTAAGGTAATAAAATTAGCACGAACCATCTTGTCTTATTAGTTAAGAAAATGGTTATTGTTTTTAGAGGATACAAATTCGAGTATCAATATTTATAACACAGTGATTAAGGGATCAATATCCAATAATTAAGAATATATTCTGAAACAGATACCTATTATGTTCATACTATCTATATTCGATTAATAAATAAATGGAAATTAATAAACTTTCTATCGAATAATTCATAAATAATCAAATAATATTTTTTATATTTAAATCTATATATATATTAAATATGCTGGTGTGAATATAAGATAATACTTATTTATTTTTTCTCAGCCCTCAAATAAGGCCATATGCTCAAACCTGGATTGCCTAGATGAATTATATTATCCTTTACTACTGTGACCACTCCACGAGTTCAAACTATATGTTTTTTTGATCGGTTCAATGCACAATTTTAAACATAAAAAATCGATCAAGAGCATCTTTATTGATCTTTTTACTTGTCCTTTCGATTATTTAGGGTTTTGTCTTAACTAATCTGAAATGGATGCATTAATTAACTAAACCCCTGCTTTTTAATTTTAACATAATGTCAAAAGATACATTTAAAGTTCGATTAAATAATCATTTTGGTTCTTATTTTTTTAACCAATTTAACTATAATGTTTTAATTTGGTACTTTTCATATGAAAACTGATAGTTAACTAACATTAAATAATTTGAAATGACGTGACAAACTTACATGATAATGCTCGTTAACTTTACGATGTTATATAGACAAAGATGTTGACTTGAAAGAATGTCATACCAGTTAAAAATAATTTTTTTAAATTATTTAAAAATATATTTTTTTATATTGACGTATCATTTTATCAAGTTATTTATCGTTAGTTGACTAATATTTTTTATCCGTAGATGGGCTATTTTGACTAAAATAAAATATTTAAAGTTAAATTAATTAAAAAATATATAAACTAAAATAAAGAATTTTTTTTACATTATGCCTTTAATTTTCCCTCTTAGTCTCATTGATTGTGGGACAAAGAATAGTTTTCTTTCCCATAATCCCCACATCATGTAAAGACAAAGAAAGTAAGAACAAAAGCTTAGGGATATTAGGGATTTTGCTCAACTTTTTAGATGCAAATAAAAAGAAAGCTAAATAAATGTTTGGTGAAACAGGAAGGAAAGGGGACAACATTTTTGTCTATTCTTAACTGAAGTTAATTTCATGGAAATTAAACCTAATGCATCAATACAGTTCAATTACATGTTGTTGTAACTTTTCATGCTATTATGTTTCATAAACTCTTTACACTTTAATAAAATTGCTTCTATCGAAAAAATATATTCATATTCGATGCTCATTCGAACTTAAATAAAATATATAGGTTTCATATTTATTTATTTTTCTTGTGGGATCGACTTTTGTTCAGGGATGGATCTAGGAGGTGCGGGATGCAATCACACCCCTTAAAAATCTTAAGTTCTCTTATATTTTATATATTTTCTTTATATTTTTATTGATAATCTAATTTTACACCCCTAAACTCTTATAATTTTACACCACTACATTATAATATAACTTTTTGATAGTTTATACTCTTACATAAAATTTTGAGTCCGTCTGTCAGGAACAAGGAGTCATAACTAGGCCCAGCTGTGAGGGGGAGCACCCCAGAGCAGCTGCTCAGGGCCCTCGATCTGCCTAGGGCCCATAATTTATTTATTTTTTTAATTTATTAAATTAATAAATTAATTTAATGGTTAAAATTAATTTTTAGATATATAAATAAATAAATCTAACAATGAAAATGAAGTGTTTGAAATATTAAATTTATTGTTTAAACAAACTAGATGAATAAAAAAAATTTGGTGTTATTTTTTATGTTCAATACTAAAAAAATAAATTTTAAACCTTAACCATAAATTCTAAATTACAAATTCTAAACTCTATACCGATGCCCTAAACTTTAATATTAAATCATAATTAACTCTAAACCTAATTTTTTTATTGTTGGAGAATAAAAAAGATACCGAAAAAGGATAATTTTTTATTCATAATAATAATATACTTTCGTTATATAAAATACTCCCTCCGTCTTATGTTTAATGTCTATTATTGATTTTTTTTTTTGGTTAATTTTTTTTAACTTTAACTCACAATTATTTAAAATTTATTATTGATAAAAATATAAAAAAATAAAAATCTTTTATTAAGAAGTTTTTAAATATATATTTTATAAAAATTAAATAATTAAAATATTTAATATAGATAAAGTCAAATTTTAAAAATATTAACTTTTAAAAAATTAATAATAAACATCTTAAATAAAACGGAGATAATACTGATTTTAGTTTTCGCTCCTAACCTCGAAAATCTGACACCACCTTAATCATAACATGGCTGCAAATTCTGACTGTCATGGATTTTTTACAGATGCTGATGTTTATTAGAATAAAGGCAAGAAGAAGAGGTTCGCTTTTGGAAAACGTTGTCGGTTGTTTATGGACTGAAAAGATACTTTTCCCAGACAACGCGTTCGTGTGTAAAATTAGATACATTGAAGAAAACCTAAATATAAACACGACATCGACCTGAACAAGGGTTTTGGTGGAAAAGGATGAAACGTTTTATTTAAGTGATTTATATTCGAATAATTTAATTTATAAGTGTGTATGAATTTAAATTATGAAATTTAATGAGTTTAAAGACTAATACTATAATTTTAACATATTTTGGTGAACATATAAATGGATATATTAGTGGTCATGAAAATGAACAAATTCGCGAACCTTATATAAATATGTTCACGAACGTTAAACGAACATATTCATAAACATTAGGGATAGGCACGGTACCCGAATTTGACGAGTTTCGACCCGACCCGATCCGATCCGATCGAACTTTTTTAAAAAAAATGGGTTCGGGTTGGTTTTTTTAAGGGTAGTTTTGGGTTGGGTCGGGTTCGGGTTTAGAGTGAAAAAAATCCGACCTGACCTGAGCGGGACTAATAGTGTAATTTTTCATATATATTTTAGGGATATTTGCAATGATAATCCCTCTTTATATATATTTTATACAATTAGGTCATTAAAATTTTATTTTTTATAATTAGATCCCTAAATTTTTTTTTACAATTAAGTCCCTAAAATTTAAAATTTGTTTACAATGGGTCGGATTTTAAAGCTTAAAAATCGGGTCGAGTCGGGTTGGATTTTTTTCACCCTAAACCCGGGTAGGTGCAGGTGGTGGGTTGGAGGATATGATTTTTCGGATTGAGTGCGGGTGTGCCGAAAATCTGACCCGACCCATACCTATCTCTAGTGAACATTAAACAAATAAACACGAACGTCATAAAAAATAAATTAATAAATATTTCAATTATTTTTATTAAAAAAAATATGTCTTGGTCGCGCGTTTTCATGAACTAAAAACGCCTACTACTAATATTTTTTCCCATGCAAAGACAAAACCAATACGAAAAACTCGTGTTATTACACAATGTGTGGGGGCCCGTGTTCAAGATTCTATTTTTCTTCTAATTTATTTCTGGGTATGGGAAGTGGGTTAGGGTTGATGAGCCATGACACTGAAAGGCAGTGACCAGTGAGTCATGTTCCTCTGGGTCCTTCCTGTACTCATGACCCTCGGCACCACAATAAGGGCAGCATACCAGGTTGCTTGCTCGACCATTTCAAATATATTCGAAACTTAAAGATTCGTATATTATCGAAAAAATATTCAAAACATTTTACGTGTTTATAAGTTTTAATTTCATAATTTGCTAGATTTTTTATGAAAGATTTGTATAATTTACTCTAGTAATATGTATATTTATGTGCAGTGCAGGTGGTTTCTATGTTCCCTTTGGACCTTTGCATGTGCTGGTTCTGCTCTTGTTCATGTGAAACCCACATGCTTCCCATACCCAGTAATCAAATTTTGTCATGTCAAATTTATTACATTGGCTATCCATGTCATGTTTTTTATTATGTTTATGTGTTATAATTATTATCAAATTGTTATTTATTTATATAAATTTTTATGGGTTTATAATTCTAATAGTTAATTGGTTTAACAAAAAAGTTCTGATATTTTTATTTTTATTTTTTGGTGGCTTAATTGATTAACATTTGTGGATCAAATTAATCGAATTATTTTTCTTAAATTATTTCTTGTCAATGTCTGTATAATACTTTTAGACATTGAAAAATTGTTGAGACAAAACCTTTTCTTAGCCAATGGGTTCATGTCTTTTCGTGCTCTTTCTGTGTCTGTAAAAAAAAACTGATTTTATCCGGTATCTTTAGAGTCTGAAGTCATTAAAAAAATGATTATTTTGAGTTAAGTCAAATTAAATCTTAAATAAAAGAAATGTTTTTTGATTTCTAATCATTAATTGACCTAGGGTGATAACGAATCGAGCCCGAGTCTGGTCAAACTCGGCGAGTTCGAAATTTTAGGCTTGGACTCGGCTCAGAAATAATATTATTAGGCTCGAAGCTCGTCAGGCTCGGCTCGACTCAAAATGAAAAATGCCTAATTTATTTTAGTTAATTGATTTTAGTAGATTTCTCAAATTTTATTTTATCTTTTTTCTTTTGCTAAAGAGGTTAGTTTTAGTGCATATGTAGTATATATATAATATAAGGTCTCGAACCGAACCAAAGCCCGACTCGAACTTACTCGAGTCGGGCTTGAACCGAATCGAGCCCAAATAACTCGCGAGTTGGTCAGGCTTATTATCGCCCTAAATTCACCATTCTGATTAAGTATTATAGAATTCTATTATCGCTACATTTGCATTTATATTAAAACAATAACAAGACATATTATATTCTATATTTTCTCTTTTATATATAAAATAAAAGCGTGAACCTATAACTCAACGAGATTTTAAAAAATATTTCTAAACAAATATAATTTTATTGAATAAAAAATAATTGTTAGAGATGGTAATTTAACACAAAATTGTTGGATCATGATCCGATTTGATCCAATAGTGATGGATTTTTTTTAATTAAAAATCTAGTTTGGAACATGTCGGATCAGGATATTAAAAAATAAATTAAATTTAGCGTCGAGTTTAGGGTGAAAATCCCCTAACTCGATATACATATATATAATATTTTTATTAAATTTTTTTCAAGTTTGTTTGAGTTTAATTAGATTTTTTATTCAAATATCATAACCAAATCAGATCGAGATATAATTTTTATTCGATCAAATTGAGTCGATAATAAAATTTATTAAGATCAGATCAAAATCAAAATAAATATTTTAATTTTTTTAGTCGGATCAAAACCGCCAAAATCTCTCTTTATTATCGTCCCGAGTAATTACATAGATCAGTGAAGAAATGAAAACACGCTTGGCATAAACACCAAATCATGGCTAGTAAAAGTAAATAATTATCTAAATCAGAGAAGAAACACCATCAAAGGAAAAATGTGTAGCAGAAACATCAAATGTCTGAATAAAAACCAATTGGAAGTAATCAGACATAAAAGTCCACCCATAGATTCACACCTAAAAATAATGAAACGAATTGAGCAAACCCTAATTAGTAGAATTTGTAGATATCGGTGAATAATATAATTAGTAAAAATCATATTTATACGTGAAAGTAGGGACGAAATTACGATTATAATTAAAAATTATATCTTTTCAAAGTAAAATTTTAGTTCCGTATCGAAAACTTACTTCTTCTTTCCCCTCGACAGCATAATCTCTAAACCTGCTTTTTGTTAGCTTTCTTGAGATACATGATGACTCAAAAACCGTGTAAACTCTACACCTTTTCTAAGCACTCATTGAAACCCTAGAAAGCTCAAACCCTATTTCACCTTTAACCTTTCTTGCAAGTAACTCTTCCTTCCTAAAGCTCGCGTCGACTTTAAAACTCAAAAAAAACTCGTATATAAATAAGGATAAGATCAAGTTATACAGTGTAAAATTCTCTAAGTTTCACATATTTTTAGGTCGTTAGATGATTGAAACGGATAACTCGGATTAACAGTTGGTTATACAAAGACTTAAAGAAAAATAAATAAAGAGTTCATCTAAGCCATCTATTTCGATCATCCAACAATCTAAAATAGGTGTAAAACTTAAAGAATTTTACGCTATATAACTCAATCATATATATATATATACACTCAAACACAACTGAAGATGATAAAGTCACTATTTCAAACCCGTCTCGGAGGAGTATCTGATTAATTATCCATAACTCTCGAATTAGAAGAAATTATACTATTATTGTAATAATGATATAAATCAATAATTCATTACATGTTTCTAAGGTGGTATGAACATGCATATTTGAAGGAGACAACTGTTTATACGTAAATTGAAGAATTAGAATTTCATGCCACGTGGTAAACTCAATTTTACAAGGTGGTGAAACTGAGCACACTCCAAATCCCATAGGGATTGAGTGCAGTTTCTTCTGTCTAAAATTAAAGAAATAATTTACTTTTGACAAATTTATATATATATAAAAAAAAAAGTATTTTCAACATGAACAATGTGTTCATACGGGAAAATATGTGGCCAGACTTATCGTTCATCCTGCTCCCGATCATGGAACGACTGAAACGACAGCCGGAAAACCCATTTGGTGCGGAACTTCCTCCTTGAGTTCTTCAACTCCTGGTGGCTCCGGTCGTTACCGGAGATCGAACCAACGAAGGATTTTAATCGTTGCATGGCGAGTTTTAGGGTGTCTTCAGACATGTTGGCGAAGCAAACACGGAACCATCCCGGTTCGCTGCAATGACACGAAGAACCAGGGGAAATGTTCAGTTTAACATCGTAAACTATCCTCTTCCAGAGCTCCATTTCGGCTTCGAATGTGTTGGAGCTTAGAAGATGTCTCATGTCGACCCAACAGAACAGCCCGGCATTGCTTTCTAAGCAGCTGATGCCGGCCTTTTCCAGGCCGGCAACAAGCTTGCTCTGTCGCTTTTGAAGCCCCTTGCGGTTTTTGGACATGTACTCTTTCGTGAACTTCTTGTCGGACAACATGGCGGAGAGGAGATACTGTGTTTGAGATGAAACTAGGCCGAAACTGGACATTTTTGTGGCGGCGGCCACAACAATGGGATCGTTGGAGTAAATAGCACCAACTCGAAAACCAGGCAGACCCAGATCCTTTGAAAGGCTATAAACAATGTGAACTCTTTCCCAGACATCAGTATTCTCGAGGTTCTGATCTTTCAGAACCTCGAGGATACTAATGAATTCCGGCGAATCGAAAACGGTCCCGGAATATATTTCGTCGCTGATCAAATGGATTTCTTTGTCGGTAATGAAGTTAACAAGAAGATCCAATTCGTCTCTCGTCATGGTTGTCCCTAGAGGATTCGAGGGGTTAGTGACTAACACACCTTTCACCCTCAAGTTCTTTCTCTGAGCTTGTTCATAAGCTGCTTCCAAGGCGCAAGCAGTGATTTGGAACCGATTCGAACTCGTACATTCGATCGGTACGATTTCGACTCCGGTTCTCCACTTGAGATCTCTATCGAATCTGTAACAAAAAAAAATGAATGAATGAATTGATAAAGTCGAAGATTTTGTTTAACATTTTGATTTTTGATCTATGTAACAGATGTAACGTACCCTGGATAATAAGGCGTCGGGAGAAGGAAAGCGTCGCCTTGTTCGGCGAGACAGAACATGAGAGTTTCATTGGCGGAGGTTGCACCGGCGGTTAGGACAATGTGATTCGGATCGAATGTCACCTTGTTCCCTCTGATTTCCGCCATGAAATCAACCAATGCGTTTTTAAACGCAGGTAGACCATGATAATCTTGGAAAAGAGCAAGCTCCTTGAATATGGATTGCCCATCTCTCTTGAAACCAGCTGCATCTGGATTTTTAGCCAACCAAGACTCGAGAAGATCAAAGGAGAGCTGGAAAAAAAAAACATGAACATGATTAAGGTTTTTAATCATTACAAAAAGAATATAGTGTCTGTATTTTTCTGGGTTTTTTTTACCTGATTCTCTGCAAGTCCCATTTGAATCATCCCTTGAGGATTCTTGGCATCATCGTATGGATTCTTCTCGTATTCTTGCCATCCTAGGAAGTACGAAGACTCTTGTCCGTGAGAATTACACGTGGCTTTCCTCGACAACATCCCCATTGTCAATATGTGGAAGCAATGCTCGGACCAAAACTAGCCAGGAAAAACAACACTAAAATGATAGTTTGGTGTTGTTTTGAGAAAGTGTTGAAAAAGAGAAATACTTTGATTGTTGTTGGTGATGGACAAAGCCTAGGGAAAAACGAGTGATATATATAATGTAGGAAAATATTAAAAATAATTAAAAAGTATTAATATAATAGACAACTTCAAAACATGGCCTTTGTAGTCAAAGACAAACACTTTAAATTTAGGATTAGTTTTTTTATATATAAAGATTATGTCTCAATAAAAAAAGCGTAACAATTCACTTAATTATCGTGTTTATCATATAATATCAGTTGAGATTATAGAATAGTAACATCATATTTAACGTATGGTTTGAAGGATGATAGTTGATTTTTTGTTATTGTTTTAATTTGCTATTGTAGTAATGTTGAATACGCTTATTTCGAGGGACATAAAAATATATCTCATGTATGATTTTATGTCGATTAAGTGTATTATTTTTATTTTGAGTTTACGATTGTCATTTATTACAATGTTAAGTTAAATCTTAATTGAACCGATAATATATCGAATAATTTTGATTAAATAGGAGACATATGCATCTTCTATACTCAAATTTTCATGTTCAAATAGGCCAAATTTGAGATCCCTAAAAGCCATACCGACAGCAAATCTCATTACAAAACAGCACAAATGACCCACAAAAGTCCCTTCTAACTTTGTACCGTAGAGGATACCAATCTGGTCCATATGTTCCCTTTCCTGTCCTAACCCATCGAACCCCCTTGTCGGCCACTCTTTCCTTTAGCCAGTTTAATTTCCCATGTTTCTCTGTTTTCCCCAGATTCTAAAAAAAAACCCTCCCATTTCAAATTATATTCAAATTCCATAATAAGCATAAAATCTTAAGTATATATTGTTTATATGTTTTTTTTTATTATTGTTCTTTCGATTTTTAAGGTTTTGGTCTGATTAATCCGGACCGACCCGGGTTGCACACTTAATTTTGGTGAGTGAGTCTCCCAGTAGGGATTTTCTGCGTACACAATGTCTCGAACTTGAGACTTGCTTAAGCTGAACCAAACTGCTTATCACTTGGACCAACTCCTATTGGTTGTTTATATGGACTTTTACATGGAAACATGATGAAAAAAAGAATATAATGTTTGTATTTGTAATACTTTTTTTTATGGAAACAAATAAATTAATAAATACGAAATAAGTATAATAATAATAATAATAATAATAAATAAAAAGAAAATATATATAATAATAAGATTAGTAAACACCTTTTTTTGGAACCCATATTAGATCTGGAACAAAAAAAAATAAACCCTTACCCCGCTCAAACCCCGATCACCGTCCGTTTCCCTCACCGCCGGCCTGAGGCCTTCACCGCTGTCACCATCCGGTCCGTCTCCCCTCCCCGACCAAAACCCCTTCTTCAACGCGCCGAGCCGCCGTCTGTATCGCCCGGAATCGAGGCCGAGAGCTTCGAAATTTTTCTAGGGTTTAAACCCTCCTGAGATCCGTCGATTCGGCCTCCGATCGACGTTATTTCAGCGCGTCGTCGATCGCCCCATGTTCTCCGTGACGAGTCGGTCAAAAGCCCTCCAAGCTCGCCTCCGATCGTCACCGGCAAGAGCCTCATCGGGAAGCTTTTCCGTTTGGTAAGTTTGGTGTTTAAACCTAACATTTCGAAGTGTTTTCTGGATTTTTTGGCCTGTGTTATTGAATTGTTGGTGTAGATCTGGAGAAATCTGGGCTTAAGAGGCGTTTTCCGGCCGATTAGGGCCGCGCGTGGCCTCCACGCGCCACCGGAAATGAATTTCGGTCACCATGGACAGTTACCGTGAACTAACCGGTCCGAACCGGTCTAATCCGAGTCAGACCAACCATAACCGATACTGAACCGGACCGAACCGATCCAACTGAACCGAGCCGTTCCAACCCGGTCAACCCTAACCAGACCCGTTGACCGACCCGTTGACCAACCCGACCCGTTGACCGACCTGTTGACCCGTTGACCGTGATGTCAGTATGACGTCAGCGCTGACGGTTGACCCTTGACTGCTGACGTCAACGTTGACTTTGACTACTAACGTCAGCGTTGACTTTGACCCAAAAGTCAAATTTTTCAAAAACTTCTATTTTATGTTTTTCGACGTCCTGAGTCCATCCGTGAAGTCCGTTTTTCGAAATTCGAACCCGAAAGCCTCCAAATTGGACTTTAAAATCTCAAGTCAAACTTTTTTTCTAAGTTAAGTTAAGTCCAGAGTTTTTATTTAAGGTCTAAAATTTATATCTGTTTGTTTGTAGGACCTCATAGTTCTCCCGATCGTGTACCGACCCAGCCCAGTTCCTCCCGCTTTGACCGATCCCGAGATCTGATCGTGACCCGTATTTTTTTAATACCCGTGAATAATCAATTCAATATTTAACTCCAGTATTAATAAAAATTCTATCTTATATTTTAGGGTCCAGTACTGCTACAGAGCGAGGCTCGAACGCCCAGTAGATCACCTGTCTGTTTCTGCCATTGAGGTGTGTTCCTTGTGTGCTATATAATTGTATCTTACTGTTTACGTTTTAAACGAATCAAGTATGTGCACATGATTGTTTTCTGGATTTACATAAACACTTATTTTTGAACTTTAAGATATATCATTTTACGATTTACTGTATATCTGTTATTTCCTGAATTATATATACTTATTGCCTGCTTAATTTCCGTTACAATTAACATGATTCCTGTTATTACTGCATGCCTGCCATCTTAGTATTGGGATGATGAGTAGTATCTAATATCCGGTTCAGCCTTGATCCAGCTGGTAATTCCGCCTGTTTACGGTTCCTAACCTCAGTTAGGGTAATTCCGCCTGTTATCGGTTCTCGTGCATTAGCCGGGGTAATTTCGCCTGTTCCCTAAGGTAATTCCTTAGGTCGGTACCTTCGCCCTAAGGGCTTAGGTTAATGCCAGTATCAGATACTGTTCGGGGGAACTGTATCTAGGAGTTCGGTTGGAGGGTAGCTTGTCATGCATATTCATAATTTGATTTCCTATAGTATTGTTTAATAATTTTATCCGTATTTTGTTTGCATTGTTGGAACACACTGGGCTTCATAGCTCATACCTGTTTTCTTCCCCTTTCAGATACCCGTAGATAGACATCCCGGACTTTGCATTTTGGAGGATCTACCCATTATCTAGTTACACTTTGATGTAACATTTTTAAACTTTTTCTAGTTTACGTTTAAGGCGACATGTGCCTATTTATATACTATATTACTGGTGATTTAAACGTATTATTTTGCTATTGGTTTTATGAATTATTTTGTGAACAATATTTTCCAGGTACCATGTTTTGGTGACATTTTATATTTTAATTGTTAGACAATATTTACTTTTATTTGCTCAAGTTAAATAAATTTTTATGCCATATGTTTTATAAATAAAAACAATGTGACCACTCTAGTTGGGCTTCCCGCATAGGCCGGTTTAGGGGGTTACAGTATTCGAGTGTAATTTTTATATATTTTTTATGATCGTTTTATTATTTATGTTTATGATTTATAATTATTATTTTTAATAATATTATTGACCACTAATTAATCTAGATAATTTATATAGATTAACTGTGACTATTACTTGATAATCATGGAAAACTTAATTAAACATAAATTTATAATTAAAATTTAACATTTTAATTTAAAAAAATTATAAATAAGATAATCTTTGTAAGATATAAAATTCAAGATTATAATATAATATTTTTTTAGACATAAAAATATTAAAAAATAACAAAAAAAAATTGTTGAGTTACAAGGCTCGAGATATATAATTAATGATGAAACCCAGGTAATTATTACTTTAACATCTTCTAAACTAATCGTTTCCGCCCTTTGTTTTCGTTTAGCTGCCTGATTTGGGGTTTAAATATATGGAATTAACTACAAAGCCTATGGAAAACTGAAATGGGTTGTCGGAAAATGCTTCTAGTCAGCAATGTCTTTAAAAAAATGTTTTAAAAAAGTATATAGGGATGGTAAAGTGCGAGTCGGGACGGGTCAAATTTTTTTTATCATTCTAACATTATTATAAACAATAAATTATTATATTTGAATTCGATTCGTCTGAAATTTTATATATTTCTTTGTCTTGTCTTAAAAACATAAAAATTAAAATTTGATTCTGACTTGTTTCGAAAATTAAACGATTATACTTGAATTCAATCTAATCTAACTTGAAAAAATAATAAAATATTATATAAAAATATAATATATAATTAAAAATATATTAGAGTGGGGTGAGACAAAAAGATTTCACCTTAGATCCAAACTCGTCTATTCCCAATTTTTTATTTCAAAATTTTTCGTGTCTTGTCCTGTCTTGATACCTAAAATTTCTATCAAAATACTTAATCAGGTCGTATTAATTTGGATCGAATCAAATATAGATATTTTTGCCATCCTAATAAATTATACTTGACAATTAAAATTCTAATTGAAAATAATGTCATAAATTAATCGGAAATCAACACATTAAATAATTAATAAAATATTCATGATGAATGCATTTAACGTATTTTTTAGGGTAAACTATATAAATGGTCCCCCGACTATACTCTAATTATCTTTTATATCTCATGACTATCAAATGTTACAAAAAAGTTCGTTGACTAATTTTTACATACAAACTAGTCTCGTTCTGTTAAAATTTGTAAATGAACATTATTTGTAACATTTGATAGTTAGGGGACAGAAAAGATAATTGAAGTATAATCGGGGACCATTTATGTAATTTACCCTATTTTCTTTTAATGCCATACATTAATGGGTTCAATTACTTCTCAAGTCCCTACTAGTTCTAAAACTATGCAAAATAAATCTTAATCACAAAAGCGAGACAGAACATTAGAGTTTACCGTGTTCAAACTCAGTTGACATCATTGCTGTTATAACATTTTTCAAAAACATGAGTTCGGAGGTATTAATTAAACTCCCTTTCGTCGACAATTAATACTAAATGAAATGTCAAAATCTCAACGACAGCGACCAGTTATGGCAGAAAATTGACTGAAGCAATTGATCAAGACAAACAGATTGTCTTTTCCCATAAGAAAATGTCAGTGCCAAACAGATGGGGCCTGGGAAAAGGTCTACCCTCATCTGGTTGAAGCCATTTCCATATGCATTTGGATTCAAGGATCATGCATGCATGGCCATGGAACGACAAGAAAATTATTAGTGTAATTAGGTTAAGTATAGACACTGTTTTTCTGAATAATGGTGTTTGGAAGGCAAGAAAATTATTGATTTGCTGTAGATGAATCCGACCAGGTGAACCATAGTGCCTCAGTTTCTCATCTGTCTTTGGTTAGTGTTTCTTAATGAACCCTTTCGTTTTGATTTACGTTTGTGTTAGAATTGGACATAATTGAAGAAGGGCACGTGGTTTGTTGTTGGAGAAGGGTTATTAGGGCATGTGAAACCCTTGTTTGCATGCCCCCTACAAGGAGTCAAGGTCCACCATAGAGGCCAGAAGTTATCTATTCCGGCCTATTGAATTTCGAGATTTTATTTGTAAAATATACTTCTTAAATTAATTGTGGTTCAAAAAGGTTTTAAGAAAATCATATTATCACAGGTGATTACCTTCTGTTAAAAAATAATAGTTAATTCAAGAAAATAAAATAATAAAATAAAATTATTTTTTTATACAAACAGAATGAGTTTGTGGGATAAGGGGTTTCTCATTCCTTACTCTATTCACAATCTTCTTACTATTCGAATGAGTGCCAATAATTTTCTTATTCGAATCTTCATCTTTACTATTCTAAAATATGACTCAAAGTTTGTCACTTCTCATTATTTTTTTTCAACGCCTTCTTCTTTAAAGATATATCTAATAAGATATGTAACGCTATTGTTTATATATCCAAAACATTTTTTTTGATGCGGGATTAATAACATATATTCTTCTCAGACGTGACATTCTCTCTCATTCAACCTCGTGATACTAACTTCACAGTTGTCCATTGTACCTATCCTACTCATGAGTGTTATATGTAAATCAGACAATCAAAGGATCATTCTGATATCATTTGTCACAGAATCATTATTATCTTCTCAATAAGATGTATAACACCTTCGGTTATATATTTTAACGTCTCTTTTTTTTTTCTAATATAGGATTAACGGTTGTGTCTCTTCTCAGACATAACAATATACTTGAATACACGTAAGGGAAACCATATAATTTTGTGTCGGGGTACTTTAGTCCTATTTGTTCGAAAACTTGTATTACTATATAACTTAATAACAATCGATGTGAGATTCATGACTCTTTCTCAAAGATAATCAAATATTTCCGATATACGAAAAATGTGGGGTTCGGTTAAGGGTACCATTTGGGGTCGACCCCAATGGGCTAAGCTAACCCTTCCCAGTTCGAACGTTGACAAGTAACATGACGCAGGGGACAAAACCGTGGACCAATCTTCCATATTTGCTACCCTTTTATTCAATAATGTCGGACACTCTACAACCTTACATGAATATGATCCCTTTGTCTCTCCTTTGTGACATTGATGCTTGACGTAGGTAATATCCAATTCCCATACCGGAAGACTCGATGTCAACGGAAACTATGGCTCCCACTGTTCAAATTACTGCCTCGAATGGATTTTTAATCGTATCGTATTTATTTCGATTGCAATCATGAAAAAAAAAATCAAACTAACTATTTAAAATTTTAATTAATTATAATTAGAGATGGACGTTCGATCAAGTTAATTAAAAAAATCCGTGTTATTCCGGTTTATAATTTCTATTTTACTATTCAAACTTAATTGTAATTATATAATGTTATAATACATATTGATTCTTATTTAAACGAATTTCTATATCCATATATGATATATATATATCTTTATATTTTTACATGTGATATACATAATATATTAAGCGAATTATAGACTCAACTTGAACTTGAAAATTGATCAACAAATTATACAAAAGATTTTGAGTTATTCGAATTTCTAACTTATACCTCAAATTCAATTTGATTTTTTTTTAGTTGTATCAAGTTTATAAAATTACAAATCGAGTCACAACGAATAATTTTTTTATGTCAAATAAAAAAAATTGTTTTTTTTAATTAAATCGAATTTTATCCGCTCCTAATTATAACTAATATGAATCTTAAGCTCCGTAAAGTGATGATAAAAAATCGGAGTCTATTTATTTATTTATTTTCTCTCTAATTTTGGTTTTCTTTTTCGAAAACCTACTTTCGATGAAAAGTATTGGCATAAGGAAAGCATATCATCTAAAAGAAAACGAGTCGTGGAAACATTAAACTATGCAAATCTCATTGTTGGATTTTAAGTTTTTTTCAGGATTATGTCTGAATAAGCACGTACGTGGAGGAATTCTAGGTCAAAGTTGCATGAAAATGAATGTATATACATATATTATATAGAACGTACTTGGTACGTAGAGAAATATGTATAGATAAATTCAACGTCGTTTTCTTGAAACACAAAAAAGGGAGGACGATTCTTATCCAAATAATTAGCTTTCCCAAAAAAATCTTATACTTTTATCGATTCAATTTTTTAATTTTTTTATTGATCTTTAATATTTTAGGGTTTTGTCCTGATTAATTTAGATCAGGCTATGTCGTACACTTAGTTTTGGTGGGTGAGTCTCACAGGCCATAACGGGGATTTTCTATATACACACAACGCCTCTAACCCGAGACTTATTTAAGCAGATCCAAGTTATTTATCACTTGGATCAACCCTTGTTGATTATTTTTAATCCTTTAATAAAACACGCACTATATACGTGTATCGATACTCAAATATTATATTTTTACACGCTTTGATATATGAAGATATTATTTGATACGTATATTTCAATAGTGATATTATTTCGTTTCGCCTCAAAACCGATATATATCGATTAATTAATACGATACCATTGAGTCTGTTTCGTATCGCATTATCAAAGTATAAACTAATACGATACCAAGTCTCAGTTATCTGGAGAGTCTCCTCCATTGTTCCTTTCAAGCCAATTGGATTTTTGTTTACTTGTGATATCCAAGTGGGTCGAGATGTTATTAGTATGGTGGCATGGAGTTGTAGCTGAATCTGGTATGCATCGGAGGCCGGCCGGCTTGCCGGTTGCAGGGTCGGCGGAGCTAGCTTTTCGCCAACCTAGCTTGAACGAGATTGTTTGCGCCAATGTTGTGGCCTACGCTTTTTATGTACACCATGCTTCGGAACTCGAACCTGACGGGTTTTGACCTGACCCGATCGGATTGGGTCAAATATTTGTAAAAGTTTTGTGTTCGGATCGGGTCGATTTCTTCAAGGGTGATCTCGGTCGGGTTCAGGTTAAGGATGAAAAAAGTTGACCCGACCCGGGACTAATAGTATAACTTTTCTATATATATTTTAGAGATATTTGCAATAATGATCCCTCTTTATATATATATATTTTATACAATTAGGTCACTAAAATTAATTTTTTTTACAATTAGGTCACTAAAATTTTATTTTTTACAATTAAGTCCCTGAAATTTAATTTTTTTAATGATTCGGGTCGGATTTAAAAGCTTAAAAATCGGGTCAGATCAAGTCAATTTTTTTTATCCTAAATCCGATTCGAATCGAGTGACAAGTGAAAAGTATAATTTTTCAGATTAGGTACAGGTGAACCAAAAATCCGACCCGACCCGAGCCCATCTCTAGTGATCGCAATACTTCCAAACCCTAGAAACTCTAGCTCCATCACGTTTATGTTGATTATTAATTGAGGATCACTTGTCATAACGTTAGAATATTTTTCGATTTTTTAATAGTTTTAAGAGGTATGCATACTTTATAAATAAAGTTCTTTAAATTTGAATCTTTTAAAATAAACATTTTTTTTAGGATTGCTTGATAGATTTTACTCGTTATTTCAATCAATTTTGTTTTATAAATAAATTTTATTACGCTTTTAGTTATGACACGTAAGTAATAAATATATCAATCGAATTAAACTCAATTAACTATAAAAAAATTGCAAACCTAATCACTCATTTATCCAAAGTCCAAATATAAAATAATTTATATTTAGTTACGTAGCAGAATATTTCATAATCAGATGCGTAGAAATTAAGGCCCAGTAGCAAACAAGGAATAAACGACCCAACCCGACTTCAAAATCCAATTTGTAGGTTAGCTTAGCCCGGCAAACCGACCCGAATGAATTGGATCTTGAATAAGAAGCTTTTTTTATTATTACTTTTTAATTTCAATATGTCTGGTTTAAATAAATATATTTATTCAAATTTAATGGGAAAATGTAGCCACTCACCCTATTTTCTCTAACCGCACTGCATTTATTTTTACTTCTATGGGGTCGACGAAGATATTAGTTTTATTATTGATTATTGATCGTCATAAATTTTTTATGTTTTATAATTTATTTTTAGTTTTTAAATTTTTAATAATATTATTTTTATAGCATCGAATATCGCTGAATATTACTAATACTGAACATTGTTGAACATTATTAAATTGATTAGTAAAAAATAAAAATTTTAAAAGTTTAACGTATAATTATAAATTATTTAAAATAAACTTTTAATAAAATAATTTTCATATATATTGTACTTTTTATTTTTTAAAATAATTATATTAAATATCAATTATAATTAATCCATAAATAAAAACCCTAAATCTTTTTTCCAAATTAGAGTGAGTAACCTAACATTTAGCATGGGTTTGTCCATGTCTTTAGGGTTTGAGAAAAGGGTGTAATAGTTCAAATTACAACCAGATAAATTATTGTTAGATTCTGATGCTGCTGAAAGTTCTATCATTCATCGTCTTATTATCAAAATCTTTAAATTTAGGGTTCTAATTTGAGGAAAGATTTAGGGTTTTTAAATTTAAAAATAATTATAATTGATATTTGGTTTAATTATGTAAAAAAATAAAAAATATATAATATATATTATAAAAAATAATTAAAATTTTATTTTAAATAATTATATGTTGAGTCTTTAAAATTTTTAATTTTTATTAATTAATTTAATAATGTTCAACGTAATGATATTCCGCAATGTTCGACGCACGTAATAGACTCATCCATCTTTATCACACATTTTTTTTTCTTCTATTTTTTATTATAAATCATTTTTTATTAGGTTTTAGTCTAACGCGGTTATAAATGATAAATATCTCATTTTTTATTATCACGTTAATCTCTTTATTTGGACCCTTAAATTAAATTTAAATACAAGTTTACAGTCACTAATCTTATTCGCGATTGAATTGAGGTATTAATCGTATTATCAACGTATTTTTTATTATAATATATGTTTTTAATATTATTTATCGTTGATTTTTACTTTCCCTAATCTATAATAAATTAATTGTTACAACGAAAGAATGTCGTTTGAATCTTACGACATTCATACATTGAACGATAAAGAGAATTAACTGCCCAATTGCCCTAAACTAATTCCACAGATTATCTAAGGAACAGTGCTTTGATCCAAGCTAGACAAAGTTGTCGGAGAATTTTTGGTTATGGGGTTTCGTATTATAGAACCCAGAAACCATATGCAATGACTGCGGTGGTGCAACCTGAAGAAGCGGAGGTGGCGATGGCGGTGCCACTCTTTGAAGACGAGACGACGTCGTTTGATGTAACTCAGCATGAACGACTGCTGTACCACCGGTAAGCTTTTGAACCAAGCCCCGGAAGTTTATAGGGTCGACCTTGTAAACTCTGGGTGTCGTCGGTTGCAATGGTGAAACCGCCGGCGGCTTCTTCCATGGCTTCCCCACCGGCTTACGCACAGAATGAAGCGAACCATGGAAAGACTGTGACTGTGAATCCTTTAATGTAGGTCGGGCTAGTGCTGAGGAAGAAGATGGTGAATAAGCTTCCATCTATGGTCTTCTTCTTCTTCTTCTTCTTCTAATTTAGAGCATGGAGATAACACTTATACATTATATATATATATATATGAAGAAAATAATTAGAGAAAATTGAAAGGACGTTGATGGTTGGATGAATCTGCAGATAATGAAACCATTCAAATATTCTTTCGTTAGCAGTACTTAGCAGCCCGCCATGGTCAAAGTGCCTGAATTTTGACCAAATTTTGGTGCGTTCAATGAAGTTTCTTTGGAAAGGTTTGGAAATTTGTATTTTATATTTAACAAAATTAATTTATTTAAAGCATAGTTTTAATTCATAAATAATGGGTTTTAAACATTATTAAGATACTAATTATCATTAAGGAATGATATTTTTTTAATTAATTTCTAATTAAATTAGTATTTTGAAGTAATAGATGGTAGGGTAAGTTCACTTGTGTAATGTGAAATGTTTTTGGTTCGTTAAACTTTTATTTGAATACTAATAATAACTCCTTTTCTTATACTATTTAATTAAATTGTTTAATATTGTACGGCTAACGCTCCGCTTTGTATCAGTGGCAGGCGTTTATATCGTGCGGTTGGAACAGTCGCCGCCCGCCTCTTTGTTGGACCAAGATCTACTCTCAATCCTATATTTATATTTATATTTAATACATCATGCATGTGTGAATGTGACGCTTTTATTGTAGAATAATGGAATAAATACAATATTTTCAAGGATAAAAATAACCGAAAAAAATTATATAAATATTGTTTTTGGAAATTTTAATTTCAAAAATATTATTTTCACTCTATTATTTTCTAAAATATTATGATTTACCGTAGAGTTCAGAAGATCGATTTCTTTCAACCTGTCTTTGAACAATGAACTAATAAAAATAATAAACATTGTTCAAAGACGGGATGAAAGGAATCCGTCTTTGAACAATGATTTACTATTGAAATAATGGTTGAGTTAAAAAACACTATTTAAAGACTGATTGCTTTTCCCCATCTTTGAACGATATTTATTATTTTTACTAGTTCACTGTGTAAAGACGGGTTGAAAAAAACTGGTCTTCTGAACTCTACAATAAATCACAATATTTTTAGAAATAATGGAACAAGAATAATATTTTTAGAATTAAAATTTCCAAAAACAATATTTATATAATTTTTCCGAAACTATGTTAGAAACTGTTGACAATTTTAAAAGACTGAAATATTTAATTATTGCATGATTGAAAATAGGAAAAATAAGAAATTTATTTCATGCGTCGATGATAATTTTATATTTTTACGAGTATCACAATTTTAGGATTTATGAATCTAGTTTAGAGTTTAAAATTTAATAATCTAATCTTAAAATTTTAACCATATAATATCAACTTCTTAAATCATAAATTCTATAAATAAATTTAAAAATTAAAAATTAAAATATTTCTCCCATAGCTTCCCTACTAAATATTTTAATTTCTTATAATTCTATTCGAGTATAAGATAATATTTTTGCTTGATTACAAATCTGGATAAAGTTAAGCAGACTCCGCTCAAACTGTGAGCTGGACCAGAAATTTGAGAACCGTACATAATAGTTGTAATTCATCTATTATTGTCCGCAACCGCAATAAAATGTTGCGACCGAAAACACGACCATATTCAAACCCATGGTCGAGCCATCACCCATCAGTAACTTTGCACTTGTTTAATAAGAGTATACTATAAGGGGAGGGGAGGTGGAAGTTTCAACAACCATAGAATATATGAAATTAGATAAAATGTTAAACACCAGTTTGGTCTATGTTGATCACATTTATTTTCATCCAAATTGTGAGAAACAGATACAGCAGAAAATGTGCAACAGAGAGAACCTGAGCAGGAGTATCACAACTTGATTTATGGTTGAAAAAACACACAGGACCTGCAAGATTAATTTAATCACTTGGCAGATACAGGAGGTCCCTTCCACTTGAAGTTATCCGCATACGACTTCGGCTGCAAACAGATTATGAGATAAGATATACATTTCTTTCTTCAACAGACATAGATTATGTCTACACCAATGTTTGAGCATATTGCATTTAATGGATGAAGTTCAGGTTTTTGAACATTCTAGAAGCGTATAAGCTCGGCAAATAGAGTAACCCTGGTCTAGATGTCTTAACCGAAGTTAAAAGCTCAACCTTTATGCTGCTATCAGTGGCTTAGTGCTATAACTTTCAACCTCTCTAACTCAGATAAGTAATCAAATGCCAATATTTAGTCGCCATAACATCTTTAAGACGATTCCTATGTGATAAGAGGGCTCCTAAGAAATCTTATTTCTCTCTACATTAGAGTTTCTTTCCATGTATAGAGTTTTCATAAGCATTTTCATTAGATTATGTCTCGATGTTAGTGGACCTTCAAGATCTTATATCTTAAGTGAATCTCGGGGCCTGCTAATGTGGCAGCTCATCGAGTTGAAGTCAATTACTACAAGAGGATGTGCATGTTGAATTAGGTTCTAAACAAACCCTTCCTCTCTATGGTGTCTTGTTATGAGATGGATTACCATGTACCATCATGGATATGGGTTCCAGATGTTTCTCTTTTTAAGTTTTGTATTGCCAGCCAAAAAAAAAGGAATTACTATGATTCCAAAGAAAAATATCTAGTCAAGGATCAAGACAGTGCAGGATACGAAATCAGTCATTCCCCTAAAGCTCAAAAAGTTCAAAATCGATGATGCAGTATCAGTTTCCTTAAGAAACATAGAGTTGGTTTTTATTCTACTGCCTAGCTAAAATACTTAACCATGATTTTCATTCCCAAAATTGCTACTATGTAGGCTTGAGTTTCAGAATTCATGGCACAAATTCAAAAGAAAGTGTTTAAAGTTTCAAACCTTCAGCACTGGTGTCTGGCGCTTTTTAACCTGTATAAACATGTTCAAGATGTATCACCAATTAGTTTCTCACGAAAGATGGGAAATAGTTCATTAAACGAAAAAGAAAAATTGTAGCAAAATAATCAAGTAAGCTTACCACATAATCCCATCCATGTCTCTCAGCAAAAGACTTAGCAGCTTCTTCACTATCAAAACCAAGTGCAGAATCACCAACATTAGCATAAGGGTCCCCGGTAGATGTCCAACCCATCAATGGGTTCTCCCACCTGTACCATATTATTCAATGACAAGAAACTACTGATTTTGAAAATCAAGGTTACAAGAAAAAAAAACATCAAAGATCTACTTCCACAAGACCAGATCAAAAAGAAGACACCAACACTTCAAATATGGCATTGGGACATAAGGAAAACAAGTTTTCAACAATGAAACATATGTTACTCGATCAGTGAGTGTTGGATATGAGCATTTGTATGACATGGGTATGTTCTAATCTTTCTATATTTGTCCATGTATTCGAACAATCCTTTTGAAGGCCTTATCCCTATATCAATGTTAAAAAATGTGTTTGACACAAGTGTAATGAAGAGTCGGAGCTACATAGAACAAAACCACAACCCATAACTAACCAAACAGAACCTTGATGCAATTAAAAAAAAAAAAAAAAACAGAACCTTCAAATAGGATTGCTTGCAATAAAATATGCATAATTGAAGATTAATAGTTTGATTTAAAAGGGGCTAGGTGTTCCGAGTCACCAAAGGTCCTTGGAACCGAGGTGTGAGGTGCTGGGCGAAGGCCTCGCCCTTTCTTTAATTCCATCATTTTGATTTTCTTCCATTTACAATAATCGGCAGAGATTAATGTGGATCACATTCAACTATAAGAGTTACAAGTTTTATAACTGTAAACTGACCAATTGACACACAAAAAGGGTCAATTTCTACTGCGAAAATGATAGGGAAATTAAGATTAAAGGAAAGAGGGGGATAAACATACTTTTGTGTTGACACAAAATTGATCTTCCACCTTCCAACTTTCCCAGATCCTTGTTGTGTTGCAGTTCTTGCAGGCGAGTAAATCACAACCTGCGTTGCAAATCAAGCGTCATAACAATTCTATATTTCCATATTCTTTCAAAAAAGTTAAGAAAAAACTAACGATCGATAAAAAAATCCTAAAAATCGATGATAAATTTGAAATTTACCCTCCTACGAAGATGTTCTTCGGGGATTCCGGAAACCATTCCGACCTCGCCTGGCTTAACCTCAACCAATGCATCTGAAGAGAAGGCTCTCGAGAACGATCCCAAGGCAGTCCGAGTCACTCGGAATTGGCTCGTTAGTTTTTGCAGCGAGTTCGCGGCGCTCATCGTCTTCCTCAGAATCTATGCTCTCCTGGAAATGGAGAATAACCTCTTCGATTTTCAGATTACAAAATCTTCTTTGTAAAGGAAAAAATGCAAGTGAATAAAGGTTCAATTCTTCATTTAGTCCCTATACTATGTTAAAGTTATGAATTTAATTCATCGGTCAAATTTTAATTTTTGTAATTTTTTTTGAAATTACTGAAATCCACTAAGTATTAGTATTTGTGTCATGAAAAAAATAGATTCATTTTCTAATTTTAATTCTATCATTTTAATTGTAATAATATTTATTAGAATTATTTGAATTAAATTAAAATTTCAAAATTTAATAAGTATATGAATTAAATTGACCAAATAAAAGTATATAATATAAGAACGCTAATAACTAGTTAGTTTAGCGAGATGAGATAATATGTTTTTAAATAAAATCAGAGGTTTAAATCTTAATGTTAAAACGAAGAAAACTAGATTAAAATAATTATCTTATATTAAGCTTTATAAAACTCAATCTAAATTAATCAATTAATAAGATAAATATAGATTATTAAATAAAAAAATACAAGAGAATTCGATAGTGATTAAAATATATTCGAATTAATTACAGTTTATGATCTTATCTTATCTTTTATATATATATATATGTTAAATTATCCTTTTATTTTTTATCCTTTCAATTGTTTTATCCTATCAAATAATATACATTGGATATATAGGATGTTTATAGTTTTTATTTGAAAAAATAAAATTTATAAGTTTATTTTAGAATTTAAGCCAAAAGCTATAATACAAAGGGAAAAAAACACTTACAAATGGTGATTTGGGAGACGAACGTTACCTATATTTTCTATTTTTATAATATTTTTTTAATATTTTAAAAACAATATCATACGTACATGACGTTCTGTGATGTGCGCTATAAAAATTAATTTAAAATTTAAATATATTTTTTAAAATTTTAATTTTGAATTGGATTATCAAAATTTTTTTTTAAAAAAAGCCTAAAAGTTCTCATTTTGTAAAAGCCCAAAAACAAGTTAGACTTTCAAAGCTCTTTTAGATCCAAAAGCCCAGAAAATCCAAAATTACCCTAATTTTTACAACATTTTCCCACCATATCTCTCTCTCAAAACCCTAGTTCCATTGCTTAGTGCTTACACCGCTGCCATCTCCAACTCGAAGAGGAGCTAAATCCACTCACAGCAAAAATGAAGTACAACCCACGCGTCTCTTCCTCTCGCCGCAAGAGCCGCAAGGCCCATTTCACGGCTCCGTCGTCTGTCCGCCGCGTTTTGATGAGCGCACCTCTTTCATCCGATCTGAGATCCAAGTACAACGTCCGGTCCATGCCGATCCGCAAGGACGATGAGGTTCAAGTCGTTCGCGGAACCTACAAGGGACGTGAAGGGAAAGTGGTTCAAGTTTACCGCCGCAAGTGGGTGATCCACATCGAGCGCATCACTCGCGAGAAAGTGAATGGTTCGACCGTGAATGTCGGAGTCAACCCATCGAAGGTTGTCATTACCAAGCTGAGGCTCGACAAGGACCGCAAGTCCTTGCTGGATCGTAAGGCCAAGGGACGTGCCGCCGCTGATAAGGACAAAGGCACCAAGTTTTCTGCTGAGGATATCATGCAGAGTATCGATTAAGGTTGTCTCTTGTTTTCTTCTTACCTTATGATGGTGCAACTGTTGGACTTGATTGTAGCAGTTTTGCTTATGTTATCAATTGGTAATACGATTAAGAATCTGGGATTTTATTGACTTTATAATACTATATGTTGTGATTTTTGTTATGGGTTTTGATTTAAGCTCTTTAGAATGTTTTTCTCAATGATTTGCTTTGAGCACTAGGATTGTTTTGATGGGTTAGCCTTGGACTGTTTAATTATCTTTAGATTGCAAGATTGTTCTTGAGTGATCTTCGACATCGTCCCATTTTATTCACATTAACTTCATAGTGATAAATCCAGATTACCTCAGTTTGCCAATTGTATCTAGTTGCAGAGAAATTAGTACTAGATGTTCAGGTTGCTCGATATGGGATAGTTTTTAGGCTTTAGCACACATTAGCGCAGCCTTGCCATGGACCGGTGTCTTGTTCAACGAAAGCACCTCAGACCCTTTTTGGCCTGCCTCATTTGATCAGGCACATGCCTAGGAAACACTCGTTCAAGGCAATAGGCATAGGAAAAGTTTGTCCAGTTGAATTTCTCATTTGATCAAGCTCTATACCAGGGAATGTTTTGTAGAAATTAATACTAGGAGTTCAGTTTGCTCGATATGGGATAGTTTTTAGGATTTAGCACACATTAGCGCAGCCTTGTCACGGACCGGTGTTTTGTTCAATGAAAGCACCTCAAACCCTTTTTGGCCAGCCTCATTTGATCAGGCACACGCCTAGGAAACACTTGTTCAAGGCAATAGGCATAGCAAAAGTCTGTCCAGTTGAATTTCTCATTCGATCAAGCACTATACCAGGGCATGTTTTGTAGAAATTAATACTAGGAGTTCTGTTTGCTCGATATGGGATAGTTTTTAGGCTTTAGCACACATTAGCGCGGCCTTGTCATGGACCTGTGTCTTGTTCAACGAAAGCACCTCAGACCCTTTTCGGCCAGCCTCATTTGATCAGGCACAGGTCTAAGAAACACTTGTTCAAGGCAATAGGCATAGGAAAAGTCTGTCCAGTTGAATTTCTCATTTGATCAAGCTCTATACCAGGGAATGTTTTGTAGCTAGGAGTTCAGTTTGCTCAATATGGTCTAGTTTTTAGGCTTTAGCACACATTAGCGCGGCCTTGTCATGGACCGGTGTCTTGCTCAATGAAAGCATCTCTGACCCTTTTTGGCCAGCCTCATTTGATCAGGCACACGCATAGGAAACACTTGTTCAAGGCAGCAGGCATCAGAAAAGACTATCCGGTTGAATTTCTCATTTGGTCAAACTCTATACTATTGCATGTTTTGTACAAAACTAGACTATACTCTAGAGTTTATTGCATATCTTAAGCTTTTAGATATGTTACTAAAACTCGCACATATATACATATTTCACATTGCATTTGGGTCGATGTGAAGGTTTAAACCCCCGGGGGGCCTTGACAACCTTGTGTTAACATTAAAATTTGTTAGAATTTAAGATTATATGGATTCCCTCTTTGTCATGAGTATGCTTGGATTTAGAAAATGCAATCTTGGTTCATTTAAAATGCTTGGATTATATGCAATCTTTGTCTGAAATTACTTCATCACCAACTGTAGCTCGTTCCTGTTATCGGTAGCCCTAGCGATTATGTGTGTTGTGTAATTGTGTCGTATCCAATCTACTTGTAGTTGATTTGCATCTCCCGTGATTTAGTTCTTGTTATGTTATTACCATATATTTGATGAATGGAGTTCGACTCGAGGAATAAGGAGACTCTGGGTTCGTTTGGTGCAGCTTTTGGCTGCCGAACATCCTGTGTTTATGTTCTCTTCACCGTGTTTTTGCGCCTGATTTTGGTCTCAAACGCTTGTTTTGGAAAAGGTTGAAGTTCCGGCCTTTTCCAAACTCTGCTTCTTCGCCCCAAACTTGTGTTTTCTTTAGAAATTAGTATGACCTTTTCATATAAAAAAGCTTAAGCATTGCTTTCCGAAAGTGCCTTTGGACCAAAAGGAATACAAAACATATAACGTTAAAATTGTTTTTCAGCGTGTTTTTTAAAAGTTGAATTTTTTTATTTTTTTAAAAAAATTATTTTTTAAAAAAAATTATTTTTTAAAAAAATATTTATTTATCTTTATTTATACAAAGCACTTTTGATAATAATATTAAAAATAAATATTTTAAATTATTTAATTTAAAAGTCTTTCTAAAATTATCTTTTCACAAATATATATCTTTTATACTTTGGTATCAAAATTACAGAAACTAATAGTATATGTTAAAGATATAATTAATTTTTTCAAACAGTCATCAAAATTACAGAAACTAATTTATTATTTATTTTTTTATTATTTTATTTAAGTGTAATATACAAAAATTCATTATTTATTTTAATTTATTTTTTTCCTAATAAATTCCACTAGTTCTAAATGGTTTTCGGTAGCTAATAAAATCATAGTATTTATAATGCGATGATACGATCCCATTCAATACATAAATGGTTTTCGTTAATATTGAATACCGTTGAACATTATTAAATTAATTTATAAAGAATAAAAATCTAAAAGATTAATCATACAATTATTAATTATATGTTGAGTTTATAACTTTTTTAATTACATATTGAGTCATTGAGATTTTAAAATTTTATTAATTAATTTATTGGTATTCAACAATGTTCAACATTAGTGGTGTCCAACAGTGTTCGACGCCCGTTGTAGAATTTTTTTTAGTTGAGATGGTGATCAGTTAATAATTAGTTATCAGTTGTGAAATTATTAAAATATATTTTTAATTATAATAATAATTGTTTGTTTAAAACACTTTTGTCTGTTCATTTTTTATTCAACATTTAAATAAAATCATTAAAATTACTCAATTAAGAATTAAATCTATATTTAATAGTATGATTTATATGTAAATCTTTTATCGTTTATCATTATTGTTAGTTTTTTTTTTTTTTAAAAAAATGTTTTTAGGTAAATTATTTTCCCTGAATATGAATATGACAAAGTGAATATAATAGTAATTATATTATTATTATAAATTGAACTGTTGGATCGAATCATTACCAAGATAATATTACTCCACTTTATAGTTTCGGAACTGAGTTTTTCTAACACGAGATACAGTAAAAAAGAGATTTGTATCGAAATTATTATAAAAATATTAATATCAATTCTTTTGGATATATATCAAAATTCTTATATTTTTTTTATAAATTCAATATATACTGAAATTTCTATATTTGTAAGAATTTTGATATATTATATTAAAATTTTTACAACTTTTATAAGCTTAGAATTTACCCTAGACCGTTAATGAAACCACCAAAACAAAATGGCGGCAACTCCAACCGTCCGATTTGCCAGACGTGAAAACAGTTTTTTGATATAAGGATTGTGGTGACGTGGAAATTAGCCAGAAAAATTAATTTTTACGAAATTTTTGGAGGTTGAATTTTGCTTCTGACAGATCCAACGGCTTGATCGGAACCGACTGACTTACGTATCTTCTATTTAATTGATTATTTTTATGTATATGAAACTGCTGGGTTTTTTTTCCTCTAAGAACGTCTAGCACCGGAGCTGGTGCCGTTGCAGCTCGGTGTTGGGCTTTCGACCGGAGGAAAAGAATCCCAGACGGTGGTTTTAACGGCGGGTTTTTTTCTTTCGTGGCTTTTTTAGAGGGAAAGAAAGTGATCTTTGTCGTTTTCGAAGAGAAAAGAAAAGGGAATAAAAAAGGTACTTGCTCATCCTTCTTTTTCTTTACATTTCAGGAAATTGTGATTAGATTTCACGTGAAAATTGATTTGAATTCAACTCATATGTTTCAATTTCATGAATTCTTTGGATGCCAATGAGGGAATTTAAGGAAAAACAATTGATTAATTTGATCTTGTTTCATCTGTTTGATTATTGAATTTCATTTTCAAAGCAGTGTATTTATGAAAAATTCGAATTTTGAATTTCGGATTTGAGTTGCTTATCACAGTTCTTTCATGGATTTTTAGCGGGAAAGAAAGTGATCTTCGCCGTTTCGAAGAGAAGCAAAATAAAAGGGATAAAAAAAGGTACGTTGTTCATCCTTCTTTTTCTTCAAATTTCAGAAAATTTTGAATAGATTTCACGTGAAAATGATTTGAATCCAATTCCCAATTTTCAATTTCATGAATTCTTTGGATACCTATGAGGAAATTCAAGGGAAAAACAATTGATTAACTTGATCTTGTTTCATCTATTTGATCATTGAATTACATTTTCAAAGCAATTCATCTGTGAAAATTATGAATTTCGAATTTGAATTGCTAATCAAATTTCTGCAATTTCAATTTTCTTTTCAGATCTAGAAGAAACAATCAGGTGTTACTGAATTCAAATGGAGAAGGAAACAATTACAAAGCAATCTCCTTCTCCTCCTCATCAAAGTGTCAACAAAGATTATCCAAGGCTACCTCCATTACCAGTTAAAGGTCCGAATTATAGGCGGAAAGGGTCATTCATGAACAATGGATCAACCGTGACAGGCGACGACTGTCCTTCAACCACCACAAGGGATTTATGGGACAACCTCTTTGATGGAGGATATAGAGCAGATGTTACCATCAAATCTGATGATGGTGACCTTATCTATGCACATGCCAATGTTCTTGTAAGCATTCCTTCTATTTCCGTCTCGATTTTTATGGTAAATACATACTTCATTCAGGCTATTAACAGATTATATGCTTCCCCAAGATCAATCAAATTGTTGGTTTACAAAAGATTACATCAATACATACAATAATGAAAACAGTTAGGAATGAATAACAAGTTCGTTTCGATGAAACCTTAGCTTAATGCTACTTTGAGATCAGCTTTAATCTTCTTTTTCATCTCTTCATGAGAAATCCTGTTTTATTCTTTGTAATATTTCCTCTCCTGATAAAAAAAAAACTATTCGATCACTCTTTTGAACGATATTCATAGTTGAACGATATTCATAGTTGAACGATATTCTTGTATATATAAGTTTAGGTCATATAGAGTGATTCATCCTCCCAACAAGTTATAGATTTATGCATCCTCCCATTCTCGGTAATGATATATACCGGCAAGGGCTTTATTGATGGATTGTTTTTTATCGAAATATCCATATTTTCCGACGGTATAGGTTCCTTTGACTTATACCAATGGATATTCAGGGTGTTAGAGATGGTTTTCCTTTAATCTCATTTAGGCCTAATCAGCATTAGGAGCCACCTTCTTTATATTTTTTCTGGGGATCTAGTTGTCAAGTGTTTAACCAATATTGACATAGTATCTTAAACAATTTCTTGACTCAATCTCTTCACTTTATATTCTTCAACAGGGAATGGCTTCTCCAGTCTTAAGAGGCATGTTGAAAAGAGCAAAAAGCTATGGCCAAAAGAGAACAATTTCCATCCAGGGTGTTCACGAAGATGTAGTTCGGGTTTTCATCCGATTCTTGTACTCTTCCCGGTAACCATTATTTTCCTATTGTAGATGCTACGATTTGAACCCATATTTGCTAACAAATTGTATGAATCAATTGAAGTGTCTGGTTTTTGTTGCATCATGCAACGATATGCTAAACTGTTATTGGTTCTTATTTTGCAGTTATGAAAGTGAAGAAATGAAAGAATTTGTGGTGCCATTGTTTGTGTTGTCACACGCATATAATGTGCCTCGATTGAAGCGAGTTTGTGAAGAACAATTGGAGAGTGGATTGATGAATCTAGACAACGTTGTTGATATTTTCCAGCTTTCATTACTCTGTAATTCACCTCGGCTAACTCTGATTAGTCACCGAATGATCTTGAGGAACACCAAGGATGTTGTTGCAACCGAAGGATGGAAATCGATGAGGAAGAGTCATCCCAGACTCGAAAAAGAACTTCTGGAATCCATGATTGAAGAACAAAACGTAAGCGATTTTCTTAGAAAATAAGGCTGTTTTGATTCCATTGTTATTATGTTCTTCATTTAGAGAAACTAAATGTTTAAATGTAATTCTCAGAATCAAAAGGAGAAAATCAGAAAATCAAAGGAACGAAAGCTCTATCTCGAACTATTCGAAGCCATGGAGGCTCTTGTTCATATTTGCAGAGATGGTTGCAGGACTATTGGTCCACATGATAAGGACTTCACCCAGAACCAAGAACCTTGCAAATATAGAGCCTGCAAAGGGCTTGAATTGCTGGTTCGTCACTTCGCCGGTTGCAAATTGAGAGTCCCCGGCGGCTGCATTCATTGCAAGAGAATGTGGCAGCTTCTGGAGTTACACTCCCGGCTCTGCGCTGATTCAAAATCTTGTAGAGTTCCATTATGCAGGTACTTAAACGGTGTCGTCACACATCCTGAAATTGATTTCGAGTTAAATACTTAAAATTGTCGAACTCCGGTAACGGTGAATATTGAAATTCGAACTTTCATATTGCAGGAATTTCAAGGAAAGGATCAGTAAACAAAGCAAGAAGGATGATATGAAGTGGAAACTATTAGTGAAAAGGATACTAAGAACGAATAGAATTGGAGGAAGTATATCATTTATTGCATCCTCAAACTCCATCTCTTCATGACTACCAAAATGTAGTGGCACTTGCGGGCAAATTGCTCCACTTGAAAAAATTTGTAAGTATATAAAAGTCGTCGTTCATTTACGACGACTTTTTTCTTTTAAATCGCTGAAAAAATATAATATTTTTTCTAACATTTCTTCTTAAAATCATAAGAATAAAAGATGGTTTTTAAAATCGTTTGAAAAAAAATGATTTTATAACGCTTAAACAATGTCCATATCCGAATTAACTAAAATTTTGGATAATTATATAATAGGTCATTAAATTATGTTAAAATGATCTTTTTTGTCACTAAACTTTCAAAATCCAAAAGAAAGAAAGGAAAGGCCGAGTTTAGAGCGGTTAATTTCGGGGAAGAAGCTGTATCGGAAGTGAGAACTATGCTCCATGAACATGCAGGCGGATGAGGATTGAAGAAAGAAAGAAGATATTGTTCTTACGTGGAAAGGTCATAATGCAGTATTTGCCACTGCTTCAAGGTTTTTTTTTTTAAGAAATTTATTATGTAATGAATAGAAAATAAAAATGAATAATGTAGGATTCCCAGCAAAGTATTTAATTAGGTTTGTTCAGTCTCATTTGCTTAGCAAAAAAATCGATTTTGGAAAAATATTTCTTTCAGAATCTTGGGGCTTGACACATAACTGATTCATTGTCAAATTGTTTCAAAAGTACTTTTAACTTGGAAATATAGTTATATTGTAAAGTATATATAATATCATAAAGTAATTATGGTGAAACATTATCAATGTTGGTATTACTGGTGCTCGAATCCATTACTTCAAAAAATAATAATTATTTTGTTAATCACTTGAACTAAAAAGCTTATGTTATTATAGATTTATATTTAATACATTAATAGTAAAAATTAAAAAATTTAAAAAATAACAAATTTTAAAATTTAAGATATAATTTAAAGTATAAGATTTAAGGTTTGAAATGAATGATTGTTAGAATTTAAAATTTAAATTATAATATTAAAAAAAAAATAAATTTTAAACCTATTTTTTTATTCAGTTAACGGTAATTAAGTAATAAGTATTCTCTCAACTATTAAAAATGATTATAGTGAGAGATTATACCATAGGCCCGGCCTATCACGTCAGCCGTGGTCCCTAGCCAATTAAAACTACTCATTCCGCCACTAATCAGCCATGTAATTAATGTAATTTTCAGAAATTATATTTTTAAAATTATAAGATTCATTGGTTGAAAGAAAATGAGGTGGAGATTAGTGATGAAGTGGGTGATTATTATTGGATGGAACCACGGCTGACGTAGTAGGCTGGACCCATGATATAATTTCTTAATATTTGTTCTAAATTTCTAAAGAACCTGCCACGTCACCAGGTTCTCCTCTTTTAGTCCCCGCGTTCCAACATTAAAAAGTTCAATCCCCACCTCACTTCCCTAAGTTTAAATTGCCTACTCTTGAATGCATGAAATTTCTCCGACGCACCACCAGCAACTCCGTCTCTTTGCTATTTTTCGCCACCGTCGCTTCCCGCCTCTCCGTCGGCCGCCTCACTTACCGTATCAGTTGGATCGACGAGATCTCCTGTTCCAAAGCTCGATTTTATGCTGACGTCAAAGTCCTTCGTCCTAAAGAGTACCGGGACTACGAGTCCCTCAATGTGCAGTGGAGGTAAACTCTTTGAATTAGTTCCTTCACTCTTATCGTTGATACTCCATACTTACACTTTTGATCTTGCTGTTCAGCTATTGTTTAATTCAAATTTGAGCTAAGTTACGTCGACTGATACGAGTTAAAAATTCTGTAATTAGCTTCAGTTAACTAGATCTTGATCTTCCGATCTTACTTGAGCATTTCAGTAGCTTTTTAAATGCGATCCCGATGTTAACTGTTCGATTCAGTTTGTGATAGGCCGTAGGCGTGAATCGGAATTTATTTCTCTATCATTATTGTTTTTTACTTTATTTTATTCTCTGATTGTGATCAAGATGATTACGAGGCAGTTCGGAAAGATGGAAAGGGAAAATACAGAGAGGTGTTCGAAGGCGTATATGTCAATAACATTGAACGCTGTATAATCCAGATCCTCAAGGTAACATTATGCAGTTACTCCTAATGTTTGGTGATCCTAATATTGACTATCTTTATATAAGCTTTTTGAGGATTTCTAGTTTGTATGTTTGCATCATAGGATGATTAGGAAAATATTTCTTTGAAGGCCTTATAGATTACTGTCATTCACAAGGAATAATGTGCAAACTTTGCTTGATAGATTGGGGATTCCTTCAAGAATGAACATGTCTTTTCTTTTATTGTGTTCTTCTGTAAAGTTCGCTGTTGCAGTCAAAGGTGTGTTACTCTCTTTGCTGCATTTCACCGCTGTGTCCTGAGAGACAGACGTTCCATAGAAACTCCAGCTCTGGGAGGGGACGAATCTGTTTTAAGAACATTATGATAGCACAGGCCTCGGTCCAATTTTTTTTTGATTTTTATTGGTTTTCTTTGATTTCTATTATATCTGAATTTCCATTTTGTATGTTTTATTTCAATTTCATTATAAAATTTGTTCTTAACATTTTTAACTTGCTTCGTTTGTGTTGAACTACACTTCAAAGGGTCCGAGATTCTGGTAGATTTACAGGACTAAGACTATTCATTGGACATGTGAAGCCTTGGTAGTATGTCTGCTGGATTGGTAAGACAGACCATTCTTGTAGATCTAAAATATTGTACTTTTCTTTTGGAAGATAAAATTTTGGCCTGCAATAGAATATTTATGTTGTTTGATACGTTAGTACTTGCTTATTTTATAAGATATTCTGGAAGGAAACCTATGACAACCATGATCAATTAGTTAAAATTGTGAAAATAATACTACAAATTGGTGGGTTTTTTTAGTTCATTATTAATATATTAGGCAAATCCTTCATTTTCTGACTGCTTCTGGGATAATGTACAATCATCTGATATTATCAATCTTGGTTTTGAAAGCTATATCCAGAGCATCAATTTATGCACCCCTTATTGTTTGCCATAAACCTTTTGACCACTACAATGTAACTTCAGGTGCTCGGAACCGAACCAACGAGTTAAGTGCTTATCACAAGAAATACCATTTGGAGCTCGATCCTCAACTTGATGCTCTGGTTTGAAGGTACACTAAACATGAACCTATTCAGTATTCAAGCTTGTACTTAATTATAAACCAATGTTCCAATCACATAAAACCATGGCAATGCAACTGCAGTGCTGCAGTTCCATGTGATGTGATAGATGGTACTGAAAGTAATATCCCTCCAAACCAGTAGATACATAAATATTAAATAGTGTGGAACAGTTAGTATTTATCTATTATTGTATTAATATGTTGTTTTTCTGGAACAGCAAATTCATTAATGGAGATAACCAGCACAGCAACTTGTTTCTTCGACAAACATATAGGGAATCGGATAACCATAAGCTCCGTTTAAGGTGAATGCTTTGGTAATTCTTTGTGCTTTTTCGAATTTGAGGAAATTGATTTTCTTGATAGGTTGATTCGGTACAACCATCAGGACAGGCTAACTGGAAGAGAAACTACGGTAAGTCTCTTTTTTCTTCTCTTATGATTTATTTTATTATTTTTCTTTTCTTCATTCTTGAATGAGATTTGAAATTTTCATAGATAAAAATGTATGGGATAACTATATAGATGGTCACCGAATTATTTAAAGATATTTATTTTAGTCACTAAACAATGAATTTCGTCAATCAAGCCACTAAATTTATTAAATTAACCTATTTTAGTCACCGGTATTAAAAAGTTGACAGAGGGGTGATAAAGATATGACATGGCAGTTATTTGAAATTTATAAAATTATACATTTGATTTTTATAAACTAAATTGCATCATTTATTATATATCTTATAATGCATTAATGTTAGGGAATAAAGAAGTAAAACGTTTTTACTTGGGATGCATAAATTAATTTAAATATTCGATTCAATTTAAATAATTTTTAAATATTTAATTCAGTTTAAATATGAAAAATATTAAATATTTTATTTAACTTATTTAAAATATCATATTTAAATTGAGTTAAACCGAATATTTTTATACATCTACTGGTTTGGAGGGATATTACTATTAGTACCATCTAACATTGATTCGAATATTTTGGGTTTTTTAAATAATATATTTATATTATTAAAAATATAAAAATAATACATTTTTGTTTTTATATGTTAGTATATATGATAAAATATAATAATAATTAAATTAATTTCAAATATAATTTGATTAATATTTATGATAAAATATAGTATAATTTTATGTTGGGTTAGTGATCAAGACTTACTATTAGTACCATCTAACATTGTTTCGATGTTTCCTTTTGGCAGGTCCAATTCCAGGGTTTGGCAGTTGAAAGGAATCGTTTTTTGGTTTGGGCTGCTTGCTTTACTCCTTCTAATTCAGGTGGGTCGACTAGGCTAGAAACATAAATTAATAAATAAAATTTCATTTAAAATTAAGGTTAAAAATATTATAAATGGCCACTAAATTAAATAAAAATAATTTTTTAATTATTAAATTTTTAAAAATACCAAAAATATATGATAATTAAATAATAGCATTTTTTTTATGAATTTAAAGGTCTTTCGTAACAGCTAATAGTTAAACAACATTTCGTGATCATTAATTATTCAATAAATTTAATCATTTTTAAAACTTTAATAGGCAAAAAAATATTTTTATTTGATTCAGTAACATTTGTTTACATTTTTCTAAATTTATTTGTAAAACATATAAATTCAACTCTTTTTTCAAGGCCATACCAATTCGAGTATTCAACTGATACTTGTCTAAAAGAAAGTATTCAACTGATAAAATATATACAGTTCAATCAGTAAAAAGCCGTGTATATTTATAATTATAAACTTATGTAAAATATAAGATGTATATATTTTATTTATAAAATAATATAAATTCGTTAAATCAAAACCTATTAGTCTTAGGTTGATTTTAGTATTACATTCTAAACCAACTTTGTACCAAAAATTGATTTAGAATGCAGAAACAATGTTAAATAGATAACTTTTGGAAAGAGAGAAAATTGCATTTGAAAAGTATTTTTTAACCCAAACGTAAAAGCTAAACGATTGAAAAAGTGTTTTAGGAATCGGATTATAATTTTAACCTTCATTTACTATGTTTTATTATAATTTAAAGTTTTACAAATACATAATTATATTTAACATAAATTATTTTTTTAGTTTAAAAATTATATATTCATATAAAAATTATATATTTTCTCAAAAACACTTCTGATTATCATTTAAATAATTTATGTATTCATTTATTAATATTTTTATATTTTATCATAATTTAAGTTAATATTATAATATGAAAGAATTTGATTATCATTTAAATATATATATTTTTAACTTATAACATATGTCTAAAATAGTCATTTATTTTTTTAAACGCACTTTTTGACAGCAATACTAAACACATATATCTCAAACCAAAAACTCTAAAAGAATTTTTCACCACACTTTTTTACCGTATTTTTCAAAAGCAATGCTAAACTGACCCTTAATCGAAGATTTATTAGTTGCAGGAAAAAACATTGTAAATCAAAACCTATTGACTCCTGAGTCTTAACAGACTATTTATTGATTAATAAGTTCATCTTTTTCTTTCTGATTCATTTTGGAATTTAAACTGACCACTTCTTTTTGTATACTTCTATCATGGAATAATGAGCCAAAATAAAATAAAAGCAATGCTTTTCAACGATTAAACTAAATTGATATCCCAAACCTGGATAATCACCAAAACCGAGACAGGATGTTTGAAAGCCTATAGTGTCTGGAGTTCTTGTTCCGGAACAGCTTCACCAACAGGTTTATATGTATTAGTCACCGGTGGTTGTCTGCGTCTCCAAAGAAACCAAACTCCATAAAATGATAATCCAACAGTTATTGTTACGATAACAGACACAACAAGCGTCATGGAATGACGCGGAAACCACGTCCTGCATCAGTTCAGTCGATTACAATCTTGAAACATTTTTAAAAATGAAGGGCATTAGGAAAGGGAAACATACTGTTTCATGGAAGGCTCAACTCTCCATTGCACCAAGTAATAATTTCCAAAACTATCAGGAAGCCTCACATGGTGTTCAGCAAGTCGAGAAATTATATTCTGTAAGATGAAACTCATCAACCAAAAATCATTAACATTGTTATATCAAAAGAACTGCAGTCAAGCTCGAAGTAGACTTACTGTTGCATTCTCATGAGAAATGTAGGTTGATGATCCTGACGGGGTGATGCCCCATCTGACAAGAGAACCATTTCCTTCAGACGTGAAATTCAATAAATGGACCTGGAATTATCATAAAAATCATTCGGAACCTTAGAAAAAAAGATCGAATGTTCGGAAAAGTAGTTTAAAATTCAAAGATAGTATTTGGAGATGGTATTTGTTGAACCTGTGAAGCATTAACATCTAACTCCTTGGCAATGAGCTCGGTCAGTTTGTTGATCTGCGGCTTTAGGTATGTGTAGTTGATGCTCAATGACATATCCAATGTAATTTTAGCAATCTGAGTTTCCTCTGTTAAACAAGGAAATGCCATCAGAATGAATTCTCTTAAAAGACGTGATAGATATGGGCATATCACTGGCAGGGACGGAGCCAAGATTTGAGATTAGGGGGAAACATAAATGTATAAAACTGGGAGGGGGTTGAGGGGTGATTGCCGCTCCCCACCCCTACATAGTTCCGTCTCTGGATACGGGTTTTACACCAGAAAGGGAAAACGAAACATAACATTGTTTCTTGAAGATAGTACAGTGCAATATTCCAGGTGGAAAACATGATTAACAAACATTGTTCTAGTCCTTGAATGGGTTCGAATAAAATGAAAACCTCAAACAATCCTCGCAAAACCATGGTTTATATGTACCTGGAAGTTCATAGTGGGGTGATCCATCAGGAGCTGATGTAGGTTGTGACTCAGTTGAATTACCCTTCTCACGTGAAGATGGCAATGGCACACCAGGTAAGTGTAGCCTTTCCCATAGCTCAGAACAATTAGTCTTCCAGAAACCAATTTTTGAATGTTCCCGGTCATAAGTAACCAGAGTATTACGTACAATGATTCCTATTACAAAAACATGGTTAATTTTGAACAAAATAACAGTCCAAGAAATTTCATGACATTAAACCAAAGAAGATCTTACTTTAACAGGAATAAAGTCATTAAACACAAGTTATATGAAAATTAACATACCTCCTAGAAGGGTTGTTGGATCCTTTTCATTTTGGAAGATACCAAGGCAATATGCACCGTGGATCTTTGTGTGCTATATGAATATAAGATTTAAGGTAATCAGAAAACACAACTGAACTCAAATACAACTCTTCCGAAACCAGTTTCAAGTATTAACCTTAAGAAGATTATCTCGAGAAAAGATGTTCAATTAACAGAAAAGCGATTACTGTACGAAAAGCTTACCCGAAACAAGTAATTCTCAGGTGAGAGTGATAATCTTTGCTGATGTCCGAATACCATTTCAACTTTTGGAAAAGTTTTTGAGAGTTCAGAGACATCACTGAAGCAGAAAAACAAACTGTTAATATCACAGCAATGACAACTAAGAGGTTTTCACAATAAATCATTAAAAAAAATTTAGTGTTTTCTATTATGGTATACTGGACACAGGGTAAGTGATACCTGCTAGCAGTAGAGAAGCATATATCATTGTAATTTGGATCAGGGCCACGGACCTGCTTCAAGCTATTAAGTTCTTTAAAGATCTGTAATAGAAAGATGCAAAAAAATGAATTGTAAGAGAAAAGAACAAACACAATAAAAGAGAAAGTTTGACTGTTAAATATCAACCTGTTGAGCATGTAGCTATCTCATGCCCTTACAGCCATGCGTAAAATTCCAGATAAACAGTGCAATTGTTAGAATAAAATTCAAACTACTCAGCTTGAAGCCATTTTAAACTCCACAAATTACTCAGCTCAGAGACAAAGAGGGTCTACTAAGAACAGATTAATAGGTCTGCTAAAACTTTAACAAAATATGATTCATTCATGGGAATTCAATCTTACAGCTTCTTTAAATGCTAAAAATGCTGCTTCTGGTAGATACGCAAATGTTGTACCACTGTCCAAAACAGTTCCATACTTTCCATCAAAGACACTTGGGTTCAGACGTAGCTGCTTCCCCGCAACATGTATCTCTTTCAAATCAATGTTGTAATATGGACTGTTACCATCCCGAAACTAGAGTAAATGTGTCAGATGTATTGAATGTATTTTAGGAAGTTCATGATGTATTCTATCTTGGAGAATAAAATTGTCTACAAAAACATACCTCCGAACAGGATCTGAAGTACTAAAGACCATGTCTGATGGGGCAGATATGCCTCCAAGAACCATGGCTCCCCCACCAATGTCCATCCCTCCATAACATAATGAGAAAGAATCACTAATCACCCCTTTCTCAACAAGTTGATCAACAACACTGAGATCACCACGACCCAATCCCATAATGCCATCAGCATGTTGACTGTAAAGGTCACCAGTTTCCTCATTTTCACAACCAAAAACCGCACGCTGAAGTGCAAGTTCACTTTGATTCCCAAACGACATGACATCCTCACCAAGGACACCACTACTGCTACTCATTTCAGCATACTGTCTCTCATAAATACATTGCACCCTGTCAGTGTCACAATCGCAATCCAAATTGCACTTTACAGGTTGGTAAGTACTGGACAAATCGGGTTGAAACTTCGGATCCTAAGAAAGGGAAATCACAAACCTATTAGCTTAAACGCCTATAAAACACAGATCATGAAAGGAAATTCATATATAACAACAACAAAAAAAAAAAGCAGCTGACCAAAATGTAAAGCTTATTCGAAGCTTCTTATTATAGACTTATCAAGAAATTAAACAATCCATCTTTCTATCAATAATCAAAGTTTTAATTGTTTACAATGAAAGTTTTCAATATCAAAAAAGAAGCAACAACCAAATAAGCCTGAATGAAATCTCAAAAAATAAAGTGATGCTTAAGGAATCAAAAAGGAGAATTCTCTAATCAGATCTAATCTAATATGCTTGGAATACACTCTGTCCAAACACGATTAAGTAAATAGGAAACCAACAGGAAAAAAAACTATGAATGAAAATTTGAATTTGAAAAATACGAATGAAAATTTAACATTACCTGATGTCTACCACATTGATCGCAAGTGGCGCAAGGTACGTACGTAACAGTACTTCCGGTATCCACTATAAGCGCAAATTGCTGCGGAGGTGTCCCGATCCAAAGCCGCGTAGTGTAATACCTTCGAAATTTCGATTCCTCCAAAAAAAATCAGTTAAAATAAAAAAAAGTATAAAAAAGATCAAAATGACAACAATGTGATGATATTATACCCGTTGAGGACGAGATCGTCGTAGAGTCTCATGCGAGCGTTTGGATGGGAAGAGTGAGTGTCAGATCTGAGGAAGCGGCGAGGAGAGTTCGAGAAGGTTCTAGAGGAATTATTAGGAGAAGGATAGAGAGGGAGGATCAAGGCGGAAGGCGCGCCGTGGTAAGGTGGAGGTAGGAGGAGTGGCGATGACGACGAGGAAGGATTTGATTGAGAGAGAACAAAGAAAAGGAAGAATCCGACGGCGATGTTAGCCAGTGGCCGTGCCATGACAAGTGCGGTTGCTCTGGCTAAGACGAATGGAATTGAAGGAAGCTCGAGAGAGAGAGAGTCAGCGACAGTGAGGGTACCTGAAAATGAACTTTGTACCGAACTAACTAAACAAACAAATAAATAAATAAATAGTAAATTTAGGCGTTGGATCTGTCAGTTTTTCCCCAGCCAAACGTTTCTACAACCCCTAAACGCCGTTTTGGTTTTCATCTTTCTATTATTTTAGAGAAATTAATGTATCCAAACTATTCCTCTGATGAGTAGAGATTTTTTTCTTTTTTATGGTTATTTTTATTTTTAATATTACAAAATAAATGTTAAATTCTTTTTAATTTTTAAATTCTAAAATTTAAGTTTTAAATACTAAAAATAAATTTTACACCGCAAATATTAATTCTAAGGTTCCATTTGATATTACTTTTAAAATGTATGGGGTTAAAAATGATGTTTAGACCCGTGATTCTATCAAGCTTATTCATCAAAGACGTTGAAGGATCCTACCCTAAGAGGAAGAGAGAAAATTATAAGATAAGTTCGGTTCATCACATTATCTATAATTTCATCTAATAATAATTTTTATCTTTTTTTTCGAAACGAATTTTTATCTCTTTTTACATGTTATTAAATAAATTAATAAAATTAAATAATATTATAAATGATGTAATAAATCGAGATCCTATAATAATTTTTAGATGAACGAGGTTTCGATCCCTTTTTAGAATTTCTTTTGAATTTAATTTAAAGTCAAATTTTATTGAATCTACCTTCTAAGATACAATAACAAATACGATATTTCGAATTAAAATAAAAATTATATTTATAAAACTAAAATATTTATAGAATTCATCTCCTGAGATGACTTACATTCAACTTTAATGTCCCCTTTTCTCATCTTTATTTATAAAAGGAAAGAAAAGACAGAACTAAAAGAAACACTAACAAGTGACAAACAAACCATTTTCTAAAAAGCTAATAATAATTCTCATCTTTTTCCTGGACAGAACAAAGTTCGTTTCCATGAAGATTATTTCTTGAATTTGGGCAGTCTGTTCAACGACGATGTTCCGGCGTCCAGTGAGGCAAACATGGACTGAAATGTTTCGAAATCACCCGTGAGTCGAGGAGTTCCATGATCGGAGTGAAGCTAACACATCTCGGAACTTTGTACTGGTTTATAGAAGCACCCCTTGAAATTGCATAATCCATTAACTCCTCGAATGTGCCGGTTTGCACCACTCGTATCTCGAGTGGACCGATCGAGTTGTCGGCGACGCGGCTTTGACGGTACACCGAGTTCAACGATTCCTCCATTTGTAAGCAGCATTGGTTCAAGACGTCGTCCGTCGGGGCATTAGCCGTGTCTTTAATGAGTAATTCCCAATAGATAACGTAGTGACCCGGGATTTGTTTAGTGTCCGCGTAACTCGTGTACTCAACTACGCTGGTGTTGAATTCCTCGAGCAAAATTGAAGCGTTTTCAATGGCGTTCTGTAATTCGGATTCATCGGTTTTGTCTGATTCGATGCTTAACAACACGTTCTTTCTTCTAACGAAACTGAACTGTGGGGCGGAGTTGTGAAAGCCGGTGACGCGAAGGATGTCGCCGACTCTGTAACGGCACAATCCGGCGTAAGTGGTGATGATGAGCTCGTATTCTTTGCCGATTTCAACGTCGGCGAGATCAACATAGCCGGAAGCTGATGATTCATGAGGCAAGAATTCGAAGTACGCCATGTTTGGCATGATGGTGTATGTGACTTCCGATGGTTTACACATCGGGTTGAGATTGAGACCGAAATAACACTCCGACGAAGAGTACATGGTGCAAGCCATCGGCAAGCCACCACTGTAATATTCAAGCGTAGGGACATATTGAGCCATTGCTCCGGTCACGATCACATCGAGGTACTTCGTGTTGGGCCAAATTCTAACGATAATTCGTTCCCAATCCTCCTTCGAACACTCCTTGGAAATGAACTCAGCTAGTTCGGGGTTCGGTTTCAAGATCTTTTTCATGCATTCACGAACCGAAACATCGGTTACTTTAGGGTTTAACGTTCCATTCGCTATGTCATGAGCCAGTTCTTTCCAATTGATATGAAGGAAATGAATGGCTCGAAGCAAACCGGAGGCGAAAACAGCCCCGACACGAAGAACCTCGTCCCTCATGATCAAGCCACAAAGCATTTGAGCATACATGCTTTGAAAAGAGTCTACACAAAGGATGGCCTCGTTGGGGCTGGTGTAGACGTTAAAAGGGTCATACGGGCGAGTCTTGAAATGGTCGCTGTTGTAGTAGCTGGTGAGCACCGGGCGGGCTAAAAGGCCACCCGGTGTCTTGGTTGAAGCTTTAACGAACAAGAAATAAAGCCCCTTCCCTTTGTCCAATCCTGGAACGTAACTATTACCCACCATGAAAAGACAAAAATATCAACAAATATTAAGTAAATCTGTAAAGAAATAATCGTACAAAAGGATATACTCACCGGTTCATTACAGGCATGAGAAGGCTATACAAAAGCTGACGACGGTCTAACTCTTCATGAATCGTTGGCATCAGCTTCCTTTCTCCAGCTGAAGTCCCAGAGCTGGTGAGAAACTCTGAAATGGGGTGAGCCGAGAAGATAGGAGACTTGTCACCATTGGCAATACGTTGAATATCAGGCTGAAGATCTTCATAAGTAACGACGGGGATTCGAGACTTGAATGCCTCCCGGTCGGTAGCTCCGTTGAGGCTGAACCGTTTGAGATACTCGGTCTCAGCATTTCGGCTCAGGATCTCACGTAAAACCCTTTGTTGAACCGAATCAACATTTTTTGTCATTTCTTCAATGAATTGAAGAGCTTCCACGTCCTTGTCGGACACCGGAGCACCGAGCGGAGACGGGAGAGTTGAATCAACAGCCATGAAAACCGATATCTGAAATTTAAGTGAATCTTTGATTAAGCGAAGAAATCGATTGCTATTTGCTAAGCGGTGTGGCGAAGGAGAAGGCAGAAGGGGTTGTTTATATAGGGGGTGGGGAAACGAGCGATGAACCTTGTTTTTCTATTGTTGTGCCACGTCATCTTCTTGTCCGAAGCAGTCTAAATGAACAGTATGTCAGATTTTTTGTCCCCTACGTGTAGCGTAGAGAAGAGACCCGTGAGCCCCATGAGACGTAATAATGGCTATCGGAATCCCGACATGTGGGTCCTACGTACTGTGCCATGTCAGCATAAGGATGGGGATATTTGTCTAACTCTAGGCATCAGCCGGACACTTTCTGATTCATCTCTGGGTCGCTGCTGGGTCTGTCTTAGTAACAGATATTAAGATAAGATCGGACAGTACAAATATTATTTATTATCTATTTATTGGATAAAATACATTAATAGTCCTCAAATGTTTTAACGTTATTACAATTTGGTCACCTAACTTTTGAAAATTATAATATAATTATTAATAATAATTATATATTATTTAAAAATAATAATAATTATTATTAAATTTATATTTTGCTTTATTAAGGTCACTTCCTTAATTGTCGTTAGAGGATATTGTTCGTCTTATCAAAAACATACTTCTCTCTACGTATCAATAGGATTGGTCCAAGTGGTAAATAATTTGGTTTTGTTTAAGTAAGTCTCAGGTTCGAGACGTTGTGTAAATAAAAAATTCTTTATTGGGAGACTCACCGGCTAAAGTTAAGTGTATAATTCGGGTCGGTCCGGATTATTCAGGCCAAAGCCTTAGAAATTGAAAGATCAATAAAAAACATATTTTTCCCTATTAATTTTTTTTTTTGAAAACACACACAGAAAACTCAAATCCGAGAAAGCTTTGGTGGCGAATAACAAAAATTAAAATTAATTATCGACCACAAATTAAAAATAAAAACAAACGATAGAATTTTGAGAGAGATCGACTCGGGTTTAGTTTCTAAAGAGTTTCTAATCAATATAAATTAAAGATAACATCTTTAGTGTAAATTTCATGAAATTTGAAATGAATTTACTATTTAGATATCATTATCAAATAAATTACTTTTCGAAACAATAAAAATAAAAACTAATAGTGTTGATAGCGAAGTTGTATTTTGAATGTCTGGTTATATATATATAATAATGGCCCCAATAAAATTTGTCATTGTTGGTCCATAAAATGTAGGAGTGTTTATTAATGGGTACTCGATTTTTAGGTACTCGAAAAATCAGGTATTCAATTTTTTCATGTAATAATTTTTTGATCTGTGTCTCGACTCATTTATAGCGGGTATTCGGCTAATCGAGTAACGGGTACCCAGTTCGTATATATTTTTAATTCTTTTATTTTAAAATAAAATAAAAATTACATATTAAACACAAATTTTATAATTTTATAATATACAAGCAAACATAAAAATTAGTGATTTAAAGTTAATTTTAGAATATTTAAATATGTATACACATATTTAAAGTTTATCATTAAAATGATATTAAAATATTAATATTATTTTTTTTCTTTCGATATTAACAAATTAATAAAAATATATTTAAAAATTTAAATTTTAAAAATATATAATAAAAATAAAATCAATTTAAAGATTTAAATTTAATTTTATGTACAAATATTAAGGAACATATAATAATTTAAAACTAAAAATATATATAATTTAAAATTAGTCGTGTCGGGTACCCGATAACTAGAAAAAATCGTCCCAAGCCCGGCCTAATTATTCTCGGATCGGATACCCAGTCCGACCGGATAATTTTTTCGGGAATTACTCATCATTTTTGTTTCAGATAGTCGGGTCGGGTCAATCAAGTCTGATAATTTTGAATAGCCCTAATAAAAAATAAATACCTAATTTACAAATTAATTAATTTATTTTTTATTTTATTTATAAATATAATTTATATCGTAAAACCATTATATTATTATAGTAATTAATTATAATAAGTGTCACGGGTTTGTGACTTGATCAGATAATTATTGAGCACCATAATAACCGGCGGTATCGGTGATATTTTTTTATGTTTATTTTTTCGATATAAAATTACAATTTGTATAAAATAAATACACTTTATATAGTAATAAAAATTATTTTTAATTCTTAAAATTTTAAATTAAATTAATTATGTATTTAAACATATTTAAATCTATGATTTTATATTATTGAAATAACAACAATAATTTCAACCAAGAAGCAATTAAATTACACAATAAAAAAAAATATTTATTCAACTTTACAAAGGGCAAAGACGACTTTTCTTTTATACTTTTGTAAAGGCAAAGACTTTTCAGATGTTGGTTGATTCCTATTTAATGTTAATAAGTTTTGTTTCTCATCAAAAGGACAAAATATTAGTCAATTCTCTATAAAGTCGTCAGCAATGAATATTCAGACCAATTAATATCAATGTTTTTTTTAAATAATTAGAAAATAGTAAATAATTCAGTTTAATTATGAAGTTCTCCTTTATAAGTTAAATATTATATATTCAATTGATTGAGTTGGAAGTGTAGTTCTTATTTTTATCTGGGGATGGTAAAAAACCTTAACTCGACGGGTTTTGATCCGATCTGATTTAATTAGGTCAAATTTTTTAAAGAAAATTCAAGTTCGAATCGAGTTAGGTTTTTTTTAAAGGTGATTTTGGGTCAGGGCCGGGTTTAGGGTGGAAAAAATTCGCCAACTCGACCCGAGACTAATGGTGTAATTTTTCTATATATATTTTAGGGATATTTATAATAATAATCCCTCTTTATATATTTTATACAATTAGGTCACTAAAAATATCTTTTTTACAATTAGATCCCCAAATTTTATTTTTTGTTTAAAATTAAGTCCCTAAATTTTGAATTTTTTAAATAATTCGAGTCGGTCGGGTCGGATTTTAAAGCTTAAAAATCGGGTCGGATCGGTGGCGGATAGAGGGTATGATTTTTCGGGTTGGGTGCGGGTGGACCGAAAATCCGACCCGTGCCCATCTCTATTTTTATCTGAATTTTGGTGATAAAGTTTTTCTTGTCTTTGTCTCGTGAATAAAGATGTTAGTTATTTTTAATATCTATCGATTCGAATCTTTATAATTTTCGGTTATTTCTTATCCAATTATCACCCTTAAATTGTGTTGGGTTTGACGTGCCTCGATGAATAACCGATTAAACTCGTCAAGTGATGGAGAAATAGTAATTTGGGTGGTTTGTGGTGGAAGTAAAAGTACAGGCAATGAACACAAGGATTTATAGTGGTTCGGCCATCAAACAAGCACCTACATCCACTACCTTAGCTTCCTACTAAGGATTTTCCAAATTCACTAAGAATCTCTTCCTTTGGAGGGCAAAGGGCTTACCTTACAAACCTTGCTTCAAACCCGAATCAAACATCCAAAGTTCACAACCCGAACTTTGGGAATCCTCTCAAACAAGAGATAAACTTAAGCAAACTTTGATACTCCTTCTAACAAGGCTAATTGTTTGCAACTAAGCTCTCACCCAATCCTAAGACACTTGAGCATACATAAATATTAAGCTCACAAGTGTTGTCTACTCAAAAGATGAGAATTATGCACTAAGACATTTCTTGAATCATAATGTAGTTACAATGTAAGCATTAGTCTTCTATTTGATGCTTGAGACTTCCTTTTATCACCCCAAATGACTTTCTAGCCGTTGGTGACCGTTGGGATTGATTTGGAGCCGTTTGGAGCTGGTTTCGAGGTTTATTTCTGCTTCTGGTATGATCGGTATCGAATCACGTGAAAGTTATTTCGAAACAGTTGCTTTAGGAAATAACTGTTGAACCTGCATTTAAGAACCGATATCGAAACACCTTGGAGGCGTTTCGAAACCCTCAGCTCTTGGTATCGAAACAGGCCTTTAGCCGTTTCGATACTGCTCCTAGCCGTTGGGGGGTTTATAAAGCCGTTGGGGTTTTCAAATGACCATTGGAGATGATCGAAACCAAACCTCACAGTGACAAAAAGGTATCGAAACGGTTCAAGACTGTATCGAAACGACTGTGATATTTTGCCTTTGGAAAGCATGGTTGTATCGAAACACCTTAGAGGTGTATCGAAACGTCTGGGTTAAAAACACTTTTTTGGTTTCTTTAAATCATTTAAAATACCTTTAAAATCTCTCAAAAACCTCTTAAATAAGTTTTTAAGTTGTTTGGACATAAGAACCATTTTTGAAGTATTTTCAAATTAGTCCAAAACTATTTTTCAATTATTATATCAAAATATTGGTTCTACTAATTGAATACAGATAATAAAACTAACAAAAATAAATCAAAAAGTTTAACTTCAAATTTATTTATTATGTTATTTAGTAGGAAAAATATTTTATTGAAAATAAAATTTTCTATAATGTTTTAGTTTTAAGTCTTAGGGTTTGTGTTTAGGGTTTAGTGACTTTATGTTTAGATGTTTAAATTTAAGGTTTGAAGTTAGAATTTTGAGCTAAAATTTAGAGCTTAATGGACAGAGTTTAAGATAATAAGACCATAGATTTACGTTTTAACATATAAACCTTAAATTATAACTATAACTCCTTAAATTATAAACTCATAGCCTTAAAATTAAGATGATTAAAAATAATAAATTAATTTAATATATAAAAATAATAAACTCAAACACTAAAATAATTTTAAATATGAAAAATGATAAATTAAAATATTAAATAATGTATTAAACCTAAATGCCATTTAAAATTTATTTGGAGATAAATTCAAACCGTGTAAAAAATAATTCTTTCTTTTCGTAATCATCATAGCCACAACTAAGATGGTAATGTATTTGATTTTGTAATGTTTGGAATGATGCACCGTTAATAAATTCTACTATTTTTAAGATCTAGTTAATGGTTATTATTAATTAATAAATTTTAATTTTAATTAATAATAATAATAGATTTCGCAATTTATCATTTATTTAGGTAACATGCATTGCAATTTTTTTATTTTTTTTTTGCATTTAACATTGCGTTCTAAACCAATTTTTGGGCTAAAAGTTGGTTTAGAACGTAGAAGAAATGCTAAACAGTTAATTTTTGAAGAAAAAAAAACTACGTTTAAAAGTGCTTTTTAACCCAAACGCAAAAACTAAAAATTTTAGCTTTTACGGTTGGAAAAGTGCTTTTAGGAGTCAGATTATAATTTTAACCTTCATTTATTATGTTTTATTATAATTTAATTTTTATAAATATATAATTATATTTAATATAAATTTTTTTTAGTTTAAAAATTATATATATTCATGTAAAAATTATATATTTTTCAAAAACACTTCTGAAAAACACTTTTTAAAAATAATTTATGTATTCATTTATTAATATTTTTATATTTTATCATAATTTAAGTTAATATTATAATACGAAAGAATTTGATTATCATTTAAATGTATATATTTTAACTTATAACATCATGTCTAAAATAGTCATTTATTTTTCTTAAAAGTACTTTTTGACAACAATACTAAACACATATATCTCAAACAAAAAATAAAAAAAAATTCACTACACTTTTTACCGTATTTTTTAAAAGTAATGCTAAACTGACCCTTAGACAAACAATATGGTTGACGTCGTATAAATACAACATGACTAAGGAATTTATTTTATTATATATTTTATAGATATTGACTCGTCAATTAGGGATGCATAAAAATATTTGATCCGGTAAATCTGATTTGATTTTTTATTGATTTATAATTTTGGATATTAGGTATGGTTTTTTTTTAGATTGAATATTCGATCTATTTTTTTATTTTTCAGATCGGATATGAATTATAATATTTCAAGTTTTGAATTATCTAAAAATCTAAAATATTTAAATTTTTATGGATATGAATCTTGTTGTTTTTAGTAATTTGAACTTGTTATATCCAAAAATTCGAAAAATCAATTTTTTCATAGATATTAATCTTGTTATATTTGACAATTAGTATGACTGATTATATTTCAAATTCGATAAAATATTTAAACTAAAATTTATATTCGAATAACTAGATATCTAAATATTTAATTCAATATTCAAAATTTCAGATATTTAATTTTTTTAATTAGTATAGATTATTATTTCACTAATTTAAAATTTTAAAATCCGATCCGATATTTGAAAATATACACCTCTAATGCCAACAACACCCAAAGCAAAAATCTTATGGACCACCAAAAAGTGCACCCTTTTAATGCGTTTCATTTTATGTTTTATATGATTGAGACTCATCCTTCTTATCCCCTTATTTGATAATTAATGTATACACATGTTTGTATCACGTTTGAGAAAAAAATATTAATTTTATATATATAATTTTTTAGGATATATATAGGAAAATTTTATAACGGGTGTCGAACATTGTTAAATATTATTAATGTTGAATATTGTTGAACACTATTAAATTAATTATTAAAAATTATTAACCTTAAGGACTCAATATATAATTAATAAAAAAGTGATAGACTTAACGTATAATTAATAATTGTGTGTTAAGTCCTTAAGATTTTTAATCTTTGTTAATTAATTTAATAATATTCAACGATATTCAGTGTTAGTAGTGTTCAACGGTGTTCTATACCCATTGTGGACTCATCCTATATATATTGTAACATTACACATTCTATTAAACATGTTTTTTTGGGAAGAAAGTCATAAACATGTAACAAATGATCTTAGAACGATTATTTGATTGTCTAATTTCACGCCGAGCACCTATGGGTGGGGTAGACAAGATGAATAATAGTAACAATGACTCATTATAAATGTAGCTGATTCGTGTTACAAGATTAAGTGAGAAAGAATGTTACGTCTGAAAAAAGAAAATGATATTAATCTAACATCAGGAAAAGAAATATATCTTAAAATATACTTCCTCCGTCCTATTTTATTTTTTCAGTATTAATTTTTTTTATCAATTTTTTTTAAACTTTGACTCATTATAACTTTAAATTTATTATTGATAATAATCCAAAAAATATATTTTATAAACCTCTAATCAAGTAGTTTAAAAATATATATTTTATAAAATTTAATAAATTAAAATATTTAAAATAATCATGGTTAAAATTTAAAATTTTAACTCTAAAGTATCAATACAGGACTTTTTAAATGGAAAAAAATATAAATTATGACATTACATAACTATTAAATATATCTTAAAAAGAAAGATAATAAGCATGTGACACTTGTCTAAAGCAAATTTCAGGGATTAGATATGTACAATAAGTATGAACATACAAATTCTTAAGAAAACGAAAATAATTAAATTAAATGTTTGTATTAAAACAAAATGAATAGTTCTAGAAGAAAGCAAAAAAATATAGTATATTTTATAAATTTTGAGTCTAGTTAGACTCTTTCTTTTCTAAAAATCGGTTTATTACCATATATAAATTAATAAATATTTAATTTAAAAAAATAAAAAACTTAACTTAATAAATTATATAAAATCCTTTAAATCTTTAAAACAACTCCCACGATTTAAAGTGAAAAAAAGTTATTATAATGTTTGTCCATTTAACTTGAGCGTCCCTAGTTTTTTTTATAGAATAGATATATTTATATTCTTAATATAAATATTAAAATTTAAATTTTGATAAATAAAAATTAATATTTTTTTAATTACAAAACCAATAAAAAAAATCTTTGAGCATATAAATTTTAATACAAAGTCTTTTATTACAGAGAGTTGTATGTTGTTTTCTCCACCACATTATCCATTTTGTGCCAAACTCTTGTTCTGAAGTCTTACTACACATAACAAACTTGCCCCCAACAGCCAACAGCCAACAGGGAATAATTTTGAATGGTAAAATCATTGACTTGTATTGTTTGCTCTCTGTAAGTGCCATAAAGTCAAGGGAACAGTGTCCAAGCCGTGTGGTATAAGTAATTTTATAATTATTATCAGAGCCGTTTCTAAGAATTTAATACTTTAAAGGCGAATTTAAAAATTAAATTCTTACTGATAAATATTAAAAAATGAATTTAAAAATATTTTTATAATATTAAATATTAAAAAAATTAAACTCCTAATAATAGATCTTTAATAATAAATATTGGGAAAAATATTAACCCTTAATCACAAGTATTAGAAAATTGACTCTCTAATAGCATGTATTGAGAAAAAATTGGACTCTTAAAAATAAATATTAAAAAAATTAAAAATGTTTTTAGAATAAATATTGAGAAAATTTTGAGTGTTTAATAATAAGTGTTATAAAATTTTGAGTCTCAAAAATAATTTTGAAAAATTAAGAAAATAATTTAACTCTTAATAAAAAATAGTAAAATTAAATTTTAAAAAATATTAAAAAATAAAATTATAATAAAAACATATATTTAAAAATAAATGAATAATAAAAATATATTTTTGATGTTAATCTGGTCATGCATTGACCGTAAAAATAGTATTTTTATAAATATTATAATTTTAAAAATTAAAGATTCAGTTTAAATTTAAAAATAGGCTTGAATTAATTTTTTTAATTGGTTTAATGAATAAAGTGTGAAAGATTATTCTTATATTTAATTTAAATTAATCGATTAATAATTATAAAAAAGTAAGAAACTAGTCACCAAGTTAATCATTCCTCTAGGAGTATTCATTTTTAGATACTCATAAAACTCGGGTACCAATTAACTGGGTAATAGATATTTGATTTATATATATATATATATATATTTAAAAATTTAAATATTTTAAAAAATCTCACAGTAAATATATTTAAAATATCATAATACATAATTCAAATACAAAATTTGATGATTTGAAGTTAGCTTTAAAATATTTGAACATATATTAAATTTTATCATAGATATTAAAAAATTAATATTATTTTTTTTTTCGAATCTTGTATTAACAAATTAATAAAAATATATTTAAATTTTTTTAAAACTTAAAAATACATGTTACAAATGTAAAAATAATTTAGAGATTTAAGTTTAAATTTACGTACAAATATTAAAAAATTTAAAATAAAAATATAATTTAAAATTATATATATTAAAATTTATAAATTTAATACTTAATAATAAAAAATTAATCCAGACCCGACCTAACAATTTACGAGTCAAGCATCCAACTTAATCATATTTTTTTAAAAAAAAATATTCAATTATTTTCTAAATTATGAAATAAAATCAATTAAATCAAATAATTTTAATTATTTTTATTCCTTAGTTTTTAGAAGGTTCTCCACTTAAATCAGATTAATATTGTTGTCTAATCCCCAATCACTTGTTGACCTGAATAGAGAGATGGAAGTCAATTTTTTATGTACATGAACCGACTTAATTAATTATTCTTTATATCAAATTATTTATTTCTTTTCTGACGACTGTGCTGACGGTGTCGTATCTGCGTCTTGTACCTCATGTCTTTGCCGTATAAGTTGACTGATAGAAGCCGAACCCCCCACGCGTGCGTAATTAGTATACGACTCGGTACCATAAAACAAGGAAGGAGAAACAAGGAAGGAGAAGTACTCAACTTGGCAACTTCGTCCCTACTAAAACGTGATAAATAAGTGGAAGAAGGGACAGTTCAGGTCATAGTCATTTATAGGGGTGGGCAATAACAGCCATTCGGTCAATTTAAATAGAATTAGTTCTGGTTTCGATAACCATTAGTTCTTAAAAACTAAATCAGTTCTGATTCCGGTTACACCGGGTCCTAAATTTTAAGAACCGGTCCTGTTATTGGTGAAAATTGATTCCAATACCGAGTACTCAGTCAATTAGTTTATTCTTTTAAAAAAATGAGTAACTAAAAAAAAATCACCAATAATAAAATTAGAACATTGTAGTCTTGAAAATTAAAGTTTTAGAAAGTCATACTCATAATATTCATACATAAAGAGAAAGTTTGATAAGAAAAATAAATAAAAGAAAACCAATATCGGATATTTGGTATTGGTCCTGGTTCTATTGGATACTCACCGAGGTCCAAAAAATCAAGATTCAGTCCCAATCCCGGTTATAACCGGACCTAAATTTTAGATCTAATCTTAATCCTATCGAAATCAATACCAAATAAAAATTTACTGAGTTTTACCGGGTTCGAAACCGGATAATCGGAGTTTTTTTCCCCCACCCGTATCATTTATCTTCTGCCTTAGCATATCTTATATACAAGTTTCATTTATGTAGAATTTAACAATATATATATATGTATGTACTAGTAATTAGTATATATATATATAATTTAAAATTTTAAAAAATTATAAATATATTTTTAATATTTACAGTTAAATTTTAAGGTTTATGTTTAATGGTTTAAAATAAATAATATATGATTAAAATTTAAGGTTTATAAGTTAAAATTTACATATTTAACTATATTATTCAAAATTATAACCATAATCCTCCAAACATAAACCTTAAACCTTTAAATATTAAATTCTAACTCTAAAATATAAAGTTAATTTTTATTTTCGCCATCTCTATATTGAATATATTTGAAAAGTTGTACTTCTTATAATTCTTCTATACAATCAGGAAATGGACACAAAATTGATAATGAGAGAATTAAAATAATAATAAATAAAAATCTTATTAGATAATAAATTTTGAGGGTATAATCCTCTCATTCTCTTCTACAAAAATATATGCTTCTTTTACGTAGTTTCACCCTTCAACCCGGAGTTTTCCCTTCTACAACCGTAAGTTCCACCGTAGAACCACCGTCTCCTTCACTCCGGCGGCTCAGTGAACTCTTTGTTGAGATAAAAAGAAAAACAATGCTTTTTTTTTTTTAATAAATAATAAAACTGATACTTTAGAGAAAGCAAGAACATGAAAACGACGATTCAACGTGGTGGACTCATAAAGAAAACCAGCGAACATGCAAGCTACTAGACTACAGGCCAGCTAGCTATCTTTTCTATTTTCTTGGCTTTATTGCTTCAGAATTTGAAACATGGACACCTCTGGGTTCATTGAACGATTGTTCTTTTTGGGTGCAAGTTCAACTCCTTTTCTTCTCCAGTTCATGCACCTGGGGATGGGGGTGAAATTTTTGAAACAAAACAGCAACACTTTTAACTGTTTCATTGTCTTCATTAACGTACATGGATTTCTTTTTAATACTTTTTTTTTTTGAAAATTAAAAAATAAATTGATTTTTTTATTTTTTTTTCCTATTTTTTATCGACAAGAACTCTGGCACTTGTCTTCTGGATTCAGTGTCTGTCTTCTTTATTCATGTGTGGTAATTGATGGAATGGTGTGCATGAGTCGGTTTAATTTATTTAAATTCGATTTAATCTACAGTTTGTTAAAAAAATAATGAGAAATAGGTCACTTTTAAGTTATAATTCAAAAGAATAAAGATAAAGACTTGAATAAAGAATTCGTTAGGTCTTATTATAGTTTATAAGATTTTTACAATCATATCTTATATGTTTAAAATAATTGAGTGATGAATCAAAAATTGATGATCAAAGTAAAGAAGTTGTAAATAGAGTAAAGAAATAAAAACCCTTTATCTCATATAGACGGGATAAATGAAGTCATGAGAAGTGTTTATATATATTTATCTAGGGGTAGGCAATATCGGGTACCTGACCAATTGGAATAGAATTGGTTTCGGTCCCGGTAATCACCGGTTCCTAAAAATTAGAATCAGTCCCGATCTTGGTCACACCATGTCTTAAATTTTAAGAACCGGTCCCGTTATTAGTAAGAATCGGTTCCAATACCGGGTACCCGTTCAATTAGTTTATTTTTTAAAAAAATTGAATAATTGGAGAAAAAAATTTAATCACTAATAATAATATTAAATAATAAAATTAGAACATTGTAGGCTTGAAAAATTAAAGTTTTAAAACTAGTCATACTCATAATATTCATACATAATTAGAAAGTTTGATAAGAAAAACAAACAAAAGAAAATCAATACCGAATATTTGGTATTGGTACCGGTTCTATTGGGTATCCACCGGGTCCAAAAAATCAAGATCCAGTTCCGGTTCCGGTTATGACTGGGACCTAAATTTTGGATTCAGTCCTGGTCCCACTGGAACCAATACCAGATAAAAATCTACCGGGTCTTACCAGGTTCGGGTTTGAGACCGGGTAATCGGGTTTTTTGTCCACCCCTACATTTACCCACCTTGTGGTCATTGAATGACTTGAGTAGACATTGTGATTCATACGCGGAGATCCGATCTCATTTGCGTTGGGATGTACCCGCATAACGTGGATGACACGAATGTGCGGATCGGTTAAATTGGTCAAGCCCTTCGTAATGATTGAGAATATATGTTTTCTTTAAATACAATTATTAAATTGATAATGCTCGCTATTCACGGAAATATCTAAATTAATACGATATTGTTTTAATATAATTCAGAATATTTATCTCCTACAACTTTTGATCTAATTTTTTCTATAAATAAGAATAAATTTTCAGTTTTAAAACGCATCAAAAATTTTATTCTCCAAAACTATATAATATTTTTGATAATAGACAAATATGAGGGTACAGTTCACGATCTCTATATTTATGTTGTTGTAGAAGATCATTTATTGTTGTATCCTAAAAAATGATAATTAAAAAACTCAAACACCTAAAAATAATTAAATCTTTACTAAAACAAGTACGTTTGTGCATGTCTCAACAAACTATTTTAATTTTTAATTTTTCATCAATTTCAGTATTATTTTTATTTATTATTTTTATTTGTCAATAATACACTATGATAGAGCTAATGATCACTGTTAGTATTTGAAAAGATTAAATAATTTTTATTAAAAATAATCATACAAATATAAATACAATTCTTAATCACACGTTTTACTTTAAACATCTATTAATATATTGATGTATATATACATGATGTAATAACATGAATATTAAATAATAATTTCGATGTTTATTCTAAAACAAGGACAATTTAAATGTTGGACCAAAAATATGGTTAAAGATTATGTTAGGCTTTTGTATCTACATGGGGGTTAATTTAAGGTCAATTTGATATTAATTTTAAAAATTTTAATAAGAAAATAATTTTAAAATATGATTTTAAAGTGTTTTTAGATTATTTGAGTTAAAATATGAGTGTTTGATATTATTTTAGAAAATATTTTTAAATAAATAAAATATTTATTTTAAATATTTATTTTATAAATATAGAAATTAATAGTATAAATGAAGATATATGAATAATTTTACTTAAAATTATTTTGAAAAAAAATTAAAAGATAAAATTTTAATTTCTAAAAATACTTTTGAATCTGAACTAAAAAATAATTTTAACAAAAGAAAAATACTTATTTTTTATTAATTTTAATCTTAAACCAATTTTTAAAACTAAAAACTATTATGAAAAAAAAAACTCATGAGTAAAATTATACAGTGAGAAATCAAACAAACCCCATGTGGGATGGGTTCTTTTTAGTAGATAGCTAGAAAGTGGTTAACTAGGTAGCTATTAGTCACTTTCCTAAATGTTACTAGGATTTTTTTTAATAATTATTGATATTAAATTTATTAATAAATTAATTTAATATTATTATATAATATTATTTTAATAATTTATCTTATTTTATTATTAAGTGGTTAAAGGAACGGTTGTTGTTACTAGAGGTCACAGGTTCGAACACCATTAATGATAACATAGTGATTGAGCGATCAATGTCCAATAGTTGAGAACTGTAAGCTCCCAAGCAGTAGGAGGAGCCCAAGGCTCTGATCGCGTGTCTGTTGAAGAATAAGCCGGCGACTCATAGGTAGTGGTTTGGTTAAGGGAACCCATCGAAACCGTAGCGAAAACGAATCTTCATAAGACAATTGTCATTGCTTATGAACCTGAACCTGGATGATCTAAAACAGATACTAATATAATTACTGTATAACTAAATAAAAAAAATTCCGAAGGAAACGCTACTTAAATCTAAGCAAATAAACGAGACCAAGTGATATAAAATGCAACATAAAAAATTAACATGAATACCTAAAAATTTTAGGGATAATATTACATTTAGTACTTTGTACTTTGATAAAATTCTAATATAATTCTTATGCTTTTAAAATATATAATTTAGTATTAGGACTTGACAAGATGACTAATGTGATACATGTATTTTTACAACTTCTAATGTGATACTTGTACAACAAACCAACATGGTACTTATTTTTTCAATAAAATATCTAATTTTAAAGAAAAAAACTCTTTTAATTTTATTTATATTTTTCATATAATATTAATAAAATTTTAACGAAGTTGCATACTATAACGATTAATTTTGAGTAATAAAATTTTTCATTTTTTTAAAAAATGTTTTTTTTTCCGACAAGTTTGAAAAGAGGTTATAATTACTTATCAAAGTAATATTCAATCGGGTGATTGATCTAGTATGATGTAATGGGTGCAACTGCATGGCAAGGAAAAAATCCTTTTGATTGTTTATTCGATTAGCTTGTGTTACTACCTTTATACTATATGGTAGGAGCTATGGGTGAGCAAAACTCGACTCGACTCGAAAAAAACGAATAACTCGACTCGAGAAGAAAATACTCAATTCATTTTGACTTGACTCAAAATTTCATAGACTCGACTCGAAAAAATTCAAATAAAGTTCGAGTTGTAAAATGAAAATTCAAATAACTCAAAATTTTTAATAATTAAAGGATTATTTTTTAAGTTTGAGACGAATCTTTCAATTTTTTATGATATATAAACATTGATATATAAAAATATAAAGAAATATTTCTACATATATATATATACATATGCATATCTTATATGATTAGAGAAAGTCGTTTAAATTGGAATCAAATCATAATTTAATACGATAAATAATTACAATTAAATATTTTTAGAAACTCGAAAACTCGACTCAATTCGACTCGAATTTCTTAAACTCAACTCGAACCGAAAAATTTCAAATAAAGTTTGAGTTGTAAAATATGACTCGTCAACTTGAATAACTCGAAATTTTTTGACTCGACTCAACTCGATCGAATACTCACCTCTAGTAGGAGCGCAATGATAGACTCTATAGGAAACGACCTAGACAAGTGAATGTTATTGTTTCTTAGATTAAGATAAATGTGTGATTGTGTTTATTAGGAGAAAGGTTACAGTTTGACTCGTCAAATCTAACTATGGACTAGGGGTTTGTATAGGTTATTTTATTTTGTAAATAATTTAATTATTTTTTATTTTTACGGAATGTTAATTCTTTTGAATTGAATAAAATTTTTATTTATAGAAAAATGTTTTCTTTTAAAAAGTCTTGGAATAAAATTAGGAGACTCACCAAAAGCGGTGACAAGTTGGTAAGTTTAGGGTTTGCTGAATGTAGTTTATAGGATGTGGGCTAAGATTGGGTAATGGACGTATTTGGGTGGTGTGTTAATGTTTAATTAAATGGTAAACGGGCTTCAGGCCCAATTCTAATGGACTTGAAATTTTAATGGATAGAATATTGATTTTTTTAATTAGTTTTATTTAATTGGGTTAAAACCCGGGTAAAAATAGTGATAGATAGACTCAAAATTTTATATAAAAAATGTAAATTATCGAGAATATATATTATAAATATAGGATATAAAATTATAAAAATTTAGGATACAAAATTAGATTGCGGTTATCTAAATAACGAACGTTGTGACTGAATGACAATTTTGTTATAATTGATAACGTTAATGACTGCAACATAATTTTGTAAACTTTGGTGGTGTAAAAGTAAAATACACAAAACTTTAGGGACCAATAATGTAATTAGAAAAGGTTCTAAACAGATCTGCTCATCAATCGTTAGCGTTATTTCCCTCTCTTTCTGTCAGTAATCAGAGAAATAAAACAAGTAAATGGGCAGCTCGTCGAAGGAGGAGGAGGCAATCGACGGCGATGCGTCGAGCGGAGACACCCCTCCTTCTAATTCCAATATCTTCTCCGAGGGCGAACGTGTCCTTGCCTATCACGGCCCTCGGATCTACGAAGCCAAGGCATAGTATCTCTTCAGTTTTCTTTATCTCACCTTGCCGCTGCTTTTAACTGTTTTAACTCCGTCGTTTCGCTTCACATTTTCATTTTTCTTCGATTTGCTTGGATCTTTAGCTTTAAAGATGATATTTATCCCGTTTTCGGTTGCTGATATTAAGTAATCTGAAACTGAAGTGAATTGAGTGGTTTCTTAGGTCATTATAGTCCATTAATTTAGAGCATTTGGGATTTAGGTCTTATACAGTTGTAATTTCGATTTTACATGTTAGGTTCAAAAAGCAGAGCTTCGGAAGAAAGAATGGAAATACTTTGTTCATTACCTTGTAAGTCTACTAGCCTTAGCCCTTAATTTTCGGTATCTACATTTTATATTTGAAATTCAATGGGAACTGATGGTTAATGCAGTTTCATTGTATGTAGGATATGATGAATTTTACTCTTTAATGGTATTAAGAGCTATCTCTTTTTCTGTTTTGCAGGGTTGGAATAAAAAGTGAGTATGTCTTTGATAATATGCTCTCCTCGGAATCTAAGTTAGTTTTGCTCATCTATTGATTTATTATTTCACATTTTCTTTTTTATTGATTAGCATCTTAATTTTTTAACTTGAGTTGTGTCCTTGTAGAATTTTGTGTTAAGTTACTCTAAAAATTTATTCCTTCAAGCACTAGAAGTCTAGAATATCCCTTTGTATAATGATTCCTATTTTAAATTTAAGTGGCATTGTGCTTTCAAGTCACTGTAGGCATTCATCAAATCAAATATGGGATTGTATCATGTGTTTGAGCTAAAATATTATGTTTAATCACTTATTCTTCTCATGTTCACTCTTGGGTAATAATCTCGTTATATAGAATCCTGAAAGGTGATCCACAGATTTGTATAGTACTAGTAAATGTTAGGTTTCATTGATTTATACATCCCGTTTCCGGAAAAGAGAAATGGAATCATTACTATGGCTTCGACACCTTTCACAGTTGGGACGAATGGGTAGGCTCTGATCGGCTAATGAAACATACTGAAGAGAATGTCATGAAGCAGCAAGCCCTTGACAAAAAAATGGGTGTCGATAAAAGTTCAAAGCCTGGACGTTCAAGTCAGTCCAAGCCAAAAAGCTCTGCTGGTAAGATTAACTCTTTCTACTTATTGGCTTGTTTATTTACACATGCTTAATGGTTTTGTTCGTTTTTCTATGTGCACGTATGTGCATGATCATTAGTATGGTTACCCATTAGGGATCCTTTGATGTGTTTTTCTGAGTAAATGGAGCTATTAAGTCTATGAAAGCTGCCATTATCTTCATGAAGAACCTGTTTTTTTTTTTTTTTCATCTTTACTCTTTGCCTTTTTTCGATAATAGATTAATCTAATTTGCTTTTGCTTTTATATTTCCAGATGCAAAAGCAGATAAAGAGGATCAGAAGAACACAGGTAAGTTATTTTACATTTACCTTTCTTTTGTATTTTCCTGTCTTTATAGGTTATTTTCTTTCGGTCTTTGGAGTAAATATTCTTTACTGTTAGTGTATTCCTATCCTCTCTAAGGCCTCCTATGAAGCAGTTTTCTTAATCTTGATATTCTCATGACTTCCTAGTTCTATAATCCATGGTGTCTGAAGTTAAAGAGTTGTATTCTTATCATATTGAGATCGAATGGACATGACATGAGCCCATGACTTTTTAATTTCGTTTTTTTTTATTTCCTTGATAACATATTAGAATTGACTGTAAATTGTCAGAGTTCTGGCAAAAGGTTGGAGAAAAGGTTTTCACAGGCTGTTACAATTGCATTAATGGTCTCATTGTCTATATTGAATATTTCATATTCATATGTGATAGTAAATTGTGTGAACTTTGATTCCTAATGGTCTGCTTCAGCATTCCCTTCAATTATTTTGCCTACATTCAATCTTAAGTAATATTGTGACTGCTTGTAAAGTCGTTAACCTTTTATATTAGTGGTTAATGTTTATTATTTACTGCAGCGCCAAAAGGGAGGAAGAGAAAGGGTGACTCAGGTGTTGAGGTCTGGTTTGTATAATGATTAATTGATTGCAGCTCTTGAGATCTTTTCCCCTTATTTCCAGTCTATATCAATTGGTTCTTACTTCTTACCCTCTGTTTTTACTTTTCAACATGTATTTTAATAATTGTTAGAAAGACAACTCGTCCCTGGAAAAGCTTGTCAAGATCCAAGTTCCATCAACCCTAAAGAAGCAGCTAGTTGATGATTGGGATTTTGTTACTCAACAGGATAAGGTGCAATAACTTTTGAACTTTGTTATGGCACCATTTGGCTCGTATTTGATAAACTGATTTGGTGTAGATAATCCATCTTTTATACAGCTGGTTAAACTTCCCCGATCACCAAATGTTGATGATATCTTGACAAAGTACCTTGAATACAGATCAAAGAAGGATGGCATGTAAGTTAAATCCATTCAAGCTTGAAACAACCATGATAAAGTTATGTTAAAGTTTTGAATAAGTAATTACCAACTTTAGCAATAATGATTTTGCTCTCCACTGTTGGTTTCTAGTTTCCATCTGAACATATGGTGACATCCTGTGGTTAATCATATGTTCTGATGTTCATATATTTCCTTGTAAAACATCTCTATATGAAATAAATTTTGCTATAATATTTTATAAGGTGCATTAGAATCGGTGACAGATACTGTTTTCTTCTTGGTTACAGAATGACTGATGCAATTGGAGAAATCTTGAAGGGAATTCGCTGTTACTTTGATAAAGCTTTGCCCGTAATGCTTCTCTACAAAAAGGAACGCCAACAATACCATGAATTTGTCCATGATGATATCTCTCCATCGACTATATACGGTGCCGAACATTTACTACGTCTTTTTGGTATGGCCATCTGTCTGACTAAGAACTCTCAAATGCACTTATTTTACTTTATCTTCAATGCAGTTTGAAGGTTATTTATAGCTCATGTGTCATTTCATGCATTTTATTTTGCCTTGTTAAATATATATAAATCATTCCATTGATCTCTAGAACCCAAGACTAAACGTGTTGTGGTCTTTGCAGTTAAGTTCCCTGAGCTATTGGCATATGTGAACATCGAAGAAGAAACCTTAACCCGCTTGCAACAGAAGTTAATGGATTTTCTCAAGTATCAACTTCCCCTCTCATCTACTTTATTTTATAAACTACTCTTTGGAGATCATCATCCAATCTTACATAATGCAGGTTTCTGCAGAAGAACCAGAGCACCTTTTTTCTCTTTGCATACGACGGAGTTAGAGTTTCAGAAGATAAGGGGAAAGGGAAAGATGACTAGAAACAGCTACTCAACCATTTTCGTCAGTCGGAATTTTAGTTTCAATACAGTAAGGGAAACCGGTGGCCGTATTCGATGTTCGGGCTGGTCTGCTGCTGTCCTTTGACAAGGAAAGCATACAATTGTTGTAACGAATAGAATTTGTCATTCTTTTGTTTTACACTATTTCCCTGTTTCCAGGTGCTAGGCGACATTTAACCGGATATATTTGGTAAAAAAAATCATTGAGAGAAGTTGCCGTAGCCCCTTTTGTTAAAGAAAAACAAATGCCCAATTTTTTTAACATCGTAGAGTTTAGTCGATCCTATTAACCCTAACTCGACTCATGGGCATACCATTCCTAAACCCCATATCCAAACACATCCCCATTCACTCTCTTGAAACGCTGACGTTTTGTTGTTGGCATTTGAGTCCTCACCTCCACTCTTATCGTTTCTTGCAACGCTTGAAAAAAGTTTAACTTAGAAATAGATGCATAATTTATATATATTTTGAAAATAGATATTTAATATTTTTTTAATAAAATTAAATGTGTAAATCATATTTTTAAATGAATATTTAATGTTTTTTAATTAAAATAATTACTTGAAATTTTATTACAGAAGTGTTTTAAGATAATGTTATTAAAAATTTATTTTTATAAAAATAGGTGTTTAAACTTTAATTTTTATTTAATTTTTTTTTACCGAAATAAGATAAGAATACAAATATATTATGCTGAAATTCTACAACTCATCAGATTTGATCCTCATTACCTAGATGATGCTTCCTTCTCTTACTTTTTTATATATTATGGTGATTTAACGAGGAATCTTCTATCCTCTTTTAATATAGTAAAGTTTTGGTGTTACATTGCTCGTCTGCTTCTTCTAATTTCTTTCACATTTATTTTCTTCATCCATGCATATTCACATAAAGCACACTAGTCACTAGCTAGTGTATAATATTTATTTATTTGACACAATTTCGTAAATTTATATCCATCTTAATAAAAATTCTTAGATTTAAAAAGACCTGTGTATTTCAGAATTAAAAAAGATTACTTTTTTATAATTTTTCAATTTATTAATTAAAATGACCGGGAAAACATGCAAGACAATGTTTCAGGTTTAGATTAAAGAAGACGTAAAACACAATGGCTGGAAATGATAGAAAAAGGAAATGTATAAAACTCCGACAGCCATCACTTCTCCCATGGCGGTGTAAGTCCACGAGCCCTAAACATGGCTTCAACTTCCGGGTACATAAATTCCCATGTTGCGGTGAGAGGACGCCCATTTAAACCCCGAGTGCAGTGCTGGAACTTACCTGTGAAGACTCTAAATTAATTAGAGTTCGAATGAAATTGTCCAGGAATAAGAATTGCCCACAAAATAAAATTACCCGCAAAATAAAAATTGCTCAGGCAATTGAAAAATGCAATATTATTTCAAAATATCAAATAGAATTCTTTTTCTTACACTCATCACATCCACACTCAACCATACATTACAAAGCAACAGAAAATTGTCTTTATATAGATACTAGGCATTAGTACACAATAAAACCTATTAAATACCATGATTTTTGTAACTCCTATAATTCCTATATTAAATTCCATAAATATTAGTAACTCCCACTTTTGACATTCCAAATTTGTAACCCCTAATTAACTCCTAAATTTCATAATTCACTTAATATTCCATTTAAGTTTAAGTCAACAAAATTCCCCTGTAAACTTAAACGTTTCTTCTATACATCATGCCAATCATCTTCTTTTTTTTGTCGCAACTTGATCCCGGTTCACATGTATCCTTTCACAACAAGTCTCTTTTTGTATCGTTTTATCTCGCCTTGATCATTCATCTTTTTCTTGAACATTCACTTTACACCAATAGGGTGACTTTCTTTCAGAAATTCCTTTCGGCAATAGGCTGACTTCACATCAATTGTCTTAATCTCCTCATCCATGACAATTTGCCATTTCTTGTCTCGTGATGTCTCTTCAAAACTAATATTTTCAACATCTGCCAAAAGACATACAAGATGTACCTCACTTGTCGAATCATATAAATCTTGCAAACTTCACATTTTGGGTTCTCGTGGTTCATCTCCATCATCGGTAGTTTCAGAACTTGTTGGTATGCCTTTTGGTGTCACAACTGATGATTCTCCAACTTCCATGACAATCTCTGTTGAATTATTCCAATCTCATTCGCTCGCTTCATTTACTCGCACATCACGACTCACCATCACCTTCTTGCTTATTGGATCGAGTAGCTTGTACCCTTTTGTCTTCTCAACATATCCAATAAAAATAAACTTTTTACTTTTGTCTTCAAGCTTCGTTCTTTGTTTATCCGGTATGTGTGTATACGCCACACTACCAAATATTTTGAGATGAGAAACTGTCATTTTTTGTCCGCTCCATGCCTCTTGTGGTGTTTGATCATCTAACCTTACATGTGGACATTGATTTTGTATATAGATGGCACATTGCACAGCTTCTGCCCAGAATTACCTCGGCAATTTCTTGCTCTTGAGCATTGATCGAACCATATCAAGACTGGTCCTGTTCTTCCTCTCAGCCACACCATTTTGTTAAGGAGAGTATGGTACAGTTAGAAATCTCATTATCCCTTGCTCCTCGCAATACTCCATGAAAACCTTTGATGTATACGCGTCACCTTTGTCTGATCGTACGACTTTGATGTCTACCGGTTGCCTTCTCTACCATTACTTTGAACTTTTTGAACACATCAAATGCATCAGAATTTTCTTTCAAAAAATACACTCAAGTTTTTCGTGAGAAATCATCAATAAACGAAATGAAATATCTTTTACCGCTAAAAGATTCGAGAGTGATTGGTCCACATATGTCGATATGAATCAACTCGAGTTGATGTTTAGCTCGATATTCTGCCTTTTTTTTGAAACGATGTTCTCGCTTGTTTGTCAATCACACATTCTTCACAAAATTTGCCATCATAATCCATGTTCAGCAATCCGTGCACCATGTTCTTCTTTGCTAACTCTTTTAGATCACCATGATATCGGTGACCAAATCGAAGATGCCATAGTTATGTCTTGTCTTCTACATCGACTTGCAAACATTTTTCTCGCACGCTTCTCAAATTCAATTTATACATCCGATTTTTGCCCATTTCAACTCTAGCAATCAGACGCCCTCGCTTATCCTTTAAGAGTGGTACCCGATTTTTCAAAAATACCAAGTATCCTTTCTCCGTGAGTTGCCCCATACTTAAAATATTTATCTTAAGGTTTAGAACGTAATACACATCTTGGATTGACCCTATCAAACCATCCTTTTGTAAGTAGCAAATTGTACCTCGACCTTCGACCTCTATTTTTGATGCATCACCAAACGTCACATGACCACATTCAATCTTTTGCATCTCTTTGAATAAGTACTCGTGACCACACATATGGTTGCTTGCGGCCGAGTCTAGGTACCACATATCATTGTCCATGTTGACTTCATTTTTAGCCATCAAGAGAACGCCTTCATTCGCTTCATCTTCCAAGGCTATGTTGGTTGTCTCTTCCACCTTTTTATTGGCTCGACAATCTTTTGCATAATGCCTCACTTTTCCATAATTATAACATTTTTCGGAGTTGCAATCCTTCGTATAATGACTATACTTTTAACACTTGTAGCACTCGATGTTGGAATAATTTGATCGACCTCCTTTTTCTCGATTGCGTCCTCTTCCACGCCAATTTGATTGGCTCGTCTGTCTCTTCTCCTTATAATATCCTTCATGACTATCTCTTTGACCCCCACGACCATTTCCACGACCTCCACGGCCATGTCCTTTACCTCGAAAATTTTAAGAATAAAATACCTTCTCATCTTTGATTGTCGCCTTAGTTTGAAGTGCTTGTTCGAGTGTCTCCTCTTTCTTTTTCTTATTACGTTGTTCTTGTACCTCAAGAGAATCGGTGAGTTCTTCAACTGTGAGAGTTTTAAGGTCCTTTGACTTTTTTATCGCGCACACAATATTCTCAAAATTATCGGTTAATGATCTCAAGATCTTCTCCACAATTCGCGCGTCGGTTAACGTTTCACCATTATGAATGAGTTGGTTTGCCACAGCTTGTACACGGGCAATGAAATCGGATACACTTTCCGATTCCTTCATCTTCATGCTCTCCAACTCGCCACGAAGATTTGGAGTCGCACTTGCTTGACTTGGTCGGCTCCTTTGAACACCTTTTTTAAAGTATCTCACGCTTCTTTTGAAGTAGTTGCCCTGAAAATCTTCTCAAAACTTGATTCGTCAACGGCTCTGAACATCATGTACAGTGCCGCGTTATTCTTCGATCGCGCCTCTTTCAACTCCTTGGTTTGAGTCGCCGTATATCCCGTGGTAGTTGTTGGTTCTTTGACAACCTCCCATGAATCTTGAGATCCAAGAAGAGCTTTCATTTGCTCCAATTTTCGTAATTTGCCTTTGTTAGACATTGTAGCAGCATTTGACCCATCACATTCGTCATAGCTCTGATACCAATTTGAAGACTCTAAATCAAATAGAGTTCAAATAAAATTACCAGGAATAAGAATTGCCCACAAAATAAAATTGACCGCAGAATGAAAATTGCTCAGGCAATTGATAAATGTAATACTATTTTAAAATACTAAATAGAGTTCTTTTTCTCACACTCATCACAGCCACACTCAACCACACATTACAAAACAACAGAAAATGTCTTTATATAGACACTAGACATTATTACACAATAAAACTTATTAAATACTATGATTTTTGTAAATCATATAATTTCTATATTAAATTTCATAAATACTAGTAACTCCCATATAGACTTTTGACATTCCAAATTTATAACTCCCAATTAACTCCTAAATTTAACAACTCACTTAATATGTCATTTAAGTTTAAGTCAACAACCTAAACATCAGGTGCAGTCTTGGAACTTGCCTGAACATCAGGTACAGTGGTGGAGTTTTCCTGAACCGCAGATGCAATGACGGAATTTCCCTGAATCGAGGGAGCGGTGACGGACTTTTTTTTGAATCCCACATGCATCGTCAACTTCTAGAGCCATATACTCGTCGTTCGACGCTTTTCCTGAATCAGTACTAAAGATTTGTTGAATGCACATTATTAAATTATTTTCTTTCTTCTTTCATACGAATTAGGGAAACATTTATCTAAAAAAATCTATAATTTGATCATTTATTTATAAATTAAATAAATTATTTAATAGAATAAAATTTTAAATATCTATTTTAATAAAAAAGCATTAAGTATTTATTTCAAATATATATAATTTAAATATTTATTTTTAAGTTAAGCCTCGAAAAAAACTCTTCCCTGATCGACAAAGTACTTACGTTTAAGCATCGAGTTCCAACGGTTCTTAATGGCGTTGTCCGTACGACCGTTGAGAAATCGGGCTATAGTGGCCCACTTGTTATCGAATTCGGCTTGGGCTCTGATGATGGTCTCGTCTTCCTCGGGGCTGAAGGCCCGGTGCTCAACTTGGGGTGACAGCTGGTTGCACCACCGAAGTCGGCAGGATTTCCTCGATCGACCCGGGATTGATTTGCTGATCAACGACCAGTTTCTGGGTCCGTGCTTTTGGACAAGCTTTTGAAGCAAGTCTTCTTCTTCGGGTCTCCACGGACCTTTGATCCGATCCATATCTCATCTGTTTGATGTGCTTCTTACAACCATGATATCGATTTTAAAAGCATGCAAATGAAAACGGTGATAAGTAAAGGGATTGGGTAAAGGGGGGCTGGGATACAGTTGGCGATTAGTGTATTGTTAAATAATTAAGTTTTATTTTTTATATTTATTAAGTATTTGAATTTTAGATTTATATTAATGCATCTCCTTCGGCGATAGAATTAGTTGTTTTATTAAAGGTATAAAGATATTTTTAACTATTAATATTTATGTTATGAATATATTTATTCACGGTGGATATTCATATATTAAGTTAAAGTTTAATGGGCTTCATTATTAGGGTTTAATACCCATTAGAATTAGGGTTTCTATCTTATGCCTATAAATATAGACTTTTGGACAAAACATTATATACAACCCTACTTTGAGAATATAATAAAATCCCTCTCCCTTTTATCTCTCATCTTTATTCTTCTATTTTATTCTTGTTCTTTACTTTATTCACAACATGTTATCAGCACGAGACTCTAACCAACGGAGGTATTTGTCGTTCGAATCTTAAAGGAGTTATTGACAAGAATTTGTTACTAGCATAAATCAAAGATAAGTTTTTCTCCCTCAATTATATTTTAATTACCGATTATTTTTCTCTCTTGATCTTTGATTTGATTCTTAATTTATTAAAAATCTTTGGTTGTTTGGTGTTTGTGTAGCGATAAAGTGACTCAATTCCTGTGGTGCTTGTAACAATTCCCAAAAACGATTTTAACAAAATATTGGTGATTAAACTTTCCATATATTCAAATTAGTGGAAAGTCCGATATGTTTTATTTATTTAATTTGAGATTTTTTATCTTTATTTATAACCGATATTTGTTTATTTTATTATTATGACGAAAGTTTATGTTTTAATCATGTTTTAAGTATTACATGATATTAGAACAAATATTAAACCTTTAATCAATTAATATGTTCTTTGTTATAAAGGACCTCGTGGACTGGTTTAACAACGCCGCGTATGAGGATTAAATTTTTTGTTCTTTGTATATATATATATTGATTGATCAATCACTATTTAATAGTATGAATATTATGAAGTCTATATTTGCTTGGAAGCAATATTTTTTTGTGTCAAAAAACTCGACTATAGACTTCTCCCAAGTTCAAGTTACGAAAATTGTCTTGATCAAAGAATTTTTATGGGAGGCATTCCCTGAAGTGAATGCATGCATGATGATTATTCCATGCGATTATTGGATTTATGACATTCCTTAAAGTGAATGCAAGCATGATGATTATTCCATGCGATTATTGGATTTATGACATTCCATGAAGTGAGTGCAAGCATGATGATTATTCCATGCGATTATTTGATTTATGTCATTCCCTGAAGTGAATACAAGCATGATGTTTATTCCATGCGATTATTGAATTTGTTTCATTCCTTGAAGTGAATGCAAACGTGATAATTCACTATATGGTTAGTGAATAAAACTTAACTATGTGCCAGAGTATCATTGATGAGGATATGTTAGAAAAAAACATACTTCACTTTTCATGCCAACAATGTTGTCCTTCAGACACAATATCGTGAAAAAAACTTTAAGAAATATTCTGAGTTAATTTCTTGCCTTCTTGTGGCTAAGCAAAATAATGAGTTGCTCATGAAAAATCATGAATATCGCCCAACAGGCTCCGCTCCATTCACTGAAGCGAATGTGACATTATATAGCAGAATGAATAAAAGCCACATTAGTAATTGTGGTCATGATTGAGATCATAAAATAGACATGGATAAGATGATTATTTTGAGAATACTTATATCCACAAGAAGTGGAATTATAAAGATGACAAGAATGATAGAGATCACATTAAAAATCTTTATGTTATCAATGTGATGGTATAAACCATTGATCTCGTACTTGTCAAACGCCGAAGTATTATGGACTTTATTTATAATCATGAATGATAAATTAAAGAAAATATAATCATATTTTCTTTGTGGCGAAAATAATGATGTTATTGATCCAACTCAATTGGATATTGATAATTTTTCTCATAGTCCTTTAAGAGAATAATTCGCCATTTATTTTATTTTCCTTATAACATCTAAAGGAAATAATTGACCTTTATTTATTTTGTTTTATGTTAATTTATTTTTATTTATTATATATTTATGTTAATTTATTTTACATATTATTTATTTACATTCTATGTTAATTTATCCTTTGAAGAATATTATCACTTCCAGAATGAAATCTACAATGAATTGTGGCTATTTATGCCAAGCATACAGTACAAGTACTCATACTATACTCAAGCATAAGAAATATTTTTCCATTTAAATACAAGGGAAAATGTGAGTACTATATCTCAAAGTATTGAAATATCAATGCTTCGGAAGAGCTTTTGAGAGTTTATCTTTGATAGATAACCGATTTGATATAATGTGCTATATTTAATATTTTTCATTCCCCGAAGTGAATGGTACAGAACACATATTTTTCATTCTCCAAAATGAATGAAATAAAGCACATGTTAAAAGGTGCATAATTATGTATATTTTCCCATTTTAAATGCAAGGGAATAATATGAGTACTATATCCGGAAGTACTAATATCACAGAAAGCTCCGACTGAGCAAATATGTTATTGAGACTTTATCTCATATTTACAGTGCATTATGCTCGTTAAGCAAATATGTTATTGCCAAATGAGACTTTATCTCATATTTACAGTGCATTATGCTCGTTGAGCAAATATGTTATTGCCAAATGAGACTATCTCATATTTACAGTGCACTATGCTCGTTGAAAAATATGTTATTGCCAAATGAGACTTTATCTCATATTTACATTATATTATGATCGTCAAAGTCGCAAAGAGACTTATTGAATTTTAAAGATATTTACAGAAATATATTGAGAATATTAGTCAAGGGATGCTGACTATCTCAATATTACGAGTATAATTCAAGGCAATAAGGAAATATTGGCAAAATTACATGCACTGTCATCCATATTGTACTACATAAGAATTAGTACAAATTGAAGCTCATGCTATTGAAAACCAGATGTTTATTGATAACTTTATTTGGCATGACCGGTTAAACCATCCCGGTTCAATTATGATGCGAAAATTAGCTGACACTTTCATGTGGTCATTTATTGAAGAACTAAGATTTTCTTCATGGTAATTTTTCATGTGATACTTGCTATGAAAGTAATTTGATTATTCAATCATCAACAGTTAAGATAAAGTGTAAATCTATTACTTTTCTGGAACGGATACAAGGTGATATATATGGGCCCATACACCTTTTCTAAAAATCCATCTAGATATTTTATGATTTTTATCGATGCATCGACTAGATGGTTATATGTATCCTTGTCATTAACTCGCAAATTAACTCGCAACTTGGTGTTTGCGAGGCTACTTGCTCAGTTGATAAAATTACGAGCATATTTTCCAGATTATTTTCTAAAGACAATCAGTCTTGATAATGTTGATGACATGTAATTTTACATGTAGTATCACAAATTCGCATCAAGCCAACAAATGATCATAAGTTCTCCCCATTACAAATGGTTTTTAGTCAGGAACCAAATATTTCTCATCTTAGATTTTTTTTGTGTGTGCGGTATATGTTCTAATTGCTCCATCACAACGCACAAAGATGAGTTTTGTTGGGAATATATATATAAGAGCTTCTGATAGGGGATTTATTTACAACCCGATTTACTGACTATCATTTTAATGAGTCAGTTTACCCAACATTAGGGGGAGAAAATAAATAGCTGGGGAAAGAAATAAGTTAGAATGAATTATCATTTTTCTCATTTTGATCCACGTGCTACACAATGTGAACTATAAGTTCAAAGGATAATTCATTTAGCAAATCAATTGCCAGATGATTTTGCTGACCCTAAAAGAGTGACTAAGTCACGTATACCAGTTATGAATGCTCCGATTAAATTTGATGTCATGGAAGGACAAACTCTAGTTGTTAATGAGTCTAACTTACGCTTAAAGCGTAGTAGACAAGTAAGTTCCAAAGATAAGAGATCCTCGAAAAAGAAAATGAGCTATATTTTATGATGGTCTGATCGAGGAATCATTGATTATGAAAATCTCTAGAAGAGATTAAATGGTCTCCAACAGAGACATTGACATGACTCAGGTACCTGATAATAAAGAGATCTCAGTAGATTATGTCATGTCTGGTAATAAGTGGAACTAAAATTAAATCGACGTCGTTAATATATTTGCATGCAATATAGAACTAGAGATTTTATTTGATGATGTGGATCATGAATCATTGTCAATTGGGTAATGTAAACAAAGAAATGATTGACCAACATGAAAGAGGCAATTGAGCGAAACTAAAATCTCTTTTGAAAAGAGAAGTATTTGGGTCTATAGCCCGTACATTGAAATGTATAAAGCTCGTGGATATAAACGAGCTTTTGTGAGAAAGAGAAATCAAAAGAGGAAATCATGAGACATAAGCTCATTTGGTTGCACAATGATTCTCACAAAGACATGAAATTGATTATGAGGAAAATATATTCCTCGGTGGTGGATGCAACTACTTTTAGATTTTGATCAGTCTGACAATAAATAAATTTACTCGGTTTCTGCCTAATAGATGTTGTTACATCATATTTGAATGGGCCTCTTGACAGTAATATTTACATGAAACTTCCGGAAAGATTTAGATTGCCATAAGCAATTTATTCAAGTTCTCGAGAACATTATTCAATCATATTGAATATATCTTTTTATGGCTTGAAACAATTTAGGCGTATTTGGTATGATCGCCTCATTGAATACTTATTAGCATAATGCTATATGAATTATTTCCCCGAGCATTTTTATTAAGAGGTTTAGCTTTGAATTTTTATTGATTGTGTATGTCGATGATTTGAATATCGTTGAGACTCATGAAGAGACCTCCTCAAATCCTTGTGCATCTATCGACATACAGAAAATATTGAAAGAGACTTTACATGCATAACGCATATCTATTGATCACCCTTATGGTTGTTGCTAAGTCTCTTATTGTAAACAAAGATTTTTTCACCTCACGAAAAGGGTAATGATATTTTTGGTCTAAAGCACAATATACACATTATTTGATCTGGAAGCATCATATCTTAGTTGATCCAGAAATATTATTTAAGTGCTACGAGATCATTACCTTTAAATAATTGTTATGCATGAGGCAAAACCAAAATATGTGTTTGGCTAAACATATCTTGAAGATATATGAATATTTTTCACAAGATAAGATGCAAGCTATCTTGTATAAAGATAATACAAAATTTATATCTCAAGGTAGATATATCAAATATGATAAAACGAAACATATTTCTTCAAGTTTCGTCCCTCATGATTTTCAAATGAATAGTATTCAATGAATCATTTTAAGCAATGATTTGAAAGATTTATCCACTAGTGTATGATCTACTTCAACATTTGAAGATTGTATTCAATATTGAATTATGAAGATTCAAAGATCTTATGTGATATTTTCATGAGGGGGAGTAAATACGCGTTGCACTCTTTTTTCCTTAACCGAGGTTTTGTCCTAATGGGTTTTCCTGGTAAGGTTTTTAATGAGGCAACATGTTATGCGTATCAAAGATGTGTGTACTCTTTTTCCTTCACTAAGAATTTTTTTTCCCACAGGGTTTTTATCTTAGTAAGGTTTTAACGAGGCACATTATCTTCATGGATATCCAAGGGGGAGTGTTATGAATATATTTATTCATGGTGGATATCCATATATTAAGTTAAAGTTTAATGGGCTTTATTATTAGGGTTTAATACCCATTAGAATTAAGGTTTCCATCTTATGTCTATAAATATAGACTTTTGGACAAAACATTATATACAACCCTACTTTGAGAATATAATAAAATCTCTCTCCCTTTTATCTCTCATCTTTATTCTTCTATTTTATTCTTGTTCTTTACTTTATTCACAACAATTTATAATTTTTGTCATTTTGACCCTTATTTTTCTAGGGATAAATTTAGCCCTTAATCTATATCTTTTTGACGAATAACTTATTTTTAACAACCATGATAACTGAATTGTTAAAAATTTAACGATAGAATCAAACCTATCAAATATATATATATATGAAATATAATTTTAACAAATATATATATATATATGAATTGTTAAAAATTTAACGATAGAATCAAACCTATCATACTAGTTAAAAATAGGTTACTTGTCAAAAAGATATAGGTTAAGGGCTAAATTTACCCAAAAAAAGAATAGCTAAAATGATAAAAATTATAAACGTTAAGGGTTAAAATTATCTTTATGCCTTTATTAAATTATTGATTTATTTAATAACAAATGATAAAAATATATTTTTGTTTTATTTAATTTTCATTTGATCGTGACTGAGATTTTAATATTTTAAAAAATTTAAACCCTATAAATTGACCAAATTAAAATATGACAAAATTCACAATTTCTATATAAAATACGATATATTCGAAGAATTTAGCTTAAATCTACCATCTCGGTTCAGACAAAAATCGGAGATTATCAAAGAAGCTTCTTGGAAGTAATGGCAAGTGTATACACGCGCTCTTAGGAGTAGAAGATTAACGGGATTTATTTAAAAAAATAATTAAGAATGATTAAGGGGCGGATTAAAACAATGACATGATTAATTAAAAATGTTGATTAACTGTATCTGTATCCATTTTATGTAATGTTAGATTTATTTTAATTAGTAATTCTGGTTTTGTCTGAAAATTGTTTGGTAGTCAATAATATAAGCTGTTTTTTTCTACCGATTTAATAAACTTGATTGTTAATGTGTTCGACGTGGTAAAGAATTTTATCATTTGAACTAATTTGATCTAATTTAATTATTCGATTGCATTTAATTTGTTATGTATAATTATTTATATTTTACTTTTTGATTCTATTTGATTTATATAGATCTATTACGAGGTTACTCTTCAACCTAATTTATTAATTCATATATCGAGACTCGGATATCTTATCTTACTTGAATAATTTTTCTTCCGTTAAATCAACTAATTTTTGACATTGAACTTTAAATTTAATTTAATGTGCGAATCATTAACAACATCGATGTAAATGATAATATTTAAATTTTCTTATTGCATACATATTTTTCTCTTTTAGGAATGATACAAGAAGGGGTACTTATCGAACGAGTTGGTCTCGAGTTAGACAATGTTTGACTTGTGCTCGTGAAAAACTTTTTGTTGCTCGACTTGTTTCTCGTTAAACTTGACTCGTTGCTCGTTAAGTTCACTAACATTTTATCTTATTTTTAACTAAAAGTAAAATTTAATAATACTATTGTCATAACTCGTTTTTGTCCGGGTAACCCACTAACCCAGATTCAACGGTCAAGATCTTTTTCACCAATTAAGTCTCTTCATCTTCGATAATTTCGATCACATGACTCACCCATCGGACATCCAAGACAGGCGTACGACATCTCAGTCGATCACCACAAAGAGGAACTATACAAAAAAATAAAGAAAAGCTTTTATTCATTCTTGCACACAAAGAAAAGATTAAATCAAAGATTATTTATTCTTGCACACAAAGAAAAATTAAATATCATTAAAGTCTATTCATGTCTTGCACACCAAAAAAAATCTCATATAAATAGATGTAATCCATCATATGTAAAGGAGAAGTTTTTTTGGAAATGAAATAAAAAGAGGGCTTCATATTCAAAAAAAATCAAATTGCAATCCTTCTTTGTTCATATTTTTTCTTTAAATAAAATTTATCTTTGATTGATTGTGGTAGTCGAATATCGACGTAATTTCACCCTTCTCTTTTTCATCTTTCGTTTCTTCCCTTTCTTTGTTATTAATTATGTTATCTATGTAACTTTTATATATAATCATGTTATATGATGATATGTATATAATATTATATTACGTATTAGAATATATATATATATATATAACTCTTTATTAAGTTTTTATGTATATTAAAGTTTATTAAAATATTATATATTATAGTTAGCATTTTATGTATATATAAATTATAAAGTATATATATATATAATATAATTATGAATATCATATTTTATATAATGTTAATGTTTAGTATTTTTTGTGCAAACATATATATATATATTGATTACATATAAAAAATTCTAATATATATAATGATTTTTATACATGTTCTCTTATATATATAAAATTATGATATAGTATATATTTATTATATGGTTTAATATTACGTATATAATTTATCATGTATTATTATATAATATGTATATGTTTAGCCTACATCATTTTGCCTAATATATAAATAATATTACTTATTTTCTTATGTATGTTTATATATTTAGTAAATTTTTTACTTATATCAAATATATATATATATTGCGTTTGCATGTTTACGTTTTAATTTTATGCATGTACTTATAGTTTATTTTGTATAGTCGGGTACTTTTTTAATGTGGTGCTCTCTTTTTTGAGAATAAACTTGGCTATCAGTTTGAGGAGTAGTTGGTAGTTTTCGTTTATTCCTCGAATACCTGAGCTTTTAAAATAAATTCGTATATATAACCAAATCATAATTTAAATGGCACTTAAGTTTATAACTTTTGACATTAATAAAATGGTGATCGATTTGGTACCAATTTTTGGGCGTATCGGGGGTGTTAATCCTTCCTCGTGCGTAACCGACTTTCAAACCCAACCATTTTGAATCTCTGGTTACTTAATGGTGTCTGGCCTACTAAAGTGACCAGTGACGACTCCATTTCTCATTTTTGTCAAAATTCTTTACTTTTTAAATCTTCCCATATATTTAATTTATTAAAATAATTTTATCGAGGTAGAAAAAAAACCTTGATGACAACTATATGATATAATATTAACATAAATTAATAAATTTGACCAAAAAATCAAAAGAATGTATAAACACTTTCAGTCTAAATTCTAAACTAATAATCCACAAATACACCATGTAAAAACTAAAGTAATAATCCATAAATTAATAATTATTATTTAGGTTTATTTTTTAATAAAATAATTTTAAAATAATCACTAAAATATATTTTAAAAAATTAACGCGTTGCTCGCAAACATTTTGAGTCGAGTTAGACTTTGCTCAATTTAATTCATTGAAGTCTCGAGTTGAGTTTGAGCTTGAGTCAACCCTAATCAAGTGTTTATCGAATTTCAACCGAATCGAATTCGAGCAACTCACGAGCTGCTCGATTCATTAAGCACCCCTAGATACAAATACAATCTTATCATTTGACAAATATACAAATAATGATAATATTTAAAATTATTATTTTTTATAGTTAGATTCTTAAAATTATTTTTTATGTACGTTGAATCAGATTCAGGTTTAAGATATTTATTTTCGAGTTGAGCCAGGTTAGATTTTTTTAAACAATTCCATACAAAAAAATGACAGTCTATAATTACATTTTATCTTGTGTGTTTGTTTTTAGAAAAATAATGGGGAATTCTCATTTCGATCATTCCACAATTCTCTCTAACAATGTTGCAGTAGCTCACTCGCTTTCATAATCTTCTTCGTCGCCAAAACTGAAGACCGAAGCATCGGCGGCCATGGCTTTGATACCACTTGTGCCCATCAGCTCCACACTGGGGAGCTCCAGTCCTGTCGATGGTTTGCCACCTCCAGTGATGACAATGTCTTTGGAACTATTGTTAGATAAATTCTCTAGGTTTTTATCACCTAGCTTTGATGTTCCTATTTGCTCGGCTGCAGGCTTCGATAGATTGCTGGAGGTTACAGGTCCGATTGCAGCAACCGGTTGAGTTGGCTTACTTGTTGAAGCCCCTGAGTCCTCTCCGTCACTGTCCGAGAATATGTCATCGCTGTCTTCAGCTCTCGAAGCTTTGCTTTGTTTCGAATCGGCTTCAACAACTCCATCGTTAACATAACTCGAGTCACCCTCGGTGCCTTTATTTGCAGGATCGGATTTAGAATTCGTCTTTGTTGTGCCATCATAGTCTACCATTGCCAATGCAATCTGGAATCCATGGTATGGCACATTTCTCTACAGATCAAAGGTAACAATGAGTCACTACGAAACAAGTTGTCGAAATGAAGAGACCCTTTTGCTTACTAGATGCATTCTTTATAAAGTATTTACCTTGTCGAAACCATCAAGATCCGAGGCGTCAAGCATCGTTATGTTCTCTATCATTGCTGTATTTAACCAACTGAAAAGGAAAGAACAAAGAAAAAAGGTATCAGCCGTATGAAACTATTATGTCACACTAAATGTCCTTGAAGAAAGCATATTCCTAGAGACAGTCGAGCAATTGCATTACTACGGTGTATTCCGAGAATATGATACTCATATCCAACAATCACATCCAAATCCGGTTAACATAGTACGGCCACACTAAATGTTCATAAAGAGAGAGTTTGAGGCAATCAATCAATTGCACGAAACATGGTTTAAAGCTCAATGCAGGCTATCTCATTAGTGAAGACAACAATTTTGCTTAGCTTATGGATGAGTTTAAGAGCTATGTTATTCCAACTCTTCATTTTTCTTCTCGTATACGAAACCTTCCAACGAAAGTGAGTTAACTTTCATTTTAATTAAGGAGTAGCAAAAAGAGAAATGCTGCAGACCAGTAAAAATCGCCTTGTCGGTCATGAAAATGGATTTTGAAGTCGCCCACTACCACTGCAAGACCAGGCTCCCTGGGAAGAGCAAAAATTACTATCCCTTTCGTAGGTGTCTTAATCCAGAAATCTTCCGGCTGCAATTGCAAACGCATTAGCAGGGCACCAACAGATATGACTAAAACAAAATCGTAACACATTAAAAGATCATTTTCACCATTAAATTCTTTGTTTTAGGATGCTTTCTAGTAGAGAAGAGAGTTCCTGAGACGAAAAAATTTCAGCTATTACCAAACTGCAGGTAATAATGATTCATCTTTTATTTAGCTCCAAGAAAACAGTATATGGTGGCATTGCTATGGTGCCAATATGTATTGTCCCACTGCTTCAGGACAGGTGCAATATGAATTATGAAATGGGAAAAAGTGAAAACCAAAGCATACCACTGTGATCGGAGATGGTAATGGAGGGTCGAATCCAATAAGGACAATTGTGAAGCCGGAAGCCCCTAATCATGCACCTGTAAAACAACTTCAGTATATTATTAATGGTAAACAAAACACAATATAAACAAAGGACATACCTACGGCCAGGCGGGTTTTCTCCATTGAAGTGTGTTAGGATACGTTCAAAGTATTTGACATATCTCTAAGCAAAACAGGAAAAAGATTTCCCATGAGAAAGAAAGGATGCTGAAATTTATCATTCGCATAAATGATTAAAATTTTCAATGGATTGTAATGACTAACAATCTGACTTGGGAGAACTAGAGCTTTCCCATCTATGCATCTTTTTTGGTTGAAGTAATCGATCGCCACTTCAGCCGTGGGAAAGAACTGAAGAATGCAAAGTGATAATACAAACATAAAATGAATCGAAAATGGAGTTAAAAATTAAAGTTCTCTAAAAAACCACAGATATAGTGATGATCTAATGAAATTCCACCTTAAGGAATAAAAGAAGACTGCAAATCATTAATCCTGTCCTTCCCATGCCAGCTTTACAATGAACAGCCACCACATTCTCGATGTCCTCTTTCAACCATGAATAAGTACTTTGACAAAAGGATTTTATGAGACGAAGTGGGGGACAATTGTGGTCATTAAATGGGAAACTTGCAACCTGTAAAGAAATTTGATGTTATATCTAAGGGCAGCAGGAAAAATAGCATTATAACCCCCCCAAAAAAATCACAGCATATATATATATATACTATGAGGCATAGTTACAGAACAAACAGCATTAAAAACCCATATATTTATATCTGAAGTTGATATTACACAAAGTCAAAGCATAAACCACCATAATACAATTTGGATTTTGTGGGCAGATAGAGATGAGAATAAACCTTCCCGTGGAACAGTGATGCATCATACAACCTCTCAGAACAAAGATTGTAAACTTTGTATCTCCCCTGTATAAAGAAGATGTTGACATGAGATGCGTGACGAAACAGGGACTTCAAAATGCTTCAAAAATCTAAGACAGAGGCATACCTACTAACAGACAACATAATGCATATGTAATCCACAAACATAGAGCAACTAAAAGTCTAGAATGTGCTATTACCTACCAGTAACAAAAGTTACAAAACCAAACTTCTAACTTTTTAATATGCAGAAAGAGAATGATATTACTATTGAATTGATTTTCATTAACCCTAAAATTTGTAGCCAATGCACTTGCCTCAACTATACTGACTTTCAACTATAATTCCCCTCAACTATTTAATGAGACAGACACTTCCAAAATAGTTCCATATTGTTTTTACTGGAATTATATACATCTCAAATTTTATCCCCTTTACTCATCTAGTCACCCATATTATATTAGATGATGTTGAACCCCTACTCTCTCTCTCTTTTTGCAATGTTAGGCATGTAACATGCAAGATTTTATAATTTTCAGGTTCAATATTAGGATTTTAGAAATCCCACTTCAAAATATTTTCTTGATTAATTAAGGGAGCACCTATGACCTCCCCCTTGTTCAAGACCTATACAAAAAACATGTAAAGGAGTCTGTTGTTATGCATGCAACTCCCTACCTTATGATGAGTTTCAAAAAACTTGATCACTTCCTCCATTTTATTCCGGTAAAATCCCTGCATCAAAATTTAAGTCAATAAAGCCAAAAATTGATTTTGGACACTAAATTTCAAGTGCAGGCCATGTAAACCTTTTTTACCTCAAAGAATCCAAGAAGTCCCGAGCTTAGATCACCAGCAGGAAACCCCATAGCAATTATATTCTCAGTGATATAAGCCATATCCAAATCAAACTCTCCCTCCTGTATAACATGCATTAAAAATCTTTTGAGCCATTTCACTATAATCTGGTGCCATATTAGATATATAGATCTGAAAGAGAAGGAATTTCTGATTGTAGTTAGATAAAACAGTCATTTGATATTAATATCTAAAACCAAGATAACAGTGATTGATGTCAGACATTTTGATTTAAAACGTACCACCAACAATACAGTTAGGATACCTGGTATCTTCTTTTGTTTTGAGAAACTATATGGCGTGCTTTGACCTGCACAGCCTTGACTGCACTCAAAGATGAGTCAACTATACCCTTTGTAAATGACTCAAGAACATCTTGTGTTGCTGTAGCGGTATGTTCAGTGTGGTTATCAGGTGGTAGAGTCACCGATTGCAACCGCAATCCAAGGCCACTGGCGAGTCGTGTGAAAGCCGAATCCCCTGCATTTCCAGCTCGAGATTCCTGAGGCGGTGCTACAGGCTGTGGTAGTTTCGAATTTCTTGTCCAAGAAGATATGCCAGTGGAGGGTAAATCAGATGCTGGGGGGTCCAGCGAGGAAATGGTTTTCACAATGACAGTAGATGCATTATCACCAGCCTTTGGAGGTTCAATGTCATAAGCTTTAACAGGAGGTTCCACATTGTTGGCCATTGAATGACTTCTCATATCGTTAGTATTAGCTGGCCTTTTAACATCTGTGTTGATGTCAGCCGAGGTTTCAACATCAGAAGCTTTAGTTTGAGGTTGAGACGAGGAATCAACAGATTCTGAATCCATTCTACAACTCAAATGCACAAAAATTACACCAGTAATCTGAACAAATCACAGAACCCTAAAACTATGAGTAAAAATTGCATAATCTAATCACTGATGACTTGCAACGGATTGCTTTCTTTATACGTATAAATCTAAGCACTAGCAGATCCTAATTCGACAATGAATTGAAATGCAGTTTGTAAAAAGATTAGATCTGGAAACAGAGCTTGAATAACTTCAAACAAAATAAATCCAAAAATATTCATGAAATTCGCATTAAAAATACAACTAAGATTAGCGCCATTTCGATATTGAAAAAGAAAACTTTACCAGAAATCGGATCCCTAGCTGAAATATACGCTACAATTGTTGAAGACGAACAAGATCTTCAACTGTTTATTTGATTTGATTTGCTAACTTCGAAGCTCATGTCCGCAATTGAAATTTTTTAAAAACAAGAATAATAAAAGAAAATTTATCAAAAATTATTATTTAAAAAATGAAATATTATATAAAAAATATTTATTTATACAGTAATGTTGTAACTTGTACGTCGTTATATTATAATTTTTTATGGAGTGATCATCCTCTCTCTAACCCACATTTAACTTGATAAATAAATATCTATTTTAATTTTTTAATAGTTTAAAAGTATTATAAATGAATATATATTTTTAATTATTTGATAATAGATATATATTTTACACATAAAATAATTAAATTTGAGTTGATAAATATAATTTATTTTTTACCGACATTCTTTGTTAAATTTTCTATTTCATTTTTTAATTATAATCATTTTTAACTTTCTTTCTTGTATTCATTCCAAAAAAGAAAATAAATACACAAACGTTAAAAGAAAAACTATTTTTGATATTTACATTTCATAATTATTTTATTATAAATAATTATTTTGTTTGGTATTTTATATTATCTCCACCTAACTAAGGATCCGTCGGCAAAACTCCAACAATAATGATTGCCGTTGGAATAAACTAATAATATATAATATTTTTTTTATTATATTTGTTCCTTTCAAAAAATATAATATAATTTAACTTTGGAACTTGTAAATAAATTATTAGTTATAATAACTGTATTTGAGTTGTAATTTCATGGACTAATCAGTTTCGTATTTAGTTAAATAAATAAATTATTAAATCCAATAAGTAGTTAAAAATGTATTAATATAAATTAATAAATAAAGGTATCAATTAATATAAATAAATCCCTTGTCCTGGATACACGTAAGATCCCCTTTTGCTCCCTGATAATTTGTGTTTTGATTTTGTTCGATAATATATAACATAATTATTTAATATATTTGTGGTAAAAATAAATAATTTTTTTTTTAAGTTTAAAGAAGTAAAAATATTTAAAATTAAAAAATAATTAATTTTTTTTTAAAATTACATTCAATTAAACCTTTAAACTAAAAAAATAAAATTTATAATTAATTTTGATCATTAGATATTGATTTTTTTTATTTGTGGGTCTAATATACAATGTTTTAATTGTCATTTAAAAAATATATATTTTATTTAAAAATTTCGATAAAAATTCTAAAACTTAAAAAAAACACATAAAATTTATATAAAATATTTTTAAAAAATTATATAAATACAACATGATAAAATTATTGTGTAACATATATGAATAATATTTAAAGAAAATTATTAAAATATAACGTTTAAAATTAATCAAATAACTTAATTGATTTAATTTTTTATTAAGCGCAAAAAAATGTAAGGGTATAATTATTTTTTTAAAAAAAAACTTATAAAATTTATATAAAAAATATTTTAAAAATAAATCTATGAATACAACATGATAAAACTATTGTGTAACATATATGGATAATATTTAAAGAAAAATTATCAAAATATAACGCTTGAAATTAGTCAAATGACTCAATTGATTTAATTTTTTATTAAATGCAAAAAAATGTAAGGGTATAATTATTATTTTTAAATCAAAGAATTCTTAAGCCTCGAAACAAGAAATAAATAAAATTAAATTTATTAATAAAAACTATAAAATTTTAATCTAAAATTATGATTCAATGAAATTACATTTTTCATTACACAAAAAGAGTTATTCTTTACAAGCATAGTCCAAGAAAAATACAGTCGAAACCTGAAATGATGATAAGTACTAGTACTACAAACGATCATCGTTTTCTTCACAAGACCTTGAATTATTAAAATCTACGAATCCGTAGGTTTTGTTGTTGAAGACGATGAACTGTTCTGATTCCGACAGTAATGGAAGCTGTTCTCTTCCATTCTTTCCACCATGAAATGTGCAAGCGTGTCATTCCGTTCCACCATGTTTTCCCTACACAAAAACTCATCCCCAGAAACCAGTTCCACCTCTCTGTAATAATCATGGACAAACACATGTGTTTTAAGGCTCCCTTTCTTGCTTCTTGCCAACACGCCGGCGGTGAAGATCGGCTGCATTCTTCCGGGACTTTCCGGTCCATCGCCTCTCGGACCGTCGATTAATATCACATCCCAATCCACTTCGTAAACATGGTTCGGCAAATCGTTGATCCCAAGCTTACATTCAGAAAACAACAGATTTTGGACCGGCCGGCATTCGTTGCGGATTTGTTCTTTCGCCGACGCTATAAGCTCTTTTGTTTCGCTCATCTTCGTCGTGTACTGGACGTCGAAGACGTCGATTTCAGGGTGTAACTCTTCGTAATACGCGGCGTAGTATCGGTTTTCTTCGATAAACACCGTGCGGCCGTTGTGGTTCAGCGATTTCCATAAAAGGGTTTCCGGAGTTAGCCCGAAGACGAGGAAATTACAAGGCGAGGAGCATTTCCGGAGCACATCGGAGATCGGTTTCATCTCGGAATATAACATGTGGTAACTGTCGTTGGATTTGGAAGCATAATGGAGGAGGGTGTTGACTACGGAGGTTGGCAATGGTGCACCAACACCACCTCCTGCTACGACCGTTATCGAGGCGGCGGCCGTGGCAGTAGTTTTACCGGTAATCAACTCTCGGCTGTATATTAGAGTGAGAAGGAAAGCTATGGTGAAGACGGAAATGAAACCGAGCAGCCATAATTTGCTGGAACTTCCTTGTTTTTGAATGTAAGGATGGAGGAGGATTAGCTTGGTATTGTTCTTCATTTTTTTCTCAGTTTCTATTTCAATGGCGGAGAAGATTCTTTCTTCTTCCTCAGAGAATCACAGAGAAATGGTGTTTGAAATGTTTGATTTAAACTGAAAGATATACAGAAGGTTGAAGCCAAACAGTTCAGACAACATCGTGAAGTAACATTTCAGACAACCTAATATTATTATTCTAAAAACCAAACTTAACCTTAAAGGCCATTAAAAAAAAGTTGTTGGCTTTGTTTCCATGCAATTCTATACGTTGGTTTTGTATTTCTATTTTTTAAGTAGTACATGTCCGGTACAAGAAGTGGTTCGAATCAGCTCGTTAAGAACTTGAGTTGAGTTCAAGCTCATTTCAAATCAGCTCGTTAAAAATTCAAACCAAATTTGGACTTGAGTTAGTTCAATTGATTCAAGTATTGATAGAGCATTAGGTTGCCTTTAGCATTGCGTTCTAAACCAGCTTTTGAGCCAAAAGTTGGTCTAGAACGCAGAATCAATGCTAAACAGGTAACTTTTGGAGAAAAAATTATGTTTGAAAAGTATTTTTAAACCCAAAACGTAAAAACTAAAATTTTTAACTTTTGCGGTTGAAAAAGTGTTTTTAGAAGTCATATTATAATTTTAACCTTAATTTACTATGTTTTATTATAATTTAATTTTTACAAATATATAGTTATATTTAACACAAATTATATTTTTAGTTTAAAAATTATATATATTCATGTCAAATTTTTAAAAAAACACTTTTGAAAAGCACTTTTCTCGAAAGTACTTTTCAAAAATAATTTATATATTCATTTATTAATATTTTTATGTTTTATCATAATTTAAGTTAATATTATAATATGAAAGAATTTGATTATCATTTATGAAAAATAGTTATTTATTTTCTTAAAAGCACTTTTTGATAGCAATACTAAACAAATATATCTCAAACCAAAAGATTCAAAAGAACTTTTTCACTACACTTTTTCATCACACTTTTCCACTGCACTTTTTAAAAGCAATACTAAACTGACCCTTAATCTAATTGAACTCGAGTAACTCGCAATATAACATATCTCATTTACATCTCTATTCATAACAACAATAATTGTTGAGTGAATTTATTCAACAATATTATTATTATACATTTTAGCTTATTTTATTTAAAAAAAAAATAATTAATATATCATATTTTTGAGTAACTCGTGACCTTTTCAAGTTGGGTATTGAAGAACTCAGTTTGGTTTGCAAAGAACTCAACTCGAGTTTAAACTAAATTTAGTCTAATCGAATAGAATTTTGACTAAACTTTGACCGAATTAAACTAGAGTAACTTACTAAATATTTTATCTCATTTACATCCCTAACATGTAAGATAAAGATAAAGATTTTATGTATTAAACTTAAGATAAAATTCTAAAATTATTCGTATTTAATACTTCTATTCGATTCTCGATTGGAATCAATATACTATTTTTATTGAAGAATAGTGAAACAAAGTGGTTGAAAAAGGGATTGGTGGCGTGGGGACTCTTGTTAGTGACACAATAACTAATTGCAAGCCAAAAGTCGTTTTTTCCCCATCCATTTTCATGTTTAGTTTTCACGAAACCTTTTTATTAATATAATGTATAATTTGTTGAATAATTAGTTTCCATTGAAGTTGACAATCCACCTGCTGGATGGTATTAAAATTTCATAATTATTAAAACAAAATCAAGTTGAATTTTTGTTTTGGATGGGTTCTGCCGTCCAAAAAACAAGTTATTTTTGGATTTATATGATTGGTTAGATTGAAAATTCCCTTTTATTAGTATAATAAATACGGGTGTATTTGATTCGGTTTCAGTTTAATTTGGTAAGTTATTTTAGTAATAATCGATTTTCGGTTCGGTTAACCGCGGTTTTTGGTTTCTTTATATTAACGTTAATTTATAAAAAAATTATATTTTATCTTGACAAAATAGCTTTATTTTATGACTTTTAAACATTAAATGATAAATATTTTAAGATATTTTTCATAAATATTTATTTAAATATATTTTTTAAGTAAAAAATAAAAAATAAAAATATATTTATAGTATTTTAAGTATAAAAAATATATTTTTACTTTATAAAAATAATTAGAAATTAATTAAAAAATCAAATTCAATTTGATTCGGTTAACCACGGTTCGTAAATTTATGAACCATAATGTAACACCCGACCCGGATGTCACATTGGGCCTTCGGCCCAAAACCTCTATTCCAAAATTTCTTTTCAAAGCCCATCAAATAAAATCAAATTCAAAGCTAAATACGATTCATAAAATCCATTTAAGTTAAAACGCAAGTCCAAAATAGTATAAAGTAATCGGAGCACCAAAATATTACAAACCATTAAAACATTCGACCCAAATTAAAATAAACAGAGTTACATTACATAGGGTTCGACATAATACAAGCCCACTAAATCTAATACATGTACTCTGACAACACGGTCGATGCTGAAATCCGAACCTTGATGGTGCTCCACGAACCGGCTTCACCTAACCTACGTACGAAAACATATTTCGAACGCTGAGCTACGAAAGCTCAGTGGGTACGTCGAACTCGGCCAACATCATGCATATCATAAACAATAAAACGTAACATATAAATATCGTGCATGATATGATGATCTAACATGCTTGCCTACCACATGGCATAAACAATGTATAATATCGCACACAGCATATACATGTCACATCACAAAATAACACACAAGAGTGAGGCCCGCGTCCACACAACATAGGGATCCTACACTCAGGATTAAGGCCGCCCTCAAATCCTATGCCCGGAATGTTACATTGGACATCTTCGAACGAGGCCGCACAACGTTCGGAAAGGGGTGGAGGCCGCCCAACCAACCCCATGCTCGGAATGTACATCGAACATCTTCGAGTGAGGTCGCCCAACACTCGGAATAAAAGTCTTCAAAACATCATCCGGCATGTTACATCGGATGGCCTTCGACGTGTTGCAACACTTATGGATATCCGGATTTCCATCAAACAAGGACTCGATACACACACGATCCACCTAAGATCCTCACAACAAAACATATCAAGACTTAACATAATTTAGTCATTCAGGGTTTAATACGTCAATCTTGTGTTAACCATTCATTTCATTAATTATAAGATTCATTGTAACCTTTAATTATATTATCGAACCTCAACAATACCCATCTTGTCAAGTTTTCGCAGGGGTATCGATACCCTTATATGGGGTATCGAACCACCCTACCTCGATACCTACCCAAAGAAGGCATCGAACTATGGGTATCGATACTAGTATCGATACCGTTTGACCATTTCCAAAGTCAACAAAAGGGGACCCTCCAGTATCGATACCGGTATCGATGCCATTATGCCACTGGAGGTCCAGGTATCGAACCATGGTTCAATACACCTAGCCCCTTAGCCTATTTCCACTCATGGGTATCGATACCGGTAGCCCGTGTATCCATACCCCTGCACGAAATGCAGGTATGCACTTAAAAAATTTCTAGGAATTCATTCCAAACTAAATCTAATCAATCCTATAGTATTCCCACTAGTTCCTAGAGATGTTTAGGACGTTTTAACACCAATTTTCAGCCATTTAACTTACTAACACAATTTCCACCATTAAAGCATACCAAGCTCAAACCAAGCATACGTACATTATATCTACATGGATGCTTTCTACCATGAAATGCATAATGATTAGAAGAGTTGGGAGTACCAACCTCTTGCAGGCAACAACAAAAACGACCCTTTTCTTCCTCTTCAAGCTTTCCCTCTTCCCAAGCTTAATGATGGCCCACAAGCCTCTTTCTCTACAAGAGAAGGATGAACAACGATTAAGAACGGTTTGGGGGATGATTTCTAAAGCTTAAAACACTAAAAGACTCAGATTTAAGCTTCTAAAAACTCAAACCCGAACTCACCCTTAAACCCCTACTAAAACCCTTTTTTCCACCAACCAAACACTTACTCACCTTGCTTTGTAGATCTCCTTGAGCTTAGAAACCTTCCTTCTTTCTCTAAAACGAGATTTCTAAACAAACTCTCAAAGATCTCACCTTTAACACTTCTCTTCTCACAAAGATAATGAAGGGAGGGTGTAAGAAAAAAAAGGAATGAGGTCACCCTCTGCAGAGAAATAACACCCCCTAACCTCTCTTGTCTTCACATTTAGACATTTACAAAAATGTCCCTCCAAACCAAGCCCAACAACCTAAGGCCCACAAGGCCCAAACTACTCAAACCCGGAACCCAAAACCAAGGCCCAAACCTCTCGGGTTAACTCGACACTCGGATCCGAAATCCGGGTCGTTACACATAATACCTCGGTTCGGTTTGATTTTCGATTTTCCAATTAACCATGCCTAGCCCTAATAATAAATTTTAATTTTTAAAATATTGTATTTGGTATAATATCTAAAAGTTGGAATTAACTAAATCTGACTATAAATATTATTTTTTCAAAAAATTCATAAAAATATTAAAAGTCAAAACCTCGTGAACCAACCTTTAAAGATATTTTGATAATTTATTATTTAAACTGGATTAAGATGAATCTAACTTTTAAAATACTATAATAAATATATTAAATCAAAAATAAAATTAAAAAAACATACTTTAAAGAAAAAAATAAACTCTATACAATATTTCTAAAATTTCTCCCATCTTTCCTTTTTACATGTTGATTAATTTTAATAAATAATTATTTAAAAGTTATAATTTAATTGAACTGATGATACGAAAATAAAAAAATAAAAAACGAAAAAGGCACATGTTTTCAAGTGTATTATTTTTTTAATTATTTTTAATAATTATTTTGATTACAGTAATATCTGTTTTAGAATATATTCTCGATTATTGAAGATTGATCGCTCGATCACTATACTAATATTATTGATGTTCGAATCTGTGATTTTTAGGAATAATCATTTTTTTAATACCGCTAGGACTAAATAACTCGTGTTTTTCAATTGTATTATTAGCTTAAGATGGGGCCAAATGGGATGTGATTTTTAACTAGATAAATATTTTAATTAATCTAGATTAATTTATATTATATATTTTATTTTAATAAATAATTTTTTAGTAATTTTTTATATATATAAAATCTCAATTTAAAATATACTTAAATAATATTAAATTAATTATTATTTGAATTAACTCCGTTGATAACAAGATTGCTTCTATCGTTTATTTGAATTAAGACACTAATTTGTTGTAATAATATAGCAGGCCTTCAAAGGGGCGGCCCAAGTTCACCAACCGGTTTGTGCTATGACGACGTGGCTTATTTTTATTGGTTGTCGTTGGATTCTTGGGTAAACAAATGGGTTTTGATTGGGTCGTTTCCGGATTTGAATTTTTCTGGGTCTATGCTCTTTCAATTTTGAGTTATTTTTCCAGGATTTAAACCGGTTCGGGTTAGAAAAAATATATATGGATTAAAAAGGGGTAAACTACAACAAAGATCGTTCTAGTTATAACTATATTTGTGTCACCTAATTATTAAAAAGTTACATTTAAATCACTCATTTATAGATAAAATTTCATTTGAATCACCTAATTATTAAATATTATATTTAAGTCACTCAATTATGGGTAAATATAAGTAAATCCAATTCTTATAAGATCCAATCTTTTATAACCAAACACACCGTCGTGTTATTCTGAGTTTGTTTCTCTCAGACAACTGCAACTGCAAGTGGGACAACTTATCTTCAATAATATATGTACATAGCCAGGAAGATCAATCAAATCCAATAATACAGATTACAGACACAGAAAATCCCTTGAATCCAAAGGTTAGGAGTGTGTAGTCCAAAATAAATATAAACTTTGATGAAGATAGATAATATATTATAAAGTGATTTAATAAAGAGATAAAGGATAAAGATGATCGAATAAAGATTAATGATAAAATATACCTCTCACAAATGGAATAGAAAACTATCGATTAACTGACGATAAATAACTTAAAATAGTTCGAAAGAATGTCACATTATAAAAAAAATAATTTTTTAAGATTAAATTTTTTATTACTGTGTCATTTTGTAAAGTCAACGCAATTGTCTATATGGTACTTGTTATGTTAACGTGCACATTTATATAGATTTGTAATGTTATTTTTAGTAATTTAATGTTAGTTGACTAGCATTTTTTATCGGGAAGAGGCACAGGATGACAAAATAACATGTTGGATCCGAACAATCGGCCCGATAAAGACGTGTTTTTTTAATTAAAAACTTGGGTTTGGGTCGGGTCGAGTTACTGGAAAAATTAAGTCAGGATGGAAAGATTACTTTAGGGTGAAAATTCCATGATCTGATCTCATTCGATATATTTATACATATTTATAATATTTTTAAATATTATATTTAATATTTTATTATTTTTTATAAGTTAGGTCAAAGTTTTAATTAAAATATCAAGATCGAGATCAGATTATTTTATCAGATAGGGTCGAGTCAAGGTTAATAATTTAAATTTTAGGCCAACCGAGTTAACTAAGAGTTTTTATTAAAATATCAAGGTCACGATCGAATTATATTATTATCAAGTAGGTTAAGTTAAGGTTAATGACTTAAATTTTAGGTCGATCTGAGATGAATAATTTAAATTTTTAGATTGAATCAGAAAAACCAAAAATCTATACTCACCATCCTATTAAGTGTTAACATCATTAAAATTAAAATATTTTTAAAATATAAAATTCACTAAAATTTTAGAGATATTTTTTAATATTATACCTAAAAATAATATATAAAGATTATGACAATCATTTGAAATATTGTCGCTATCTTTATTTATAAATTTCAAAATTTAAAACCTTATAATTATATAATAAAATCTAAATTCATTAACATGTTAAACGTTACAATATCTTCTCCCCTTGACAAATCTAAGGACCACGTGGACGGTCTTGATCACATCTACTAGAATATCAATGGCTACATCTTGTCTCCTACATCAACATTAATAAAATATCATTGTAATTGGCCCACATAGATTCATATTGTTAGAATAAAATTTGTCTGGTTTTTTATGTTCTTTTATAGAATTTAACAAAGATTTTATATCATATATATTAAAAATTATTTTTATTATTTTATCAATTATTTTTGTTTTATTAATAGTACACGTGAAATAAAATTATTAACGAGACAAAAAAAATCATGATATTATCTTTTTACTACTCATTTTCACGAGAACCTCTCCAAATATTTTATACTCTCGTGGACGATCTTTATTTGTTTCCGTGATTTATATATATTGGGGGTGTTCAATCGTTCGGTTCGGTTAATCGATCGAACCGAGTTTTCAAAATTTTATTAACCATTTTTTTGTATGGTTAACCGAATTGAAATTTTTCGAAAATTTTTAACCGAACCGAAAAAAGTTCGGTTAATCCGATCGATTAATTCGGTTAACCGAATTTTTTAAAAAAAATTGGATAAATTACACAAACGGTCACTAAACTATGTTAAAATAATTTTTAGGCATTGGACTTTCAAAAGTTATAAAAAATCATTAGACTTATCAAATTATTATATTGATTCATCGTACGTTATAAATTATTGATAAATATTAAAAATTTTAATGATTATTTTTTAATTTAATAAATTTAATTATTATTTTATGTTAATTTTATAAAGTTAATTGACCATTTTATAATTTTTAAAAGTTTAATGACCAAAAATAAATATATAAAAAATATATAATATAGAATATATAAAAAGTTCGGTTAATTTGGTTAATTAACCGATTTCGAACCGAATTAATCGATAACTGAAGTTTAAAAAAATCATTAATCGTTAACCGATTCAATCTAAAATTAACCGACCGATTAACCTAGTAAAATTTAAGTTCGATCGGTTAATTCGGTTAACCAAAATTTTGAACACCCCTAATATATATTTAAATTTTTAATTCAAATAAACTTAGTCAAAAATATTAATATATAATAATTTTAGTAAAACAGAAAAGATATATAACATATAAAAAAGTCAATTTTTAAGTATATAATGAAAAGTAATATTTATTATTATTTAAAATAAAAGTATATTATATATAATATATTTTATTTTAAATATTAATAAATATAATATTTTTATTATAAGGTTAAAAATAGACGATTCTAGTGACTCCAAATAATAAAACAAACACATCGTCTAATCACTAACGATTATGTGGCAAAATTAGGTCGATTCAAATTTTTGGATTTTTTAGGCGATAAGGTTGAGGATATTCCCATCAATGTTATAATTGAGACATAATTTGACTTAATAGAAATATTTTATATAAAAATATTGTTTTTGAAATTTATTTTAGAAAAGATATTAATGAAATGATAAACAATTTTATATGAATTTATTAGTAACATTTTAAAATTTTATTTAAAGATATATAAGAATTTTATAATAATATTAATTATAATTTAAAAAATGTTTTTTTATATATATTTCATATATTTTTTTGATTGATTATATATCATAATTCGAATTAGATATTAAATTAAATTCAATTATCAAATATATACTCACTACGTAGTAAATATAAATATTTATGAGGTGATAAATATAATTTTTAATATAGTTAATCTTAATGGAGTGATTAATTAAATAATATTACAAATTGATTATTGGGTTTATTTATTACCGAGGCTTAAGAGTGATTCTTAAAACTCTTGAAAAAATAATTAATCCTTTTTTATTTAATAAAAATAATTTTTGAATAAAATTTTGAGTTAATTAAGTTATCAAATCAAGGAAATGAACGAGTTAAATATAGGCTTAACACTTAAATAAATGATTAAATTATATTTTTTATATAAATATTTTAATTATATTTTTTTAGTTAAATAAATATCTAACGTTGTATTTCGTGATTTATTTAATTTTCTTGTCAACGATCGTTAAAAAAATTTAATCATCAAATCAAAGCATGACAGGATATTTTTTATATCTTTAATTTTTTTAATTTTTTTTAAAAAAATTTAAAATTTTTAATTTCTTTCGATCGAACGTTAAAGTCACATCTTTTTTACCGTCTGTCGACCTCACAAGTTAGTGGTTCATCGTCTAAAGCATTATGCACTTAAATATCTCACATTTATCATCCTTTATTCATCAATGAAAACCAATCAATCTCTTTTTTCTTCATTATTAAGTGTTTTTTTTTCATTATTAGGTGTTTTATCGTTTTTTTACGACGATACAATATTGTTTTCAATAACGAGGGTTCAATAAAGATAATAGTGACCGATGGCGATTGAATTTATGATCTAAGTAAAAGAATTTAAGAAGACAGGGTCAGCGTAATTTTTTTTAAAATTAAAGATGATTTGATTAATTAATTAATGTTATTTTATTATTTTATTTTTCTAGTTTTTGGATTTTAATTATAAAAAAATATTGATCAAGTTATAGCTTTGAATTTTATTGAATAAAAAATAACATTCATTGTAAATATTTTTAAATGAATCACAAAATAAAATATAATTTAAATATTTATTTAATCGTTAAACATTAAATCTATTAACTAATTTATATTATTAAAATAATTTTTAAGAAATATTTCAAAATTAATGATCAACCGACAAAATAAAAATGGCTCTCTCCCATCTGCATTAAAAACACGAGAGGATAAATAGGACGACAATGACATTGGTTGGTACTGTCACTGCCAGCTCACTGGACCCCAAGAAAATAGGAGTATTTAATTTATTTTTGTCGGGAGAAAAGGGGTCTTCACACCTTATATTTATAATTTACATAACCATGGATTTAATGACGTAATTTTTACTTAAATATATTTTTAGGGTAGACAAAATATAATAATTTATGTTTTTTTTTAAATATAAATACGATATATAATACTACTTATTCATAATTTTTTAAATATGTTGATTAATTATATATCATAACCATTGATTAATTATATATTATCTTACATATATTATCTAAATTATATATTATATTTAATAAAAAATATTTTTTTCAGTATATTTTTTTCGTTTAAATTTTATTTTGAGGTTCTATAAAAATACATGAACCCTACTTTTAGTTATATGGTATCTTCAAAATAAAAAATTCAAACCTTAGTGGCTCTCTCTTTTCTTCAATTTTTTTTTTTAATCGTTTTTCACTTTGATCTATCTCTTTGATCGGTGGTCGACAATCAATTCTCGTATTGGTTGTCGACTACCGGATCTATAAATCTATTGTTTTTATGTTCAATTTTAATAAGAATCTTTGTTTTTATAGTACGTTTTTTTGTCCTTGTGACACGTTTTCTTCTGTCTTTGTGACATGTTTTCATTTTGTGGTTTGATTCATCTGTTCTTGTGGCACGTTGCAGTATACCCTAGCGATCGATTGATGTTTGCCAATGGTTTGATTTATCTGCTCTTGTGGTTTGATTCAATCGGCGCTAGTTTCTGATTTATATTTTTTTAGTGATCTTTCGAAAAGTTATATCCCCACTCCGTTTGATGGTTGTTTACCGATGAAATCAGTCTTGGGTAGTGATGCTTTTTACATGACAGTTTGGATCGTGTACAACTCCTTCTTTCTTCTTTATGTGTCTCGTTTGGACAGAGACAAAGAGATTCAAAATGTTTCTGAATTTTATTGGTACGTTTAATTTCATAAGAATTTTATTTTCTATGTTTTTTGGGTTGTAAAATGTTTGGATTGTTTAATCCAATTTTTTACTTCTCGAAGGGGATGTAATTATAATTTTTATGGATTTAATAAAAATTCAGTAGTATTTGTCAAAAAAAAATACATGAACCCTTATAATAATAATATAATAATAATAATAATAATCATTTAGGAGGGTTTTATAATAAGTGTAGATAAATTGGTATAATGTGGGTTAATAGCACCAATCTCTCACTCATTTTATAAATTGCTTCTCAAACTTCAAAATATTTTAATTAAATCCTTGAAGTATCAATGTTTTACTATTATAATCCATTAAATGTCAATTTAGATTTTACGAGATATTATATTAAACACGTGGATCAAAATGCAAACATTTGCATACTTAAAGACACAAAAAAGACATTATTAAAAATTAATAGAATTATTTTGTCATACATCATGTCAAAATCGATTATCGTGACAATATATATGTATTAGCAATTCGATGAAGTTCACGTATTCGGGATATGGTCTGTCTCATATTTGAGATATTTTTAACATCTAAACTAATGGACAAGACGTATAGAAAAATCCGATTGATACGATACTAATCTTTTATTCTTATTATAGAATATTTTTAAAGTTTGAAAACCAATTTAAATGGAGGACTATGTTTGGGGTGTCAAGTTGTAATTAACCCTTAAATTTTTAATGAATATGGTTATGGAACCGGTGAACATAAACAATATTTTTTAAATATTAAAATGACTAATATAAATAATTATTTAAATTATATATTTTTAAATATTAAAATGACTAATATGGTTATGATCGTGATTTTTAAAATAATGACACCTAAAACAAATATAATAAAACTTTAGACATCAAATCTGACCAAAATAAACTTTAGACACCAAAATAAAAATATATATATATATATAATTTAAATACTTAATTTTACGATAAAGCCTAATTAAAATTTAAAAGTCATTAATAAGAATAAAACAAATAAAAGTCGGAGGATAAAATATAGAGCCCGTCGTTTTCTATGTAATAACACAAAAAAATTAAATTATAAACATTAATCTTAAATTTTAATTTTAGATTATAAATTTTAAATCTTAAAAATATATCTTATCTATAATTTTTAAACTATAAACTTTAATATTAAATATTTTAATACGAGAATATAAATAAAAATACCGAAAAGTATATAGGATTTATTCAAAATTTAGGACATTATTCCCCTGGCCTATTTTGTTTATTGTTTATCCCATCATGGTTTGTTCCTTTTTTTCAAATGTCGTTACCAGATTGGTCCGTTTTTCAATTTTTTCATAATTATTTCTTTTACGAGTCTCCACAATTAAGGAAAAAATTATTATTCATGAAAATTACGTGTTCGAATATTAGTATTTATAATACAATGATTAAAGGGTTAATATCTAATGATTGAGAGTATATTTTAGAATAATTATTACCTGTAACAACTATAATTGATTTAAATTTTTTATGATATATTTATAGGAATGAGTCTAACATACTATAGGTATAAAATATAAAAATTCTAAATAAATCTTGAAAATAAAAAATTAACTGATAATTAAATTAAATCAGTCAAATGAAGTATTTTTAACCATCCAGGTCAACGTGAGTTGTCTTGTTAGATTTTACGTCCAATCCGAAGTTAAAATCAATGTCCGAACATGAAAATAAAATCGGTCAATTGTCTACTAAAAATAAAATAAAAAATAAAATCAAGAAAAAAAATAGATAATTTAACTCAATTCGAATACATTTGAAATAAATTAAATGTTTATACTTAATATTGTTAAATATACTAATAATTAGAAGAAATAGATTTATAACAATTTTAAATATAGAAGAAAAAAAATTAATACAATGAAAATACATATGGTATTTTTAATAAAATAAATGTTATTTATTTATTCTATAAATTATTATCATTATTATTGTATGTTATCATGTAACGCAATTCACATGTTAGAAGGATATTATTTTTAATCTTTCATTCAATTGATTTCATACTTCATAAGGATCTCGTTTATTTTATTTTTTGCAAAGCAAATGCTATTATTATTATTATTATTAATGATAAAATTTCAACGAAGGTATCTTACAAAATGACATACTATTATTATGGAGAATAAAAGATCTATGTTGTACTGATCAGTGGGGTTCTGAACAGGATCCCCAAATTTTGATAAACTACATTCATTATGTTAATCTTGAAATTCATTGACATTTTTTTGAAAAATGCTATTAAGAAAGATGAGTTATAATTGTTAAAACGTTATAATTATTTCTTAAATGTGATAATTGGTTAAAGAATGTTATTGATTATTACTATTACTATTGTTTTAGTATAATTGGTGAGGTTTTGGACAGACGCAATAGAAACGATCGCACAAGTGCCCCTACAAAGGACATTTGCTTTTAAGGACTACAATTTTATAACTCGTGAATAATTATTTTTAAGGACCATATTTTAATAAATTACATAGGCCCAAAAATCTTTCAACCGCCTTGTACGATTATACAAATAAGAACGAAAAAGCATATTTTTTTTAGAATTACAGGTTCTGTAACTGTACGAAAAAATATAAAATAAATTTTATATTTAATAAATAAAAAATAAAAGTTATAAAAAATCATACGAGCATAACATCATATATACATATATAATTATAGCTGAATTATATGAATAAGATAAAATCTAAAAGTAAGAAAAATAAATAAATAATCAATATATATAGTGAGATAAAAAACTGAAGAATATTTAAGTTGTACTCACAAAAAGATATAATATAATAAGATATCGGGTTAAAAAATAGATTTTTTTTCAGTAGGTGGGTTTTAAGCTAGTGTTCGATGAAGTGAATATAAAATATTATTGATTTTCGGTTGCGTTAAATATATAGATTATTCAAAGTTTTTATTTAAAAAATAAAATAATTAAAATTTAGATAAAAATTACGGAGTAGGTAGAAAGATGTTATATTGTATGTGATGACTTGAGAAGAAGACGTCATATGTGGATGATATTCTCGATTTTTTAATATTTTTTATATAAATTTAAAAAGAGACAATTTCACATGCCTATAATGTTCCTTATTTATATTGTAAAATTAAAATTTAATTTAAAATTAAATTATTTTCAAAATTTCACTATGATATTTTGTGTTTATTAATGTCTCTAGTTTTGATTACTTGTTGTATAATTTTTATTTTTAGATGAAATCAGTTTTGAACTTTTGAATTATAAATTATTTTAAAAAAATAAATTGAAAGTTTAATTTCATATTAATTAATGAAATAACTTAAAATTATTTTATATTAATTAATATTTTTTAATTTCATTAAAAAGATGTTAATATTATATTGTTTAAAACTCATAAAATAAAGTAAACGTGACAAACTACTTTTTTTGTATCACTAAAATTTCCCCTGGCAAAAGCAAAATGATTATACGGTGGAATATAGACTTTCACAGATCACTGTACAAAAATAAAAATCTTATACCTCTTAATCATACATTTTTATATTTTATCTTAAAAAAATTTAAAATTTATAGTTAAATTTTAAATTTTAATTTTAATATTTTAAACTTTAAATCTTAAAAATTATATTGTACCTCTAATTTTTTAACTTTAACTTTAACTCTTAACCTTAAACTCTATACTCGTTATTTTAATAAAGAACTATTATAAATGTTAAAATTCTAATAAAATTTACGGAAAATCAAAATATCAATCAAGATTTAAATTGGATTATTATTTGATATACAGATACGTAAATCCATCATTCCTTAAGATATAGAAAAATGTGTTTAAAATATTAAAATTAAATTAAGTAAAAATCTCTTATCTTTTAATTATTTTTCCTTCCATATTTTCTAGTATTTTTTTTGATCTAGCTAAGTAATTACAGTAGTATCTGTTCTACAAGATAATCTCAACCATTTGATATTGATCGTTCAATCACTTTACTGCAATTACTGGTGCTCGAACCCGTGATCTCTAGGAACAACAACCGTTCCGTTAACTACTTGGGCTAGAAGGCTCATGCTTCAAGTAAAAATTCTTAAAAATTGATTTTTAAATCCTGACTCTAATTTTCTATATCCTAAACCTAAAAAAATACAGTTTATTCATAATTCTTTAAATCCTAACTACAATCTCTAATTTTAAACCACTAATTTAAAATAAAATACCAGAAAAATAATAAAAACATGATTTTCACCTAATTAAACCCTAAAAAAATCCAATGGGTACATAATCACATGTGAAAAAGAAATTATTAACCCTTTACAATTATTTCATTGCATGTCTTTTGTCAATCCCCTACCCCACTCTGAGCCTATCTCCATGATTTTCTTGCCTATAAATTTAGCCTCCAAGCTCAATGACAAACCATCCCTAAGCTCTATTCTCACTTCCCCCCCTTCTCCTTCATCTCCCCCTCCAAATTCCATTGCTGTTTTAGGTCCGCCATGGAAGCAACACCAGGCAGAAAGGAGTTTTATAGCAATTATATGCTAATAAACCCTAAGAAAGCCTCGTTGTTTGATCTCATTGCCCTCTTGTTTTCCAAGAACATAAAAAACCGGAAATTTATCGAAACCAGTATCGAAACCGAGGAAAATTTCTGGTATAGACTCGCCGTGTTCCTCACCACGCTGCTGCAGAAGTTTCTGCTGACCATTAAGATACCAATGGCCTTGGCAGGACAGACTTTTGAGGATATGTGCAACCTTTTCAATAACAATGGAGGATTGTTTGGTCTCGTAAAACGAGTCATGACAGGTCTAGTTCTTTGTCTTTAGTCTGAGAAAAAACATGTCTTTAGTCTTTACGTCTAGTTCTTTGTTTAGGGTTTTTCATATATTTTGCTTATATTTACACCGAGGGATGAACAGTTTAAGCAACTTGGATGATCCTGCATGCTTTAGATTCTCTTTTATATGTTTTTTTATTACAAAATAATTTTCTTTTTATATATATTCTAACCACTTGAGTATTTCTTGCAGGGTGAGAGCTTGAAATGGGATAATGTTATTTAATTGCCCATTTTTTCATAAATAGAAATGAATTATTTGATTTTTGTTTACGTGAATATTATGATGAGGACTTTGCCTAAAATATTCAAAGTTATTTCACTGTTAATTATATGATTAAGTGATATAATACTTAATATAAATGATTATCTTAATTATTTTGGAAGATGTTATTATAACAGAGTATAAATGAACTAAAATATAAGAGATGGGATCAACTGATTTTTACATGTTTTTTAGATCGTTGGATGACTAAAACGGATGATTCAGATTAACTTCTTTCTTTTTTTCTCAAGTAAAAATCTTCATATAACCGACTGTTAATCTGAGTCTTCCGTTTTAATCATCAGACGATTCAAAAAATGTGTAAAACTAAAAGAGTTTTACACTATTTATCTTAATCTTATCTCAAAATATAAATATTTTATTTATATCCGATAGAAGATTGGATACAAGTGTTTACTTTTTATCTTGAATTTTTTAAACTCTAGATAACTCCCTAAGTCTTAGAATTTGTGATATTGGTTAAATTAAATCTAAATATGTTTAAATGATTTATTTTTAACCCTAGATAACTCGGATTTTTTTAAAAAATAATTTCATAACCATTTAGTTTCTAAATAATCAATTTTATTTCATAAAAGTTTGTGGTTCTTCAATCATTGTTCTTACTCTATTTATAAGGAGACCATGGAACAAAAACAGAATAAATTAATGAGATTGACAACCTTGTTTCTGTTCTTACTGTCTTAAATATTTATGTCGGTGTGTTTATTTTATTTTTTATGTAGTAAAAACGTACAAGCTCATCTGAACCGTGGAAAAGCTGAAAAAAATTGTGTTTAGAAAATACAAAAGGAAAGAAAAATAAATCTAATATTAAAAAATAATTAAATAATTTGATTTATCACGTCAATTATAGTCTTATTAAATAATATTTTTTTTATTTTTTAAAGATGAATCTTCGTCTATTTTCTACATATCATGCAATTATAGATAACGAATCTAGACCATATATAATAATAATAATAATAATAATACAGAATCTAGCTTTTTGATTTTTCCATGTTTTGTAAAAAAAAAAAGACAAAAACATTGAATTTTCTTGCTTTTGTACAATGAAACAGGGAAGGTCGTGATTCCAAACCGAGAAGCGGCGAACTATGTCTCAGCTGTTGGATATACGGACATGAGACTGGAGTTGAGCAAAGAGATTTTATATGGCAACGCTATGTATTATCCGTCTCTTTCAATTATGGCAGCCAAAGCTGTTTATAATAATGCTGCTTATAACAAATCTATAATCGAAGACCATTGGGGGGTACGATCATGTTTTTTTTTTAATGTCTTCTTTCCATCTGTGGTCGAAACATCATGGATCTGACACTGGTTGCTGTCTTTGTCTGCAGATGCAACTCATTGGATTCAAAAATTATTGGAACGGTAATAAACAGATGTGTTAAATCATAAATTACACATTTTTTATATAGAAAACCAGTTTAATTCATTTACTTTTACGGTTTACCAGATTTCATGCTGCAAGCCGACACCCAAGTTTCACTGTTCCGGAACAAAACCTCCGAGCACGACACGATTGTTGTTTGCTTCAGAGGAACACAGCCGTTTAATGCTGATGATTGGATTTCAGACGCCGATCTGTCTTGGTACGAATTCCCTGGCATTGGAAGGATTCACAGTGGTTTCCTCAAAGCTTTAGGGATGCAAAAGATCGTCGGGTGGCCAAAGTTTGTCGTCCCGGACATCACCCGTCGGGCACCGTTGGCTTATTACGACATAAGGGATACTTTAAGGGACCTTCTGAAGAAAAACCCTGAGGCCAAATTTATAGTAACCGGACACAGCTTGGGCGGTGCGTTGGCTGCTCTTTTCCCGGCCATCTTGATTTACCACGACGATCAGTTGTTGTTGGAGAGGATGGAAGGCGTTTACACGTTCGGACAACCCAGAGTCGGCGATGGAGCGTTCGCGAGTTACATGGAGAAGAATCTGAACAAAAATGGGATCGGGTTTTACAGATATGTTTACTGTAACGACATGGTTCCTAGGGTTCCTTTCGACGGCATGTTCAAACACTTCGGAACCTGCGTTTACTACAACAGTAAATATCAAGCAAAGGTAAGATTTTTACATATAAAAAAACAAACCCAGATCTGCAATAATTACAAGGAACAATTATACCACCTTGTCCGAAATTTTTTTGTAATTCCTGCAGATAGTTGAGGACGTGCCATACAAGAACTACTTCTCGATCTTCGGGTTTATCCCGATGCATTTCAACGCCATTTATGAGGTGATCCGGAGCTTCACGATGAGAGTGAAATACGGGTCGGATTATAAAGACGGTTGGATGATGTTCGGTGTCCGATTGTTCGGAGTTTTAATCCCTGGGGTTGCGAATCATTGTCCACAGGATTATGTTAATTCCACTCGTCTTGGTAAACCTGACGATGTTTTGTTCCTTCCCTTCCACACTAAGAAAGCACTAGGGTTTGAAGTGCCGCTGTTGGCTGCTTGATGACGGTGGTTGGCACGGCTGAGATCGATATTGGTCCTCCTAATAAATTATCTGTGTATTGTATGCATGGTTATCGGTCTTGGGAATTGGGCGTTGATGATCATTCCAATTCCCAAGATTTTTCCAGGAAAATAATCGGATGGTAGCGGAGTACCACCGAAGTTTAACCTAGTTATAGTGTGTTTTCCTAATTAATGTTTATCTTTCGAGTTTTATGTATTTTTAAGAATAAAACCATAATTATAATTATAATTAATTAATCTGTGACGGATTTAAAAATATTGATAAGAATGATGATAAAATAAAATATTTTTAAAGTGAATACAAGTTATATAAATTTTAAAAATTTAAGGTGAACTTTAAAAGATTTAATGTAGTCCTTTATCACCATCCCTTTGCATGGATATGTCACTGTATTTAATATATATATATTTTATTTTTCGAAAGATTAATAAAATAGTAACACAAGCCTTTCATCGTAAAATATAATTTATTAAAGTAATATTTTTTGTCTTATAAATATTATCTATTATTAATTTTTTGAAAGTTTACTTTTTAAAATTTTAATTATAATTATATTAAATATTTAAAATAATTAAATTTTATAAAATATATATTTAAAATATACTCAATTACAGATTTTTTAAAAATATATTTTTTATATTTATCGATAATAAATTTAAATAATTATAATTAAAATTAAAAAATTATTTAAAAATCAATAAAGGATAAATTTTATGAAAAAAATTAGTTAATTTGTGAATTTAATTTTAAAAATAACAATTCTGACCAAAATTAAAATCTTAATAGGCTGAATTTATTTAAAATAATCATATAAGCTAAAGTGATTATTAAGTTTAATGCTTTTTCACATTTGAAGAATGATTTTTTATGAGTAAAATTTTTATTTATTTTTTTTATTTTTTTAGTTCGTTGAATAACGATAATAAAATTTAAAAATATTTAAATTGAATTCTAAGTCATAATCTTAATTTTTTACATCATAAATTTTAAACTCTACGCCTTAAAAATACACTTACCTCTAATTCCTTAAACCTTATTCACAACCACTATCCTTAAACCCTAAACCCTAAATTTTAAGCCCATTAATTTAAAAAGAGATACCAATGGAGGCACGATTAGGAGGTAGATGATTTACACGCTAATGAGTCAAATATGTAAGTAAAAATCTTTCTAACTTTTAATCGTGTCTCCTTTGACGCCTCCAACTAAAAAATAAGAAATTATATCATGGGTAAGTCTTATCACGTCATTCATATGATCAACCACTAAAATCCATCTATCTCATCATTTTTTCCATATCATATTTTTCTAAGTGAATCTTCACTCATATTTACTGTTAATTCATTTTAAAAATAATTTTTTCAAGCGAAGATTCTCTTGAGAAAAAAATATGACATGAAAAAATTGATAAGATGAATGATTTTTAGTGGTTGATCACATGGACATGTGGTAGGATTTACACATAATATAATTTCTTCTAAAAAATTATTTTTTAAACTCTATCCTTAATTTTTTACTGTATCTTAAACCTTAAACCTTACATTCTAAAAATATATTCTACTCTCGTTCCTTTAAACCTTAACTACTACTCTTAATCTTAAACTTTAAACCCTAAATTATATATTTACTAATTTAAAGTAAAAATATTAATAAAAACATAATTAAAGATAAACGATTTATACTCGAATATATAGTTCTTACAAATCAGTAGCTTGAAATCATAATGCGAAACTGACTCCTGACCTATCTGCAACACCGGACACGAATCTTTTGACTCTGAATAAAATGCTACGAGCTCCAAGACAAATAACTCGAGTGTGAAAAAAGTAGCATTTGAAACTCATGCCAGGTTACTCGGGTCCTACAGGAACAGAGACCACTATGAACATCCACTTGTGTTGAAACCACACTTTTATGATCAGGTTAAGATTGTGTCTGAAAAGCCAATAATTTAGTCTCCACAAGTCAAACTCTCATGCAAAAAGCTGGAAAAATGTACAAAAACAACTCATCAATTAATACAAAATATTCAATTGTCTGAGTTTCTTTTATAAAGTATATTTTATTCAGGGTAAACTATATAAACGGTCCTTTAATTATATTTTAATTATTTTTTTATATCTTCTGACTATCAAATGTTATAAATTGGTCCATTGATTAACTTTTTTGATATAAACTGATTCTGTGTCGTTAAAAATTTGATGAGAAATTGATGTGGACGTTAACATGCTGACTTTAATTGGAGAGATTGGAATATCACATGTTTATCCAAGTTAGCATGTTAACATCCACATCAGTTTTCCGTCAAATTTTTAACGCCATGGTACCATTTTGTATCAAAAATATTAGTCAATGAACTAATTTGTAACATTTGATAGTCAGAGGATGTAAAAGATAATTAAGGTATAGTTAAGGGAACATTATGTAATTTACCCTTTTATTTATCTAAAAGATAGTAAAATTAGTACGATGGATCAATAAGGGAATCTTATTGGTATCCCCGTTTTATATGAAGTTTAATATGAATTTTATTGTTTTTATCTGTACATTTAGATTTTAATTTGATGTAAACAATGGATTTAATAGAATTAATTATATCATCTTTATTTTGACAGGTCACTTTAAAAAAAACAGTTTCTCTCACGCTTTATAAGATATATAACTACTCCAAACTACTTTTAAGATGAAAACAATTAAAGACATTCCTTTGAGTTAAGTCATCGTCCAACAAAACTCTTAAATTAACATTCGAAAAAACTCTCATCTAAATCCTCCCAGAGAATTAACATTCGAAAAAATTGTCTAATTCTATACATGGGAATAAACATTTTTATTTTTTGGGGTAAATGTCGAGAATGAAGTCCATGTATATTATCGATGAACAAAAATTCTCTGTCTTAATCTTAATCATGTCTCTTTTTATGTTTTATCCTAAAAAATAATTAAAAATTAAAATTTAAACTCTAACAGTAATTTTCACATTCTAACCTTAAATTATACTCTTTAAAAAATATATCTTGTCCCTATTTTTTAAACTTTAATCTCAATTTCTAATTTTAAACCTTAAATTCATTATGTTAAAATAAAGACACCAAATAAGATGTAATAAAAGGGAAACAATTTTCATCCATTATCGATAGATAGTTGAGATTTAATATAATTGATAGTTATGAAATATAAAAAATAGGTTTTTCATGTCCAAAAGTAAACTAACAATGTTAAAAATGTCTGAAAGAAATACATGACATTCTAGAGGTTCATCAAGAAATGAAGAAATATCAAGTTCTATTATGGTTAGAAGTAAACGAGTTGGATGAAGTATAGATAGATTTTGTTGTTGTAAATCTTGACCATTGTACAACTTAGACAACTTTTGTTTAGAGCAGAGGTATTATATTTTTATGTTAATATTTAATTTTATATAAGATAAAATAAGATAAACATTCTTAATTAGTGTCGTTTGATTTGTGTTTTTTTGATAAATTTATGATTTTATTATCCAAAAAACAGATAAACTACCAAAAAAAAAAAAAAAAACAATAAAAGGTGTAGGCTGTCATCTCGTAAGAAATTCCTTAAGCCTCCCTAACCATGGTATTTAATTTATACACTCATATGTTGTTTGCACATAATGTTTCTTATACAATTCACTAGTGTATTACTATCACGTAAGTTACTTTTAATTTTTCTGTAATTACGTTCTTCTCAAATATGATAAACGTAAGAGTTCCAAGCAAATTTACAAAGCACCATACGTACCGTCATACTTAGGGATGGTAACGGGTCAGATCTGGATCGAATCTAACTGGATCTAGATCCGCTTAGATCCATGGGGCTAGAAAGTTGAGACCCAGATCCAGATTTAATCTTACGGATCCGGGTCTAAAACTGGTCCAAAACGGATTTATTAAAAAACGATTATTCAACCTATTTTTTAACGTAATAAAATTATCATTAATTAATTTCACATCACAATTTCGATGAAGAAAAAATAAATTTCAATTAACTTGTATCAGAGTAAAAAGCGATAAACTAAAATCTTAATTTCACATCACATTAAGAAATGTAAATCATAAAATATTTTATTATCGTAAACCGAGTACTGCACTTCTACTTCTTAGAGTGCTAATCTTTATCACTACTTAAATCATAAACATCCTAAAACAAACAAGAAACAACCAACCAACCAAAGAGAAAAAAATTATTTTATGAAAATAATATTTGTGAAATTTAAATATTAATATTAATATTATGTAATATAATAACTTTCTTATATAACATGTCAATGATATTCATTATTCTACATCATTATCACAATCTTCGTTAATATTCATTCAAAAAGTCTATTTGTCATAAATAAATAAAAATTCTATTAGAGAATAATGTCAAATATAAAACCTATTATTATATATTTATATATATTTTAAAATAAAGGTGGGTTTTTAATAAATAGGTAAACAGGTTTGGGTCTTAATGTCAGATCTAGATCTAGATCCAGATCCAGATCCAAATCCGTACTTTAATCAAAAGATCTAGATCTGACCCAGATCCATCAAATCTAAAATTTTAGGATACCCTGAAAACATCCGTCGAAAATTGCTTATTTTCGTGTCTCTATCGTCCCAAAAGCTCCTTCTCCATGCTGCATGATTGGAGTACGGATTTAGACATCTCCTGGTTTGAACTCGACGAGATGGGCAAAATCCACGGCGGATTCATGAAAGCACTAGGTCTAGTTATGGAAAAAGGTTGGCTACGGAATCTCGACGATGACAACCGCCACGGTCGCAGCCCACTGGCTTACTACACCATACGCGAAAAACTGAGAGAAAAGTTGAATCCAACGAATATAACAAGATTCATGGCGACCGGTCACAGTCGGTAGAGATGAAACTAGAGGGGTGTTGGAGTACGGTTACACCCTAAAAATTTTAATTTATTTTATATTTTCTTTGTATTTTCTATGGATAATTTATTTTTGTATCGTCTAAACTCTTGTAATTTTGTACCCTAAAATCTTGTAATTTTATACTATATTCTAATATAACTTTTTGATATTTATAACCACTTACATAAAATTTAAGGTCTATCCCTGAAAATCTAGAAGTCGTTTCATCGATCCTATTTCCGACAATTCCGACGTTGCATGAAGAACGGTTGTTGCTGGAGAGACTGGAAGAGGTTTATTGCAACTAGGGGTGATAATGAGTCTGACTGGCTCTCGAGCTATTCGGATTCAGCTCGATCAAAGCTCAGTTCGAGTGAGCTCGACTAGGTATCAGGTTCGGCTTGGGACCTTAACAAACCGAGCCGTGTCTACCCAAACTCGACTCAAAAAGCTCGTGAACAAGCTCGGAATAATTATATTATATATACTACATATACACTAAAAGTAATCTCTTTAGTGAAAGAAAAACAATAAAATATAATAAGAGAAATCCACTAAAAATAAGTTGAGATTTTTTTTCCTTTCTTAATATTAAATTTTGTTTTCGATGTTGGTTATGAAAATAGTTTTTAACGAGGTCCTATCTTTTATAAGAAAAATATAATAAAATTATCTATTTTGGGTCGAGTCGAGCCAAACCGAACCTTACAAGCCCATGTCAAGCCCCACGAGCTTTGAGCCTGACCCAAACCCAATAATATTGTTTTCGAACCGAGTTCGAACCTAAAATTCCGTACTCACCAAATCGATTTAATAACATTGTTTTTGAGTCGAACCCGAACCTGAATTAATTGAATTAATCCAAAGAAAATTCAAAGAATTCATGGAAATACAGTTGATGAATAATGAGTTTAGGTATTTGAGATATGTTTATAGCAATGGATTAATTGAATTAATTAAGATTTTAATGTATAGTAAAAAAGAGAATATTCTTTAATTTTTCTGGAATCAATACATCACGTGTTATCACAGTAGATGAAATGTAAAAGGTAACATCGAAGTTCAATAAATTATATTTCAAATGTCATCCTGTGACCTGTCATGTGCACTTGTCTAGTTTGGTTGGCTCATTATTATGCCCCTATAGACCTACCGACATAGATTCCTTTCATTTACAAACAAATTTCCATGAACAAAATATGTTGAACGTCTGAAAACCAACTAGATTTATGATTTATAATCTACTCCGGTCTTAATGAGTTGTGGCCGACGCCGGCGACGGCGGAAGAAGTTGGTTAGAGAAGACGTCTAGAAATGTTTAGGGTTTTGGACAGTAGTCAAACAGGAAGAATAAATAATTATAATATCCTTTTTTGGCTGCCTACTCCACTAGTAAGATGATTTTTCAAAGATATAGAGGGAAGAAACCAATACAATAATTTTTAGGCATTTTTTTTTATCTAATAGACAAAATTTGTGGAATAATTATTTTTAAAAAATTGGGATATAAAGGTTAGAAAAATATTTAAGAGATTACGATATTTTTTACAATATCAAAAGAAAAACGCTATATTTTTTAGTGTTTTTTATTTTAAAATGATTTATTTGACTGTTAAGTCAGCTAAGTGGCCGAAAGCACAACGTTATGTGTTCTTGGCGAGATGAAAAGAAAAACACTAAATGACGTTATGTAAGGGGAGCAAAACTCGAATAGAATCGAAAAAATCATTTTTTTTAATTTTGAGTTATTCGAGTTATTCAAGTCCTTGTAGTTTTATTTTCAGTTTTGTTTCAGTCTTATCTTCTCTTTTTTATTATTTTTACCTTTTAATTTTCATTTCTTTACAATATGATCACTTTTCATATTTATTTTTTTATTTTATTTAATACAATTTTTATTTTTATTATTTTAATTATTTTATATATTTTTTAATTTATGTATTTATATTATTATATTTAATTTATTATTATTTTTATCTCGTTTTGGCCTTTTATAGATAAGAAATAAGTTTTTAACGAGACTCATAATAAAATGACATATTCATAGCTAAGGTATATAATAATAATAATAATAATAATAATAATTTAAAATCTTATTTATACATATAAAAAATAATATAAAAAAATATGTATGTAGATATGAAGATAGATTTATTTAAATTAGAATTAAAATGTACAATAATATTATAAATAGTGTAATTAAAATTTATACATAAACTCAAAAAATCAAATCGATTCGAACTCGCTAAAATCGACTCTCGAATCAAAAAAATTTCAAAAAGAGTTTAAATTGTAAAATATGTTGACTCAACTCGAATAACTTAAAATTTTTTGACTCGACTCGCTCGAACGCTCACCCCTAACGTTATGTCTACACCCAGTCAATAGCTACATGAGCCATGCAACATGCATGCAATTGGGGCAGCAAAAATGAGACGTTGGCAGCAATATACGGACATCGTAGCAATTGTACTTAAATATTTAAAATTAAATTAAACTATTATTTCCGGTCGAATCAAGTATGGTATTTTTTTATCTTAAACTTAAATCCAACCTAATTTTATCCTTAAAAAATTGGATTCTAATATATTTTTTCAATTTTATAAGATCGAATGGGATCGAAACCAACGAATATAAATCAAATGATCATACCTAACATCAAAACTTACGACCAACCTAAATATTTTTTTTAAAAAAATTATAATTATAATTTTAATTATATATTTTTTTAACATTTTAATTGTATAATTTTAATCATAAATTAAATTGTTGTATAAAAAAAGTATGCTTCTTTTGATTTGTTTATTGATACGAAAGATGGCCAAACAGATTCAAGCCAAATTCCACTTCACAAATTAAATATAAGTCTTTCCCAAGTCATCGTTTCCGCCAAAGATTAGTCAATTAATTAAGCTAATTAATCTCTTTTAAATTCTCCTCTCTACTGCTTTACCAGATAACCCAGAGATTTCTTCTTCTGCAGCTGCAATGGAGGGACAAGAAACAAGCAAGGAATGCGACAAAGGTTTCTCAAGCAGTTTCATGCTGTTGAAACCTGAAGAAGTGAGAATTGTCGATCTGTTTAAGATCTTGTATTCCAGTAATTTGAATGATCGGAAATTCGTGGATTGTTCGTCGGAGACGGCGGAGAGTTTCGGTTACCGGTGGCTGTTACTCATTTCGATTTTGGCACAGAAGATGTTGATTTTCACGGCGAAGCCGATGGCGTGGACGGAATCGACGATCGAGATGTTTCTTAATCTTCTGGCGGTAAACAAGAATTTTTTTCTGCTCTTGATCGATCTCATACGAGGTATCTATGTTTTGCTGCAATTAATCATCTTATTTTATGATTATTAAGTACTTTTGAGCTTCATTTAATATGCATGTCGAAGTAGAAAAGTGATTGGGAGACGAAAGGAAATTCATAAGATTCATGTTTCCTGGAAAATATGGAGAAATTATTTTATGGATTGGTAGAAATTAATTTTATATTTTTTATATATTTTTTTTTATAAATTTTTATTTTTTATTATCATATAAATAGGTGGTAGGTGATTGCATAGAGATTAATTAGAAAAGAAAAAATAATATAAAAAATATAAAATTAGTTGGCTAATTTTTAGTAGTTAAGGACTATAAATAACATGATGGAACCAATTCATAGAATAATTTCTCGAAAACAGGGATTTAGTGAAGACTATATAATTTATTTTTCCTTTTTTATTTTATCTGTGACGCGTCCCTATTGTATTAATAAATTAAACAAAAGTAATTAGTTGATGTATACAAGACATCAGGTCACTTAAAGAAGGTTAGAGCTTTAAATTTTAACAATATAAATAGAAAAAATAAGTTGGGAGAATCGCCCCAAATCAATCTGAATTAGTCGATCAATGAATTAGATATTAATTGTTAAAAAAACAACAACTTAATTATAATATATATATATATATATTTATAGGAATAATATCAAGTTAAATGGTATAAAATTCTCTAAGTCTTACATATTTTTTGATCATTAGATGACTGAAACGAATGACTTAGATTAACAGTCGGTTATGAGAAGATTATCATTTTGAATTTTTTTTTGAGAATCATCTGAACCATCCTTTTTCATTCATCCAATGATCGATCCAAAAAATATATAAAACTTAAAAATTTTATATTGTATAACTTGATCTTATATATATAATTAAGCAAAGAGCTACTTTGTAATTTTATTATATTAAGATGGGTCCAGGGTTGGTGGCGAGCCAAACCTGAGCTGGCGTCCATTAGTGCACTATATTAGTTTTTAATGTTGAAATATGGTCCACAATCACTTTAAGCAGCCTCTTCTTTTGGAATAATTCTTCCATGACAGTTCAAAAGCCTGAGCATTTCTCAAATGATGATGATCTCAACTTTCAGATTTAGTTCTAGGGTGAAAGGGAAATGGGAACAAACGTTGTATCAGTTTCAATGTAGAGTTTATTTTTCATTCGATATTGAATCGGATTGGTTTAGATTAGATATCCACTACGGCAAAATTGACTTTTGTGGCATTTCTAGCGGCATTTTTTGATGAAACGCTGCTAATTTTGTATCTTTAGTGGCGTTTTAGATAAACGCCACAAAAACTATATATTTAGTGGTGTTTTTATGTAAACGCCGCTGAAACAATGTCTATGGCGGCGTTTTCTGAAACAAACGCCACAAAAACTATGTATTTAGCGGCGTTTTTAAAAACGCACTGATAAAATTGTCTATAACGGCGTTTCCTGGACCAAACGCCACAAAAAACTATATATTTGACGGCGTTTTTTTAAAAATGCCACTGATAACAATGTTTGTTTTGGTGTAGTGATCGGATATTTTTTATATAGTAATTTGAGTTCATGTGCTTTGATTCCGTATTTAACAATAAATTTCATTCTTACAGGAAAGGAAGATTGGCCAGATAGAGATTCAGCAACATTCATATCTTTTATAGGTAATATGGACAAGAGAATGAAGCTCGACAGTGAGATCAAACCCGAACATGGATGCAAGTATTATTCAGCATTGTCGATGATGGCTTCCAAAGCATCGTATGAGAATCGAGCCTACATTGAAACTATTGTCAAGGATCATTGGAAGGTACATACATACGTATATGCATACATACATGTTGGAAAAATGGTATGGTACATGGACATTTGAGCTTACATTTGAGTGGGTTCCATTAGTAAAATTAATTGAGACTATGTGTATTATTAATCTACAACAAGAGTAGATTAAATTTGTATATTTACATGCTCAAAATGTTTAATGGGTGAATGAGAAATTGTTGCTCAATGTAACACCCATGATGTTGGAAAAATGAAATGAAAAGTAGAATATCCCACATTTGTTGGGAACTTAGATTTGGAAAGCTCTATATACAAAAGCTCTTCATGTTATTATTGGAAATAAGTCAAAGGTTTGGACTAGACACCATAGTTGTGCCTAGCCTATGGGCTAGCATTAGTTGACTTTTATAAAAGTCAAAAGATGGGCCTTGGGTCTTGGGACCTTTGGTCTTGATTTCAAAAATGATAGATTTTTTTTTCTACTTTTCTGACTTTATTTTTAACAGATATTATAGAATTAAACCACTTTTTATGGAGTTGCAGACCCTTCAGCTGGTTGTAACCTCCAATTTATTTGGATTAATTCTCTGATAAATACCATTTTAATTTCTGGGAGTTGTAACTCTTCAGGAATTGTTAATTACAGATTAATTCTGTAATTAAACATGTCCCCTGCATGAACACTATAAAAGGAGACCCTTTGTTCATATTTAAAAACACTGGGAAAAAAAACCCACAAGTATCCTATAGCCAGATAGTGTTCTGCTTCTGTAAAGTTCGTTGTTGCAGTAAGGTAGCGTTGCTCTCCTTATTGTATTCTACCGTTGTATCCTGGGAGACAGACGTTCTATAGTAACTCCAGCACCGGGAGGGGACGAATCTGTTTTAAGGACACTGTGATAGCACAGGCCTCGGTTAAAGTTTCAGATTTTTTTTTTCTTTACGTTTCTAATTTATATGTTTTATTTCTATTTCGTTCACAGAATTGTGTTTAACATATTAATAACTTGCTTTGTTTTGTGGTAACAATACATACATGTATACGTACATACATACGAAAGAATTGAGTGAAATTGTATTGAAATATGGCAAATGCATGTAAGTACACTTTTTGCTATCTTTTTTTTGCAGATGGAGTACTTGGGATTTTATGATCATTGGAACGGTAAATCCTAGTTTTTATTTTCCGTTAAATCTGCAATCACGATAAACTTACGTGACTCATAATGTATCATTATCTGGTTTGACAGATTACCAAGAAAAAGCTACAACACAACTCTTCGTCTGTCGTGATAAAAGTGAAAACCATGACACCATTATTGTTGCCTTTAGAGGAACGGAGCCATTCGACGCAGACGCATGGTGTTCGGACTTCGACTTATCATGGTACGAGCTTCAAGGAATGGGGAAAATCCATGGCGGATTTATGAAAGCCCTAGGGTTGCAAAAGAACGTAGGGTGGCCGATGGAATGCAAAGAAAACCCAAACCGAAAACAACCCTTAGCTTATTACTTCATCAGAGACAAGTTGAAATCACTCTTGTCCGAAAGTGAAAACACAAAATATATACTGACCGGTCATAGTTCGGGTGGAGCTTTAGCCATTCTTTTCCCTGCAATTATGTTTCTCCATGATGAGAAACTACTGTTGCAGAGACTGGAAGGGGTTTTCACGTACGGACAACCGAGGGTTGGGGACGAGAAGTTCGGGAAATACATGGAAAACAAGCTTGAAGAACACAGAATACGTTATTTCAGAACTGTTTATTGCAACGACATGGTGCCGAGGTTGCCTTATGATGACAAAGATCACTTGTTCAAACACTTTGGTACTTGTGTTTACTATAACAGGCATTATCAAGGAAAGGTTGTTCCAGAAACACCAAACAAGAACTATTTCTCGCCGCTGTCGGCAATTCTGATGACGATAAACGCCGTATGTGAGTTGATCAGAAGCTTTACTCTAAGTTGTTCGAAAGGACCCGAATACAAAGAAGGTTGGTTTATGAGAGTTTTCAGGATAATCGGATTGGTGATGCCGGGTGTTTCTGCTCATTCGACTCAAGATTATGTTAACTCTACTCGTCTTGGTTCCGGCGACGTTTTTCTTCCACCCCAAGAAATGATCCCATAATTTGAGTTGTCTCAGATATTCGAATCCTAGTGTTGGTTGAGGGGTCGCCTGCATATTGAATTTCTACATTATCTGATTCAGATTAATCGACCAATGAATTCGATATACTTAGTTATTTTTTTTAGATAAATGAAATTTTATTCATCTAAAAGACCTTCTAAATTATCACTATACAAAATTAAAGTATAAAAAAAAATAAAATGACATTATGCTATCTTCCACTTAGTTACAAGAGTAGAGTAGAAAGAATTAATTTCCGACAACCAGAAATCTTTGTTTTGATATCCCTCTTGATAAGTAATATAATGTCTTTCGTATGTCGAGGCCTCCCACCATACAATTTACGGTTTCGTTCTCGCCAAATATAATATATAAAACCGCACCATGACAGACGAATGATAACATGTAAGAGCGATCTTCCTTTCCCATGGATAATCATCCATTGCACCATATCCAACCATCAATCTATTTGCACATCTAAATCACACTTAATAAGAATTACTTGTCAAACTTGATGAGAGAAATCACATGTAGCAAAAAGGTGATCCTATTCTCAATACCAGTGTCATCGCACAATAAACATTGAGTATCAATTGACCCTCCCCATCGTAGCATCCTATACCTTGTTGGAAGTCTATCTTGAACTGCAAACCATGCAATGAAAGATTGGCAAGGATATGAAGACCCCACTCGAAACCAAGGGACCTGATCATTTTTGTGTCTCAAAATCTTCCAAACATTTTTAGTGTTATAGTTCTTATTAATGCTCCCGATCAAAGCATATTCATCCTTTAACTTCATCACCTTTTTCCAAGCCCAATTAGATGAAACTTTTACCACAGTTGGCCAAATTGAACTACCCTTCAAGACATAGCTTTCAATTCATGCTACCTACAAAGAACCTGAACGAACAAATAAAGACCACAAACACCCCATCATGCAGGCTTTGTTCCACACAACAATATTCTTCACCCCAAGCCCCCCTCCACACTTTGGGTGACACACGTTTTAACAGCTGACTCGGGCCCCTTTAGCAGACCCTTCTGAGCCTTTCCAAAGAAAAGCATTGGACAAACTCTCAACTTGTCTCAAGATTTTTCCTGGGAGAACAAAAACATGACACCAAAAATTTTGGATACTATAGAGGACAGATTGAATGAGCTGCAATCCTCCCCCAAAAGACAAGCATTTAGAGGACCACGATTGAATACGCTGCACTATCTTTTTAATGAGCCTCTCATAATCTCCGACTTATAAATTTTAGCAACTAAAGGTACTCCCAAGTATCTAACAGGTAATATGCCAATCCTGAACTCAGTTTGACTAGCAATAAAGTGCATTTCATCATTATTCATACTGGCACAAAATAACTCACTCTTAGAAGGGTTAATTTGCAACCAGTTAGTCGATGAAACCAGTTCATGATATTTTGTACACTCAATAAATCTGCAACAATACCCTTAGTAAATAGAAGAAGATCATCCGTAAAACTAAGTGTGTGAGCTTAACTCGTTTGCACCTGGGATGATAGTCAAACACTTTATTCTGACAAAGCTAAGTTCAACAACTTATAAAGAACATTCATAACCAAAATAAAAATGTAAGGAGATAAGGGATCCCCTTGCCTCATCCCTCGTGCCCTTGAGAAAAAAAAAACAACCAGTCCACCATTAAGACCAATAAAAAAATTTAGATTGAGTAATACAAGTGCGTATTCAATCTCGAAACTGAGTAGGGAAACCAAGAACTAGAAGTAGTTGAAAAACAACCCCCCAATTAAGAGAATCAAAAGCCTTTCTTAGATCCACTTTCAAAACACAAAGATTGGAGTGATTTTTTCTCCCATAGCCAACCACAATCTCTTGAGCCAACATAAAATTCTCCACTAAATCTCTTTCAATCAAGAATACACTCTGATTAGGCAGCCATAACTTTATTTTATTAACAAGTATCTTAGTAATGCATTTGTATATCATTGTGCAGCAAGATATAAGTCGAAAATCAGTAGCATGCATCAGAACAGTAATCTTAGGAACAAGAATAATAACAGTTGAGTTAAATCCAACAGACAAAAAGCTAGTAAGAAAGAAATATTTTACTGCGTTTGTGAAGTCCTCTCCTATAATCCTCTAACAGAGCTTGAAAAAACTAGCAGGATAACCATCTAGCTCAGGCGCTTTGTTTTCATTCATTGAGAATAAAATATCCTTAACTTCTTTTGATGTAATAGGAGCCACCAACTTATCTTGCATTGTAGGAATAAACGTGGTTCCCAAAAATTCTTGTAATAATTCATCAGAAATAGGGACCACGTTTTCATTATTTTTTTTCATAAAGTTGTAGTAAAATGCTTAATCAATTCGGCAGACATGCTTTGAAAATTATCGAGCTTCTTTCCATGCAAATCATACAAGACGTGTATAGTATTATGAGACTGTCGAGCTCTAACTTGTCTAAAGAAATAAGTTGAGTTATTATCATCCTCTTTTATATATTGGACCCTTGATTTTTGCTTCAAGAAGCCCTCTTCAGCTCTAACTAACTCAGCTAACTCTGCAGATACTATCTTCTCCTGAAAAATGAATTCAGATGTAGGACAAGATAGAGAGGATAATTGAATCTCCTCAAGGGTCTTTCGCAATGCAATAACTCTATTCAACAAGATTCTGAAAATTTGCATGGTCAGCCCCAAAATGAAAAAATTTAAAAGGCCTAGGTGGTCGAAACATTTGGATGATGACTTGTACAAGATTAGGACTATGATCAGAACAATCTGGGGCAAGAAACTCCACTCTTGCTTGAGGGAAATGCTCCAGCCAATATTGATTAGCCAAGACATGATCCAGTTTGCGAGAAAAAGGAGCCGCCTCATGCTTGTTACATCATGTAAAAACAGGTCTAGTAAACACATGATCAACAACATCAAGGTTAGTAAGACAATCCGGAATTCTTTGATAGGAACAATAATAAGCTAACTACCATCAAAATCTGAACTCTCCTGAGAATCTCTAATAATATTAAAATCCCCTGTAAGAGCCCATGTATGAATGCCAATAGTAATTCTATCTTGATGTAAACTATTCTAAAGCTCCTTTCGATCTTCCTACCATTGAAACCATAAACAATTGTGAAAAATATCTTCAAATCTCCCCATTCTAACCGAAAAGTAATGTGTTGGGCATCTTTACTAACCTCCACCACTTGACAAGATCCTTTATACATGATCTAGATTCGACCATTCCCAACACATGAGTAGTTATGAATAGTCGATCAGCCTTGAAAATGTTAACAATACTATCAAAATTAACTTCTTTTATCCTTGTTTCAGGTAAGCATAACACATCAACTTGCAACTTTCTAACCAAACTCAAGATCCTTCTAATTTTCCCGGATCATTACATTCCCACACATTCCTAGTTAAGAGATTCATTGAGTAGAGAGAGACACCATCTTTCTGACCAACTGTGCCTTTCTTCTTTTTTTTTACACCTCCACCCTTACTCTTTAGCTTCAATTGGTTCATGAGAGCACTAATACCTTCAGCAGTTACTCTAGTTTTTTCAATCGGGAGGCATAGCAGGATTTTGGGCAACCTTATCTACACTCCCTTGAACCAAAGGACCATCCCGAGAATTGTCTACATCACTAGAAGCAACTATTGTAGAAATATTGGTTGTACCAGCATCAACAATTACAACAGGATCAATAACTATAGTAGTGACAATAGTTGGTATACCATCATCTATTGCAACTTTATTTTCAATTTCAACATTTCTACCACTAAAAAATGCATCATCGAAAACTTTTTCATCCTTAACGAAAGTCTCAGTCAATTGTCCTTGATTTAGTGAGTCACCAACAAATAATACAGGATCAAAAACCAAAACATCAAAATTTTGCAACACCTTACGAATATATTTATCCTCCAAATGCAACACACTTGGGAGGTGCCCAAACAAGCTCAACCCTAACATCAATACAATTTCTTTCACTAAGTTCAACATGTATACATTTTTGAACGCGTAAAAGAAATATCAACATTGACACAAATCTTCGCAAATTCTAAATTCTGTTTCAACATAGTAATACGATCAATTAAGGGTGAGCAAAACTCGAATCGACTTGAAAAAACCGAATAACTCGACTCGACTCAAGGCGAAAATACTCAACTCGTTTTGACTCGACTCAAAAGTTCATAGACTCGACTCGACTCAAAATTTCAAATAAAGTTCGAGTTGTAAAATGGAAATTCAAATAACTCGAATAACACGAAATTTTTAGTAATTAAAGGATTAATTTTTAAGTTTGAGATGAATTTCTCAATTTTGTATGGTATAGATACATTGATATATAAAGATATAAAGAAATATTGCTACATATGAAAAAAATCTATATATGCATATCTTATATGATTAGAGAAATTTATTTAAATTATAATCTAATTATACTATAACTTGATAAATAATTACAATTAAATATTTATAGAAACTCGAAAACTCGACTCGATTCGACTCAACACGAATTTCTTAAACTCGACTCGAACCGAAAAAAAATCAAATAAAGTTTGATTTGTAAAATATGACTCGTCAACTCGAATAATTCAAAATTTTTTGACTCGACTCGATCGAATACTCACCCCTACAATTAGTGTATAAAGGATTACCTATTGAAATTGCAAGGCAACCTAATCCTTTCTGAGAATATAATTCCAACCGCATATGTCATAGTTTAATCCAAATTAGATCAGAGTGTAAATCTAAAATTTACAAGATTCAAACCTTTATTCCCCGAAGAATGCACCATGAAAACAAGCAAAGAAATCAAACAAGATCGTGAATCCAAAAGGAAAAAATCAAAGCAAAAGTGAAAATCTCTATAGGCGCATTTTAGCTATGCTAACGTGCACCCAGAGAATAAGCCAAAAATTTTCTATTGGTTTTGTGAATAAAAAATATCATTGTTGATCTATAAAAAAACTAAAATATTTATGCAAAATTGTGCAAATTCCTGCTTGAATTCTATGATATGCAAATAGTTTATTTTTTAATCGTATTTTTATTAGTGCTTTAGTTTAAACTAATGGGTTTAGAGTTTAGGGTTTAAGATTAAAGGTTGTGGTTAGAGTTTATTAAATTAGAGTTAGAGTATATTTTTTAAGGTGTCAGGTTTAGGGTTTAGAATATAAAAAATTAGAATTAGAGTTTAAATTTAATATTTTAATTTTTTTAACATGAAATATAAAAAAATCACGGTTAAGAGGCAAAATATTTCTATTCATAAAACATCGCCGGAAAAATGTTTGATATTTCTACAGAAAATGACCGACATAACCTTCTCTAAAGGTTAAATTTTGTAATTGGTTCTTGTATTATGTATCAGATGTGGATTTGGTCCATGTATTATAATTTGTTCATTTTAAGTATATGCACTTTTTTAAATTTGGAAATTCAAAAAAAGTGCGTAACATATTTTTAATTGTATTATACGATAATTATGATGAAAAAAATCAAAAGAAATAAATATTATTACTTTTTATATAAATATAATAGTATATATTTAAAGATTTATATCTTCAAAACCATCTTAGTCGTAGAATTTAAATACTTAATTCAAGGCGTAGGTGTAATACTTAAGTTTAGAGGTTAAAATTTATATTTTAGGATAATAAGTTGATAATTTAGATTTTAACCTATAAACCCTAAATTCTAATATCAAACTAATACGCTTGTGGATAGAGATGAAACTAGATAGAGATAGGGAGGTATAATCGCCCTCCACTCCAAAGATTTTTTTATTTTATTTTTGTCATTCTATTTATTTTTTTAAAAAAAAGTTATTTATTAATTTATCCCCAACTTTAAAACATTTATATTTTCCTTCATCCCTAAATCTTAACCCATCACTATTTACGAAAACTTTAAATTTTCACCATTAATATATTAAATAATTATTTTATATATAATATAAAACAATATTAGTGTGTGTCAAAATCTATAAAGATGGCATTGAAGTTTCAAAATTGTTTTTTTTTTTTTTTAATTTGTAAAGGTGTAAAGTCAAGATTTGATATCAAAATCAACTCATGACTTTGATATTTGGTCAAATATCGACTGTCGTATGAACCGTCCATTATGACCCCATGCTGTGTTATTTTCCATTAGTGGAAGCTAAATGAAACCCCACAGTTCTTAATTTAAACATCTCCACTGCTGTAGCACCAATATTTAAAAAAAATTATAGGGAGAAAAAAAAGGGAATTTAATTATAATGTATTTCGAGTTTGATTAGAAATAAAACTCGTATTTAATTTAATTATTATCGAGTTTAATTTGAGTTATGAATGAATTAAATTCGAGTATTATAAGGTAAAGATTGAAGGTTATAGAAATGGGTGAATCGTGCTATCTAGGCTTAATACTATATAAATATTTAAATTATGCTTTTTAGATTAGTATTTATTTATTTATTTTTTTACCGAAACATATGTCTCAAATTCTTTTGTCCAAATATATGTCTAAAAACCTTTAAAACAAACTAAAAATAATGTTAGATGGCTATCTTATAAAAAAAATTTAACACTTATTTTAATATGTGTACTCTAAATCGTGGATCGTATATATTAATTTTTTTATATTTTTGTTCGATTATAATTGAGAGCTGCTCTTTCTCATACAAATTTAGTACCATTTTCTCTAGGGGCAGTTCAAAGATTTTGGGGGCCCTGTGAAATTTATTAAAACGTTACCCTTACAAGCAATTGTCCATAACTTTCACTAGTTCTAAAAATGTGGCCCTTAGAAGCAATTATCCTTTTTATGGGCCCTTGTACGGTCGTTTTTATTGCGTTTGTCCAGAATCTCACTGGTTTTATAGAATCAATAATAATAGAAATAAACAATAAGATTCTATAATCAATTATCACATTTAGAAAATAATTATAACGTTTTAATTATTATAACTCATACTTCTTAAGATCATTTTTAAAATTTTTACAATAAATTTCAATATTAATATCATTTAATGAATATAATTTTTCAAAATTTTGGGGGCTACTTTTTAAAAGACCTTGTACGGTCGCTCTTATTGCGTTTGTCCAGAACCCCACTGTTTTCCCCTCATGCTCGAAAGTCTTTCAGTTGTTGCTATACAACCTTAAACAATGGAGGTCTTAAGACAGATGTGTGATTCACTTGTGTTTGTCGACAAAAAAGAGTGTAAGCATTGCACAACAGCCGTCGGTATATAATAAGAGTAATACGACATATTAATCATGCAGTTCCATAGTGGAGAAGTACATGAGAATCCCCTTATTGTCTGTTTTATATGCGGTGGGATCAAACATGTCAACTTAATAATCTCATGCGTATCGAAAGGTTTCGATTTTCTGTCGATATTTACTCACAAATTAAACAGGATATTAACGGACAGTCTGAGAGTAGGTTTACATCCCCTGGTTTAGTTAGCTTAATTTTTGAATGAAATTTGTGATAATTTATTTATTAGTTAATTGATTGTATAGTGTCGATATAAATTTAAAGTTTTTGGATAATAAAAGTGTCATTAATCTAAAAAAACATATCAACTTATAAATATAGACAGATATAAAATTTTAAAAGATTATATTAAAAAATTAAAAAAAAATTACAAAATTATAACATTAATAAAAAAGTATGTGAACTATTGAGTAGAAATTCTCTACCTCTTTATCATGCCTCCATCTATGTCTCTTGTTAAAAATTTCTAAAAAATTGAATTTTAAACCCTAACCCTTATTTTTTATATCCTAAACCCTAAACTTTACCCCATAAAAAATACATCTTACCCCTAATTCCCTAAACCCTAACCACAACCCCTAACCTAGAACCTAAACCTCTAATTTAAAGCGAAAACACAGATAGAAGCATAGAAAAGAGATAGACGATTTACGCCCGTGAACTATTTAAGAATCAAAATTTTTAAAAATGCAACCACCCTAAATACCGGCCTTATGTTTATAAGCAATGATTTCTAAGCCTACTCATTAATCATCTTCTGGCGTAAATCGTCTGCTTTTTTATATCTATATTAGTGTCGTATTTTAAAATAATAAGTTTAAAAATTAGGGTTTATGATTTAAGGTTCAAGGTTATAGTTAGGATTTAAGGAATTAGGGGTAGTGTCACGACCCGGATTCAGATCCGAGTGTCGGGTTAACCCGGGGTTTTGGGCTTCGGTTTTGGGCCCGGGTTTGAGTGTTGGGCCTTAGGTTCGTTGGGCTTTAAGAGTTTTAAGATGGGGGCATTTCGGTAAATGTCTTTTTGGGATGAAAGTGGGGAAGGGGTTTTATTGTTCTGCAGAGGATGATCTCACCCTTTTCTCTTTTTCTCCCTTCATCCATCTTCCTTGTAGCAAAGGAAAGGAAGAGCAAAGGTAAGATTTTTAAGAGTTATGCTTGGAATCCCGTTTTTGTGTTAGAGAAGATGTTATAGGGTTGTTTTGGATCTATAAAATAAGCTAAAGAAGTGTTGGTTTGGAGGAAGTTGAGGGTTTAATGGGGGTTTAAGGTTGAGTTCGGGTTTTGATTTTTGGGAGCTCAAATCTCAGTTCTTTTAGTGTTTGAAGCTCCGAAAATCATCTCTAAGTGTTCCTAATTCGATATGTCTTTCTCTTGTAGAGAAAGAACTTGGAGAGCCTTCAAGAGCTTTAGGGAAGGAGAAGGCTTGAGGTTGAGCTTGGAGCTCGGGTTTGCTGCTTTGGTTGTTGTTTTTGCTTAAGGTTGGTTCTCTTCCAACTCAAAATCATCATGCATATCATGTTTTAAGTTTAAATGCATGTTGTTGATTGGTTTGAATGTTGGTAGCTTAAGTTTGGTCATTAATGGTGGATTTTGGTATTGTTGTTGAACCTTCGTAAAAATGATGTAAACTTGATTAGGATCACTCCTTTAAGGCCTAGGATCAGTTTGGTATTAATTAGATCGAGTTTGGATAGGTTTCTAAGTGTTCAAACTGCAAAAAATGCACTTATCGTGCAGGGGGTATCGATACCGGGAGGCCGTGTATCGATACCCCTGAGGGAAATTAGGTTACAAGAATAGGGGTATCGAACCATGGTTCGATACCGGGCTTTCCAGTAGCATAATGGCATCGATGCCAGTACCAGAACAAGAGGTCTTCCTCTGTTGACTTTTGGATTGGTCAAAGTGGTTCGGTACTGGCATCGATACAGGTGTTTCGATACTCCAAGTAGGGGTATCGATACCCCAAAGCAAATTTTAGCCCAAATACTTGTGAAAAAATGGTAAAGTCTCACAATGTTATTTTAGATGTCCCAAGGACTTTTATAAACCTTAAAATGAATATTAGACCGAGAGTTAGACACCTAGACCCGTTAACGAGATAATTGAATAATAATTAGAGTCTAGTGGTGTAAACCGGTATATGGAACCGTTGAGGGTTCGTGTGACCTATTCGAGTCACGTGGCTTACTAGGAACCTTGCTTAGTGCTGATGGGTTGCCTAGAGTATATATATATATTGTAATTATGAGATAGTCTGGTAACCTTGCTTAGTGCTGATGGGTTACTAGAATAACTATTATATGAGATGTAAAACTGATAACCTTGCTTAGTGCTGATGGGTTATCGGTAATATTATGCGGAAGACCAGCTAGGACCTTGCTTAGTGCTGATGGGTCCCATACTTCTATACTACTATGAGGTGATATGGACACCGAAGTATATATGAGTATATATATATATGAGATATGAATACGAGTTAAAAGTCTGAGATGCTGTGTGGTCTTCTCTTGTCTTGCATATGCCATGTGCCGATATATGCCATCTTGATATCATGTGTTTAGGCGGATATGGTAGCGCCATCGTATTCATGCCATGTCATCATTCATGTTGTTATGCTTATTTTATGCTATGCGTGATGTGGACCGGTTGGTCGAGTACCCACTGAGCTTTAGTAGCTCAGCGTTTCGAAATCTGTTTTCGTGCGTAGGTTAAAGTAGCTATTCGGAGGAGCATCAATCGTGGTGGGTTCAGCATCGACATCTGTTGTCAGAGTACTGTTATTAGGCATAGTGGGCATTCGTACTTGTAGGACCTTATATGTGTAATTTGTAACTCTGTTTTATTTATTGTCGAATGTTTTTAAATGGTTGTAATATTTTGGAGCTCCGTTACTTAAATTTATTTGGATGTATGTTTTAAATGGTTTTGAATTATATTTTATCATGATGGATATGGATTTGGACCCAACTTCATGGGCTTTTGGAACGAAATTTTAAGTACAGGTTTTGGGCCGGAGGCCCGATGTGGCACCGGGTCGAGGGTGTTACAGGTAGAGTGTATTTTTAAAGTTTAGGGTTTAAGATAGAGAAATTAGGGTTATGATTTAGAATTTAAATTTTTAATATTTTTTAACGTGAGACATAAAAAAGCATGATTAAAGAAAAAAAAAATTCTTTCCGATGCTATTTTATAACACAAATTTTTAATTACTTGGACCTCAGTCCCTCGCTTAATTCAAGCCATAAACTAACATTTCAGCACTATCAAAGGATTCAGCTTAACATCTCAACTCCATTTCCAGTACTTCATTATTTCAATTAATGCTACACCATTGATTAATGGTTATGAAAAATCAACGGTCCGGATCCTTCAAAAACCCTTAATTCCATTCATTATAAATCCCAGTGAACTCAGTTCTTCATATGTGCTTACTTGAATTCTCTTGTAGATTATTTCCCTACTTAACCATGGAGTTTAACCCCAAGCATAAATCTGCTGTTTTTGTTCTTACAGTAATTGTTTGCACCCATTTGGTTTTCTACGTGAATGGAAGACAGATGAAATCAGTGATCATAAGTGAAAAAGAAGATCATCGTCATGCTGAACAAGTATTGCCATCCTCGGGTTTCGAAGACGGTTTTCGGACATATTCATCGGGGTACGGTGTCCGTGTCGGACGTTCTTTCAAACAAGATGACGGAGATGATAATGAAGGAACACCGGGAAGTTCTAGCTCAATTAACGGCAACCATTCATCGAAAGATTTCAAACGTACAAGTCCAGGACACAGTCCTGGTGTTGGTCATGCTTTCGTAAACAAGAATGTTTCTGAGAAGAATGATTAGGTGTTGTAATAACTATTCACGTAGGAAAAGCATGAGTCGTACTCCTAGGTTTTTAAAACAGATGGTTCAGCTGTAAGAAAAATAATTGCTCCTGCTGGTTTGGTGTTTGTAACTATCATTATGCCATGTACTGTACCATTTGCAATGTTTTCTTTAATCATCTTAACAAATTGTTTTCGATATTTTAATATATAAATTATGTAAAAAATTTATATAAATCTTCGTATTTAAACTATAAAGTATAAAACTTTAATCCTAATTTTTAACTCCCTTACATCTAAACCTTAAATCTTAAACTTTAAACTCTAAATTTTAATCATAAAAAATTTATGTCATCCCTAAACCATAGCTTAAATCTCTAAACCCTAAAATTAAAAAGCTTGCATAAGCTTTACATAAACTTGCGTATCAAAGTATTTTCCTTTCGTTATATATGTGTGTTGGTATAAACTTTACATAAGCTTGTATATCAAAGTATTTTCTTATATATATGGGATGAGATCAAGTTACACCAGGGTTTTATGCTAATGGGTGCAAATCGTCTACCTCTTTCGCATCCCTTCATTCGTGTCTCCACTTCAAATTAGAGGTTTAGGGTTCAGGGTTTAAGGTTAGGGGTTGTGGTTAGGATTTAGGGAATTAGGGGTAGAGTGTATTTTTTAGGGTTTAAGGTTTAAGATATAAGAAATTAGGGTTAAGATTTGAAATTTAATTTTTTAGCAAATTTTAACAGGAGGTACAAATTGAGGCATGTGAAAGAGGTGGACGATTTTTACCCTATACTAATCTTAGTCAATGAAATGGATAGATGGATGGATGGATTAACAATAAAAAATGTTAAGATTATCACTCAGAAAAAATAAAAAATAAAAAATCTTAACCATTTATTATCATCGTCTAATAATCTAAAATTAATATAAAACTAAATGAGTTTTAGTCGATAAATTCACGATTGTTCTTCTTTGTAAAGGGTCCATGGACCCTCATGAACAAACCCCAACCAAGATGCATGCATACAACATCCATTGAAGTTACTTTTAGAAGGAATGAATAAACAATGAAACACATGTTTCAGATATTCCCCTAATTGAAACATCAAATTAACCAGATCCTTTGTAAAGGAAGAACATCCATATGATTTCTGGAATCATATTCTAACAAAGATTGTAGCAACACAAGTAATCAAAGATGCTGTCGGTGCAGTCGTAACAGCAAGAACAACTGCAGAAAACAAAAACAGAAAGAAACAAACAAGTATATGAGTAAATTACATGTCCAAAATTAGAAACAAGAAGAAGGTATGTACCATTCATCAACAGCTTTGTCTTGTTCATCTTCTTCAACCTGGAAACTCTTAGTGGAAGTAGTCTCTATGGATTGTGTTGCAGGTGGTTCCATTTTTCGGATTGTCCGGTGAAGACAAATGTTTGAGAAGATGATGGTTTTGTCTGGGAATTCTTTGTTCTTTTAGAGCTTTTATGTGGAAAGGAGAATCTGAAAGAGAAAGTGAGAAGAATGAAGATGACATGTGCGTTTGCTTGTTCACGTGATTGCAATTAGCTCAGAGTGGAAAAGGATGGAAAAACATGTTTGAATTGAAAGTGATTTCATCACTAATTAATTCATTTTTTTTCTAATAGATTTTAAAATTAGAGGAAGGCATGAATCACAGCCGTTGAATTGATCCAACGGTGGAGAAAATGACACAAATACACTCCTCTTAAATTAACAAATAAATACTTGACTAGGAGCTTTTGCCCACGGAGCTATATTTTTTATTAGAGATTACAATCCGGAACAGAATGAGGATAATGTATTGGCAAGAATGTTAGACCATAAAGAAGCTATCATATCCCATTTAAGTTGGGCCAGCCTCTTTCTGGGATTCCATACTTTGGGACTTTATGTCCATAATGATGTCATGCTTGCTTTTGGGACTCCGGAGAAACAAATCTTGATCGAACCCATATTTGCCCAATGGATCCAATCTGCTCATGGTAAAACTTCATATGGGCTGTTACCATCTTCTATGAAATAAATTATTAGATCAATCTTGCTCATCATATTATTTATCCTAATCTTCAGGGGCGGTTCAGAGATTTTGGGAGTCCTGTATAATTTATTAAAATATGGTCCTTAAAAGTAATTGTCCATGACATCTACTAGTAATAAAATTGTAGCTTTTAGAAGCAAATATCCTTTATAGGGGCCCCTGTGCGATCCTTTCTATTGCGTCTGTCCAAAACTTTACTAGTTCTACTGAAGCAATAGTAATAATCAATAAGATTCTATAATCAATTGTTATATTTAAAAAATAATTATAACGTTTTAACAATTATAACTCATATTTCTTAATAACATTTTTAAAATTTTTCAATGAATTTCAAGATTAACATCGTCTAATGAATGTAGTTTACCAAAATTTGGGGTCCCTCTTTTTTGGGGTCCGGTGCGGTCGCTCCTATTGCGCTTGTCCAAAACCCCCACTACTAATCTTAAACCCTAATCTTAAACCCTAAACCTTAAACCTAAAACCCTTTAATTTAAAGCAGGACACGAATGGAGGCATGGAAAAAAGGTAGACGGTTTGCACCCTAAATTGTCGAGTAGAAATCCTCTACTTCTTTTCCATGCCTCCTTTAAAAATTTTCTAAAAAATTGAATTTTAAACTCTAACCCTTATTTTTTATATCCTAAATCCTACACCCTAAAAAATATACCCTACCTCTAATTCCCTAAACCCTAACTAAAACCCTTAACCCTTTAATTTAAAGTAGAGGCATAAATGGAGACATGAGAAAGAAGTAGACGATTTGCACCCTAATTTGTCCCATTTTGAAAATTTATTATTTTATCCTAACCCAACTGACCCAGCTCGATCGGGAAATTTAGGAATCTAAATCGGATTCTAACTCGTCCCAAAAATTAAAAGTTATATCCAAATTTAAATCGTTCTAACTTTAAAAAATAATATATATTAATATATATAATTAAAAATATATAGTTTAATAATTTTTCATCTTAAATCCAAACCCACTTATTTCAATTAGGCGGGTTTCAATTTTTTATCTCAAAATTCATCTCGCATTTATACTTAAAGTTTTTACCAAAATATTCAATTAAGTCAAGTTGGGTTGAATCGAATACAGATATTTTTATATCCCTGTGAATAAAAAAATGACAAAAAGGTCTTGAAGAAGTGTTAAAAAAATGGTGGAACCTCTCAACATGCTGTCCATTGCTTGTTTCATATGTTACTTCTACTGTTGTAAGAATTGATTAATGCATTGGATTCAAATAGTACAAACTAAAACTAAGATGGATCAATCTAAGTAAACAATTCGGCAATACAACGCAGGATCCAGAGGATCCGGGTTAACCCAAGTTAGGTAATACATATGGCTAGCTTTAGCCTTCTAAAGCTCAACTATTTTGGCCTTATGATGGAGACTAAACATGAAGAAAAAGAGCTTTCTCCATTTTTAGAAGCTCTAAAAATATGGCTCTACCAAAAACTAAAACCTACTTATTTATATATCCTTTGTCTGCATTGCTTCCAGGGTGGAAAGGATTGCTCGGTGACGGTTGTTCGGGTAGCTCGGGAGCTTTTACTTCAGCTCTCCATGTCCACGAGTTAAAACGGTATCCTCCTCCGAGGTGTTGATGGCGCTGCTAGAAGCTTTGCTTTATTCATGGAAAACCTCGAAAAAGTAATGTACACTGTTCTGTTTTCCTTTCTGCATTTGTCATCTGACAATATGGATCTTCTTGAACTCCTGGTTAATGGACCTACTAAAAGGGTTGGGGTGATGTGCACTTTGACCCGAGCTTGGAGGAGATGAGACGGAAAGGGTCTCGAGGGTGGAACGAGGAGAATTACGTGCGGTCACTCTTAACTCGGGACTCTGGTAATTAGATCGTTGTGTAGTCTCCCTGGAGAAAATGAAATGATGTATGGAGCTGGAGTGATGGTCCAAGAAAATGGAATAAGTCGAAGACAATGCAGAAAATTAACTCTTACCTATCGGGAGTCGCAGTTTTCGAACTTCGCAGGCTTTGCTGCATAGGCAATTGTTCCGGTTTGAATTCAGATCGATCTCTAGGACTATGGGGCATGTCCTGCATGTATATGAGGGGAAGTATTCTTAAATAAGTTGGTAAATAAACGATTAGATGTCAGCGGGCAACATGAGGGGAAATATTATTATTTACCGTGGACTTTAGCCCGTTAGAAGATGAGGCACCCGACTGAGGTGAGCATTTTACAAATCGATGCTCTAGTAACATGCTTGGAGTTGGTCTCTCAGCGGGATTTCTTCTGAAGCAACAGCGTAGGAAATCCTTCCCCTCGGGTGATAATGTTTCGGGAACGGGAGGGGTATCCTTCATCACTTTAAACATAGCCGCAGCCTACATTAACAAAGGGAAAAGTTGGCATGTTTTGGTTTTCTCCAGTGTTCGGAAAGACTAATAAAGTGAATTACGATGCATCAGGTGCTTACCCCTTCGTATTCACTCCACGGTGCTTTACCGGTGAACATTTCGATGATCGTACAACCCAAACTCCAAACATCAACAGCTAGAGCAAGATCGGAACTATTATCTTTCTGTATCACAGCTTGCATAAGCTGCAGTGAGACGAATGATGTCAGTATGTATAAACTACAGACGGAAACACATTGATATGTTACAAGATAGTACCTCTGGAGCCATCCAGTATGGACTTCCCTTCAAAGATAGATCAGCTCTTTGTCCGCTAAGCTGTGCAACAAACGGATCCACGATTATTCAAGCTGAATTGTATATCCGACAACTAACAAAGACCTTTAAGCAAGATTTATTGGAGGAACAGTCCGTAATGGAATACAGCATGTATTTGAAGAGAAGGGGAAGCTATGAGACTCACATGTTTGGACATGCCAAAGTCAGCAAGCTTGACAACTCCGGATGCATCGACGAGCAAATTAGCCCCTTTAATATCTCTGAATAGAACAAATAAAAAAGCATATTAAGCTGCAGATAATCCATGCAAGACTACTAAAATAGGTTCATTCCCTCCCCCGAAACCAGAAATCAGGATACAATGCTTTGTACCTGTGGATTGTCATTGTACTATGGAGATAAGCCAACCCGGAAAGAATATGCCGAGTAAAATTGCGGACAACGGATTCTGTTATGGCACCACAGTGATCACGAACATATTTATTAATCGAACCAGGATGAACATACTCCAGATATATGTAGAATTTGTCTTCAACCTGCATGTGCATAATTCGAATGCCTTAATACAAGTCCGTAAGATGATAATTGGTGTAAGAAAAGGGGTGAAATCTTAATTACGGAATTCACATGTTACTTACGATTTCACTACCATAATACTGAACTATGTTTTGATGCTTAAGTTGGCTAAGAACCTTAATCTCCTGCAATTGAAATAAAAATAGTAAGGCGGACAGTAAAAGAAAGAAACAGCACTCCGTAATCATTTAATTTGTGCTCCTCGTTCTCTAGAGTGAAGAGAAACCTGCTCTAGTTGCTTTATACACTCTGCGGATTTCGGGTCATCGGGAAATATGTCAACTTCCTTCATTGCACATAAAGCTCCCGTTTCTCTGTCAGAAAGAAGAAGCCCTTTCAGCATTAAGATAGGAAGAGCAACAGAAGCAAATGTATATAGAGCTTGCATACCTGTTACTGGCAACATAAACACTTCCAAATGTACCACGACCGATGAGCTTGCCTTTTTGCCATTGACAATTCATCGACAACGGCTCTGGTTTAGTTGAAACTTGGGGAATGGAAGCTGATGGTGCAGACATGGCTGCTCCTGGAGGAAGAGGCAAGGGATGGATAATAGGGCCATTACTTTCAGGTCGGGATGACGAGAACTCGCGTGAATGATCCTGATGTATTGGCGAAGAAGGTCCACTTTGGCTTCTATATGTTCGACGAGGACTTATATTAGGACTGTGAAGAGGAGTATCATCAGTACTAAATACGGTGAAATCATAGAATGCTGAGGGAGGAAGTCCGGCCATATCTAAAGTCCGCATCTCTGGTGCAGACCAGACTTGTTTTCCCATAGGAGGAGCAATGTAGTGCGGAAACATATCACCGGTACTCATTCTGTGTGGACTAAATGGAGACGAGATTCGAAACGGACTCGCAGGGGCACTCGTAATAGGAACATTCACCTTAAACTCATCATGAGAACTGTTCCCTCGATTCACTTCTTGATGCAACATCTTAGGGGTTGCTCTAATGTCCCAATACAACATCTTCCTTCGATTACGAGAAGCAAACACACTGTAATTCGAGAAATCATCGAAATTTCGATTATAAAAGAATCCATTATCAAGATTCAGCTAAAGCACCAAATGAATTTATGAATAAATTATCCACTAGATCATAATTTGTTCCTAAAATTATCAGAAATAGATAATCCAATATCAATCTCAATAATAAAGAATGCAAAATCTTATTTAGAATTTCAAGCTAAATTTTTTAATTAAAACTGATAATTGAGGAAAAAGATCACACCTTGAATTGGAAGGAGTTCCATCTGTTTTCTCTCTATCTCTATCCTCTGAAGCTCTACCATATCCAACCTCAGTCGGCGACGGCAACCTTTGCTCGCTGTCTCCGTCAGTGACCGGAACTGGAACCGGAAGCGGAAGCGGCAACGGCACCGCCAGTGGCGAAGATGGTGCCCTCGAAGTAGGAGTCGAAGCCGACGATGGAGAATCGAAACTGGCGGAGAGCGGAGACGCCACCAACTCCCGGTCGCTGAGACGCGTCAGCTTAGGTCCAGCAATGCGAAACCCCAAGTAATGGTGACGGGAACTATGGCGTTGCTTGTGATTACGCTTATGGTAGCTACTATTCTCTTGAAAATGCTTCCCCGAAGAAGATACCGACGTGGCGGCGTTGGTGGACGAGGAAGGCGACGACGACGAAGGAAACGAAATATTCTGAAGCCACCGCATGGCTTGAAATCATTCTAAAATCAAACACGAAATCAAAATCTTGGAATAAAAATCCCCCCCCCCCAATAATATGTTTAAAAAAAGGGGTAAATCAAACAAGAAGTTTGGATTCGGACACAGTTCTGGTCTGAACTTCTGGCTGTCGTGAAATCAGTTGTCTTCTTGTTCTGTCTGAAAAGCTCCCAAAGCTACACGCTTTACAACAGAAAGCTTTATTGTTTTGCTTTTAAAGAGGTCAAAAAAGTCAACCGCATCCCCCTTTCTTTACACTCATTTTCTATTTTTAAGATTAATTAAAGTATTATACTATTTTATTATGCCTATAACAATAATTTTTAATTTGATTTTATAATCAGTTATAATCTTTAATAAAAAATTATGTAACATATATAAATAAAAGTATTTAAATTTATATTTTTTATTATAAATAAAATTAATTTAATTAGTTTTTTATATAAAAATATTTTATTTTTTTATATAAGAAAATACTAAAATAATATATATATATATATTGTTTCATACAAACAAATTATATTGGGAATTTTTACTCAGTTTAGGATTTTTTTCAAAAATATAGTGTTTTTATTTTAATTTTTAAAATATTATATTTAATATAGTACCTTAAAAAGTTGGATTTAATTAAATTTAATTATAAATAGTATTTTTATTAAAAAAATACTTTTAAAATATTTAAATTCGAAGTCTCTTAAATCAGTCTCTTAATATATTTTTAATTATTTTTTTTCTTCTTTATAGCCGCACTGGGGGGAAAAGACTTATTCCAAAAGGTGTTTTGTCTGCTATTTTTCAACCAAAAATGTTGGTTTGTGATTTGGGATAAGATAAATTAAGATTAAAATAAAATATTATTTTTTTAAGTTTTATTATCTATGATTTTATTTTGTGTCGATGGATAATTAATTTTAATATTAATCGTTGAATATTGAGTTTGTTATTTTTTATATTTTAATAAAAATTTGTCACTCTGAAATATGTTTTTTTGTTTTTGTAAATTTATTTATTTATTTTTGTGATATGATTACGATCGTTTGTTTCTCGTACAAAGGTTTTATCGGTGTTATTTATGTTTTTGATTTTTTCGACGATCATAGAAAGTTAGATCCTTATTCAGTTGATGTTTGTTAATATAATCAGTCTTGAGTAACGGAATATTCTACCTGATAATTCGAGTCGGTCATCACTTCTTTTTCACATGTTACGTGTCTCGATTGGATAGAAAAAAAATTAAAAACATTATTTATTTCGATGGTATATTTATCTCTATAAAAATATTTATTTTTTTTATTTTTGAATTATAATTTTTTAATAAATTAATCATCTTATTTTCTTTCGATCGTAATATCTTTATAATTTTAATAAAAATCACTTTCTATCATAAAAAACAGTACCTTATATATAAATATTATAATTGAAATTTTTTATGAGTTATCCTTCACTTTAAAAATTTATAGTTTCTTCTCTTTAAATTGATTTTTTTTCATTTTCGTCCCTTAATATTTTTATAAATACTAAAATCCAATTAGATATGATTTATATTATTATATGAAAAAACAAATAATGTAGTATTTTTATACTAACCCTACAGAAAATACGGAAGAACTGGATGAACCGACTTGGTCCTACTGCTTATAATCTTTTATTTATTATTATTTTTTTTATTACAAGTAAGGCCGAGTCACAGTCCACGTGGCAAAGTACAGGGTTAGGAAAGATCAACGGTCAAACTTTCAGATGGGCATTTGATCTACTACTCTCAAATTTGACTACATCAAAGCTAAACGTATATAGTTAATTATTTGTATATTTACGAGAATATAAAATAATATTTATGTTTAATTTTAAATTTAAATAGATTTTATAAATTAAGTTATTCGAATCACTTAAAAGAATATCTTATTGTTTATCAATGAAATCATGTCTTAGATATTACATATTTATTTTTTTATGTTTGCGGTAATTCTAGAAAAGCATGATAAAAACGATTTTACAGTGTCTGAAAGTGAGGGTTTAAGAATAAAAGATTAAAATTTTTAATTTATAATATATATATATAATAATTATTTAAACATAAAATATGAAAAAAAATATTATTTTTTAAGTAAAAAATAAAAATATTTGATTTTTAGATATTTAGTATTTAATTTTTATTGCGAGGATAATTTAATTATATTTTTTATTAAAATATTTTTAAATTTTTTTTATATCTTATTAATTATAAATTAAGAATCGTATTATTTTAATAAATTGTATAAATTTACATTATTTTTTTATATAATTTTTTAAAATTTTTAATTTATTTATAAATTTATTTTTAAATATTTATGTTTTATCGTATTACATACAGCCAAATATAAAAGATACGTAATCCGATGTCAAAAACCCTAATTATTGCATTGACTAGATTTGTTGGTTCGATGTTATCATCAAAACCCTATTAAAAGAAGAAAAAACAATATTTTTATCTGTAACTGGGATTATATAATAATATAATCTTGGTTAGATACGAGAAGGATGGTTCTTTTCCCCCGACAAGCCACAAAGCTGGAAGGAAGAACCAGTCATAGTTGTGTCTGGATTGAGGTAAAGAACTGAGAATAAACAAGAAGAGAAGAACGAGTACTGTCTGCAGACTCGTTCCAATTCCAAAGCAAGAGAATATGAGATTAACAGCTATGAAGTGCCGACATGTTTGGGTGAGAGGAAAGTCGTTAAGAAAATGGAAGGAAAATCAACTGAATTACCAGTCATAAGGTGCCGACATCTTATGACTAAGAATCTAAGATCATACATTGCATGGTTCCTATGGGTGAAGTCGAGTTCAAGTGTCTTCAACTTGGTCTGTAATTAAGGTTTCTTGCGGCTGTACGTTCCGTTGAAGTATTGGTTTTGTCCAGTTCTTTAGGAAATCCTTCGAGAAGATGTAAGAAACACAGTATATTACTAAGTTATAGACGGCTAAAAAATTATGTAAAACTTGTCTGAAAGATGAAAAGATACGGGACTATTACCCTCTTTCTAAAATACATGTTTAATAGAATGTATAACATTACCGTTTATATTAATACTCCTTGTCTCATTTTAGGCATCACATTCTCTCCCACTCAATCTCGTAACATCCTCTTGTTACAGTTGTTCACCATGCTTACCCTTCTCATGGGCGCTCGGCGTGAAATCAGGCAATAAAAGGATCACTCTAATACCACTTGTCACGGGATCATTACGCTCTTCGTAAAAGACATGTCTAATAGGATGTGTAGTGCCATCGTTTGTATATCCCAAGACTTTCCTTTTCCTTTCCGACGTGGGATTAATGTTTCTTACCTCTTTTCAAACGTGACACTAAGCTCAAGCAATTTGATTAGTCTATACCTTGAAAGGACTCTTTTATACATAAAATGCCATATTTTAATAAAAGAGTTATAAATTATTGATATTCAAACTCGATATCTTATAGATAATTATATGAACCAAATGAATTAAGTCTCGAATTAGGGATTTTTAATAACACAAAAAGGTTGATAAGATGATACCAGATGAACTTGATATCTTCAAGTCTCCCTAGTCCCTATGGTGCTGCCTACAAGTTTTCTTACCGCATTCAGTTCATTCTCCAAGTATGGCCATCTGACTGCTCGTCTTCACCATCCATGGTGTCGGCACCGGTGCTCCATGCACCTTTGCCATTGGCGATGAGGGGACCTTGTGGAGGATCAAACTGCAAATCCATGAGCTCAACGCAGTGTTTGTGAGCCGAAGAACCGGGAAGTTTTCGGACATGATTCCATGAAATTGGGAACTGAAAGATTGGTTATTTCGTTAAAATCGACAAATTCAATCAATCTAATAAGCCTCTAAATCGAAAGGCATAACCTTGACAACCTCCAAGCAGCTCTAGTGCCACGACAAATCGCCTATGAAGAACGAATAGAACAAAATTCAGAAAAATATTTATGGGTGAATGCATATTAATTTTAGGGTGGACACAACTTATAAAATTTTAATAAATTTAAGGATTAATTCATAAAATTTTAAAAAATTAAAGACAAATATATAAATTTTAAAAAGTTTAGAGTAGGTCTATATCTATTATAAACTATATGTGTATCCATTAGTGAGATCCAACGATAAATATCATCTGTTCAGTGATTAAAAAACAAGCGATAATATCAGATAAGTTCCGACGAAACTATAAACGACGATAATAATATTAAGTTTAGATTTTGTAACACCCGACCCGGATGGCACATTGGGCCTCCGGCCCAAAACTTGTATTCCAAAATTTCTTTTTAAAGCCCATCACATAAAATCAATTTCAAATCCAAATACGAATCATAAATCCATTTAAGTTAAAACGCAAGCCCAAAATAGTGTAAAGTAATCGGAGCTCCAAAATGTTACAAACCATTAAAACATTCGACCCAAATTAAAATAAACAGAGTTACATTACATAGGGTTCGACATAGTACAAGCCCACTAAATCTAATACATGTACTCTGACAACACGGTCGATGTTGAAATCCGAACCTTGATGGTGCTCCACGAACCGGCTTCACCTAACCTACGCACGAAAACATATTTCGAACGCTGAGCTACGAAAGCTCAGTGGATACGCCGAACTCGGCCAACATCATGCATATCATAAGCAGTAAAACATAACATATAAAATATCGTGCATGATATGATGATCTAGCATGCTTGCCTACCACATGGCATAAACAATGCATAATATCGCACATAGCATATGCATATCACATCACAAATAACACACAAGAGTGAGGCCCGCGTCCACACAGCATCGGGATCCTACACTCAGGATTGAGGCCGCCCTCAAATCTTATGCCCGAAATGTTACATCGGACATCTTCGAACGAGGCCGCCCAACGTTCGGAAAGGGGTGGAGGCCGCACAACCAACCTCATGCTCGGAATGTTACATCGAACATTTTCGAGTGGGCCGCCCAACACTCGGAATAAAAGTCTTCAAACATCACTTGGCATGTTACATCGGATGGCCTTCAATGTGTTGCAACACTTATGGATATCCGGATTTCCATCACACAAGGACTCAAACCACACAAACGATCCACCTAGGATCTTAGCACAACAAGATATATTAAGACTTATCATACCTTAGTCTTTCGGGTTTATAAACATCAAACTCGTATTAACAATTCATTTCATTAGTTATAAGATTCATTAAGACCCTTAATCCTCTTATCGAACCTCAAACAAAGCTTATCTTGTCAAGATTTCGCAGGGGTATCGATACCCCTATATAGGGTATCGAACCACCCTGCCTCGATACCTACCCAAAGAAGGCATCGAACCATGGGTATCGATACCAGTATCAATACCCTTTGACCATTTTCAAAGTCAACGAAAAGGGACCCTCCAGCATCGATACGGGTATCGATGCCATTATGCCACTGGAAGTCCCGGTATCGAACCATGGTTCGATACACCTAGCCATTTAGCCAAAATCCACTTATGGGTATCAATACCGGTAGCCCGTGTATCGATACCCCTGCACGAAAAACAGGTCTGCACTTAGAAAATTCCTAGGATTCATTCCCAAACTTGATCCAATCAAGCCCAAAGTGTTTCTAGTCATTTCTAGAGATGATTAAGGACGTTTTAACACAATTTTTCAGTCATTTAACTCACTAACACAATTTCTACCATTAAAGCATACCAAGCTCAACCAAGCAATACATACACTATATCTACATGTATGCAACTACCATGATATGTATGATGTAAAGAACAAGTTGGGAGTACCAACCTCTTGCAGGCAACAACAAAAACGACCCTCTTCCTCCTCTTCAAGCTTTCCCTCTTCCCAAGCTTGATGATGGCTCACAAGCCTCTTTCTTTACAAGAGAAAGATTAAGAACGGATTAGGACACTTCGAGAAGATTTCCATAACCTTAAAACTCTTAAAAGAACTCAACTTAAGCCTTCAAAAACCTTGTTCCCAGATTTCCCATACAACCTTCTTCTCTACCAAACAAAACCATTCTTACCTTAGATTATAGATCAAAAACAACTCTACAACTTATCCTTCTAACCCAAAACGTGATTCTTCAGAAAAACAACAAGATTTAACCTTTACATACCTTCTTTCCTTGCCAAAAGATGAAAGAGATAAGGGTAAAAGAAAGAAAAAGAAAGATGAGATCACCTCTGCCAACAAAAACCCCCATAAACCCTTCCCTATTCATCTATTTAGACAATTACCAAATTGTCCTCCACTTAAAACTCCTAAAGCCCTAAACCACTCAAGCCCAACAAAACTAAGCCCAAACCACACTAACTCGGGCCCAAAACCGAAGCCCAACACCACGGGTTAACCCGACCCTCGAATCCGAATCCGGGTCGTTACAGATTTAAAGTTTTAAAGTTTTTTAAAAAAATTAAATTATTTTATTTTATTTTTTAACTTCTATCTATTGCACCAAATCAACCAACACTTCTTAGCCAATTGCACCGCATCAAATACTATATAATTATATAGCAACACTGATTGAACCAAAACCGTCAGATCATACTGACGTGTAAAAGACAGCATAACACCGAATAAGATCTCCAATCATTCCCAAATCACGTGACTCAGGGACATTTAAGTCATTACAATTTCCAAGCCCTAATTGAAAAAGAATGTACCCAAAGAAAGGAACCAATCTTATTGGCTATCCAAAAAAGCAAACCACAGCGAAACGACGCCGCATTTCATCTTCTCCTTCCTTGTTCCTATCAGATATTTTTTTCTTGGAGTTATCATTTTCTCTTCCCAAAAAAGTCATCTCCTCTGCCTCGCAGTTTGCAGAACACTCCATCAAAACCTTCCCGTTTAACTCAGTGACTCGTCTTCAAAACTGAGTCCGGTCATTGTTGCGAGGTTTTTCATCTCCGGTGATGATTCGTGAGTTTATCTCTTTCTGAAGTGATAAGAGTCAAGAAACTGTAAAAGAGAGCGAAATGGATCGAGTAGGGCCGGCTATGGATATGCCGATCATGCACGACAGTGACCGTTACGATTTCGTTAAAGATATCGGGTCCGGTAACTTCGGAATCGCCCGGTTGATGAGGGATAAGGTTACCAAAGAGCTCGTCGCTGTCAAGTATATCGAGAGAGGCGATAAGGTAACTGCTCTTTTTCCTTTTGTTTATTTGATTTCGGCCTATTTATGGAAATAAACTTCTGTTTGGATAATTAGGTAGTTTAGTTATACTAATCGAATTTCAACTACTTAAACTAACTCTTTTTTGTGAATTTTCTATTGAATGTTTTCAAATTGGGATTAATATTTGTTGAGTTGTACAGATAGATGAAAATGTTCAAAGAGAGATTATTAATCATAGATCATTGAGGCATCCTAATATTGTTAGATTTAAAGAGGTAAGGTTGACTGCTTGCATTTTTAAAAAAAAAAATGAAGTATTTTTGGTGTTTTAATTAAGTATAATTATGGAATATGTTGATTTTAGGTTATTTTAACACCTACTCATCTTGCCATTGTAATGGAATATGCATCTGGAGGTGAGCTTTTCGAGCGGATTTGTGCTGCTGGTCGATTCAATGAGGATGAGGTTTCATTTACTTGTATTTTTCATTAGTTTTGAATCCAATTATTTCACCCTTCTTTTGTTTATACATTCATTTTTTTGGATACAGGCTCGCTTCTTCTTCCAACAGCTTTTATCGGGTGTTAGTTATTGCCATGCCATGGTAGTTTTAGTTTCTCCATTTCTTTATTTAGGATCTCTATGTTATTTGGACTCGGGTGTGATTGTCTGATACGGGAAAGTTTCTAACTGAAGAGAAGTTCACTACCTAGGATAATAATATTATTAGAGAACTTTAAAAAATGGAGTGTAACTCGAAGACATATCTACGTCCGATACTCGCGCTGAAACCCGAGTAACATAGGTGTTATGATACAATTATTTTACTAATCTGAATGGTTTCTGTCTTGATGAAGCAAGTATGCCACTGTGATTTGAAGTTGGAAAACACTTTATTGGATGGAAGTCCAGCTCCCCGGCTTAAGATTTGTGATTTTGGGTATTCAAAGGTATAGATTGCTTGAACCGTTGGTTGTTCTGAGGTTAATGGCTCTACATTTAGTATTATGTTTTTGGCTAGCTTTTAAATTTTCTATTTTGGATTATGATGATTATTTTTTGCTTTAAAAATCTTGCCTTTGTTTGCTTCCGTTTACTTTTGTACATGAAATATCATGTGATTTTACTGGTTAGGTAAGATCATTATTCATACTTATTTGTTTAATTGTGACCGTTTTTCTCAGTCTTCGGTTCTTCATTCACAACCTAAGTCCACTGTTGGAACACCTGCATACATTGCTCCTGAAGTACTCCTAAGGCAAGAATACGATGGCAAGGTATATTTACGAGCTAAGTTCAAATCAGTTTAGACTCCACATGCAATTCCTGGTTAAGATGTAAAGAGGTAGGTGTTATATGAGTTAGTCACTGTGTTCGATTTAAATACGATGAAATTGATGGCTTTCACCCCCTAGTTGATTATAAACTTCAGTTTACTAGATGACAGTTTCAGCAGTCCTTTAACTCGGAAGGCATGAGATCACAAATCATTCCTCCGCGTATGTGTAATGTGAGGATTTGTTAGATGGATCTGGTTTAGTCTTGTGGCTCTTTTCGGTTAAGTGTCAGTTGTTTTGTATTTGCATATTTTAACAAGGTCTTGAACAGTAGATAAGTTTATCCTCATTCCTCTGCTTATGTGTAATGTGTGTAATGTGAGTTTATGTTACTCTCTCTGGTGGTCTATTTTTAAGCAGGTCTATTTTCGTGCATGTTTATGTTGGAATATGAAAAAATGTAAAGATGTGTTACTGATTTTGTCTTGTGATATCAGATTGCGGATGTATGGTCTTGTGGGGTTACCTTATATGTAATGCTTGTTGGGCAATATCCTTTCAAGGATCCTGATGAGCCGAAGGACTTTCGGAAGACTATACAAGTATGTCGACGTAGGATCTTGTTATAGCATTACTCTCATTTTTTCTGAAAAGGATCCATTGCTAATTTCTTTTATTGGTCCATGCAGAGAATTCTAAGTGTCCAGTACTCCATTCCAGATTCTGTCCAAATATCCCCCGAATGTCGACATCTGATATCAAGGATTTTTGTTGCAGATCCTACATCTGTGAGTATTTTCTGCAGAGAATTCTTAACTTCCAGCAGCTATCATGATTCTGAAGCGTTTAAGCTGATTGATAATGGACTATTTTGTGCAACAGAGAATTACTATACCGGAAATCCGAAACCACGAGTGGTTCTTGAAGAATCTCCCTGCTGATCTTATGGATGAAAACACAATGGGCAACCACTTTGAGGAGCCTGATCAACCTATGCAGAGCATGGATACGATCATGCAGATAATTGCAGAGGCAACCATTCCGGCAGCCGGTACCCCTGGCTTAAATCACATGTTAGACAGCCTTGATGATGAGGACATGGATGACCTTGATTCTGAATCTGAGCTCGACATCGATAGCAGCGGGGAGATAATTTATGCAATGTGATTGGAAGGAGACGAGTTCCGTGATTTTTAGTCATTCCGGAGCATGAACACAAGGTGCAGAGAATCTATGGTAGAATGTCTGGTAAGTATCAGAGGTTAAGCCAATGCTGGTTTCGAATTAACACGGTGGATCGAGTCGGAGTCGGAAGCTCCGGCTCGGTAATACTACTTTCTGAGGGAGGATCATTGGAAAAAAAATTCAACTTTGATGATCATCTCCCCATCTTTAACATCCTGATCCCATGAACTCTTCATCTATATTTGGCATTGTTAATGTCTTTTTCCAAATTTTTCTAAGTTATTTCACTGTTTTCGGCGAATCGTAGATGTATTCAGTTAAGTAATCTAAGTATCTCATATTCCCATTAACCTATTTTATTATATAAATCATAACTAATGCTAAAATTATATAAAAATATATTTTAATATGTAAATATAAAAAATTAAATGTTGTTATATTGTAATTATACTGCCACTTAATTAATAATTAAAAATTTATAATACAACTAAAATTTAATGTCTTTTTAATGTTTATTTATCATTTTATATTTTTTTAATAATTCAATAAGAATTTAGTAATTTTTTTATTTAGTTATAGTATTTGTTCTAGAATATATATTTTTAACCATGAGACATTGATCGTTTAATCTCTGTGCTGATAGTATTGATACTCGAACCTGTAACCTTCAGAAACAATCGTTTTTAACCGATAAGACTAGATAATTTGTGCAGAATTTATTAATTTTACTATCCGTAAATAGATTTATACCATCGATTCGATCCAATCTCCAACCTCATCCCCTGGATCTAGAATCCCATGACTCCCCCTTGCTCTGTCGGTGTCCACCATTGTGTTGTGTCTGTTTCCCACCTCTGACCTCCTTTGTGTTTCTCTGTTCCCCATGCAAAATAATAAATATTTGAGTTCCACTTGCAGTTATAGACAAGAGTGATTGGCCAGTGCACAGGATTTTGTTGTTGGGGCGGATTTAGGAGGAGGAAATTTTAAAAGAAAACAAATATTATTTTTTAAAAATCAAACAAATAATTTAAGGATCCAAAGCGGAAAAAAGAAAAACTGAAATAGGAAGTCCAGTCTGTTTTAGGTATGTATGTGAAGTTAGGGTTGTTTAACAAGTTGAATAATTTTTTATCTGTTTAAATTTAATTTAGTTAAAATTCGATAAATATTTGATTTGAACTCGACTTAATATCTTAACGAGTTGAATCGATTAAAGTTTAATTTGATTCGATAAGTTTGCGAGCTACTCGTTAATTTTTTAAAATATTTTTTAATAATTACTTTAAAATTATTTTATTTAAAAAATAAATCTAAATAACAATTATTAACTTTTGAGGTTGTTACTTTAATTTTAATATGCTAGTTTAGTATATTTATTGATTGTTACTTTTGAATTTAGATTTTAAAAGTGTTTTACACACTCTTTTGATATTTTAACGAGTATGAGTCAAACAATCCTTAATTCGTGATCGATTTACTCGATAAACAACCCTACAAAGTTGATGAATATATGTAGCCAACCATTATTTTTCTCTAATTTCTTAATAAATTAGAGGAAGTTTAGGCTACGAAGATTCCAATATACTAATTAATTAATTCAAAGCAAGTTTTATTTTCATTCATAATAACACATAATTTGTTCTGATAGAAGAAAGTTCTTTGGATCACAAATTTCTAAAACTATTATAAAAAAGGAGAAAAACATGGGATCAACATCAAATCTATCATTTTCATTAGAGGTGAGCAAAACTCGACTCAAATCGAAAAAATTGATTTTTTTTTTAATTTCGAGTTATTCAATTTATTTGAGTCGAATCGAATAACTCGAAAAATTTTTGATTTCGAGTCGAGTTCAAATTTTCAAAGTTCAAGTTACTCGAAAAATCGAAAATTTTCAGGGTGTAATTACACATTTAGTCCATGTAATTTTATTTTCAGTTTTATTTCAGTCCTATCTTCTCTTTTTTATTATTTTTACCTTTTAATTTTTATTTCTTTACAATATGATCACTTTCTATATTTATTTTTTATTTTATTTAATACAATTTTTATTTATATTATTTAAATTATTTTATATTTTTTAATTTATATATTTATATTATTTTATTTAATTTATTATTATTTTTATCTCGTTTTGACCTTTTATAAATAAGAAAAAAGTTTTTAACGAGATTTGTAATTTAATGAAATGACATATTCATACCTAAGGTATATGATAATAATAATAATAATTTAAAATCTTATTTATACATGTAAAAAATAATATAAAAAAATATGTATGTAGATATAAAGATAGAGTCATTTAAATTAGAATCAAAATGTACAATAATATTATAAATAGTGCAATTAAAATTTATAAATAAACTCGAAAAATCAAATCGAATCAAACTCACAAAAACCGAATCGAAAAAATTTCAAAAAGAGTTCAAATTGTAAAATATGTTGACTCAACTCGAATAACTCGAATTTTTTTTGACTCAACTCGCCCAAACACTCACCTTTAATTTTCATTACCATCTAAAATATTCAAATCGAATAAAAATTATATATATCTCCTAACTATGTCTCTTTATACGCCTCAAACTAAAAATTATTTAAAAAAAAATAAATTTTAAACACTAACCTTAATTTTTATGTTCTAAAATCTTAAACTTTACGCATAAAAATATATCATATCCACTATTTTAAAGTGAGATACTAATAAAAACACAATAAAATAACATTAATTTATATTATATAATTTTCAATGTATCTATATATATTGAGATTTTATTTTAAAAGAGTCAACTTTCGAGTATATTTATTTTAAAGATGTACATATTATAAAATAATTAAAAAATATGATCAACATTTAATTTATTATTTTTAAACTTTTAACCAGAGAAATACACTTTATAAACACTATTTTTTTTACTAAAATTATATATTGATTTCAATTATTAAATTAAATTAGTTATTTCAAAGAATATAAATCTTGGAACACATATGTCCAACTTGAACGCGGTGTGAATAAATATGCATAAGCTGGAATCAATTATCATAACGCGGCAATGCTTTACATCGATTGATTATTGGTTTAAAAGCAAGGTCGGTACTTTACTTTAAAAAGGCCACCGCCAATCCACTTGACCAAGATCTGGTGTTTTTCTATATTTTTCTTTGGATTTCTGACTTGAAAGCAGTTAACTTTCCAGGGGGTGTCTCTTAAACAGGTAGGTTTCTCTATTGCAGCCAACAATGGCGTTGTCTTCTAATATAAAGAAACCATTTTTATGTCTTTTTTTAATTTCAGGGTAAAAAAGAGGAAATGGGGAAATCAGTGATTCTCCATTTGGTTTTTGGAGTTTTGGGTGTTTTGGGTGTGTCCTTAGTGAATGCTGAAGACCCTTACTTGTTTTTCACTTGGACTGTTACTTATGGTACTCGTTCTATCCTTGGGGTTCCCCAGCAGGTGGGTTTGAATTTTTGTTGTTGTTGAAAGCAATGTGCTTTTGATTCTGATTTCTGGGGTTTCTAAAGTTCTGATCTTTAGTTTTTGTGATTCTTGTCTGAAGGTTATCCTTATCAATAATCAGTTCCCCGGACCAAGACTTGATGTTGTGACTAATAACAACATTATCTTGAATCTCATCAACAAGCTTGACCAGCCGTTCTTGTTGACATGGTAAGGCCATTGGTTCTTTTCATTGAGATTCTGAGTTTTCAGTTTCCAGATTTGTCTTTTCCTTTGAAATCTGCCATTGTTGTTATCACAACAGGAATGGGGTGAAGCAAAGGAAGAATTCATGGCAGGATGGGGTGTTGGGAACCAATTGCCCCATACCTCCAAATTCAAATTATACATACAAATTCCAGGCCAAGGATCAGATTGGATCCTACAATTATTTCCCATCAACATTGATGCACAGAGCTGCTGGAGGATTTGGGGCACTCAATATAATCCATAGAAGTGTGATCCCTATTCCTTATGATAACCCTGCTGGAGATTTTACTTTACTTGTAGGTGACTGGTTCAAGGCCAACCATAAGGTTTGTCTTCACAATTATGTTGTTTCTTTCTAGTTTTAAGTTGCCAATTACTTGTAATTCTTGCAATGCTGGTAGTAATTTGCCTACATTTACGATACTCGAACTCAGTATAAGTGTTCGGAATGAAAATGTGTCTGATGGGTGTTTTTACTTTTTCCCAAGATTCCTTGTGTTCCTACACATGTCCGAGTATGTGTCGAACATGGGATTCGAACACTGATACTTTCGAAAAATGATGAGTCTTGGGGTAACTAGACCAGATCTGGGGATTTTGTTCATACTCTCCCTAGAAAGAGCTGGTAGCCAGTTAAATCATGTTTCTTGATTTTCCATGAAACTAAATATTCGTTCTTCGTTTGCATTTAAACAACACTTTGTGATGTACGATGTAGTTGAAAGGGATATAATTTACATTCTTACGATTCTCCGTATCGATTTCTGCTATGTATATAATTCACTCATCATATATTGCTTTCTGGTTTGCAGACATTGCAGCAATCTTTGGATGCAGGCAACCCTCTGCCCTTCCCTGATGGAGTCCTTATAAATGGCCAAACTCATTCAACCTTTAGTGGGGATCAAGGTCATCTTTGACTTCGAGTCGTGTTGTCTTACCTTCGTTTTATTATCAACCAAGTTCTGTCTTTTGATTCATAACATATTGTTGATTCATGCAATGAAATTCTGGTGTTTCAGGCAAAACTTACATGTTCAGGATCTCAAATGTTGGATTGTCCACCTCACTCAATTTTAGGATCCAGGGTCATAAAATGAAGCTTGTTGAGGTCGAAGGATCTCACGTAATTCAGAACTTGTATGACTCTCTTGATATACATGTCGGACAATCCATAACCATCTTAGTGACCTTGGACCAGACGGCAAAGGACTACTACATCGTTGCATCCACACGATTTACAGAAACTGTTCTCACTGCAACTGGAGTGTTGCACTATACAAACTCGAATGCCCCTGTTTCCGGACCAATTCCGGCTGCTCCTGTAAACCAAATTGATTGGTCAATGGAGCAGGCAAGAACATATAGGTACTACTAATCAATGGAGATTATTATTCTTTCTTCAAATCAATTTAGACTAAAAACCGATCGTATTTAATTCGTTTTCCTTTGTTTTGTTGAAGGTGGAATTTGACATCCAATGCAGCCAGGCCTAATCCTCAGGGTTCATTCCATTATGGGATGATAAAACCAACTAAGACTTTCGTCTTGGCTAACTCAGCATCTTCGATAAATGGAAAGTTGTGTTATGCAGTGAATGGCGTCTCCTATATAAATCCCGATACACCTTTGAAGCTTGCTGATCATTTTGGCATTCCTGGAGTTTTTAGCATGAATTCCATCAGCGCAGTTCCTTCAGGTCGGGCAGCAACTGTAGCTACATCTGTTATGCCAACTTCTCTCCACGATTTCATTGAGGTCGTCTTTCAGAACAACGAAAACACCATGCAAGCTTGGCATCTCGATGGTTATGATTTTTGGGTCGTCGGGTGAGTTACAATGCTTGCTTTGTTCGCTTGATCGTCTGCTTTACCGTACAGGTTCTAATCGTTTACATTACGAATATACACAGTTTTGGCTCGGGCCAGTGGTCACCAGACAGTAGGAAGAGCTACAATCTAGTCGATGCTCTTACGAGACACACTACGCAGGTAACCCACATCACTTCCCTTGTATAGATCATCGCTACGAGATCGTGCCTTCATATCGACGATAACATATATAACCATTTCCGGCAGGTTTATCCGAATTCTTGGACCGCGATCTTGGTCTCCTTGGACAACCAAGGTATGTGGAATATGAGGTCTACATTGTGGGACAGGCAATATCTCGGACAACAATTTTACCTGAGAGTCTGGAATCCGGTTCGCAGCCTTGCTAACGAATACGACATTCCCTCTAACGTCCTACTCTGCGGCAAAGCTGTCGGCCGTCACCCGTAGTTCGATTAAACCGATCTTTTTCCGGTCATGAGAGTTTGACTGCGGAGAAACATAAGTGATAAATTAAGAAGAGAGGATCAAAATTGTTGTTTTTTCCATGTCTTAGAAACATTAGATGAAATTGTGCGTTCCATTGTATTACTGTATTAGCTCCAAGATAAATTCTATAAATACATTAACTTATAAAAAGTGAATTTAAATATTTTAATATTAATTTATATCACAAATTTAGAAAAAATGATGAGATAGATGATTTTCAGTGATTGATCCCATAGACACGTAATAAGACTTACTTATGATATAATTTTTTTCTGATACCAGTTTGGTGTATAAATATTGTTATAACATATAACATTTTAAGTTGATCTAAATAATATTTGAATTTATAATTTAAATTATTAAAACAAAAGATCCGAAATATTATACATTTTAATAATATTTTTAGGCTTAAGGTCAAAGAAGTTCTGGAATTTTTTAAAAAATCAATTAAGTCCTTCAAAATTTTTTGTACTCAATTAAGTCCTTAAATTAAGAAATTGAATCAAATAAATCTTTTAATCAATTTTGACCATTAAATTTGAATATTTTTTTAAATCAATTTTGACCATTAAATTTGAATATATTTTTTTGATCCAATGTTACAGTGCACTGTGCCACAATGTTTTCACTCGATATTTTTTTTAGAATTATTTTATTAAAAAAAATCTTTAAATATTCAAAAATTCTAAAAAAAATTAAAAAATTTATAAAAAAAATACTTTTTGATTGTTTTTTTAAATACAACATGATAGAATTATACTATATTATGTGTCGATAATATCAAGAAAAAAATTTATCAAGATTTAATATTCAAAATTAATCAAAGGATTAATTAATTTAATTCCTGGATTCAAATGGTTAATTAATTAATTTTTTTTTTGTTTTAAAGGATAAATTGAATGTAAATTTTTTTTAAAGACTTAATTGATTTTTTCTTAAAAGTTTAAGGGCTTTATAGACCCTTAAACCTATTTTTTATTATAACTTAAATTATTATTATACATTTTGTAAACATTTGATTACATGTATTTTAATCGTTTTTAAACAGTTGTTCTCCACATATATATATATGAAAATTTTATAATGGGCGTCGAACACTACTGAACACTGTTAATGTTGAATATTGTTGAACATCATTAAATTACTCTGTATGTAATTAATAAAAGAGTGATAAACTTAACATATAATTAATAATTATATGACTAGTCCTTTAAATTTTTATTCTTTATAAATTAATTTAATAATATTCAACGGTGTTCGACCCCGTTGTAGACTCATCCATATATATATATTTATCTTTTATCAAGTTGATGTAATAATGAAAAACGTGGTTGGTAAATAATTTAAAAAAATACAGTTGACCTAATGACCATAAACTAATATAGTGGACAATGATATTTTGAGACAGGAATTGACAAAGGAAAAGAACAGATAACTGTATTCAACAACAACGACTTACCATGGCACACTTTGTTCTAATCCATGGTTTGTGTCATGGAGCTTGGTGTTGGTACAAGGTTGTCCCGTTGCTCAAATCAGCCGGTCACCGTGTCACTCCGTTGGATCTCGGTGCCTGCGGCATCAACCCGAAGCAGATCACCGAGCTCGATTCCATGTCCGATTATGTGCAGCCATTGATGGAGTTCATGGCTTCTTTGCCTCAAGAAGAGAAGGTGATCCTAGTGGGTCATAGTTTTGGTGGGATTGGCATTTCTTTAGCCATGGAAAGCTTTCCTACCAAAGTACTGGCTGCTGTGTATATCACAGCCTTTATGCCCAACTACCATTCTCCTATTGCAACTGTAGTAGCTGAGGTAAAAGATCTTGCATATTTTTTATGGTGTTCGTGTTCGTAAATTTAATATCGAGCTTTGATTGTAATTTCGATCGAATGTTCGAGGATTTCAGTGCCTGAAAAGGGTCTCGGCGGAGCCGATCATGGATTTCGAGCTCACCTTTGATGACGGAGTTGAAAATCCACCAACTCATGCTTTGTTTGGACCAAAATTCATTGATGCAAAGGTTTATCAGCTCTCCCCAAAAGAGGTTAGTACTATGTTTAAAATTTTCACTAACCTCAAAAAGGTTAAATTATGGGTTTGGTCCCTCTACTATACTCACATTAAAGATGGGTAAACTACAAACAAAGTCATTTAAGTATAGGTTTTATTATAATTCAAAAAAATATATAGGATTTATTACAAATAGGGGTGATAATGATTCTGACCAACTCGCGAGTTATTCGGGCTTGGTTTGGTCAAAGCTCGGTTTGAGTGAGTTCGACTCGGGTTCGGATTCGGCTCGAGACCTTAATGAGCCGAGCTAAGTCTACCCAAGCTCGGCTCGAAAAGCTTGTGAATAGGCTCGGAATAATTATATTATATATATGCTACATATACATTAAAAGTAATATTTTTAGCAAAAGAAATTAATAAAATAAAACAGGAAAAATCCACTAAAAATAAATTAATTAAAATAAATTGAGTATTTTTTCTTTCTCAACATTGAATTTCGTTTCGTTGTTGGTTATGAAAAGAGTTTTTAACGAGATCTTATCTTTTATAGAAAAATATAACAAAATTATCTATTTTGAGTCGAGCCGAGCCTGACAAACTTGAGCCGAACCCTATAACATTATTTTCGAGCCGAGCCCGAGCCTAAAATTAACTACTTCTTTATTACTAAATTCATAGTTAAGTGACATTTGATGTAGTTTACCCATTAAAGATTTAGTCTTTGTATTTTAATTTTTCACAATTTGGTCCCTATCCTAGATGATTTAATCAAAGTGGTTTGTTCATGGGTGCTAATGCTTCTGATGTTTTGCTAGGACATAGAGTTAGTCTTGACTTTGCAGAGACAAGGAAAGTGGTTCTTCAAAGATCTGTCCAAGGAATCTTTGCTAACAAAAGATAAATTCGGATCGATCGACCGGGTTTATATAGTCTGCGAAGATGATTTGCTGATCAAAGAAAACTTGCAGAAATGGTACATCGACAACAGTCCGACAGCCGATGTAAAATCGATATCTGGTGCAGATCATATGCCCATGTTTTCCAAGCCCCTTGAGCTCTGCAACTGTCTCCTACAGGTTGCTGACAAATACAACTGATTCAACCATGAATGTTTCACTAAGACAACTTTGTAATCAATAAACAAGAAAGTGGTGTTCGAATCGAGATTAATCCGATTACTTCTTCCGATCATCTGTATAAGATGGTTTTTATCATGTACGAGACCGATCTGTATTTGATTTGAATCAACGAACTTTGTTATCATCTTTTAGCTGACTAAAGTAGAAAAACGATAATAGTTTAGTGATTAATAGTGTTATTTATTTGTTTTTACGGCCAATCATTATGTCGCGCCTGAAAAGAGGTAAGGAGCATTAATTCTACATCGGAAAGAAAAAATGAGATCTTAGGATATATATACGGTGACGCACTGGCGGATCCATATTAGGACGAGGGTGGGCCCGTGCTCACCCTGAATTTTTTAAAATTCATACATTTAGCTTTGATTTTTAAAATTTTTATGAATTAATCCTTAAATTTTTAAAATTTTTATGGTTGTGCCCATCCTGAATTTTTTAAATTTTATGACTTGTGCCCACCCTAAAGTATATTTTAATTTGTGCCCACCCTTGTAAATATTTCTGGATCCGCCACTGCGGTGGCGCTATACATCCTATCAAATATATCTTTTAGGAAGAAGGTAATGACTCCGTGACAATTACATAATATCAAATCTAAATGTCTAATTATAATAGAGGTCATTCAATTATTTATAAAATTATAATTGAATCATTCAATTATTAAAAATTATTATTTGATTACTCAAATAAAGTTTTTGTTACTATTGCATCACTCCCCTTAAAAATACAAATGGACATCTAACGAGATTTGGTATAATAATAATTTTAATCTTAAAATTTATATATTTTATTAATTTAATCCTAATTTAAAATAATTCGAAAAATACTACCCTTAATATTTAAAAAGAGATCCGTTTAATTATTTTTCTCCTAAATTATGTGTATACCGTGTGTTAACGCTAAAGTACTTTATTTAAAATCATTAACTAATCTAAAACATAAATTTATAAATATGATTATAAATATAAATATTTTTAATGTTAGATCTATATTTAGTATCTATATTAACATAAAAATTATTAAAATCTATTTAAAATTTATATTTGAAAACCTTTAGTTTTAGTTATCACTATCCTGTAATTTTTTACAAAAGTTATTTTTTTAATTATTATATAATTTTTAATGACTTTATCATTTTTTATAAAAAATATTAAATAATTTATAAAAAAAATCTCGTGTTGCCGGTGATATTGTTGTGGTGCCGGTCCTGCCGGAGGATGGTGGTTGACCGGTGGCTATGAGCTGCCGGAACATTTTGTGATGGGGGATTAGTGCAGGGGGGTTGGAGAAAATGTCTGGCTTTTAGTACATGGACTTGGGGTTTTGTCTCCCTATTTCAAGAAAAGCCCAACACAACATGACTCATTAAATCTAAATAAGGAAGAGTCATTCGATCGAGTCAAAATAAATTAACTTTTTTATTAATTAAAAGGTATAAAAAAAATTAAATTTGAATATCTATTATAATAATAATAATGTGTAAAGTAAATTTGAATAAATATATTTTATATGTGATATTATACAAATATTTTTTTTTGAAAATTTTCAAATCAAAATTTAAATGAAATAGATATCATGTATTCAAAAGTTTTATCTGAATTCACATGGAATTTTATAAATTAAAATTATTTTTTAAAATATAATTAAAAATAAAGTTTTAAATTTGTTAAATATTATCTTAAGATATAATTTTATAAATTAAAATTATTTTTTAAAATATAATTAAAAATAAAGTTTTAAATTTGTTAAATATTATCTTAAGATATAATTTTATAAATTAATTAGATTAAAATCGATTAAATTATGAATTTACTTGTAAAACAAAGTTAATCACAATAAAATGGGTATTTAATTCATCAAAATATTCCCAAACAAAATTGCTAGGGTTTTTTCAACTCCTGCCTAAAAGACCAACCCTACAGTTAGATCGGTTGGTTGAATATGCATTGAATCTCTTACATAACAAAACAGTTAGATGCTTTCAACTTGAAAAACCAGATTCTGGGTTTTGGTGTCTTTGATCCGTACATAAATCCCAGTTTTTGTCTTCCACGGTCGGCTACAATGGCGAGAGAAGCAACGCCCGGAGACATCCAGGGTTTTTTCAAGGTTCTGGTCGGAGACTTCTCTAAACGAATGGTATATTATTACAGAACTTTGTCTGCCAATTGTAATTGCTCTTCTATATACAGCAGCATTGTTATGGAATCTGAAAAAAAAACTTGATTTTTATTGTTTCTTCAGCCCTAAGTTATCTGAATTCGAGAGTATATGTGTTTGATACGAATATGTTATAACAAAACTAATTAGTTCGGTTTGATTCAATTCGATTCGATTGTCCTGTTGGGATTGTAATAATTAATATTGAATTTTTTTTGGATGTAGCAAATTCCACCTGCATTTGCCAAGTTCTTTAATCGAACACCATTGCCTCATGACGTCAAGCTTCAAAACTCTGAAGAAAACAGTTGGCAAGTTAATGTGGTGAAAATCAACAACAAATTGTTCTTCCAAAAGGGTTGGAAGTGTTTTGTAAAAGACAATCTTTTAGAGATTGGGGACTTTGTGTTCTTTAGTTATGTCCGAAGATCATTGTTCGCGATCACGGTCTTTACGAGCGATGGATGTGTAAAACATGTGCACCGGAATGTATCGGATACGAAAAGGCCTGTGGTGATTAAGATTGAAGACACTGATGATGAAGAAGATGATGACATCTCAGTTGAAATTCTGGAACATGTTACTGAGGTGGGAGAGAAGAGGAAAAGAACAGGATTCAAACAAACAGTTCCTGCAGGGTCCGATTCGACAAAATCGAGAGGTTCGAATTCGAAACTTGTTTTCCCTTTTGTTGTATACTTTGAATTATAACATGACATATATGTTTTGTTACGGGAGGTAGTGAAAATAAGCATGTCCGGACACTGAAAGGCAAAGAAAAATCTTTAGTTATTGAAAGAGCTAAAAGGGCATTCAAATCTAACAACCCTTTTTTCATGGTCACAGTTCAGCCATCCTACATTGGTTTTAGACACAATGTGGTAAGCATCCAGTTCTTAGGCTAATCCGAATCCTATGTTGCTCGAACATGTATTCGTACATTCGAATCGAAAGTATTACAAACATTTGATTGTTTAATCTGTGCAGAACATATCATTGAATTTTGTTCTGACACATTTCAACCAGAGGTGCAAGAATGTTTTCCTTGAGGTTCCAACAAGTGATAAAACATGGCATGTCAAGTACTATGTCCATGTCTCGGAACAAAGATATGTACGAGCAAAACTGACTAATGGGTGGCTAGAGTTTGCAAAAGAGAATCATTTGACAGTGGGTGATGTCTGTGTTTTTGAGATGATTAACACAGCTCAAAACATTCTAAGAGTCTGTATATTTAGGATTAATACGTAGTAGATGAAGAATTCTCGAATTCGAGTATCGAATATCGAATATCGTACGTCCATTATGGTTTAACTTACGTAACGTACTACAAAGTTTATCCTACTAAGAACAGAACCTATAAGTTAATCTTTGTAGTATGTAGGTTAACTATGAACACTTTTATTGTCTAGTATGTTATGATTATACATTTTCTGGTATAAATTTCTTACAGTCATCGAACTGAACAGGAACTGGGTTATGAACAGGCAATGTGGGTTTGTTTTTTTAGTTTTGTCTGTTTGTTTTCCTAGAAAATGATTGAAAGTGACAGGCCTTAGCATTGAGATTTATGAAGCCCCTAGTTTTGGTAAGAAACTGTTGAATTTGCCCATTGTTTTTCCTGTTTAGCAAATAGCAATTGCCTCGTCATTCAGCAGCACGTACCGATTGTTATGCTGGTTGAGTTATATTTTGGTCGATTTACTTTCTTCTTCCTCTAATTTTCTTTTCACTCTATTATGATCATTGAAGTTTAAAATATTTTACTTTTGTCACTCAATTTATGACAACTTATATCAAAATACCATTGTTTTAGATTCTTAAAAATAAACTAAAGTAAATCGTCATCATTACGGTTATTGTTTGTTCTTTTTCTTCCTGAATTAATTTAGAATTTTGCGTCTGTATTATCATCATTACGATTATTGTCGTTGAAAGTTAATAAAAATTAAAATTTTCAATTAAACTCGTCTTCTGTTATAAACGTGAACATGATATTTATTTAATCATAAAAATATCTTAAGACTTTATGAATCTACTATATTAGCAATTTCAATTCGTCGAACTGTCACCATTCAACGTCACTTTTACCTAACAATAATGTTTTTAATTCATTTTTGCTTCGTCTACAAGTTTTTTCTTGAATTTAGTCCGACGATGATCGATAACCAAAATTTAAATCTACACATACACAACTAAAAAAATTAATTAAAATGTCAAATCACCGCTCAATTAGATAATTAAATGATCGAGTGATTAAAATAAGAATAAATTTAAAATTTTAATGATTAAATTAAATTTTAAATTTTAATAAGTAAAATATAATTAAGAAGAAAATTTAGTGATGAAAAAAAGTATTTTACCCTCTTTTTTTTAGAATTTAATTGAAAAAATAATGAATTTTTTTCATTGGGTTATATTGACTCGTAAAAATTAAACTGGATTTTCATATTTATCTTCAAAATTAATTATTATATGTTCTAAGTCGGATTATTATTATTATTATTATTAAAGCATATTAAAACACCCGAATATATTTCTAAATTATCCGAATTATGGATTAATAATTAGGATTAGACTTATCAATCGAATGATTTAGATACGATCGACTTCAAATGGTGAGTTTAGAATTTCAACTTACTTTAGGATTACTCTTTTTCAAATATAAGATGAATAGATTTAAATTATTTAGTTTTAAAATTTAAGTTGAATTAAATTAGATTCGATAAGTTAAATAGATATTTTTAAGATAATATTCAATTATTTATCATTTAAATTAATCAATTAATTAATTATTATATTCTTTTAATAAACATCTTTAAAAGATGTGAATCCTTCAAATTTATCAACTTTCACATAACTCGATACTTTCTTGATTTTTAAATATATCTTAGGCACGTTTAATTTTATCATTATTAATGTTAAATTCAGAAATTTATTTAAAGGTGGACACATAAAATTTTAAAATTTTAAAGTGGACATAAAGCTTAAATATTATAAAAAATTAAAGATTAATTCATAAAATTAAAAAAATTAAGGATAAATATATGAGCTTTGAAAAATTCAGGGTGAGCACAGACCAATCTTATTATAAGGATAGATCTGTCACTGATTATCGTCTCTTCGCCTGATTTTACATTATAAAATCGCGCATTGAAGAAGTTGGTTTTCCCGACGTATTTAAAAACGGATGTTACGACCGTTTTCTCCTAATTTTATGTTATAAAGTCTGTGCTGAACGGATCTAAAAATACTTTTGAGTATAATATTTTTTTAGATAATTATACCTTTTTTTATCTAAAAATAGACATTACGGCTCTAAAATATTAACAATAAAAAATAATAAATAGTAACAACTTAGAAATATTAAGCATCAGAGTAGACTCAAAAAATGTAAGGTAACTAGATATTTAGTATCTCACATTTATCTTTTTTTCTGTTTTAATATCCCATTTATTTTTTTGGTAAAATGATACCAATGTTATATTTTGTTTTATTTTGATACTTTATCATTAAAATCAATAATATACTGACTAAGAAAAAAAAATTACACGTGATATACTAACTAGGAGAGAAAAAAATCACGCGTAACAAGCTATCAAATCATTTGTTCTACTCAACATGTCACATGTGCTTTTCTATAATCGACATGACATATTAATTAAGAGGGAAAAAAAATAATAAGACAGATTATTACGTGTAATTTTTCCCTCAAAACTAATATGTTGTTAATTTTTTAATAACGAAATATCAAAATAAAAATAAATTATAATTTTAAATACCATTTTATTAAAAATAGATACCAAAACAAAAAACGAGTCAAGATAGAACATCAAATATATAATTATTTTTAAAAAGTATACATGTTAATAAAAAGAAGGTATAAACTATATAACTTTTTAAATATGTTTAACCGTAAAATAAGTGTACAAATATATTATCTGTTTCATGAGAGATTATATCATGGGCTCGGCTCACCACGTCAGTCATGGTCCCTAACTGATGAAAATTATCCATTTCTCTACTAATCAACCATGTTATTAATATAATTTCTAGAAATTATATTTTTAAAATGACATGGAAAAGATGATTGAAGATCCATTAATTGAAAAAAAAAATAAGTTGAAAATAATAGTAAAATAGATGGTTATCATTGGTTAGAGACCATGACAGATGTGATGAGCTGAGATCATAATATAATTTCTCCTGTTTTAGTTAAATACCTAATAATTTATTTTTAGATCAAATAAATACTTAGCTTTCATCCCTTAAATTATTTAAAGTACTTTATTAATTTTTATTGTTATAAAAATATATATCATTTTCTGAAAATTATAAAATTATATTAAAAATAAATTTAAAAAAATAGATTAGACACCTTTGTAAATATAAGCCTTCGTAAAAGGTGAGTCCACTCGGCCGTAGCCCCTGGTTTGTAGTGAATCAGTGTAATATCCATTAAACAAAACCAGTAAACTACTAAACTCCTCCCTGGATCTCACTTTAATAATAAATACACCCCTTCCTTCTCCGGCTATAAATGGCTGACCACTTGACTTCCTTAACTCTCCTCTATATTAGCCTTAGTTACTTTGTTTCTCAGTTACAGAAATGGATTTCTTGATACCCAAAGCTCAGCTGCATTTCCCAGTCACCGACGAGAATATGACAATAAACCACCACCACCACCACCAGTAGCAGCAGCGGAGAAGAAAATGAATAATAACCCTGGAGAAGAACATGCTCAGACCAACAACGTTGTCACCACCCAACTTCAGATAAGATCCTCAGCTGCTGCAGCACTGGAGAAAGAGGTTGTTCTTAGGCGGATCAGGAACCACAAGTGCAAAAACAGGGTCAGGAGGGTTTTTCAGGCTTTGGTCGCCGGCGATGGGAAAGCTCATGAAAAGTGGATGGAACTGGGAGATGCTTTCACTTGCCCTTGAAAAAAAAACGCAGAAAATCATGGGGTTTGAAAATGGATTCAATGGTTACCAGTTAATGATGATGAAAGATCCAGCTTTAATGTTTAATATTAGAAAAATTTGGGTCTAAGATCAAGCTGAGATTTTTTTAAAAATCTTAAATGGAGTTTGAATTTCTTATAGCTTGAAGAAGATGAAGAAACTACTTGTTTAACAAAAATATTTAAACAAAATTAAATATATATGAGAATTCATGATTTCGAGGCCTCAGCCGCTTAAACTCCTTTAACAATAAAAGCAGCCACCACAAACGCCGAGAGACTCGGCTACCGCCGGCCCCCGTCTTAAACTCTCTCTCCACAGATGGCTACTGGTAACAGTGATTGTCATTTCAGTTCGCCAACTGTTTCAACTGCTGATACAAATGGAGATCCTGCGGTCACACACGTTGGCGTTGCAGGACGGGTAGTGAAGCATGTTTCGACAGGTGCAGGAGCGGTAGAATAGAATGCCATAAAGAAACATGAAATCTGACAAAGGAGAACACTCGTTCTAGAGCATAAAGAAACTTAATTTCAGGTTGCCTTTGGCTCAAATTGATCTTTTTCAGTTGAAAAATAATTCAAATCTTTTTGGTTTGATTGAAAATGAGTTCTAGTCGATTTCTGATTCAATTAAAATTTGAATTAATTTTAATTTATTTTGACTTATTTCAAATTTTGGATAAAATTCAAATTATTATATTCGAATAAATTCAAGTAAAATTATTAAAATCTATTTTGACTTGACTTATTTTAAGTTTTTGATTCAATTAAAATTCGAATTAATTTCAATTCATTTCGACTTATTTCTTTGCAAAACCACTTATCTACTGATATATCCTATATATAACGCGTGTATGAGTACTTTAACTCTTAATATTTTATTTTAAATTAAAAAAAATATTTTAATAAATAAAATTATTAACTAAATAATGATCCATTACTCTTACATTGCATCATATATTAAGTATTTTAAACGTAAATTATCTTAGTAAAGACTTGAGTTAGTCTTCTTTTAAGATTAAATTATAAAATTTTTGTAAATATAACATTGTTATATTAACATATGATCTTATGGAGCGTTGTCACGTTATATAAAAATATTCATCCTTAGTGAATTAATTATTTTTTATCTATTAAATGATTATTTTAATTCAAAATATTAAAAATAAATTATTTTAAAAAATAAATTAACTATTTAATCAAAGAATTTTTTGTGAAGTTTTAAGGTGATACCGATTAAAATGAAGCTAAAATGAGGTGAAATCGAAACTATTATGAATTTTGATATAAATTTTTGATATATATTGATTTTTTTTTTTTAAAAAGCGTAAGGATTTCGCTATATGTCAAAAATTTTAAAAGCGTAAAAAATTCAATATATATCAAAAATATTAAGAATTTCGGTACATAATGAACTTTTTATAAAAAATGTAAGAATTTCAATATATACCAAAAAAATTAATAACAAAATTTTTATAACAATTCTACTACTGTCTTATTTTAACCTTATTTTAACATGCTTCGTATCGAAAAAAAAAATTGTTTTTTATATTTTAACTTTAAATTTCGATATCATCTTATTTTATTTTTATTTTTGAATAAGAATATTTTTTTATCATTATGCAATCAACAAACGCCACGTACAAAGCTTGTCCCTTTCCTCCAACAAGGTCGAAGACAAATTCTAGAACTTTTTCACACTTCCAACTAATCAGAAACGTAAATTTGCAGTCTTTCTGAAGCGATCAGATAAGATTCCGGCGGAAGCTAATCAACAAACAAACACGAGGGGTAGTAACACAGCCTGTTTCCCATTCTTGTCTCGCAAATTGTTTTTGTCTGCCTCATAATTATCACATTTTGAAAGATCTTAACTTTCTGTTCCTCTTTCCTTTTCACCTCATTTTTATTGAAGAATTCTCTTTCCTTTAAGTTAGATCTGTGAGAAAGGGAAAAAGGGTGAGAAATGGGGAGAATGCAACAGTATTTGGCAATGAAAACTGATCCTGTTGCTCAAGAATTGATCAGTTCTGATATCAATGAACTCAAGCTGGCTGCGATGAAATTGATCGATGACGCAGCTAAACTTGGAGGTCTGGGATTTGGTACTTCTTTTCTCAAATGGGTCGCCTCGTTTTCTGCAATGTAACTTCTCTTCGTTCTCCTTTATATAACATTGGGTTTTGTTTCTCTCTTCGTTGTGTTGTTAAATTTATCGGGTTTTTATGATGGTTTGGATTAGTTGGGTATGCATTAGATGTGTTTGTTTGTATGCTCGTGTGGTTATCATCCTCCATGGGTGGAATGGAATCAAACAAGAAAGGATTTCCATCCTCCTTTTTATCTTCAATATGAAGTAAAACTTATTTTGTATCTGTATCTGAAATTTTCTGAACTGTTCTAGTTTTAAAAGCTTGGTAAGTGAGCTCATCTGAGCTCAGGAAGGAATGGATGCAGTACTTTATGTCAGGGGTGTCAACTGATAACGAATTATATTAGAAATTTGGGGGTTTAGGAGTGCAAACTTAAGACATCGATAGAAAATATAATAAAAATATAAAGAAAATATATAAACTCAATGGTAGTTTTGAGGGTTTGCCCCTTCCAGCATCCCTCGGTTCATCCCTGAGTGAACTTATGTCATCCGGACTTTCATGAGTGACGGATATAAATATGTGTTTGATAAGGCTTTCTTAATTTTTTTATACATTTGGAGGATCATACATTATCCGAATCAGGGGACTTATTCGACCATTCCCTTCATACTCTTGATCAATTTGAATGAACAAAAAGTGCTACTGGCTTTTTCATATGCTAACGAACAAGAAATCTTTTAATACAAGTATGAAGACTCAACCAGCAAATTCATTGTTGGAATGCCAAAATGTTTACAGTTAAAGGTTTACAAATGCTTTGACAACTTTGTTTGCAATGTAAAAAATGGGAGGTGTAGTTCAGATGTGTTTGATGAAATTCACTTAATGAACCACAGGTTGTGTCTTAGGAATATGACTGTCCTAATCTTTATGCTACTTGGTGAAGATTATGAACTCGTTCTACCTTAACTTCTTTGTAATTTGTGTAAGAGTTTCAATGATTTTTGTACTCGGTCTCGGTTGTGAGTATCAATACGAGTCTGTATATGATACGAGCATGTTTAAATTTGTGTAAGATTATGTTTTTTCTTTGAAATGACTATGCTTCGTTCTAGCATAATTCTCCATTTTGCTGTGGGAATTGAACTTCATAAAACCACATACATGTGTATGTATATAAATCTGACAAGGATGGTAAATACTTATTCTGTATAATCTGTGCAGTTATTTGTTAATCCTGGACCGAACAAACTGGAGAACAAACATGTTGACTTCACTTCTGGTACCTTACATCTTCTTTAGTCTTCCTTCAGGATTGTTCTACTTTCTCAGGTGACAATCTTTTCCATTTTTTCGTCCGACTTGCGTTTTTTTCTCTCTACATCGTCTTTTGCTTAAATATTATTCCTTGAATAACTATTTAAATACACTCAGGGGAGATGTTGGAAAATGGATTGCATTCATAGCTGTCGTTCTAAGATTGTTCTTCCCCAGACACTTTCCAGGTTTATGCTCAATCTAACATGTTTCTCAATTTGAACTCGAACTGAAATACTTGTCTGTGTTTCTTGGTTCCCTTTCCTGATATGGTAAAAATTGGGTGAGCTGCAGATTGGCTGGAGATGCCGGGATCATTGATGCTTTTACTGGTGGTGGCTCCAAATTTATTTGCAGTAACCCTGAAGGACAACTTGGTTGGTGTTTTCATATGCCTTGTGATCGGATGTTACTTACTACAAGAACACATCCGAGCATCGGGTGGATTCCGGAATTCCTTCACTCAGAGTAACGGAATATCAAACACCATCGGCATTATCCTTCTGTTAGTCTACCCCGTCTGGTCACTTGTGCTTCACTTTGTCTAGCCGGTAGCTCAACAGACTCGGTGATGAATTATTACGGACTGCAAAAACTTGAATAAGAACTTCTGATGCTTTTAATGTATTTCATATTGTGAAGCCTTTGTGTAGAGTCCGGACAGGGATTCATATGTGACACTAGTATATAGTGATTGTATGAACGAACCAATAAACTAGCAATAATTTCATTTTTTATGTTGTATCGTAACACGGATTCGAATCTCTAAAGACACACATCGTGACATATTCGTGTTTGATACTCGAGTCTAATACACTAGTGAATAAGCTATGCTTATAGCTAGTTAGTTATCTGTGGCAATATCTTTCCTTTCTCATCAGTTGCAATCCTTGCGAGTTCTGTTTTTCACACTCAACTATGTCTTTGCTTCCTATATCAGAGCTCAACTCTCACCAGGTGATGGTGCCGACTTTTGGTGCTCGGAATCATCGGCCCCGTGCTCGACATACACTGCGTATAAGGTTGGAGGTTGAAGAAAATGGAGATGTCATCATAGTCTGTATGAAAACTCAGGCATGATGGCAGGAGATAATGAAAGATGGTAAACCTTTGTGTGAGGAAGATATACGGCAACTAGATTTAGAGAAACTAATTATATATTCTAACTGTTCAGGCTCATTCGATTGAAAATCCGATTCAAGCTCATTCAGTTTGATTAAAAATCAATTGAATCTATTTTCGATTCAACCAAAATTCAAGTTACTTCTTTTTGGTTCAATTTATTTCGAGTTTTACATCAAATCTAAATCATTATATTCGAATCAAGTTTCTCAGTCATAGGAGTTGTTTGTGCATTATAATAACAAACCAAAGAAAGTTGTCTTTTTTTTTTCCCAAAAGATTTTCCCTTTTTAAGTACAAAATAGTAATAAAGATAATTTCTTGGTTAACAGAAAATTGATTTGGAATTTTCCATTAGATTCATCCTTGCCACATTGTCAATAGCTTCATAAGTTTTTTAGACCGTTGTTTGTGAACCGTTAGGTTCTTTTATTTTCTTTTTATTTTGAATCGTTAATGTTTTGTCTATACGCAGCGTTTTGTACAGCTGTAAGGACTGAGGGTTTTTAGCCTGAGTTGGTTATTCGGTTGGGTATGAAAATTGTGAAGACTTCTCTTCTTGAAAATTCTGAAATTTCTTGTTCTCATCTTAATCTAATTTCTGCTTCTTTTCTCATCCAAATCTTGAAATCGATATTTAGGAGTGTAACAAAGGCATCAGAGCCAGCTCGGTCCTGCGAATATGACGAGGGCACAGGCGACGCAAACAGAAATCGCAAATCTGCAAGCAGAAGTAGCTAGGGTTGATGCTTCCATTGACGATAAGCTGCGGGGGCTTCAGGCAGCGATGGAGACCACAATAGATACGAAAATACAAGAGTTAAAGACCTCGATGATGTCGGATTTGCAAGGGATTATTGAGAAAGCTTTGGGGAAGCGCTCGACAGAGGAAGAAAATCCTTTTCAGGCGTCGGGGATGTTGGGAGCTGGGAAGGGAAAGAATATTACTCCAGCTGAAATTGAAGATAGGAGAAAAAAGGGGCTTTGTTTTTGGTGCGCAGCTAAGTATGTACCAGGACACAGATGTGCCAAGACACAGATGTTTCAGATCACAGTGAAAGGGGTTGAGGAGGAAAATGAACAAGAAGAGTTTTTGGATTGTGAGGTAGTGGAAGAATTGGGGGATAACAAAGAGGAAGGACCAGTTCTTTCTTTGCATGCTTTATGGGGAAGTTCTCACTGGGAGAACATGAGAGTGAGAGTGAGTATTGGGGGACTGAGCTGGGTAGCCCTGATTGACTCAGGAAGTACCCATAACTTTCTGAGCTGGTCCCTGGTCAAAAGCTTAGGGATGATTATGGATTCAAGAGGCAGTCTGTTGGTAACAGTGGCCAATGGAAATTTAATAGGAACTTTGGGAAGTTGCAAGGAAGTGGGTTGAAAGACTCAAGGGGTCGAATTTAACACTGACTTTTTGGTGTTACCCTTAAAGAGTTGTGATTTGGTATTGGGAGTACAATGATTAACTACTTTGGGGGTCATCAATTGAGATTTCTCGAAAGCTATTATGGAATTTCAACATCAAGGAGAGACAGTCAAGTTGAAAGGGATACAACCTGATAAATGAAAAAATATTGAAGCCAAGAATTGTGATAAAATCCTAAGAGGAAATGCAGGACCCTATACTACATGTTTGATGATGGATGCCAAGATGGAGATGAAAACCGGTAGGGTTGATGATTCTGCAGAAATGAAGTTGTTGCTGAAGGAATTTAAAGACATCTTTAAGGAACCAAAGGGTCTACCTCCTGAGAGAGGACAAGATCATAAAATTCCTTTGGTTAATGAAAATGTTGTGGTTAAAATGCACTCTTACAAGTACCCAACTTTTCAAAAAGATGCTATTGAGACTATGACCAAGGATTTACTGAAAAGTGGAGTGATAAGGGACAACAACAACTCCTTTGCCTCACCAGTGGTGATGGTAAAAAAGAAAGATGGTAGCTGGAGAATGTGTGTCGACTACAGGAAGCTTAATCAGCTTACTGTAAAAGATAAATTCTCAATGCCAGTAATTGAAGAACTGCTGGACGAGCTTGGGAGAGCAAGGTATTTCTCCAAGTTGGATTTGAGATCTGGTTATCACCAGATTAGGATTTGGGGGCCGGATATACCAAAAACTGCATTCAGAACTCATGAGGGACACTATGAGTTCCTTGTCATGCCTTTTGGCTTGACAAATGCACCCACAACTTTTCAGGGGCTGATGAATAAGGTATTTAAAGAGAAGCTGAGGAGAACAGTCTTAGTTTTCCTGGATGATATCCTGGTATATTCTGCTACTTGGGAAAAACATCTGCAACATTTGAGAGAAGTTTTGCAATTGCTCAGGTTTCATAAGCTATTTGCAAAGGAGAGTAAATGTAGTTTTAGGGCTACCAGAGTGGAATATCTTGGGTATGTGATAGCAGGAGGTTCAATAGCTATGGAAGAGTCTAAGGTGGAGTGTATCTTTAATTGGCCTATTCCTAAGTCAGTAAGAGAAGTGAGGGGGTTCTTAGTCTTGTCGGGCTATTATAGAAGATTTATAAAGGGTTATGGGGTAATAGCCAAACCCTTAACAGATTTGCTCAAGAAGGAAGCTTGGAAATGGACAGAGAAAGAGAGTGCAACTTTTGAAAATTTAAAAACAGCAATGAAAACTGCTCCAGTGTTGGTACTGCCCAATTTTGAGAAAAAATTTGTAGTGGAGACTAACGCTTCAGATATGGCTGTTGGAGCTGTGTTGGTGCAAAAAGGGAGACCCTTGGCTTACTTTAGCAAAGTTCCAGGGCCAAGGCATCAAGGGCTATCCATTTATGAGAAGGAAATGCTGGTTGCCTTAATGGCAGTGAAGAAATGGTCTTCATACTTGCTTGGAAGGTCTTTTCAAATCAAGACTGATCATCAGAGCTTAAAATTTCTGACCGATCAACAAGCAATCTCCCCTGCACAGTAGAGATGGGTGGCAAAAATGATGGGGTATGATTTTGAGGTAGTGTATAGGAAAGGGATCCACAACAAGGTAGCAGATGTGTTGTCAAGAAACCCCTTGTTTGGAGGATGTAGCAACATGAATGTTAGTAGTGCTTTTTCTCCTTTGTTGAGCAAAGTAATAGAATCTTGGAAGAATGACCCTTGGCTGAAGAAGATAGTGGCAGACATTGAGGAGGGAAAAGGGAGACATCACAAATATAGTTGGGATAATCAAATTCTAAGAAGAAAGGGGAAATTAGTGGTAGGGGCTGATCCTGAATTAAAAAAAGAACTACTGCAGTATTTCCATGACAGCCCTACGGGGGGCATTCTGGGGTCAAAGCTACAACTAAAAGGGCCTCCTCAGTCATTTACTGAAATGGATTAAAGAGAGAGATCAGAAACTTTGTGAGGGAATGTGTCACATGTCAAAGAAGTAAGGGTGACCTACAACCACCTAGAGGAATTTTACAGCCTCTTCCTATACCAGAAGCAGCATGGAAATCCATTAGTATGAATTTTATAGAGGGGTTGCCTATTTCTAAAGGTAAGGAAGGAATTATGGTTGTTGTGGATAGGCTAACTAAATATGGACATTTTGTGGCCACAACCCATCCATATTCTGCTGTGAACATTGCCAGTTTGTTCATGGAAAATATTTTTAAATTACATGGACTACCTGAGAACATAGTGTGTGATAGAGACACGGTATTTTTGAGCTTGTTCAGGAAGGAACTCTTCAGGAAATTGGGGACGAGCATCACCCCATCCACTGCATATCACCCTCAAACTGATGGCCAGACCGAGAGGGTGAACCAGTGTTTGAAGATATACCTGAGGTGTATGTCTGGGGAGAATCCGAGGGGTTGGAGTGACTGGTTATACTTAGCAGAGTGGTGGTATAATACCTCCCATCACTCCTCTATCAACACCACACCCTATGCTGCATTATATGGACAGGATCCACCCTTACATATGCCCTACCTGGCAAGGGATTCGGTGGTAAAGAAAGTAGATCGAAGTCTGCAGAATCGAGAAGCCAACATCAAAATGTTTAAATTCTACTTGCAAAGAGCTCAGAACCGTATGAAACAACAAGCAGATCGACACAGAACTGATTGTGAGTGGATGGTAGGGGATTTAGTTTATCTGAAATTACAGCCATATCGACAACAATCAGTGCAGGCCAGAAGCTGTCACAAGTTGGCCCTGAAATGGTTTGGCCCCTATAAGATCTTAGAGAGGATTGAGAAAGTGGCCTATAAACTTCAGCTACCTGTTGGATCGAAGGTGCATCCTGTGTTTCATGCTTCTCAGCTGAAGAAACACATTGAAGGAAATATTTCCCACTCTCAATTGCCTGTAGTGGGTTCTGATGGTACTATAGTGAAGGAACTCGTGAAGGTGATGGATAAGAGGATTGAAAAAAAAGGGAACCGAGCAGTGACAGAAGTTCTAGTGGAGTGGAGCAATACCTTCCCAGAAGATGCAACCTGGGAGAATCTACAGCAACTACAACAACAATTTCCTAATTTCCATCCTTGAGGACAAGGATGCTGTCCAAGAAGGGAGTATTGTCAATAGCTTCATAAGTTTTTTAGACCGTTGTTTGTGAACCGTTGGGTTCTTTTATTTTCTTTTTATTTTGAATCGTTAATGTTTTGTCTATACGTAGCGTTTTGTACAGCTGTAAGGGCTGAGGGTTTTTAGCCTGAGTTGGTTATTCGGTTGGGGCATGAAAATTGTGAAAACTTCTCTTCTTAAAAATTTTGAGATTTCTTGTTCTCATCTTAATCTAATTTATGCTTCTTTTCTCATCCAAATCTTGAAATCGATATTTAGGAGCGTAACACACATCCATATACCCAAAGCAACCCGTTTCTCTTGAACCATCATTTCTTGTTCTTCTGGTTTCTTCAATCATAAAGTTTCTCTTAGGCCTTTCATCGAACAGGTTCGTAACAATGTGATAAATTTCCGTTATACGATTTTGATTACTGAAATATCCGCTTGTTAAGTTTATTGGCTTAAATCAGATTACGTTTCTCTAATCTTTAACGGTGGGTTTTTATCTTGAGTTATGATCTGTTAATTCAGTTCTGAATTTTTTAATATTTTTAATGATAAAGAGGGGAAAACACTTCTCTTTTAGATTGTAATTAGTATTACTGAAATTCTATTGGAAGTAAGTCTACTCAAGTTCTATTGGGTGATACCGATTCCATTATTGAAATCGGTTAAAAGAATGATCTTTTTGGTTCTTTGAAGTAAATTAAATAAAAAAGATGGGCCTTTTTGTGCTAGGGTTTATTTCAAGTAATTTGTTTTGATGGTTTATTTTAGATTTTAACTGGTATCAATGAGATTTTCAGTTAGGGTTTATGAAGAACAATTGTTTTGTTTTTGATGGTTTCTTTTATATTTTGAATTGGTATTACTTTTGGTTATGTAATTTAATGGTTTTGTTTTAAAATCTTCAAATGCTTGTGTAGGAGCCATGATTCGGCTGTTTAAAGTAAAGGAAAAACAGAAAGAACTTGCAGAAAATGCAAATGGTGGATCACCTATCAGAAAGCAAACTGCAGGGGAGTTACGTTTACACAAAGGTTTGCATATCCTGTTTAGTAAATTTGATCCAGCGTATGTATGTATGTATGTGTGTACGCATGCGTGTGTGTATGTATGTATGTATGTACGCATGCATGCATGCATGTATGTATGTATGTATGTATGTATGTGTTGCTGAGTTGAATTTGTCTGATTGTAGTTTGCTCAAGCACTGAATCATGAGCATCATGTTATATTTGGTCTTCTACTTGCAGACATTTCCGAGCTGAACCTACCTAAATCTTGCTCCATATCATTTCCTAATGGAAAGAATGACCTGATGAACTTCGAGGTTTCGATTCTACCTGATGAAGGATACTATCTGTAAGGGTCTTCTTTCATGCCTCTTATGTAGCTGTTTTATGTTTGTTTATCTTGATTATAACACGAACGAGCATTCGACTGACTTGTTCTGCTGTTTTAGTGGTGGCATATTTTTTTTCTGCTTCCAAGTTTCTCCCACCTATCCGTACGAAGCACCGAAAGTTAAATGCAAGACCAAGGTAGACTGGTTCATCTTATCTAGTCATGGCTTCCTTCCCCATATTCATGTTGTTCTCCGATTCTCAGGTCTACCATCCAAATATTGACCTGGAAGGAAATGTTTGCCTTAACATCTTGCGTGAAGACTGGAAACCCGTGCTCAGTATAAACACCGTAGTCTACGGATTATACCATCTTTTCACGGTACTTTCCTAGTGAATTTATGGCGATAGTTCTATGAATTCATATCTTTCTGGTATTCGAATCTTTCGATTGTGTTCAGGAACCAAATTACGAGGATCCCCTGAATCACGACGCTGCTGCAGTGTTGAGGGACAATCCAAAGATGTTTGAATCTAACGTGAGAAGGGCTATGTACGGCGGGTATGTGGGGAAAACCTATTTCCAACGATGCATGTAAAGCGCGAATGCAGAATGTTATCGACAATTGAGTTTCTGTGAGTTGTATAATCTGTCTTGAAATGATCTATTTTCATCCCCTTTGAATTTCTGTATGTGAATCTCAGAGAATTATTTCTTACAAGACCAACCAGGTAAGATTCTAGTTATGTTTTACTCTTGCTTTCCTAATGCAATATGTTGGTGTGTCGTATATTGTCTTAAATATAGACCTAGGACAGGCCGAATCTGATGCATTTGCCTAAAACATGAAACATTTGTTGTGCCTTGCACCCACTGTTGATTCATGTTATTTGTGGTTTGGGGTTGTTGGCCATATTTTTGATGTGCCTCAGCAAGCATATAGAGTAGGGTTATAAATGAGACGACACAGATCACGAGTTATTCAAATCGATCAAAATTCGACTCGAGTTCGAACTCAGCTCAAGTTCTTGACAAGTCGAGCCGAGCCGAGCCGAGCCGAGTTACATTATACTTGAGTCGAAAAGCTCACGAGCTACTCGGAAACATAAATATACTATTTTTTTATAATTTAAAATCTAAATTTCTAAACTTAAAACCCTAAAATCTAACCTTAAACATAAGTCTTAGTCCCTAAATTAACACACTAAAACCTAAAATTAACAAGCTTGAGTTTACACAACTTGTGTATCAAAGTTTTTTGTTCATTAGGCTTTAAATGAGACGTAAGAAATAAGAGTTACTCGAGTCTAACACGATCAAAAATTGGTCAATACTTGGCTCGATTAGGCTAAAAAAAAGCTTAATCTCGACTTGAGTTCTTAACGAGCCGAGCTCAGATATTCTAGGCTCGTTTAAAATTACTCAAGTTCGAATTCGACTCAAAATCTTAACGAGCCGAGTCGAACTTAGCACTACTCGAGCTCGACTTGACTCGTTTACACTCCTAATATAGAGAACCTAAATAGTTGTTATTTAGGCTCTTATTGGGTTAAATTTTAAAAAAAAAAGTGTCCAGGTTCAGTCCAATATGTGTCGGGCTTATCGAGTTGGTTGGATACTTTGACCCTTAAGATACATATGATAAATAAATTCTAATCCAAAACACTCATAACCCTACCCATTGGACAAACACATTCTACTACAAAATGACTCACATTTCACTAAGAAAATGGCTCAAATCAAGGCACAATTCAGGGGTTTGTTTGAAAACCTAGGTTGAAGGAGGGTGGAAATCTTTAGGTACTAATTAAAATATATATATAATTCAAGTATCAAATATATATTTTTAATATCTTTAACATAGTCTCAAGTAGGGGTGGGCATGATCGGGTATCTGGTCAATTTACCTAGAATTGGTCCTAGTTCCGATAATCATCAGTTCTTGAAAATTGAAATCGGTTTCTATCTCGATCAGATCGGATCTTAAATTTTAGGAATTGGTCCCGGTATTGATGAGAACCAGTACCAGCATCGGGTACCCGGTTAATTAGTTTATTATTAAGAAATTTTGAATAATAAAAAAATTGACTACCAATAATAATATTAAATAACAAAATTAGAATTTTATAGATTTAAAGATTAAAACTTTAAAACGAGTCATACGTCTATCTGTAAAGCTTGACTGCATGAATTATATAAATGTTTATGGATTATTATTGTAATAAAGTGAGATTTATAAAATCTAATTCAAAGTTGGAATCTGAGGAAACAAGAGTTGGAAATGTCGGGAAAAACATGACAGACATGAATGTCAACAGTTACACTGCATTATTTGGTTAACAACTCAAAAGCATACAAAGGAAATGAGAAAAACAAGGACAAAAAGTTAAGGCATTTCATTAATATATTATTTTTTATTATAATTATTTTTTTTATTATGATCGTGGATCGAAGAGTAATTCTATTCGAATCGAATATAAGATATAAAGTTTAAATATTATTGGATAATTATACTATGTACCGATAGTAAAAAAAATCCGCAAGAACGTCTTAATTTTAGGGTTTAAGAATTTAATTTGCGTTAAATATTTAGGGGTTTAAAATTTAGAGGTATTGATCAAATTTAATGTTTAATGTTAGAATTTAGGGTTTATAAGTTAAAATCTAAACCCGAAACTTTAAATTTTAATCTTTAAATTCTAACCACGAATTTAAATTCTAAATTATCGTATTTTAGCTTAAACTCTAAATAAATCTTTAAACTTTAAAACTAAAATATTTATAATTTTCTTATTTTTCATATTTTTTATAGAAAATTTTCTCGTATTATATAAAAAAAACTCAAATTTCGATATTCAAAACTTTAAAATTTAATATTTTCCAATGTGTTTGTCAATACTATTAAATATAAAACCATGTATTATCTCTCTTTCTCTCTTATTTAATTTCATCCTTATCTTTTCCCCGACCACCATGTCTTTACCTAATCCAAGTTTAACCTTAACCTGGGTTTACAAACCTTAATTAAAACAAAACACCAACTTGATGTAAGATCTGGAAACCCTTTTTTTCACTTAGCAAACAAGAAACAAATGTTTATAGTAAGAAAGCAGCTTTATCCGATCAACACCGACTTCACCAGCCATGGAAATGAAAGTTCCCAAATCAGTGCTTTCTCGACAGACAACCTTATCAGTCACAGATCCAACATCCACAAATCTAATCTCAACTTTGTTCCAAAATGGACCCACAGGTGAAACATGCAGAAAAAACATATAAATATATTAAAATAAAACTAAAATAAAATTATATCAAAATTATTATAAAAGTCGTAAGAATTTCGATATATATATCAAGTAATTAATATAAAAATTTTGATGCAACTATTATAATAATTTGGTTTAACTCAGAAAAAAATACCTAAACTATACATTTTTTTTGAAATAGGTGCTTAATGTTTTTTTTTGGCTGAAATAAGTGCCTAAACTATATATATATATATATATATATATATATATATATATATATATATATTCTGAAATAGGTGTCTAATATTTTTTTCTGGCTGAAATAGGTGCCTAAAGTTTCATTTCGTTAAGCCTAATAATTTCAGAAAAAAAAAATGTATAGTTTTGGCTGAAATAGTTGCCTAAACAACATATTTTTTTAACGATGTTACTTTAAAATACTAACGGAATGAAATTTTAGACACCTATTTCAATAAAAAAAATATTAGGCACCTATTTCAGAAAAAAATAATATAATTTAGACACTTATTTCAGCAAAAAAAAAAAACATTAAGCATTTATTTCAGAAAAAAGTTTATAATTTAGACACTTATTTTTAAGTTAAACTTAATAATTTTGATATATAATTTTATTTTAATCATTTTTAATCAATCTTACCTTAAAAAAAAACTCTACGATTACGTTTACTTTATTTCGACAAACATTAGCGGCAGTTTTTTCATCACTGGTGACACTTTTGACACCTACGTTCTTTCTTTCTGAATTTGCTTTAAGCATTTTCACTCGGATTCTTTAGGATAAGGTGTGTAACCAAAAAGATAAAGGAATTAAAGAGCAACCGTATGTAAAAGTTGTCACACTTTCCGAATATTTTATCGAAACGTTAGATCGAACGTACTTAAATCGCATTAATATTTTTTTGATATCGAGACTCGAATTCGAATAAACCGAAGTGGTCCCGAGAAGAGAGGTGCTTTTGTCGGGGGTGGTGACACGAGTTCAAGTGTTAGAAGGTGAACCCCATGTGCGTTCTTAAAGCAGTCTCTGCCTATTTCTCTCGAATCACCTCTCTTCTTTGTCTCTTAATGGTCCTTTTTTCTTCTAGACTTTGAGCCATAGATTTCCACCTATCGTCAACTGTCGTACTCGAAAAATTCTCATTAGATAAGATCATAAATAACACGATAAATCAGAATCATGTAATAATTTCTCATCATACTCGATAGACACTCAGAAAAATTTATATTTATATATACATATATTTTATTGAATCAAATATTTTATTTAATATATATTGTGCGAACATGATACAAGAAGTTTATTATCAAAGATATAGTTTGAATAGGTAGTCAGTTAATCTAGTGAGATAAGATGTTAGATTATTTTAGTTTGATGACGTGATATATATATATATATATATATATATATATATATATATATATATATGAGATTGTATCATGTAACATAATACAAAAGTGTCACATAATTAAAATAACTAAAAGGACTATCTGAACAAAAAATCTTAAGGACTGAATTAAAATTTTACAAAAATCAAGGACCAAATGTGGTTGTCAGATAAATATGTCTGGTAGGGATGCGTACGGAACCCGAATCCGACGGGTTCCGACTCGACCTGATCAAATCGGATCGAATTTTTTGGAAGAAAATTCGAGTTCGAGTTAGGTTGGGTCGAGTTTTTTCCAAGGGTCGTCTCGGGTCGGGTTAGGTTCGGGTTTAGGGTGGAAAAAATCCGATCCGCCCCAACCCAGGACTAATAGGTAATTTTTCCATATATATTTAGGGATATTTACAATAATGATCCATCTTTATATATATTTTATACAATTATGTCACTGAAATTTTATTTTTTACAATTAGATCTCTATATTTTATTTTTTTACAATTATGTCCCTAAAATTTAATTTTTTTTAATGTTCAGGTCGGGTCAGATTTTAAAACTTAAAAATTGGGTCGGGTTGGGTCAGATTTTTTTCACCCTAAATTTGGGTCAGGTCAAATGGCTAATAAAGAGTATGATTCTTCAAGTCAAATACGAGTAACCCGAAAATCCGACCCGACCCGACCCGACCCGACCCGACCCGTGACAATAAAGGGGACTTGCATATAAAAATCCATATGCCATTAGTAATTTTTTTATGGACCTTCAATATGGGACAGGTTTTGGATCCCAAAACACTTTAATTTTTTTATTATATATAAAAATAATACTATTAACTCACCACCACAAATCCACAATCAGCCCTAAGCTTTTTCTCTTAATTAATTTTAATTAAAAAACCCTAACCCTAACCCTATTTTCATTTGGGGATCACAATCAGTTTAAAGAATCTTATAGAATTTCAAAGAAGGGGAAATGGGAGTGTAAAAATTTATAGTAATATTTCTTTATTATTTTTTAACGATCCCAAAAATAATTATGTCAATTAAATTAAAATTCGATATATTTTTTTTAAAATTTTATTATCCCACTCAACCCTATAAATAAACCATGTTGCTTCCTATCACAATCACTTCTTTGATATTCGTCGTTTCGGATCAAATGAATAAGCTGGAAGATGAAATGGGTCTGATCTCCCCATTATACTCTGGTGCTTACTCCCAAATTGTACCTCATCAAGGTAATTTTAATTTGTCACGTACATTTTCGTGTTAGCATAATTATAAATATAAATATGAAGATATGATCCTTCAAATATATGAAAATTTTAATATTATTCGAATCGAATATACACTAGCATCAAATACTCAAAACAGCTTCTTCTTTTTCTTCTTCTTTTTTTTTTTTTAATGATGAACAGCGGAAGCGAAGCCTCGACCGCGGCGGAAGAGGAGCAATGGAGGGGAAAACAGCCTTGTAGGGGTTAAGAAAAGGAAGCTTACCCAGGAACAAGTTGATGTTCTTGAACTTAACTTTGGTAACGAACATAAACTCGAGTCCGAAAAGAAAGACAGGCTTGCTTCCGAACTCGGACTCGAGCCTCGGCAGGTTGCTGTCTGGTTCCAGAACCGTAGAGCTCGATGGAAGAACAAGAAGCTCGAGGAAGAGTTTAGAAGGCTGCAGTCAGTCCACGACGGTGTTGTTCTCGAGAAATGCCGTCTTGAATCGGAGGTAAATATATTTTATTTTCTTAGCTGGTTTCTCGGGAACCAAACATGAACTCAATTTTAACAAACTTTAATTTCAGGTTATAAAGTTGAAAGAGAAGCTGTGTGAAGCAAAGAAGGAAATCCAACGTCTGGGGGAGCGAGTAAAGGGGTTAACGATGACCAGTCCGAGCTCATCTCTTACAATGGAAGCCATGGATGCAGCCTTCCTGTCTGAATTTGGAGGATACGAGGATGTTTTCTACATAGCAGAGAACAGTTACAATATTCATGACATGGAGTGGATGAATCTGTACATATAATTCAGTAGGAAGTTGATTTCTAGTGTTTGTAGATAATTATGATGTCCAGATGCTAATTAATCCTTAATGTTCCTGCTTTAATGTGGACCCAAATTAGATAAAAACATTATGTCTGCAACTGCGATAAACACAAGACGATCAAAAACGTTTTTTAAATTCTTGGTATTGACATAAAAGCTAGATTCTAGAATGTCTAATAGGATAAGTATACCATAAAAATTGTAACATTAATTGTCCTATTCCCAACCGAACTCACCACCAACAAAAGCATGCAGATAGAATGGAACGTTTATGGCAAGATTCTGACAATGACAAAGGATCTGATCATGGTTTTGTTTGTTGATACAAGGAAAGGCAAAGGCAAAGATCTTACAACGAAAAGCACAATTGATAAGGTTAGATGAATGATCCACCTTTGTCCATGTTAACAACTTCTTGTCCTAAAGGAATGTATGAGACAGAACCAAGAGTTTGTGTTGGTCCTAAAGTTGCGTGACACAACAGGAATTGCACTCAAGGTTGCCGGTGGAAATGGCAGCCATCAGTTTCTGAACCGGTCACCAAACTTACTTCCTAAATACTATAAAAAGAACACCTCAATTTCGTCACGTCACCCAGCAGCCATGCTTCCTCCGGCAATTCTTCTCATGTCAATTGGAAATCGAAGACAATCCGATTTAAACTGATCCAAGTCGGACCATATCGGTCTGAATCATTAATAATTGCAAACTTTCCGACCCACTTTGAGTTGATATGGGTTGGTAGTTGTTGTTGTTTTTTACTCCTGCTCGTTCGCCAAGAGGTTACACAAAAACAGGTACGGGTGAATTATGTTCCTGCACAACATCAAGCTGCAGATGAGCTGACTAAACTGCTGTCGAAATCATTTCTCCAATTGTTTCGGGATAAGATGAGCGTTAAGTCTGCATGAATTAATCCACCATAGAAACTTGGAAGGAGGTGGAGAGAGCAGGAAAGATGTCGAGGTAGTTAGCAAGTCAGTTGTGATAACCAAAAGGAGTTGTGTTGTTTAAGTTTGTTTAGCCCATGTTGTTAGTTTGTTGAGTTGGTTCAGACAACCCTTTCTGAGTTAACGGACTGAGTTATATCATACCCAAATTAACCTAGTGACTCGCATGCAATATTTTATTTTGCAAGCGTTTCGAATTTAAATTGACCCTAATAGAACGGTGCCGAGTGTTTATAAGTATTATTTTTATTATTCCTTTTACTCATATTATTATTAGACTTAAGCATGTTTTTAGTTATAAAAGAAGTCATGTCGTCAATTACAAGGAGAGTCGAATTGGAAAGAGTAACACATATCTTTTTCTTTATTCGATTCATGATTTAAGAGTATTCTTTGTATACCTTTAGAACCCAACCATGAATTGATGTAAATTGGTTTTGGTTATTTTGTTTTGTGGTTGTGAGAAACGTTGAATTTTATCTAAGTATCTGAGTTGTTTGCGATCCAGGTGTTCATTCTTGATACTTAATTGGTTTATGAGAAAATTGGGAAAAAACCTCGTAAAACGATCTATTTATCTAATATCAAGAGAGTTAAATTCATGAAACGAATGAGCATGGTTCAAACCAAGTGTGTGAGAACTAATTCAGTTTAGGGATACGTTGAGGATTTCAACGGCTAATAAGAGGTAAGATTGGTTGTTGTTCACCTTTGATTAACGCAGAGATGTATCATCAAAGAATGCACAATTAACAAAGTTTCGCGTTAAGAATAACGAAAACCATTGAAGAACACTTTGCTGAACCCTGAGGGTAGTCGCCCAAATTGCAGAGTAATTCCCTCATCGCAATTGTTCAAGCATTCGAAGAACTGACTAGGCAATCCGATTGAGTCCAATTGTCAGAGCGAGCATGCGAGCACTCAATTGCCACAACAATCCAATTCAGACATTACTCCATAACTTAGGATAATCCGATCTCTTCTCTCTTATTCGATTTCATCTATCTTTTATTACTTGTTTCTTTATTTTAATTATTCATTCATACTTCTATTATCAACTTGTGTTTTTATTCACGATGTGATGATTTGTGTTGCACTAAAATCACGTAATAAATAGATCGGACTTGAATCAATCTATTTTTGAATTAAAATTCGATCTTTTTTAGTCGAATCCAAATTGAATTTTTTCTTCATATCAAATCAGATCAAATTCGGATTAAATTATCATCTCTAAAATATAGGAACTAGATTCACATCTTTCACATAAAAGGACTAACAAAAGAATTTGACCCTTTTTCCGAATGACCTTCCACTTAAGACAAAACAGCTACAACTTGTAAAACAAAGTTAAATTCAATGATCTCAACATGAATGGATAAAAAAAAACACTTTTCTTTTCTTTTTTTATTACATAAAATTGTTAAATTTCCAACTTTATGTCTAAAATTTTAGTTTCCAATGCATAATAATTTTATATTAATCACATGAAGATTAATAGAAAAAATGGTGGTCTTATGTAAAGTTGAAGCTCTCTTTCCAGACCAAAAAAAACAAGACAGAGAGTTCCAAAAACCCAGCAAAAAGACATTTGACAATGAAATCAAACCACAGGAAAGTTTGTAAGTGTTCTATGATACGAAGAAGACAAAGTTGGATTGAACGTTGCAGCAAACTATGAAGCTTCATAAAGCTTTTACCGGAAATCAATGGCTAAATCTCTTTTACACTGTTATTATTGCTCCTTGTTTAATCTTTCGTACTAAAATGTCTGAAAAAAATCTTCAACAAAATGCTGTTTCTGAGGAAGTTTCCTCTCTTCTGTCTTAACAAACCACTCTAGTTTGGTTGGATTCATACCATGGGGATTTTGGAGTATTAATTTAAGTTTATTGTAAAAATATTTTAACCCCAAATTCCCTTTTATATATTTTTAATTTTATCTCATTAATTCAACCAACTTGATCATTAATTCTCGGTTTAATCGGTCCGTGTTCCACAAACAACGACCGTGATGAAAGGAAGTTTGTAGTTAAAATGAGTTTGGAAACAGACATGAAGCTTCCAACTAACATTGTAAGAAAAGGATCTAATTTGGATTAGCCAAGATTAACACAACATTGAACAATTGGACAACTTGATTTGGGCATGAGAATAGAGTATAATTACATAAATCATCATTGAATTTTACTTTTAAACTTATTTTGGTTATTGAAGTTTTAAAACGTTCAATTTACTCACTAATTTCTCTTAAACCCTAAACAATTGTAGATGATGATCGTTCGATCCCAATTTCACTGGTCCCTTCATTTCGTCCACTTAAGTCTGAATTCAACCTCTATTTGGTCGAAAAACGCTACAAAGTTCACAAATTAGCCAAAAGACCTTTGGTTTTTATCTCGTCAATCTCTCTTTTTCTACTATCAAATGGAGTCCGTTTTCTAATATGTTACTTTTTTCGTGTCGAAATTTTGGAGAAATTCTTTTGTCTGTCGATAAATGGACGTCGTCAAAAAATTAATAGATGAGTGAAAAAAAGGTTTAATGTTTAACTTCAGTGAGTAAATTAAACGTTTTAAAACTCTAATGACCAAAATAGGTTTAAGAGTAAAGCTCAATGATGATTCACGTGGAATTGAAATATGTACATACACGTGCCGAATACGTATCCGTATGTATACTAGTGCATGGAACAGTTGCCAATATATGTTATATTCGAATATAGATACCAGAACGTATCACGTGTCAAATACGTATCCGTGGACCGTATGTATACTCACCCCTTGAGAGAATAGGAAAGGAGAGGGAGGGAGTGTTTTATAAATGTAGACACCAGGGAGGTACCAAAGGAGTGTAACTCATTATTTCTTCAAATTTTCTCCATTTTGTATGTATGGATGCTACTCTATTGAGAGCAAAGAGGGATTAGAAGAGGATTAAGAAAACTTAAACCCAGGAAAAGTTTTTCATTTCACTCCCTCTCTGCTAATAATTCAGAAGCAGTGGCCACAATGGCTCGATTTCGAGTGAACCGGAGAGGCTTGGCAATGGTAGCATGGGCAACGTTTCTAGTTCTTGTCATGATGGCCAATGTGGGGATTGCAGAAAGAACACTGAAACACAAAACAAATCATCAAGTTTTCAAAGAAAACACAAAAGGCCTTCTAGCTAGAGTTGTCAGCTTCTTATGGCAAGGAGGTAAGGCGGCATACGAACCCGTCTGGCCGGTAAGTTAGCTGCCTGGTGAACCTTTTCGAACATCAAAGATGATGAAAAAAAGGTCTTTAATGTTTCAAGTTTGTTTAGTTTTGACAGTTGAATTGATTGAGCAGGAGATGGAGTTTGGTTGGAAAATAGTTGTGGGAACAATTGTTGGATTCCTTGGTGCAGCTTTGGGCAGCGTTGGAGGTGTTGGTGGTGGTGGATTTTTTGTTCCAATGCTCACATTAATCATTGGCTTTGACCCCAAGTCTTCCACTGCCATTTCCAAGTGTGAGTTTCTTCCTTTTTCTTTGATATTGATTGCCGATCACAACCGGTTTTTCACTTCGATGCAATGAAACTCGATCGAATGTTTTGTTTCGGAGATTGCAGGTATGATCATGGGTGCTGCAGGATCAACAGTATACTATAACCTGAGACTAAGGCACCCAACACTGGAAATGCCTCTCATAGATTATGACTTGGCATTGCTCTTCCAGCCTATGCTAATGCTTGGAATCAGCATTGGAGTTACCCTCAATATCCTGTTCGCGGATTGGATGGTTACTCTTCTGCTTATCATCCTCTTCATCGGTAATAATATGTCGCTCCGACTCTTCTTTTTTTCGAGTAACATAGATAGTTTTTTTTTTCTGATATAGATATCTAAATTTATGAATGCCATTGCCAGGTACTTCAACTAAAGCCTTAATCAAAGGTGTAGAAACATGGAAGAAAGAGACTATTATGAAAAAGGTAGAATTTTCAACTTGTTTACTCTTTTAAGCATTTCCATGAAATGGATTCTTAATCAGGGTTTTGAGATCGTATTTTCAGGAAGCAGCAAGGTTAGAGGCCGAGGAGTCCAAAGCCGGTGAGTGTGTTATCGTTCCACGATATAGCCTTTCGTCCATAATCGAAATATAACAAATGGTTTGTGCTAAAACTTTGAGAGTTGCAGATGGAGCTGTTCAAGATTATAAACTGTTACCTAGTGGCCCAAGAACCATGCCATATGATGATGATGTGAGTTTAAGAACATTATCAGTTGTTATAAATCACAATGTTGCTATTCTTTGTTATAACATTCAGCTGTTGTCGTTGATCACCCGATTCAGGTTCCTCTGGTGCACAACATATACTGGAAAGAGTTATCGTTGCTCGTTTACGTGTGGATCGGTTTTCTTGTCGTTCAGATTATCAAGGAGTATCTTCAGACTTGCTCAATCATGTACTGGATTGTGAACTCCTTGCAGGTAAAAACTTGTTTATGGAACAGAGAATTAGAATTTCTTATGGCTAAAATATCATCAAAATTGTTGCTTTTTTTTTTTCTCCCTATAGGTACCTATTGCTGCCTCTGTAACAGTCTTTGAAGCCATATGCTTATACAAAGGGAGAAGGGTGATTGCATCAAAAGGAAAAGAAGTGACAAATTGGAAGATATATCAGATTCTTCTTTACTGTTCTTGTGGCATAATTGCTGGTATGGTTGGTGGTCTGCTTGGACTGGGAGGTGGCTTCATCTTGGGTCCTCTTTTCCTTGAACTTGGAATTCCCCCTCAGGTATGGTTGTTTTTTAAGTCACCGAATATAGTCATCGCTTTCGCGAACGTTTACGTCCAAGGCATTGTTCTCTGTGGACATCCACTGGTCTCTTAACGGTTTGTGAACTGCAAGGTGATTGCTTGGTTCGAACAAGGAGCCTCTCCCATATGACCTTATGGGAGAGATCTTCTGTTCGAACTAAAAGTGACACACCTGCAGATGATAGATATGGAGGAGTCATTGTGTGCTTAAAGAGTATAATGTCTTCGATATAAGTATACAGTACATATACGGAATTGCATCTGAAAAAGGATTCATGTTCAAGCTCTGGCTCAAGTTCTGTATCTAAAGACATGCAAAATGCAGCCTGTGTTGATGATGCAACTATGCAATTGTACAGGTAGCTAGTGCAACTTCAACATTTTCCATGGCATTCTCGTCCTCGATGTCGGTCGTACAATATTATCTTCTCAATCGTTTCCCAATCCCATACGGTAAGCAACTAACGATACCGGTAAAAAAAATGTCTTATGCATCACTGTGTTAACTTTTTGATTACCCTGCAGCTGCTTATTTCGTTCTGGTAGCCACCACTGCAGCCTTCACCGGCCAGCATGTAGTCCGGAAAATCATCGCAGTCTTCGGACGAGCATCGATAATCATCTTCGTACTAGCATTGACAATCTTCATCAGTGCAATCAGTTTGGGTAATACAATGCTTTCCTTTGCTTCAAACATAAACACATTTATATAAAGCTAAGCTGAAACACACATTTTGGTGCATGTTGTGCAGGTGGAGTTGGCATTGCTGATATGGTGGAAAAACTGGAAGATGAAGAATACATGGGATTTGAAAACCTTTGCAAGATCTCTTGAATGTTAAGGCATTCAAACCAAACTATTTGTGGATTGTTTTTCAATTAAACATTTGGGTTTTGCTTGTATATGTTGGTGGACATTCATCTTCTTATACAGTTAAATCTTATAAGGTAGTATTTCTTGTCAGTTAAATCTCAGTCAAGTTCAGTGCCTCAGTTTCAGGGTCTGGTTGGAGGTAGTTCAGGTAATGAACAGATAGTTGAGCTGAAAAGGGATAGAAATTCACATGGTTAGAGATTATTTTCACAAAAGCTACCTAATATGTTTAACATACTCGTGTCGGACACATACCGATATATGATGCAGTGTGAGCAATATAGACTTGTATGTCTATGGTTAAAATTTACCAAGGTTGTTCATATGCATGGACGAGATATAGACCATATAAGAACATCTTCCATTAGAACATAAATGTAAGTAATAAAATAGAGAAAGCATTCCAAGGGAGAAAGATGTGTATCTTCTTACCAACATGCTATATATCATTCATAGGCCGATTTCGAATAAAGCTTCTCTGGTAGATTGCAAAGGCTTGAAAAGCTAGGAGGGGTTAATAATAATCCATAGCAACATCAATCACATAGACCTCTGATCCGCGGTGATCATTCACAAGCCGGTTTGGTGTCAAAGCTACTTAGGCAGATAGCAAAAGCTTGAAAAGCGGATAGAGGGTAACGATAATCCATGGTGAATATGTCTTTGCCGATTTTTCCAAACTGTAAGATTACCTTCTCTTGCTCTTCGGGTGATATGTTATGTGATGGATCGATAGCTGCAACAAGCTGGAAATTCTTAACAGAGGCCACCGTCACACGCCCCTTGAAGTTAAGGCACCAGCACTGTAACTGTTCATGCCATCTTGGAGCCTTGTTCTTTAGGGTTAGCGGCTCTACTGATCCCAGGGAGACAATTGGTGTGGCTGGGAGGAATGGGGAGCTGATGTTTGTCACTGGTTCCTTTCCTTTCAAACTGGTAAAGGAAGAAAGTTGTTCCTCAAAGGATCGGCTGAATGCCAGTGGTGTCGGTGCAGTGCCCCCTTCCTGAATAGCAGACATAGGAATCGAGTGCAAAATGCAATGCATTCTCCTCGGTCCCCGTGTTCGGAGAACATTGAGCTCATAGGCACAGGTACCTATGTTGTAGTTGGATGAAGACAGTTTCTGAGACACCTGCTTCGAATAGAATCTTCGACTCGATCGGGTAGTTGATGGGATTCTAGAATCACACAGAGGTTGACTGTCATACATTGTGAACTTGGTACCGAAAAAGTTAGACCTGCAAAGAAATTTCAATACGTCATCATAGACATTAGTAACAGAAATAATCGGATAAAGATAAGAAATTTAATAGCGAGACTTGCCTTAGTTTACCAACATATGCATAGCTGGCCTTAGAAAAATCATCACCAACCATAGATATAATGAAGTCTGTGCACGTAGCCCTTCTGACCTTCCTTGCTGCTAACATCAATTTATCAGTCTCTCCCTCGGCTATAAATCAGAGAAGCGACACAAGTGAATACTTCTCAAAACGCATGAAAGCTTCACAAAAGTGGTACCCCCAGTGAACAGTATATTATTTGGCTAGAACATTGAGAATATTTATGAGAACTAGAAAGCTAATTAACCCTGATTATATCAAAGCCAGCTTCAACCAAGCATAAAGTCTGGTACGGAAAAAGGAAAAATCAAAATGTAATGTTATACCATGTTTCTATTGAAACAGATATTCACATCTTAAGTTTAAATTCCTCATGAATAATGGTAATTAAGGACATCCGAACAAGATGACTTACAAGGCATAAGACCATAGAACAAAAGATATGTAGAAGTTGCTCTGTCCCTTTTAATATAGCATTGAATTGGGGAATCGCGAGGACCCGGCTGTTAACGAACACAAATGGAATATATCAGCAACCTTTTAAATGGAATAATGAAATTATAAATAGCCACTTATAAGCAGACACATACTACGAGAAATTTAACCAATCTTATAAGCATGTGTTCATTCATCAACTTAAATTATACATCAATTACAAGCCAGTGTTCGTTTCAAGATAGAAAAGTCACACAGTAGGAACATAAGATTGCAACACAATTAGGTTCTTAACAAAGATGCATACAACCAATATATAGTGCAAAGATTTTAACCATTTTTGCAAAAGTAAATTTACTGAGGTCGGAATATCCAGTACTGCATAGACAATGGATCAAAATGACAAGCAATCCAATAGAGAAAAGTACAACCTGCTTCAACGAAATGGGGAATGTGAGCCTTCCACATTGCTCCAGTGTCTTCACAATCTCCTTTGTAATCTCCCTCCAAGACCTACAAACTGCAGCACAAGACACGACGACTGCTCGAGCAGGCCAAGCTGTCTCACTCTCTTCGACCCTCTGGATGATATCCAAGAGCAATTCAGGTGGCAGGTTCGCCCAAGGGCTTTGGTCTACGAACTCGAATTTGCTTGGTGCTCGATCAGGAGCGACATGGGATCGACTCCGATTTCGCCAAAACTTACTTTCCCCTCCTCTCTTTGATATGTTCCCAATCCTCTCTTTCATTTTCTTAAATTCTCGCATAAGACTCTTGAGTGACATCTTTTATAAAGCATTACCGAATCCAATCTCTCAAAATTCAACTGCAAATATATAACATATCCATCAAAGAAAAACACTATATATATATATATATATATATATATACATATTCTCCAATCTCAGGTTCTCAGTTCCACTACAAGCAGATTTTTATCAAATCAAACTCCATAAATAAACAAAAATTGAAACATAACTCATATTTAAACACCCAATACAAAAAAAGAAACAAAACCCAAAGATCAAAACCAACAAATGAATCTCTTTTCTTACCTGAATCGCCGACCCAGAAAAGCTAAAAGCTTGAGATTCTGAGAAGGAACACGAAGGAGGAAACCAGCTCTAAACAAACGGTTCAAATCAGCCCAGAAATGAACCAGCTCAGATCCATTCCCCACACTCTTAGGGACCCACGCAGTTCAATCAACACCACGAACAAACAACAAAGATCAAATCAGAATAAAATAAATAATTGAAAACGTTTTCGGTAATTAAAAATGGTGCCAACTTTTTCCCTTTTGATTAGCTGGAATCCTAAAGGCCACATCATGTGTAACGCCGGTGCGACCGCCACAACCAGCGTCAACAACGACGATTAATCCTCCCGGCCACCACCACAGCCGTCATCACCGGCTTTCTCCGTAGATCAGAACCGAAAACTAACACTCTCTCTCAAGACCAAACCTCTCTTTCACCTAAAGGAGATCCAAAGTTTCTTTTTTTATATTAATATTTTTTGGGTTTAGAAAATATTAATAAAATTAAGGTTAAAGTATACATCTAAGATTATTTAACTATAAATTTAGTAATAATTATGTCGCTTTTTAAAAGTAATTATAAAAAAATATTAATTAAAAATTATTACAAACCAATTATTCTTTTTATTAATACATAACTCAATTAAAAATTTATTATAAATACATAATCCATATATTTTTGTTATTTTTTAATGTATCATAATATAATAAATTTTTAATTCCATAATTTATGTAGTTTAACGGTTTGATTAATTATAACAATATATTATAATAAATATATATTTATTATAAAATTTTACTATTAAGTGATCTTATCTGTATTTTACTCTAAATTATAATAATAATTCAATTTTTAATATTTTATTTTATATTAAAATATTTTTTATAAATAAAAATTATTAAAAAATTAATAATAATTTTATAAAACGTTAATTTAATAAAAAATATTTTATATATAAAATTATTTTTAGATTACGTAAGTCAACATATTATTAATTTAATATTATAATATCATCATACATTATCATATAAGTTTATTATATTATTTTAAATTATTTATTTTTATTTTTATCGGAAAATAAATATTTTAATTTAAAATAAAATATTAAAAATCTAATTTATTTTTACTTTATGTTTTTTATACCGTGAAAAGTAATCTTTTGCTTACTTATTACTTTAGGGATTAATTATTATATTTCACCTTTTCCTATTTTGATCACTTGGACAGTGAGTGAATGTGAAGACACGTGTCGATCAATCAAGTATTTCCGTATATACGTCTTTTTCTACCCACACAATTACGACAGAATATTAAAAAAAAGTATAAAAATAATTTTAACCCTTGACGTTTATAATTTTTATCGTTTTAGCCTTTATTTTTTTGAATAAATTTAACCCTTAACTTATATCTTTTTGACAAATAGCTTATTTTTTTAACTACCATGATAACTGGACCGTTAAAAATTTAACGATGATAACATGTCATATGCATACGATAATATATTTTTAATAACATGACATCTAAACTATCAAATATATATATATGAAATATAATTTTATTCTAATATAAAATATAAAAAAAATAAAATTCAAATAAAATATTAAAAAATTCATTAATTCTAAAATAAAATACTACTAAATAGTCCCAACCCTAACTACGATAGAATCAAAATCCTATATTAAAAAATATGATTAATTAATTTTTTAATATTTTATTTGAATTTTAATTGTTTTATATTTTATATTGGAATAAAATTATATTATATATATATATGTATTTGATAGGTTAGATGTCATGTCATTTAAAATATATTATCATATACATATGACATGTCATCATCGTTAGATTTTTAACGTCTAGTAATCATACTAATTAAAAAAATAAGCTATTTGTCAAAAAGATATAAATTAAGGGCTAAATTTATACCAAAAAAAGAATAAGGGCTAAAATGATAAAAATTATAAACGTTAATAGTTAAAATTATCTTTATGCCTTAAAAAAAATGAAAAATCTAATTCCCCATTAATAAGAATTAGTTTTTTTTTCAGTGAAATTAATAAGTATAATACAAGAATTCGTAGGATGTTTTTAATAATAAAAGATAGGATAAACTACAAAAATGGTCATCAAACTTTTAGGTCAAATTAATTTTGGTAAAAAAAAAGACCGAACTTTTAAAATATTCGATAAGATCATCTAACTTTTAGTTTGTATTTGATAAGGTCACCCAACTTTTAGTTAGCATTCGATACGGTCCCTACCGTTAAAAATATCCGTTAAAGTATAATTTCCTTAATAAAAAATGGGTATATTACAACATTCATCACTCACTTTCATCTCACTATTATTTTGGCCACTAAATTTTAATTTTTTTAATTTAATAATTTAACTTTTTTAAAAAAATTAAGTTAATTTAACTTTCATCACTCAAATTTCATCTCATTCATTTTTTTAATTTAATAATTTAATATATGAAAAAAATGAAATTTTCAAAAATTAAGTTATTAAATTAAAAAATAAACTTTAGTGGCCAAAATAGGAGTGAGATGAAAGTTGAGTGATGAATGTTATAATTTACCCATTTTTAAGGGATCGTATCAAATACGAACTGAAAGTTTGGTGACCTTATCGATTGTAAACTAAAAATCGGGTGACCTTATCGAATATTTTAAAAGTTAGATGATCAAAATAAATCTGACCTAAAAGTTCATTGACCATTTATGTAGATTAACCTAAAGATAATATATTTTATTCAGATTTTTTGGATTAAATATTATATATATACTGTACATATATATTTTATTAAATGGTTAAAAAATTAAATAAATACTATCTATCATCATATTAACATATTTAAATAAAGATAAATATAATACAAATATACGTAATGAGGTGGGTAAGTAGCCAAAGAGTACAAGTTTCGTATGTAGACAAATACAATGACAATGGCTTCAGGTACATACCAAGGTTCTCGGTAGGTACATGGACTCTTTCAATGTTATGCTTCAAAGCTACCCACTATCCTGCAATTTGTTTTCTCGAGATTCGATTATATTCGAAGTTAAATCGTATTTATTTCGTAATTAAAGGATAAAAGAATGTTAATTTTAAATAAATCAGATAACTGTAACAAAATCAAATGACGGGGTGAGGAGGGACAACTGCTCTCGCCCCGGAAATTTTTGTTTCATCTTCGACTTTGGACAGTAATGTATAAGAACAGGATCAAAACACCAAAAAACGATTGCTTCCTTCTCAAGAAACTAACATGGCAATGATGCAAACCAGAAGAATAATAAGAACAACACCCAGAAACCAGTAAACGCTTGATATCTTCTTCTTCATTTGATTTGCATAGTGAAGTTGATCGGTTCCTCCACTGATAAAATCGCCGCCGTTGGCCACGTTCTCTTCAATGTCATCCATTTTCTCCCCCTGTGCTTCCACTAGGACAGCCATGTCCAGGAACACCTGATTTAGTCTCTGCAAACTTTGTTGAATATCCAGCACGGACTCATTCCTCTCCATGTTCCTCGAATCCATCCAGACATGTTCGCCGCTACCCGAAACCGACATGTCTTCTCCCGGGTACTCTCCGGTGGCATTGTAGTATGTTCTCTTGAGGTCTTGTTTATGATCAAGTACAATCTTCTCCCTCACGGCATTGAAATTATACATCATTTGCTTGAGATTAGCCCTCAAGCCGATTGTCACCGAAATCCTGATTCGATCCACATACGTTCCTTTCTTATATGCATCTGATAATCTCCGATTGCTTACATTCGATCTGTCGAGTGATTCGAGCTTTTCCTTGACTATCTTTGTTTTCCTGAGAATCGAAACCGTGTCGGATTCCATCCTGTCTCGTAACCCTCGGAGGAGCTTGGCGCTGAGTGTGGACTTGGTTTCTTCGTGTAGGGTTTGTAGATCAAACACCAGATTGGTGATTTCCTCCATTGTTATCTTGATGGAGGACACTTCTTGGAAGAAACCAGACAGGTTGAGTTCATCGGAGGGGTTGAGTTTCCCTTTCCCGAGGCCATTTTCAACGTCAAGATCGGATTCCAAGTCCTTATGTGTCTGTTTCTTCAGTTCCACGTAACTTAAGAAAGACTCTGTCATCAGATCGTTCATCTTTGCAATGAAACTTACCCTCCTGCAGAAAACAATCAAGAACCCTTTTTCCGGGAAAAAAAACTCAGAAAAATGGCTGCAAGAACGAAGGGAAAATCCCATGAAAAACATGAAGAGAAACCGAGAAACTAATTAACCCTTGTTTGGATTAAACTTTATAAAGATTCTGGGTATTTTCCTTCAAAATGATTCTTATACAACCCCTAAATTCACCATGTTAGCCGAGAAAAACCCAGAACCCCCCCCCCCCCCCCCCCCATGAAAGACACATTAATAGTGTAAAGTAAAGAAGAAACCTTGTTGCTCCGCCCTGCTTGCTTTGTTAAGTTTGAAAGCCTTCTTGAAATGCAAAGAAAGAACCCTTTTTTCCTCTGTGCAAGATTAAGGAGTTATGGGGTTTGGATTGTGGGTTTTTTAAAGAGAATCTGATTGTGAAGTTATGGAATTTCAAGTTCCTATTTTCACAGAGATGAGCCGTAGGATTGCTAGCGGAGGTGATCAAAGTCAGGGAAAAATCCTCAACCTTATTATCGTGTTTCATCCATACAAAAAAATTAAATTTTAAACTATAACCTTATTTTTTATATTTTAAACCCTAAATCTTACAAAATACACTCTACTCTTAATTCCTTAAACATTAACCACAATCTCTAACCTTGAACCCTAAATCCTCTAATTTGAGTCGGAAGCATAGATGGAGGCACGAAAAAAAGGTAGACGATTTTTACCTATCAAAATCCGGGTAGAAATTATCTGTCTCTTTTCTATGCATCCATTTGTGCCTCTTGTTAAAATTTTCTAAAAAATTAAATTTAAAACCCTAATCTTAATTCTTATATCTTAAACCCTAAACCCTACACACTAAAAAATATACTCTACCTCTAATTCCCTAAACTCTAACCACAACTTCTAACCTTAAATCATAAACCCTAAACTCTCTAATTTAAGCGGAAACATGTATAAAAGCATGATAAAGAGGTAGACGATTTACACCCTTAAAATCCGGAAAAAAATATTATGCCTCGAAACGCTGGCGTTTTAACTACAAACTTACAAGTAAGCCAAGACTCATTATTATTGAATTCACAGGATTGAAGCCTGGGAACCTCCTTGTCAATGCTAACTGTGACCTGAAGATATGTGATTTCGGACCGGCAAGGACCAGCAGAGGCAATGAACAATTCATGACGGAGTATGTTGTCACCCGCTGGTACCGTGCATCTGAGCTCCTGCTCTGTTGTGACAATTATGGAACCTCCATTGATGTTTGGTCAGTAGGATGCATCTTGCCGAGATACTTGGTCGGAAACCCATCTTTCCTGGAACGCAGTGCCTCAACCAGCTTAAGCTAATTATCAATGTCCTTGGAAGCCAACAAGAGAATTTATTCATACTCCAGGGGCACATGTCTTTCCCATTTATACCCAGAAGCCGATCCACATGGACGAAACCAGGATTTGAAGTCGAGAGGCAAAACATAAATGTTTAAAAGTAGGAGAGGTAAATTCATAAAAAAATCAATTTATAAAAAAATTTAAATAAGAGAACAAAAGTAAAAAAAAAAAAAAAAATCAGAGTGAGGAGAGATTGTCCCACCCCACCCTTATATACCTTCGTCCCCGCTGATCCATTAGCTATTACACATAACATAAAATCTTACGTTCATTTTATATATATATATATATATAAAAGCTTGTTCTCTCTAAACCTGTCCTGAACCAAGACCTAACCAAATTTCAACCATTTCGGACATCGACTTGCTTCTACTTTATTCCTCGAGTTGTTGATTGTATGATTGCAAAATTGATTCAATCCCAATTCAATTCCTATGGTTTAGGGATTAGGTGATGAATAATTTAAGAATTATATAAAAAATATAAGAGGTAATGCACAATACCACCATAAATTATAATTTTATTTTCAATTAATTTTTAAATATCTTAATTTTGTTTTTAAAATATATTTCTCTACTAAAGTTTTATATATATTTATTTTATCACCAAATTATCGCTGTATTTTAAGGATAAAAATCATTTGTATCTTTATCATGCCTCTATCCATGCCTCTGTTAAAAATTTCTAAAAATTAAATTTTAAACTATAATACTTATTTTCTATATCTTATACCCTAAACCTTAAAAAATACTCTTTCCCTAATTCCTTAAACCCTAATCACAACCCTAGCCTTAAACTCTAAACCCTCTAATTTGAAGTGGAGGCACGAATAGAGACTTGAAAAAGAGACAAACGATTTTCACCCGTATTCTAAACACATTTATTAATAATAAAATTATTAAAAAACATTATATTTTATGTAAATATATATTGATGTTATCGTATAATATAACATAATATAAACAATAATTAACATAATATAACGTCATCCACTCGAATAAGTACATGAATACTCTCCTAGTTCTAAATTTTCCTGAACAATGTACTTTTGCTGTGGAATTGGCTAAGCATGAGTTTAGGAAAAAAGTCCCATGTCTTAATTCCATCAATTTCTTCTAACACCAGCTGTTGTTCTGAAATGAAATAACTTACATAATTCACCGAATTTTAAATATTTTATTATCAAAAATAGTATCCAAAATCAAAAATTAAATCTCTTTGGACATGTTTTCTAATAAGCTACGTGTCCAAAAACATACTTTATTTATATATCTAATCACAATTTTAATATTCATTATCAAGCAAGCCAATGTTGGCTTAGTGCTACCAACTCCAACAGTTCCTAATCTCTTGTATCGGCACAGCTACGTTTTATGATTTATATTCGAGATCTATGAATATCATCTTTAAAGTTCGAACTTCTTTCATTTGTTTATATTCGAATTAAAGTTCCCATTATAAATACTCATTCTCCCTCTTTGAAAGTTCCCATCATTTCATAGCAAAGTTTTCAATTTTCTCTTCATATTTTGGTCTAGAAAGTGAGAAAGACAGACCCCAAAACCCCAAACCATGTCGAAAATTATGCCTCATTACATCATAGTTTTTATTGTTCTTGCCCTTGTCTTTGCCCCCTGTTGTTTGTCTTCCGAGACAGTTGGAGAAGGTTACCTTTACCCTCAGTTTTATGACTATTCTTGTCCCAATGTTGAAGAGATTGTCCAAAACGTTGTAGCCAAAGCTGTTGCCAAGGAACCTCGAATGGCTGCTTCGTTGCTTAGGCTACACTTCCACGACTGCTTTGTCAAGGTAACTACTTCGAACTCGGGTGTTAGTGTCCGGTACGAGAATGTTTAACACAAGACATGTTTATAGCAACATAGTTTTTAGTAATCCTTTTTAACAATTCTTGGTTTTGGCAAAAGGGATGTGATGCGTCGGTGTTGTTGGACACCAGCGGAAGTATAATCAGCGAAAAGAGGTCGATTTCGAACCGGAATTCGGCTAGAGGATTTGACGTGATAGACGAGATAAAAGATGTACTTGAAAAAGAGTGTCCTTATACAGTGTCGTGTGCTGATATTATGGCCTTGGCTGCTAGAGATGCTACCGTTCTGGTATGTTGTTTCAGGCCTTTTGTTTATATACCAAGAATTACAGAGAAATCGAAATCGAAATCGAACCATGCTGAAATGTTCTTTCGTTTTCGGATTTGCAGACCGGCGGGCCTAGCTGGGAAGTACCTCTTGGAAGAAGGGACTCCAGAGGTGCAAGCTTGAGTGGTTCCAACTACAACATTCCTACTCCAAGCAACACGTTCCAAACAATTCTCACTAAGTTCAAGCTACAAGGACTCGACATTGTTGATCTCGTTGCACTTTCAGGTAATCGAACTCGGTACTCCGTCGCCTTACCTATTAAGATACTGCGTCAGCACCCTGTATACAGGGGCGACGCCTGCGATGCTGCGATGGCCTTATCCCAGTTCCTCACCTATGTTTCTTATGCAGGGAGCCACACCATAGGAAAAGCCCGATGCACCAGTTTCAGGCAGAGACTGTACAATCAATCAGGCAATGGACAACCGGATTACTCACTCGACCAAGCCTACGCCTCACAACTGCGCACCCATTGTCCAAGATCGGGCGGTGAACAGAACCTGTTTTTCCTAGATTTCGTCAGCCCGATCAATTTTGACAACAGTTACTTCAAGAACCTGTTGGATAACAAGGGGCTGTTGAATTCAGACCAAGTATTGGTTACAAAGAACAGTGTATCGAGGGAGTTGGTGATGACATATGCTTACAACCAGGAACTCTTCTTTGAACAATTCGCCGAGTCCATGGTTAAGATGGGGAATATCTCGCCATTGACAGGCAAAGAGGGTGAGATCAGACTGAATTGCAGGAAAGTTAATGGTTAAATAATAGGGTTTATGAAGTGACTGAGTTTATGAATAAAGTTTGCATATTTGTGTGTTGCTGGACCATGCAGTGTCCTTTTCTTGATTCAAATGTTGAATCTTGATATTGTAAATGGAAAATGTCGTCCCGATTTAAATTTATACACCAATAAATTAAATATCGATGATTAAAAAACAATCCTTGTCCAACTCGGTCGGATCTTTGAGAAATTCCAACTTAGAATGTTTCTTCTCTGTTCTTACATCATTTCCACAAAGGTTTTAATCTTCTCCACTGTCATCTTTGAGAAACCACATACGAAACTGGCTGAGTTCAAAGGGAATCAGAATTGAGTTAAAGTGAGCGGTGAACACTTGATTTACCCCGGTGGTGGTACCCAATTCATCCATGGTGCCCTCCACTATATTGATTTTCTCCAACAGGTAAAGTTCGACATTCAATTTGGTTACGAATTTATAATTCTTAAGCTTGGTGAAAGAAGAATATGTTGGTTTATTGTTGGTTGCAGGCAGTACCCAACATTAAATGGGGCAAACGATCCAGGGTTGTGTTGGATGTTGGATGTGGTGTTGCAAGCTTCAGAGGGTTTCTTTTCGATCGAGATGTTTTGACAATGTCATTCGCCCCGAAGACGAGCACGAAGCTCAAGTTCAATTCGCACTTGAAAGAGGGATTCCTGCTATATCAGCTATGATGGGTTCTCAGAGGCTATCGTTTCCTTGTAGAGTGTTTGATTCAGTGCACTGTGCACAGTGCAGGGTGCCGTGGCATAACGAAAACGGCATGCTTCTGCTAGAACTGAACCGTGTTCTTAGTCCTGGAAGATATTTTGTCTGGTCAGCCACTCCTGTCTACCAGAAACTTCCCGAGGATGTCGAAATTTGGAAGGGTAATGCACAAAGACAGTACATTGGATATGAACATGGTTTTAAGGTTATCATGGAGCTGATCATGTGACGTTTGTTTTGCAGCAATGTCGGCCCTGATGAAATCCATTTGTTGGGAACTTGTGACTATCAGAAACCTACCACGAACGAATGCTACAGAGAATAATCCACCAATGTGCGATGAAAACGACGATGCAAATGCTGTCTGGTAGGCTGTTTCACATATTCTCTCATGTTTATGCACCAAGAAGGCAATAAATTCATTGTTGTTCGTTTCGTTTAAGGCATGTACCCCTGGTCCCCTGCGGACATGCATGCACCGTGTGCCGGTAAATCCGGCTGAAAAAGGTGCACGATGGCCAGCCAATTGGCCTAATCGGTTGCAGAAAGCTCCTTATTGGATGAACCGATCCCAACTGGGGATTTACAGTAAACCAGCTCCTCAAGACTTTGCTAAAGACTATGAACACCGGACTCGAGTCGCGAGCAAGTTGTACATGAGTGGATTGGGAATCAGTTGATCCAATGTTAGAAATGTGATGGACATGAGAGCTGTCTATGGAGGGTAATGGTCATTTCGCTTCCGTTGTCCATGTTACAAGAGCCATTGAGGTTATCATATTGACACATCTCAGAAGCCTGCAAACCTCAAAGCAATTCTAAAGGGACGGTCGGGACACCGGACCTGTCGGTTTCCGATCTGATCGGCTCCAACAACACAGCACGAAACACACTAAACAATGTTGTAACACTTTGGTAAAAAGGACATTAATTATCATGCAAATCAACATTTCATTCAAGCAAAGTGAAACTTTTCCCGAACACACTAAACAATGTTGTAACACTTTGGTAAAAAGTAGAGATGAGACAAAAGCTGGGCCAAGGTTTCTAGCTTTGAAGTCTTTCTTCCTTTTCAACTTGTCTTTGCTTACGAAGCGAGAAAAATTATTAGATGAATTATGTTTATCATATTATCTGTGATTTAATTAATTTAGTCCGTTTATCACAAAATTTATTTAATAGTTATTCACTCTTCAATTACCTGTAGAAAAGAGATGATGATTCACCTTAAAAAAATGAAATGGACGAATCTGATTGGTTAAGACTACGAATAATATGATGAACAAGGTTTATGTAATAATTTTTCTACGAAGCAGTTTTTTTCCGACCAAATACAAAGCAAGTTCGATATTCTTTTAGATGAATGTTACGTATATTAAGTTCAAAAGTAGCTACTACAAGTCACAATGTCAGAGGAGATTCAAACTACTATTGGATCCCCCAGATATTACAAAACTGAATATTAAAAATTTACGATCAACTCTCCTCTCAATTTAATACTCGCATCAAATCTAACAGCAACTACAATCTCATCGGGAACTAACTTTACATATTTGAAAGTTTGGTATTTTAGGCAAGTCTAACGTACAATAATTTTAAAATATAATTAAAAGAGGTCACATTTTAATATTTATTTTTAAAAAATTATTTTTAATGATTTTTTATAAATGTCAAATTTATTATGTCAAAAATTATTTAAAAATAATATAAAAAATTAAACATTTTAAAATTTATTATTTTTTAACCGCTAAACGTAGAATTTAAAATATTTTATATTTTAAAATTTTAAATCAATTTATTGTCTTTCCAGAAGGGACTAATTTAGTTTTAAGTTTTAATATATGGAATAATTACACATTCTTAGTTTTGTTTTATATACATTGAAAACGTTTTTTCCCCTTAATTTATGAATTAAATTAAAATTACGATAAACTGATAAAACATGTAAATAGCACACATCAAATATATAATTATATAAAATTTTGTTAGCTGTCATTTTATTTTTTCATCAAATTTTTATAGTAAATTACTTAGTTGATACCCTTTAAATAATTTAATAATTTGACTAATATAATTAAAAGATTGATGATCAAAATAAAAATAAAAAAATAAACCTACAACTTTAAATTATACAAATTCATTTCCTATTTTTGACAGTTCCTTTGGCCTTGTTTGATTATACCATTTCAATATATTGAATGCCAACAAACTAATAATCCAACCGGGATAGATATAATTAGGGGAGATAATGAGCTTGTCCGGTTCGCGAGCTACTTGGGCTCGACTCGGTCAAAGCTCGACTCGAACAAGATCGACTCAGGCTTGGGATTTAAACGAGTTCGGTTCGAAAAGCTCGTGAACAGGCTTGGAATAATTATATATAACATACATACATATATATATACATTAAAAATAATTTGTTTAGCAAAAAAAATAATAAAATAATTGAGAATAAATCAACTAAAAATAAATTGAATATTATCGACTAAAACAAATTTACAAATTTACAAATAATAAATAAATAAATAATAAAACACAATAATATAGAAAATTGTCCATTTCGAGCCAAGCCGAGCTGAGCCTGATGAGTTTTGAGCCCGAGCTGAACCCAGTAATATTATTTTCGAGCCGAGCTCGAGCTTAAAATTTCGAGCTCGACGAGCCTAGATATACCTGTTTCCGAGCCGAGCCAGGCCTAGCTCGGCTCATTATCACCCCTAGATACAATACAAGAAGAAACTATAGGAATTTGTACTAAAAAATAATAAAAAAAAACCTTAAAATTCAAATCTAAATTTCTAAAAAAAAATTAAAATTCGAATCTAAATTTCACAAAATACCCTTTCTCAAGACAGGTCGGACAAATAAACCAGATTAAAGCTACCTGTTGAACCAAATCATGAGCTGATAGTAATTCAGGATGTTTATCGAGTGCGTCGATCATGAGTTGATTAGTTTTGTTTTTTAAACTTATCGAATTGAATTTGATCTTGCTCAAATCAATCTTTCAAATTTCGAGTCAAACTCGAATTCAAAACATTTCAAACCAAACATTAACTAAATCGAACTTAAAACTACTCACAAACTTAACAGTAACATTATTTCATTTATGTTTGAGGTAAATATATCGTATGAGTGAAGTAATACCTCTAGATTTTTTTTTTATTTATAAAAATACAGACATCAGTTAACCAATTCCAACCCAATTTAGTTGTGATCGGCCTGTCAAGTAATGTCAGCCATGTCCTAATCCTAACTTTATGGAGTCTACTTTGAGAGTCAAAAACATGTCACCATCAGGACAAATGTTGATGTCTCCTTCAATGTTTTAAATACTTCAAATTAGTTTAAGATAGTGTTGATGTTAATGTCTTACCAGTCTCAATAATTTGGTAGACCTAGTTGGTAGAATCGTTTGTAGGGTATAGAAGCAAGCTATTGAAACCGTTCATCAAAATATAAATCATTTAGATTCGAAACGTAAATTATAAAATATCATCTTTTTTGCAAAAAATTTCGGTTTAAAGATATGAAAAGGGTTTTAAACGTTAAGAATCAATTCTATAAAATGTTTATAAATCTTTTGGATTTTATGGTGAAATCTCTTAATTATTTTTGAGAAAATTTTGAATTATCATTTTACATTGTCAATCGAAATCTACAACAATTGTTATTGTATTCTTAAGACATCCGTGAGCGAGTTTGGTCATAAGATTTTGTCTCTTAACTTTTAAGAGAGTCTGGGAAGTACTTCGAGTCATTACATGATTTACGAGATCATAGTGTGATTCATACAATTTTAGAGACTATACCGAGAGTCACATAACTTAACCTAAAAAAATAATTTTTTTATTATTGGTGGGATCCGATGTCATGTACTAAACTAAAGCTTAAAAAACATTTTGAATGACATGTCTAATTTTTCACACATGGACAGAGTTCCCTGTGGTTCAAGGGTCTCCCGGTCCCTGCTTTAAAATTTAATTTAAATAACAATTTAGTTCCTATAAAAATAATAATTTAACCCTTATAAAATTAAATATTTAAAAAATATATATATTGTAATTAGACAGATCGTAGAATTTACACCCCTTTGGAAGAAACCGAAGTGCTTATGGCAATCATTGCTAATTTGTATAATATATGCTTTTTATTTCCCTCGGTCGATGTCCCTAGAAGTCTTGCCGTGCCACTAGCCTTATTGGCCAACGTAGGCTGCCCACTGCCAATTTAATGATTCTTGAGCAAAGGCACAGACGAAAATCTTGAACTACACATTTGATTTCACATAAATTTTTGAATAATTAGTTTATTATTAAATAAAATAAAATAATTATTTTTAAATAATAATATAAGCAGATGAAAACGGATTTGTCATTTATAAATATGGATAAGTTTAGGTAAACTTTGACGCTTATATTTCGGTGTAAGTCTAAACATAGATAAATATATGAAGCATGTTAATCTCATATAACTCGGTCCAAAATTATACCAACCTATCATTAACGCTATAACGAAGAGTATCTTGAGTGACAACTTAGGGTCTTGATCAGTCTAGGACTCTTAAAATTTAATTGTTTATATTTTTAAATTTTAATTTATCAAAAAATAAATTAATAATAATGGTATAATTTTAATTCTATTTTTTAAATAAATAAATCTAATAATAAAAATAATGTGTTTGAAATATTAAATTAATTGTTTAAAGTAATGAGATGAATAAAAATCTTCTATCTATTTTAAGTTGTTCCTTTCTATGTCAAACACTAAAAAATTAATTTTTTTACACTAAATTTTAATCTAAAACTGTATTAGCTAATAGTGATTACAGTAGTATCTGTTGTTCTAGAATAACATCTTCATCATTTGACATTGATTGCTCAATCACTATGCTGGCATCATTGGTGCTTGAACCCATAACCTTTAGGAACAACAATTGTTCCTTTAACTACTTGGACTGGACTTTTTTTTTTTACTGTTAGACATAAATAAAATGCAAAAAAATAGCAAAAAATTTGTATTCATAATAAGATATGTCTTTTTTTAGTTTTGGCTTACAACTCTAAAAATCTCCGAGACAACCCTACTTAATACTCGATAATCATAAAAAAAACATCTATCCTCAAACTTCCAACATGAGAATTCACCTAACCCCTTTTGTCCCCAAGTTTTAATTTGAAACCAATAAACATGTTTGTTAGAGAAACATAAACTAAGATTAACATATGTTTCACCCACCTAACCCCAGTTCCCAACCAACACCATGTTCGATCATCATCATCATCATCTCTAATGGTGCTGGCATCACATTCAATCAAATAATACACATTATTAATAACAGGTCAACGTTAATCAAAGAGTCACCTAACTTTTCAAAATTAATATTTAACCGATAAAATTAAATTTATTTTTTATAAAAAAAGAAAAAATATATTCGATATCAAATCTAAAATATAATGTTAATCGAAATTAAAACGATATTCGTATCAGTGCACCATAAATTTAATCGATTAAATTCTAAATTATTAACTGAATTTTGTTTGGGATAAATAAAAAAACAATAATTTAAAAATCCAATTTTTTTCTGGTAGTAGTTGGAGGCATTAATTTACATTATCGACATAAGATCCGATTTGTCACCATTAATATAATTAAAATTGATATTTAATATGTTTTATTTCATTTTTCCCACGTGAAGTGAGGAGTTTGTTTATTATTATAATATAATATTTAAATAATATTAATTTTGAATTTTAATATTATAAATAAGATAAATTAAATTATAAAAGATAATTTTATAATAAACTTTTATGATATTAATTTAGGGTATTCGATTGATATATCGAATATCGATAATTATAAAATATATATAGCTGGCCAAATTTCCGTTGATGACATAGTTTTGACTTTATAAACTGGTAGACATTGGATTAGAACCCAACCAACATTTAGATATTGTCAAACTCAGACAATGTTTGACTTTGTCTCACTTGTTTTTAGGGTAAATTACGTTAAATGGTCACCGTATTTTTAGAATATTTTCATTTTGATCACTAAAAACTTTTATTACAATCATCAAACTTTTAATTCGTTTTTGGTATGATTTTTTTCGTTATCTTTTGTTAGAAGTTACCCACGTGGCATGTTAGTTTTCATGTTTTTTAGAAAAATAATAAGTAAATTATAGTACTGATCCCTAAACTTTCTTTTCACTTCTATTTTGGTACGCTAATTTTTATTTTGGTCATCTCGAATAGGGATGGTCATTTAATCTAGATCCGACGAGTTTCAACCCGACTGATCCTATCGGTTCAGGTATTTAAGAAAAGTTTGATTGTGATCGATTTGAGTAAGATTTTTTAGGGTAGTGTCAGGTCTGTATTGGGTTTAAGATAAAAAAAAATATATACCCTATACAACACTCTCTTTATTTATATTTTTAATTATTTCTTTATTTTGTCTAATAAAATAGAATAATTATTAAAATACATCATCTCTATTGTATTATTTCCATAACTCTCTATTTTATCGAATAGTATTAAAAATAATAATTCTAATTTGATATCGGTTAAAATAGAGTCGGTTTAAATTTTTATTTTAAAATTTGGGTGAAAAATATTTAATCTGACATGAAATGATAGTTTAATTTTATTCTAAATATTTAAGTATAAGTGTTAAAATACCCTTTTTATTATATTTTTTAATCATCTTCATAATTTATTTAATAAAAATAGAATAATTATTATAATATCTATCTCTATTTAATTTTTTTCAATTAACTATTTATTAATCAATCCCAATTTAAATAAATAAATAAATAAAAATTCAATGGTTGATGCATAGAATAATATATTAACTATTTTTTAACATTTTCTTTTAATTTATCATCATCTTATTTAATAATTTTGTAATCATTCATGGGGTTCTTTAATTTACCATTAATCTTAATAAATAATTTATTACTATAAATAATCAAAGATTAGGATACTAATCTTAATGAATAATGTATGTGGTTAGGGAACATATTCAAATTAATTTAGGTGAGGGGTCCTTTAAAATTAAGTCAGAAACTTCCTAGGACATGGGCACCTACATTTATTAGGACACTTGAGATTCTAAAAAGTTTTGTCATGTAGTATTAATATATTTATAATAATCTCAGTTTCAATTATCATCGTTTATTTAATTATGAGATTACCGTACACGAATCTTTTAACTTAAGTGGTTAACGGAACTGTTGTTATTTTTAAAGGTTACGGGTTCGAGCATCAGTAATTGTAGTAAAGTGATTGAGCGATTAATATCAAATGGTTGAGATTATCTTCTAGAACAGATACTATTGTAATCACTATTAGCTAAATCAAAAAAATTATGGGATCACTGTCGTTAACGAAGTTAGTTCAAGTAATAAATAGTTTAATTTTTTTAAGTAAGTTTTAGATTTGAGGTATTGTATAGTATATATGTAGAAAATTTTAGTTGAAAGATTCATCCATCAAAATCAGGTGTACGACGTGCAGGGACGAAACTAGAATTTTTTTATAGAGAAGACCGAAATATATATTTTAAAATTTTCCTTGATTGGCAAGGAAAAAAACGATTTCTTTATAATTAATTATATTTTTTTAAAAATAATTCTATTTAATATATAAAATCAATAATTGGCGAGACCGGACCCTTAAAAATCCTCTTATATTCCTCCCCTAACGACTTGATCGGTCTAGATTAATTAGGATGAAATTCTATAAACCGAAAGAGCAATAAAAAATATAAGGCAATTGCGTTAGTTTTTTTTTTTGAATCAGCTACAGTGGGTACAAGTAGTATCTATTTTTGAATATACTCTCTATCATTAAACATTGACCCATTAATCACTATGCTGTAAATATTAGTGCTCGAACTCGTAACCTTTAAGAACAACAATCATTCCCTTAACTATTAAACTCGTAACCTCTAAGAACAATAATCATTCCCTTAACCATTAGAGTAACAGACTCGTAAAAAATATAAAGGAATTAGTATGTACTCTTATGAAAGAATATAAGTTGAAATTTAAATAAACTGTGGGAAAATAACTAAATATGATACAAATATAGATATATAAAATATAAAAATTTATATATTGAATAAATATAATCTTAATTATAACTGTACGTATAAATTTATGTGATTAATTTTAAATATTGACTAATTTAATTATTTATTATTCATATATTTCTCCCCTAATTCTAAGAAGAAAGGAATATTTATGTTAATTAACATGTTGTATATATCCTTTTCCATTGTACGTCTGCAAGCCAATAATTCCAGCAGGAGATTAATACATAAGCTTCCAATAATTCGAGCAGAAGATTAGTATATCCTAAAACCGATTCTGATTCGACTCGAAATTTTTTTTAAAAAATTTCATATGATTCAATCTAAAATAAATATCCTAAACCCGACTCTAATAAACCCGACTTGACTTATAGAAAGAGACTTAATTATAAAAAAATATAATTTTAAAAATTAATTATAAATAAAAAATTAAGTTTAAGGACCTAATTATAAAAATATATAGATAGAGGACTATTATTATAAATATCACTAAAAATTTATAGATAAATTACATATTTAGTCTTAGGTCACGTATCTTACACCCTAAATCCGAATCCGACCCAACCCAACCTAACGTCATTCTCAAAAAATATCCGACCCGACCCAAACCTGATTTTTTCATCAAAAAATCCAACACGATCGAGCCGAATAAAATGTTCATCCCTAGTTCTAGTGAATGAGTCTTTCAGCGAAATTTTTTTGTATACATAAGATATCGAACACGAAATCTATTTAAGTGATATCAAATTGCTTACCACTTAGATTAGATCAATCAAGATAAAATTATTTAAATTTAATAATTAAAAATTTTAAATTAAAAAATAATTTCATAAACAAAAAATTAATATATACATCATTCAAATATACCTAATAATATTATGTTAAAACACTAATTTTTATAATAAATGCATATTAATAAATATCAAATATTGATATCAATAAATTATTCAGATAAATTTCATTTTATTTTTTTAATAAGCAAAAAATTATATATCATTCCGTATGAAATGAAAGGTTGTAGTAGTTGAGAGATTGCGACTGAGCACATATGTTTTGGGATACGATTAGTTTACATAATATATATTTTTTAAAATATTATGTTTTTTAGTATTAAAATAATTAAAATTAATGACTAAGATTAATAATAAAATATATAAATATTATTATCTAAAAAAATATAAAATTAATTTTAATTATTTATTTTATTAATCTAATAATTTAAAAATACGTAAAATTATGAGTTTTATATTATATAAATTAGATTATAGCTTATAGATAAATAAATAGATAGATAAACCGAAAGATTAAGAATGATTGTCACCTAAAAATTAAAATTTATATATAATTTAAAGGAATTATATATTTTTATTTAAACCCTATTTTACCCCAAAAATTTTATAAATTTATCGTCTAATATAAAAAAAATCGTGTGTACGGCGGACCAAAGCCACACTTGAGAGAGATTATATCATGGACCTTGTTCACCATATCATTCGTGGTCCATACAATCAGGTACGTTCATCTTTAAATAACTACCTGATAACTATTCACTCATCTATTACAAGTAAGAAATAGGTAATAACTCACCTTAAAAAATATGAAATAAATAAATCTGAATAATTAGGATCACTAGTGACGTGGTGAATAGAATTGTGATATAATTTCTTCGCACTTAACCAGGTTGGTCCAAGTGTCACCTGACTGGACAGGTTTAAGCTGGCGGAATTCCTGTGCTACTGGTTTTATCTGATCATCTGACGTGGCAAAATTTTATTTGCTTATAAAAGGTACACGAAAAAGTAAAAATGATTTTCTTCCATCAGATAAGATGTAGTTTTCGTGGTTTTATTTTTCAGTAAATCATGCGTATTGTCCTTTGAAAATGACATTTAAATTGATTGTTTCATACAATACAAAAATAAAAATAAAAGTAAAAATATATATAATTTAATATTTAATATTTATATATTTTATCAATTAAATTCAAATTTTAATTTAATTAAGAAATTTACAACAAATTTTATATATGTTAAATTTAATTAATACAAAAAATTAAAGGAAATAAAAGAGATAAAAAAAAGACTAAAAATATGGGTATTTAACGAGTTTTATAATATGAATGGGAACATAAGATATAATGGTCAAATTATTAAAGTATTAATAATATAAAATATTATATATTTCGAAATTATTTAATTTTATACTGATATATATATTATACTGATATAATGACGTTTAAGTGATGCTCATAACACGCAATCCCTTCAGCATTATCTTAGATTTTAAGAATAATTATATGAGTAAATTATAAAATCAATAATTTGCATTAATTACATATTTAGTTATTTAGATTTTTATGTGAAAAATAATTTAATAAATATTTTTAGTAAAAAAATAGATAATATTTATTTTAGAAAATTTAATTATCTTAAAAAATTAAAAATATATAAATATATATTATTAAAAATATTATTACATGAAAAATACTAAATTAAGAAAAATGTTGAGATGAGACATTCAAAGGTTCCAATGTCTAAGGCAGCATGATGGTGATATTATTTGCATCCCTCACCTTACTTACATTAAATTTGAACCTTAAAAATACATTTAGTTAAATAATATGAATTAAATGAAATATTAAAAATATGAGATAAAAACAAGTTATATAGTGTAAAACTCTTTAAGTTTTACCTGTTTTTTAATCATTGAATGACTGAACAGATAGATTAGATTAACTCCTTATATTTTTTAAGTGATAATCTTTGTTAATCTGAGTCGTCTATTTTAATCATTTAACGATCCAAAAAACGTATAAAACTTAAAAGGTTTTGAGTTGTGTAACTTATCATATCCCAGTGATCCACTGATTGGCCTAGTGGTCAAGGATGTTCATCATGTCTCATCTTGTATGGGTTCAAATCCCAGTATAAGAAAAAGATGTAATCTCTATTTAATCAAAAAAAACTTATCATATCCAAAAATATTATTATATATTTTCAGGGACGGAACCAGAATTTGGGGTTGAGGGGGCAAAATATAAATATTTAGAAGTAGGGATAAATTCATAAAAAAACAATTTTTAAAAGAAAATTTAAATATGGGATAAAAATGGAAAAAAATTCTTCGGGGTGGGAGCGATTGCCCCTCCCCACCCTTTAGTAGTTCAGTCTCTATATATCTTATGAATTAACTATAAGATTAAAAGTTTAATCTCCATCTATAAAAATAAAATATATTTTATAATTAATTATTTATTTATTATTCATTAAAAATATTTACGATAAGAAAATTAATCAATATTATGGCGAAGACGGTAAGGATAGATAAAAAATATTATATTCTTATATATAGTAAAGAGTGCTTCAGAACATTGATTACCATTTTTTAATTGAATTAGTAGGTAAACATTGAAGATACAATGCAAAAAGTAATTTTATTTAATTATATTTATTACAATTTTCATAAGTTGGACTAACCTTCATTAATGTTATTCCTTTCATATTAATTTAGGATGTGATATTAATTAATTTAGATATTTTTCCTCCAACATACCAACCGAAATCAATGAAAATAAAATTTTAAAATATTATATAATTTATATTTTGGATTTAATTAAATGGAAATTAAATATTCCATTTGCTTAGTATGCAACAACACATAAAGCTCCAACAGTATCAATTGGCTAATAATAAATTAAATGAGTCCTGGCCTGCAAACGGCCTTGGAACATATTTTTTAACACTCGAATATAGGGATGAGAAAAATTCGATTAAAAATAATTAAATTTTATTGATTCAACGTAAAAAAAATGACTCGAAACATATTTTTTATACATTGACTATAAGATTTTAGGTGAACTCTTGGAGTGATTCCGATAGTAAAAGATGATGTATTTCATTCAGGTGATTTGGGTTCGAATATCATGTATATACGATATACGTTAATACGTGCGTATTTTTTAATAAAAAAAATAGAGTATGATCCAAAGTTGTGTATTATTTTATTCCTACATGGTATCCAAAAAAACAGTATAAAAGACATCATAATATGTAAGAAAAAGGTAGCAGCAACATTCAAAGAGTTGTAGCTATGGATGATATAATCTCTATGATACAAACCATGGATCCATTGCCGATGGCACTTCTTTTCATTGTTCCTTTCCTACTCCTCCTCGGTCTCGTCTCTCGGCTTCGCCGGAAACCATTTCCTCCGGGACCGAAAGGGTTGCCGATCATCGGCAACATGATGCTGATGGACCAATTAACTCACCGTGGGCTAGCCAAGCTTGCTAATAAATATGGTGGCATATTTCATATGAAGATGGGGTATTTGCATACAGTCACTATTTCCAACCCTGAAATGGCTCGCCAAGTGTTGCAGGTTCAAGACAACATATTCTCCAACCGGCCGGCCACCATAGCCATCAGCTATCTAACGTACGACCGAGCCGACATGGCGTTTGCTCATTACGGGCCATTCTGGAGACAGATGAGGAAGATTTGTGTCATGAAGGTGTTCAGTCGGAAACGAGCCGAGTCGTGGGAGTCTGTGCGAGACGAAGTCAACTCCATCGTTAAAGCCGTGGCAGCCAACGAGGGGAGGTCTATAAATGTGGGTGATTTGATCTTCAACCTCACGAAGAACATCACTTACAGGGCGGCTTTCGGCTCGAGTTCTCAAGAAGGGCAAGACGAGTTCATCAAGATCTTGCAGGAATTTTCCAGGCTTTTCGGCGCTTTCAATATAGCAGATTTCATACCATGGCTAACGTGGGTCGATCCTCAGGGACTTAACACCAGGCTGAAGAACGCTCGTCGAGCGTTGGACAAGTTCATCGACACCATCATCGACGAACACATCCAAAAAAGGAAAAGAAACGTCGATGATGGTGCCGATGAAGTCGACACCGATATGGTTGATGATTTGCTTGCGTTTTACAGTGAAGAAGCGAAAGTGAACGAATCGGATGATCTACAAAACTCAATCAAACTCACTAGAGATAACATCAAAGCCATTATCATGGTATTTAAGTTCCCTTCCTTCTCATATATGCTATAATATAATAGTATTATATTTCTGAGATCGTAATATTAATCGTAATATCGTAATTACAGATTTCATATCGTAAATTTTTAAAATAATTATAATTTTAAATACGATTTTAATTTTCAACTACCTAGAAAAAGATTATAAATTTTTTATTTTATCTTATAAAAAATGTTTTCATGTTATCAAGTTTTCTAAATATAAATATGTTTTTTTTTTAAATTTATTTTTACATGCATATAGTTCTAATGGGTGATGGAATTATTTTTAAAGGATGTGATGTTTGGTGGGACGGAGACGGTGGCATCGGCGATAGAATGGGCCTTGTCGGAGTTGATGAGAAGTCCGGAGGATATGAAGAGAGTCCAACGGGAGTTGGCGGAAGTGGTGGGTCTCGACCGCCGTGTGGAAGAATCCGATATAGAAAAACTAACCTTCCTGAAGTGCACACTCAAAGAAACCCTCAGGCTCCACCCGCCGATTCCACTGCTTCTCCACGAGACAGCGGAGGATGCCGTGGTTGCAGGGTATCAAATCCCGGCGAAGTCGCGCGTGATGATCAACGCGTGGGCTATCGGCCGGGACAAGGATTCATGGGAAGACCCCCACAGCTTCAAGCCGTCGAGGTTCCTAAAAGAAGGTGTAGCGGACTATAAAGGGGGAAACTTCGAGTTCATCCCATTCGGGTCGGGTAGAAGGTCGTGCCCAGGTATGACACTAGGGTTATACGCGCTTGATTTGGCCGTGGCTCATCTTCTTCACTCCTTCACGTGGGAATTGCCTGATGGGATGAAGCCAAGTGAACTCGACATGAACGATGTGTTTGGACTCACTGCACCTCGCGCAACCCGACTCCATGCTGTACCGAAGAAACGCTTGATTTGTCCACTCTTTTAAACACAAGGAGGAGGTGGAGATATTTTTCTTCTTCTTTTATATAATATTTTAATTTTCAACATAAAAAAACATTTTCATTTTGTTGTTTTTTTAGCTTTAATTGTGTGAACTCAACTGTAATAAAGATTTGAAGAAAAAAAGGTTACTACAATGGATAAGGGACATGCTTTTGTTTCCATGTTTTTTTAAAGATATTATGACATTTTCTCCAAACCCTAGTAAGCAATCCAATTTGAATCCAAAGGATTCATATGACATATAGTTGAGACATATTGTTGTTTGATAAAATAAATATTTCAAGAAAAGAACTTAAAAAATCATATGTATTTTTAATAATATGTTAATATATATAATATTTTATAAAAAATTAATTTAAACGTGAATTTTTTAAGATGAACGATATTAACTTTTTTTTATCGAGATCACTTATTGCTTTGATTTAATTCAATTTAATAATACTTGACATTTAGTTAACCTTTTATTGTTTTAGTAAACAAAAATACTATAAGGTAATAAAAAAAAAATCAATAAACCATCTGAAACGATGTCTTAGAGATGGACAAGGGTCGGTTTTTGGTCCACTTAACCGGATTCAAAAAATAATTATCATAAATTCAAATTTGACCAGATCCAAACTCATTCTTTAAAAAAACGATATGACATGAAAAATAAACACTTTAAACTCAACCTAATCTATAGAAATAAAAAAAATTAAAGACTTAATCGTAAAAAATAATTTTAGTTATAAAAATAATAATTTTGAGAACTAAATTATGAATAAAATTTAATTTTAAAAACATAATTATAAAAATTATGTAAAGAGAGGATTATTATAAATATCTCTAAAAATTTAAGAAAAAATATATTATTAATCTTGGGTTAAGTCGAAAATATTTTTTACTATAAACTTAAAATTAACCTGATCCAACTTCACCCTTAATAAACTCAACCCAACTAAGTTGGGTAAAATATTCATTCATATTTAAGTTGACCCAACCAAATTTGGGTAAAATATCCATTCATATGTGATACCCTTGCCTCATCTAGTGGTTGAGTCATGATTTTCATATAGTGAGGTCAAAGTAGAGTATGAGCTACGAGAATTTTTATATCATTACAATATAAATATTGTTATCATATACCCAACAAATCACGATCAATTGTAATACATATTTTCTAGGATAAACTACTCGGGTGATTACTTAACTATTGAGTCTGTCATATTTTGATCACCAAACTAAAAAAATTAAAAATTTGACCACCAAACTATTTAATTTATCTTATTTTAATCTCCATCCGTTAAAATCTAATAGAAAGGTGATGGCGCCTATTAATAAAAATTTGTAACAACATATTTAATTCATTTTTTTTGAATTGCATATTTAATTCATATTAGTTATTTAATATATCAATCTAATTAAATAAATTTCCTTTCTTCCTCCAAAAATAAAACAAAGTGTAATTTTGGCTTGGCTAGGAATTAGACCCAAGTGCTTTGGGAGTGAACGTGCAGTTTAAATGATACTGCCATTAAAGCTTATGCTTAAATTTGACATATTCGACCAAGCAACTAATAGTACAAATAATGTATAAGACTAATCAACGATGCCAATAACTACATGATGCTCCCTTCTTGCAGTAGCCGCTTTCATGAAATTTACAAACCTGCTGCCCTTTGGGCGGTGACCGGAAAGAACCAACTCCGTTTGGAACACCATTCGATGGTTGTCTATTCCACGAGTACCTGCCCCTACTACCAAAACTCGAATCCCTTCCCTCGAAATCTCGGTCCCTTGAACCGGTATATCTCTGTTGACTTCCATAATAGGATGATTGCCCTGTGGAAGTGCTTGAATTGTTGTTGCTTCTGTTTTCCTGGAATGCTCCTCCCCGACCAAAACTTGAATCTCTTCCCTCGAAATCTCGGTCCCTTGAACCAGCATATCTCTGTTGACTTCCACAATAGGATGATTGCCCTGCGGAAGTGCTTGAATTGAGGCTTCTGTCTTCCTGGAATGCTCCTCCACGACCAAAACGTGAATCTCTTCCTTCAGAATCCCGGTCCCTTGAACCGGCATGTCTCTGTTGACTTCCACAATAGGGTGGATGCCCTGCGGAAGTGCTTGAATTGATGCTTCTGTTTTCCTGGAATGCTCCTCCACGATCACCGTTCCTAGTTCCTTGACCTAAACCTCCCCATTCAAAATTCTCATTTCCTTGAACTGCTCCCATGTTGGTGCCTGTAGTTTCTGGCCTTGGTCTCCAAGCAGAATCTACAGTAGCCATGCCCCATGTTGTTACCGGGGGTGTAGGAGGTTGCATGTCTGAACCAGCTTCATAGTTAACCGATACATTGCTGGGCCGTGTAACTTCATTTGTTACAAGACTCAAGTAAGAATGCCCACCAGAACTCCTATGAGCATCGAGAACTTCAGACCGAGATACCCCAAACTGCTCATGGGACACAGTTGACTGGGAAGGCATCTGAGGATTATTTTTGGAGCTCAAAGCATCGCTTTTCCCTGGATCAGGGGCAGGGCTCAGTCCTCCTACAGGGCTAAAACAATCATGAACAGAACCTTGTGCCAACTCTCCATCCGAACGTAAACTTGAAGTAGGTGAAGGCATGCCATTAAGTGACTCCATCGCTTCAACTTCAGCCAAGAGATCTGAAACAGATTCATCAGCCAAGGGATACTCCCAACCAGATGCATTATTTGCATGATCTGTGGAAGGAGAATGTGTCAATTGGCTATTTCCTGAAGTTGGTGTGGCAGAATGATTATTTCCCAAGTCAGTTGGTTTCAAAGAAGACTCGGGAACAAGATCCGGCCTCCATTCCTCTGTAGAAGGTTTCGCTGGAGTAGAGGAATACCCACCCCAATCACCAGATACTTCAGGAAGCTGTGCTCCAGTACCCACTAGGCTCAGAACAGTACTCCAACTAGGACCCGAATCCTGATGAGGAACACTCAAAGAAAGCGACTGTTTGGTTTTAGTACCCTGAATTTTTGAGTCCTCGTTGCTCAGCTTTATTGTTGAGCTAGGAATATTTGAGAAATCAATATCCTGATTGTGCTCTGATGCTTCAAAAGCCCTTGCCAGAAAAATAAGACCAGAATTCAAATCCCATCCATTTGAGGTATCATTTAGTGGCGAAGATCTCTGGCTTTGCCCACAAGATTTACCTAATTTTCTGTCATTATCTTCAGGCTTCACAATTTCAGCAGTGATTTGACCTTCAGAGGTCTTGTTCAAATCTTCATTGATGTCAATTGAACCACAGTCCCATCTTTCAACCCCAAGACCGTTGCTAACTTGATGAGACTTGGTTTCACATGGTTTCTGAGATTCTGTAGATGAGGGAAGGGAACTGCTTACTTCGGGCTGACCAGGCAAGTACCCACTCTTCATAGAGTCCCAATATGTTAAATGACTTCCCCTCTGTTCTGCATTTGAATTAACAATATCTAACGAGGAACTACAAGGAGAAGATTGAGAGCCCAAATCTTTATTCTTCACATATTCATTGTTACCACAATAATGACCATCTGTATCACTCTGCAATGACTTCGAACTCTCCTCGACCTGTTTATTTTCCATCTGATTTGCATTCAGATCCCTACGCTCTCTAGCATCACCGTCCCTATCATGAGATCCATCACCAGAGGCAATCTTTACGCCCTCAATTGGTACACAGCTGTTATGAAACAATTGTTCCACTTGGCTGTGATGTCCATTAAAAACATCAGTTAAGAGAATGGAGTCATCCTGCTTTTCACTTGCTCGCCATATTTTCAGATCAGGAGGGAAAAGACCACTCGCACTCCATTTATGTAACATAGCCATAGAAAATGGCCCTTGAATTTTCCCAAGTGGGTCTTGATAGTGCCATATTTTATCTGTTTCAACCGTATTTACAGATACCTCTTTTTCCGTAGAATGTGGTGCCATGCTAGCTTCTCTGTTTCCTAGATCACTCAAGGCATCATTTCCCTTAAGTGGAGCATCATGGTTCCTATCAACAGTGATAGGTTGACCATCAACCTTTTTACTAGTTTTACAACTCTCGACATCTACAATTGTGGGTTGGACATCACTGTTCCTATCAACAGCCAATAGGGTAGCAAAAGCTTTGGAGCCTCCTCCTGTTATGGTATCAATGATCCTAGAATGATCTTTGGCGAGAAAGTGTGAATCAAGAAGCTTAAACATTTCAAAGTGGCCTACCCTTGTTTTTCCGAACAATTTTATAAGCATTGAATCACAGACGATGTAAGATTTCTGGCAAGAATCACGAAGATTGCTTCTTGTTATGTACTCGAGCAAAAGCGCCTGAACATCAAAACGAGAGATTACAGAAGTGTCACCATTTCTCATGTGTGACACAAATTCAAGAAGCTCTTTTGTTGCCCAATTCATGCTAACACCTGTTCTTTCTGCTTTTAGAGATTCAACTTTGTTCAAAATGTTCTCTTTCCCAGTGGATTTTCTTCTCTTTGAAGAACTTGCTCCCAAGTCTCCAAAAGATTTTTCCCTGTTACCACGTTTAGCATTAATACGGTTATTAAATTCACCCGACAACTCTCTATTAGGATCCATGATAGCAATTTCTTACCAGGGATTTTTAGCTTTGGTAATCTCATCAAAATTTAAAGATAATTTCTCTTTCAACAAAGTCCAATAAACCTTGAAGAGATACTCCCAGCTAGTTTTGTCATCAAAATCCACTTGAACCTGCACAGTATAATAAATGGCCTTTAAGGTAGACAAAAGCTACCCTTCTTTGATAATATAAGCATCCCCAATACAATAGTTAGCAAACAAGGAAGCACAACTAGAAGGAAAAAGCTGAGATGTTCAAAGGAATCAATTGTACAAGCCATAATTAATCCATACCGTTTCCTTATTTTCCAATCCACGGTTTTCAATCAGCATTATAGTTCTCATGCATGTTCTACAAAATCCTTTAGTTCCTCTTACATTCACGTAATCAGCATCTTTAGTGCAATTCTTGCACAAGGAGTACGTGCAAGTATAGCACATATAATATGAAGCTTTCTGACAAGAGCTACATATATGCCACCCTGAAACATACAAATAGAACACCGGAAAATTAATGAAACAGCTTAATCACTGAAACTTACTAATAAGTTATTAATTTATATAATAATATTAGCACAACAACTAATCTAGAAGCAAAAGTCCAAGTCAATGAACAGACACAAGCTAACATTCACTGAGAACGAAGAACCCAAACCAATGCAATGACAGACGAGCAAAGCTACCATCCAATAGGAAAATGTTAAAGGCATGATAATATCTTAAATGAGATAAAAAATCCAATAACAACTCTAGAACAAATAACCCAAAATGAGAGACATGGAAAGTTACTATTTGACAAGCATGTGAATAGTAAGAACAGTTAATTCAACTGTGAAGCAAGTAAAGAAGTGCGTGAATCTGGATTCAAATAAGACAAGCTATAGTCCTGTAACACATGTAAATGAAACTGGAATAAAAGTGACAAATATGTACAAGAGCTAACTGAAATGCACATACCACAGTTCCATTTCGCCTTTGATTTAAAGAATTCTTCGTCCCTTTTGATACAGGTCAGATGGTATGCCTTAGGACAACCCCTGATAAATTAAGTCTCATATGATTAACCAAGTAAACAGAAGAAATGCACAATTAAATAGGAACAAAAGGTAAAAAGTCATTCATGGACAACCCTTGATACATAAAATCACATATGATTAACCAAGTAAATAGCAGATACGCAAACCTATACAAGAACAGAGTGAAAAAGCATTCATGGAAAGCCCCTGATTCATAAAATCCTATTATATTCATTAACATAATATATCATCTATACATATAATATTTAGGTAATTATTCCATGCACAAGTGCCTTAGTTTTAGGGATTTCATATAGGGTCTAGAGTTTAGGGGTTTTGTGGATGACTTTTGAATTTAGCGGTGTGGTTAGAATTTACATTACCCAAAACTAAACTCTAAACCCTAAATTCTAACCATGAACACTAAGTTATAAACCGCTATACTTAAACCCCTAAACCATGGACCATGAACCGGATCACTAAACCCTAAAACTATGGGGCTTGTGGAAACTTTTCGTTTACACCGGCGCATGGGATAGTTTCCCTAATATATAAATATAGATATAGATTTATATTGAATACATTATACACTGGAGGTGGGAAAAAATGTTTCTACACGCACTTGCCTTAGTCTTAGGTTTAAATATTTAGGTTTAGAGGTTTAAAATTTAAGGACTGTGGTTAAACTTTAGTGGAGTTAGAATTTAAAGGTTAGAGCTTAGTTTTTAGGGTAACATGATTAGTGATTTAGGATTTAACCTATAAACACTGAATTATAATCTTAAACACTAAATTCTAACAACATAGATTTTGAGATTTTTGTTTAACTCCTGCTAAGATCAGCAATCAGCTACACAGATGAAAATTTTCGATTCTTTACCTGCGATCACAAAGCACGAGACTTCCTCCGTCGAAGCATATAAAGCAAACGTCTTCTTCATCGTGCGTGTTAGGTGGTGGCGCCGATGATGACATTATTCTCGCCTGATTCTTCGGCGGCCTGCCCCGCTTCCGTTTCCCCAAGCTCATCATCTCGACAACTTTGACTCCATCCCCTTCCGTCTTCTCCACCTCACAACCACCATCAGCTCCTCGGACCACCACGTCAGTGTTTCCGAGATCATTCATATCCATATTCTTCTAAATAATCAAGATTCAAACTATTCCCACCGTAAACAACATCACCGGCGTTGCGACTGTGAAGTGTGAACAAGGGTTACCCAGAGAGTCGTGCTAGATTCAACTTGTTGACAATTTTATTTCAAACAGTACAAATGAAGACTAGTCCTACATCAGAAAGTACAATATTAGTAAATGATTTTCCACCAACCCAAAGAACGTGAACCCTAGAGATTGAATATGGGGATTGGAATTTTGAAATGGTTGAGCTGTGAACAGTGGGAGACAAGGAAATGGATTTGGGTTTAATTAAATTCAAAACCTTTTTTTTAAAAAGTAAGCTTTGAAAGATGGAAAGAAGAAAGTGGTGACACTTGGTTTTTGATTGGGGTTGCTTTGGTTAGCTAAAACTCTCAAACAGTAATTATTTTTGGTTAAATTACTTTTATAGTCTCTTAATTATAAGAGTAGTATATTTTGACTATATAATTATCAATTTTATCAATTGGATCACTTAAGTAGTATCGATCCAGCTATTGACAGTTAAAAGTTTTCGAAAATATTGATGTGTCAGTTAAATAAGTTTGTGTAATTACAAGTTTAATCATCATTATTCACATATTATATCAATAATTTTGTTAAATTAAATTAAAAATATAAAATTTATAGATAATCAAAGTTAAATATGCAATTGTATAAATTTAGTTAGTTGTTACGTTAATATTTTCATTAACTTCTAAAGAAGGTTAACTTAATTGATATTATTTAAATAATTAAGTGATCGTAAAAATTATAAATAATTAGAATTAAATATATAATTGTATAAATTTAGTTTGATCGTTAAAAATAGGGTGAATTTAATTAAACTCGAAAAAAATTGAATCATTACGAAAATTACTTAACTCGTCTTGATTGAATTCATAATTTCATAAACTTGAGTCAAAAAATTTATATAAAATTTGAGTTATAAAATAAAATTTTAAATAAATTAAAAATTTTAATAATTAATAAATTTATTTTCTACTCTCGTGATATAAAGAAATATATTATACATAATTATAAAAAATATTAAAAATTTAAAATTAATTAGTACCATAATATTATAAATATTTATAATTAAATTTAAAAAAAAACTTTTTCCCCTAACTCGAGTTTATTCTCCAACTTCAAATTTTTTTTTCATAAATTCATCCCTAACTTATATTCTGATTTTGGGATTAATTTTAATGTTTTCACTTGAATTATAGTTTAGGGATAAACAAAATTCAACTTAAAAAAAATAAAATTTTCAAGTCGACTTGAATAGTAAATTCATATTTAACTCCAAAAATTTTAAAAATGGGAAAAGAGTATGAATCAACTACACTTCATAGTATCTTATTAACCAAACCATGAAACAGCTTTCCTTCCAGAAAAAAAAGTCCCCGTTCAAAACCAACTTTTTAATATCTAAGCCATTAATGACAACAGTTGAGTGAAAAATACTCAGTTCTTACTTTGCACAAAACCATGATAGGATGCAGGAAATGGTTAAGTTAGGCACCAGGCCAATGGGGCACGGAAGCTTTCGCAGTCACCCCTTGATAGGCTCGTATTTTTCGCCTACCGCTCCGCCTTTCTGTTTTTGAAACTCTAGATATCTGAGTGTGCTGGCAAAGAAAGCATCCGCTGCTGGATCTGGCGTGCCAGAGTCACTTTGCATCTCAGTTGTTACCAATTCAATCAGACTCTGGATTGCAGCAACATTGATCTGTGGGTTCCCCTTCTCGAAGAAATAAAGGTACCTACCAACACAACGGGGTTCGAATTCACATCATCGATAATCAGGATAATATTTGAACAAACCAAAATATAAGTTCTTTACAATCAGGGTTTGCAGGGTGTACTTGTTCAGTATCTCAACAAAGAGAGTGACCAACCCAGTGCTACCTCGTGCTGCATTGGACATTTGTTGAGCAGCATTTGCAATTCTCAGCGCTCGCTTAAGGCAAAGCAAGACCCTATATAAAAGCAAAGAAAAGTGGAAGATCAATAAGACCTTCATCCAGGTTCAATGAACGCACGCGCCCGATTGGATGCACAAAACACAATGTAGACATGAAATTACAAACATAAAGGTCAACCTTACCTCTCTCCATCTTTCACATTGTCCTGATCATCAACCCAGAAGAGATGTGAGCATGCATAAACAGCTCGACACTGATCAGGCTTCTTCAAAAGTTTTGCAGAATACTGCTCAAATCCAAGGGGATTTAGTTCAACTCAAGTACAGGTTAAAGATGCTAAGCTGATTTCTAGACAAGTGACAGAATAGAAAGATTACCCCGGTAGCTTTGTGAGTTAAAGTATCCCTATTTTCAACACCAAAGACATGCATTCTTTGCAGAGTTCCAATTATCAAATGTATTGCAGTAATCTGTGCCCTCGTGTCCTATAAGAGCATATATTAGCAAAAATCAACTAGTAATTCCATTTCCCATGTTTTATTAGTAACCAACTTACTGAAATCTCTTCTTCGTATAAGATGAATGCTTGTGTGAAAAATTCATATGCCAAAGGTTCTAAATCACAGTCATTTGCAGCCTGATCAAAAAAAAAATCCATTGTAAATATTATTACAATTTTTATTATCCAATTTGTGAGTTTTTTGTGTGTAATGTGTATATATATGAGGTCCAAAAACACCATACCTCAGCGCACTGCAGATACAACTTTAGTGCCAACTCAGGGGCCGGAATGTTAGAGAGAGTTTCAACAATCTGAAACCAAAAGTTAACGAAATTATCAAATAAATGTGGTAGCTAAATTCAGATAGAATTGAATAGACAAGGGACTATTCAAATATGCATTCAAAATGATCTTTTTGCCTATCATAAATTAAAATCTAAATGCACCATGATCGGAAATTATAGTCTATTCATGCTTCAAAACAAATCATATGGGTATATCCAACAACCAAACAGGCAGTGTCTGAACAGTGAACACAGTTCTGAACAAGATGACTGACCTGATTCAACATCTGGAATATTTTCTTGGGTGTGGTTGATTCTTCCTCTCCAAAAGGATTTTCCTCTTGCCCTTGTAGTAGCCGAACCAACTAACAAGCAAAAAAGCTATGGTTACTTTCAGTAGAAGAAAGAACCATCAAAGGTGCAAAGAATCAAAAACATTCAAGTTTAACTGCAGCCAAGCTACTGAAATGGAAAAGGTAGTAAGGAGGAAGAGGGAAAAGTTTTCTATTTTAGTGATTAAGATTTAAAGATAGAAACTGCAAGGTATATTCGCAATTGCAAAACAGTTATAAATAGAACTTCCATTTAAATTTCTAATTCCAGATTTTTATTCTTTGTACAAGATCCATTTCATTAGACATTCTTAAAATCTTGTTAAAGTGCAGCAATGATACATCACAAAAGCTCTCAAAAACATGCGCCATTATCTGCTTAGATATCGACAAGAATATTTGTTTAGTCTTCACTTCTAATGGTATAGCATTCTACAGTCAAACAGACAGAATAGAAACAAACCTTAAGCGAAGAGAAAACAAGGGAAGGTACAGTGAAGGGTAGGCGTTTTGGTCCTCCACCCAAGATATGTTTCCTCACTGTGCATATTATCTGCAAATTATCAAATTGAACGCACAAATAAAGAAGTTGATGAGAAAATCTCAGTAGATGCACTTGAATTATATGACTAACTAATATTGACCATGTCAATAGTGCTATGGGAACAAAAATTCTTTCACCCAATCAAGTACCTTAAACATCTCTTCAGGGTCATCATTATGCAACAACTGAATAAGACGTGCTACAGAATTCTGTTCCTCCTTGAAATCATCTTCATCAACCTAAATATGAGATTGAACAATTGTAATGCATATTGATGAACATGATAACCAACGAACAGTTAATACTATAAACATGAAGTTAAATAAGTCATAACAACCTCATCAAGAACAGCACCATCCAGATCCTTAATAAGACCTTTTATCAATTCGAACAATGCCTCAACCTGTCACAAAAAGTAACAAGATCAAGAAGCCCGTTCAACTACAAAGCAAGCCCGAAGTGGTTTACAACGAAATTACAAACATACCCTGTCAGCAGTAGAGATTCGAGTTTTGTTCTTCATAATGCTTTGAATTATCACAGTTGACATGACTTTATTTGTTTCAGTGTCAAGGTATTCTAAAACACGAGGATAATTTGAAAGTTTCAATGCTGTAACAATATCATTATATTTGTCAAGTGGAGCACTCAAGAGAGCAACAATCTGTTTTGTTGCTTTGTTTTCTTCAAGCTTTCCTTTGCCAGAGAGTTTTTTAACACATGCTCCCTGAACAATAACAAGGTCAAGTTACCTATTTGTTGATCTCTATTTTCTTTGAAAACAAATGGCAGCAGGAACAAATGATCAAATAGCTCATTTTATAACACAAATAAAGATGGTAATCAGTGCACTACCGCGCGAAATTCAATTGAAAGGCCATATCTTAATTGTTTAATATTTGGGAAGAGAGCAAAACAAAATTGGTTTATTGTATGCATAGATCTTGGTATATGAGCAATAAAATCGTAAACCTTGTGTGAATATGCATGATACAGTTTTACGAAGGTAGCTTACCAAAACTTGATCAGCATAATCAAGCCTATCAGGGTGGACGTGGAGAGTAAATGTAAGAAGAGATGAATATAAACTTATCACACCAAGGATAGGCATATCAGGCTGTGCTTCAATCACCTGCATCGTAGGATAGAATAGGACTAACCATTTAGAATGTTAGTCTAGGTTAAGCTAAGAAGAATTCTCTCTGTAAACAAATTTTACCTTCCCAATGGCATTATTCAACTTTGCAAAAGCTTCTACTTGCAAGAACTCAGGCAACACATCTGCACTTGAAGCAGCATAATTTGATAGCCTTTCCATTAATCGAGATAGCACAATTTTAATGTCAACAGTTGGCTGAAAAAACAGAATGAAAACAAGAGTTCAGAAGTCAGAACTTATAGGCTGTGCTTAAGTTGCTGCTTTATATCATAATTCATAAGTATTAAGTGGAGAATACAATATATCCATGTTGATCCACACACCAGGAACAACAAGAAATATGTATATTAAGCGAATTATGAGGAAGTTCTATGAACTAAAGACAATAACAGAAGCACCTATTTCATGACACACCTGAAGTTGTGGGAAAGCACCCAACAATAGATCAAGAGTTTGCAAGTGGTATTCATCAGGAAATACTTGAATCATGCAATCCATTAGATAGTATTGAGCTATTTCATCTTTACAATTGACAACCTGTCAATATATTTTAGGCAAACAATGTTCAATGGTTAGGAAGCAAAAGCTACCTATTATAAGCTCCAGGACAGAACATAGGAGTTAGATTAAGTGCATTTGTCCATGTGCAGAATACCAACCTGTTCAAGGACACGGGGAAGAACAGAATCTTTGTACATATCAAGGTCAATACCCTCTATCTGACTGAGCACATGAAGGTTCTTCCCAACCTAATTAAAATCAAAGAGCAAGCAAGGGAGAGGCAAAACCCTTCGTAAGCATCCTTCAAACTGGTACTCAACATTATTGCAATGAAATTTACCAGTTGTGGGTCACAGATATTACAAGATCTCTTAGCTCGCTCCTCTCTTTCTCCCGTTTCTCCTTTTCTCGGGCAGGTCCCTGCAGACCAGAAAGCCCGACAGCAAGCCTCAATTCAGGATCAGCTAAGAGTATGAATGATTGACAAGCACTATAACACCTGCATGACCAGAAATCATGCTCTCGTGATATAGTTTTACCTCCATATCATGCAAGCATTTTTGTGATACATGCATGCCAAACATGAGAGAAGGAACAGGCCATTGATATTTAAGTCAACTAACCTGATGCTGCATCCGCACCCACAACTTGTTCATCTCAGTAAAGTTTTGAAGCACAAATTCCACAGCATCCACGGCAGTGTCTGCATCCCTGAAGGAATAAAGAAAGTCAACCACATGTTAGGAAATCCAAACAGAGAACCAGCTTAAAGGCTGAAAAAAAAGGATAGGTCGACTTATCTAATCAGCCAGTTTGATCAGATCATAACCAGGATCACATCAGGATTGACATGATCACAATTCAGTTAATTAATTTTGTTCCATATTCAAGTGAAAGGAGAAGCATAACAAGACAAAATAGTTAATAAATGATCGAGGATTACACTCACATTTTGTTTTTCTTACATGAATGGAGATTCAAACATAAATTACAAGACAAAGATATTGAGAAAACATAAATTAGAAAGAAAATATAGTACTATCAGCTAGTGAAATCATTTTTCACCAAAAATAGGGAGGACACCTAGTTTCTTACCCTTCATACTCAGAACCTATATCAGGCAATTTATCCCTGCTAACTTGAGCCAGGTAACTCCTAAGAAAGAGGCCTCGTACGGGATGCTGAATTCCACGGCACATTTCAACAAGATCTTTAAGAATATCCTTAGCAGGAGCTTCCTTAGATTTGATATAAACAGAGCCTACAGTACAGAGGAGATACCTGACATAGATCACAAGACTTGACACATTAAATACAAACTTAAAAGGTAAGGTAACACAAGAGGTTCTCAAATTTATGTATTTCAAACTAAATTGCTCAAACAAGATGTTAAAATAGTCATGCTACTGGATCATGCTTTTTCTGTTAAATAATTGAATGCAACATATGTGCAAGAAGGAATCATTCATGAACCAAACAGGATGCGATCACAAATAGTACATATATCTAGGACCTAGGTTAATGAAAAATTCCCTGAATGACATAGAACTATTTACCGTACAATATCGCACAGAAAAAGCCGCTTTAAACCTATTGCATATACTTGCTTGAATGAATTACACATGAACATAACGGCCTGCACCCTATTGGTACACTAGCTGAAGACAGTATGCACACATTAACTTACAATCTCGGCAATATATTGCCAGCATGTTGTACTAGCTCATACAGATCGACAATAGAACAACCACGCGTTGTCTCTTCCTTAAAAAACATCTCCAGCTTCCTCAATTCATCAAATGCTCGCATATCTGAACCATCATCCAAAAACTCAAAAATCTCAGTTGAAAAACGAAATGTACCAATCAGTTCATGAATCTGACACAAAATCGAGATCAGATCCGGAGAGGTAAACTAACATAATTCGTAGTATTTGTGAGGAGAAAGCCTTGAGGTTCGAAGTTCTGATAACATCTGAGCAGAGTACTTCAAAGCATCTCTGAGATTATTCGAATCCTAAAAAAAATCGTGCCAAATTTTCACTAACTTTCAAAATGTTAGGGATTCTACACCCAAAGCAAGTAAGGATTTCCCCTGATAATCTCACTTTCCCTTCAACGAACAAAATAATTGACAAGAGTGTTACCAAAGCGCGATGCATGTAGAAAGCGTTCTGTTGGAGGCCGGCAATGCCTGCAGCGAGCCATTTCTCTTCGTCTTCGACTCCATCCGCGATCATCTTTACGGTCCCTATTGTTTTGATCTTCGTCTTTCTCCCACTAAGAGACGCTTCTTAATTGTTATCGAGGTCGTTTTGACTGGTTTCGTGAACCAAACGCCATATTCAAGAATGAAGTCCCATTTTCAACAGGAATGATCCTGTACTACGCATGTCCATGTTGTACTCTGATCATGGCCTTTGATTCTGCTAGAATTCAAATAAAATGGGATTTACACCGTCCTTTTTTTGGTTATTCTCGAAAGTTTAGATTTAATTCTAATTTCCATCCTTTTACTTTATAAAGATTGAAAATATAATCTTTATATCTCAATTTATAACAATTTAATCCTCTTACTTTACTTCAAACTTATTAAACCTTGAATGTTAAATAGGTGACTTAAAAATCAGTAGTTTAATAATATATATACATGAAATTAGTAAAAAATAACAGTTTTATAATTTATATACAACAAATTAATGAAAATTAACAGTCAAGTTCATACATATACAACAAATTAATGAAAATCAACCAACTCTTAATTACAAAAAAAAAAAAAAAAAATACATGAAAAAACAAATTCAAACAAAGTTAAACGACTCACTTTTATTTTTTTATAAGGCTTAATACTAAAATAAATGTTAAAATTATTTTTTTAAGTGTTTAAATTATTTTTTCATTTTAAGTGTTTAAATTATTCTATTTTTTTCTTTTTATGTGTCTAAATACTTTTTACCCCTTTTAAGTATCTAAACTATCACTTTTTAACGAAATGGGTGTCTTAGTTTTAGGGATGGGCACGGAACCCGTACCCGACGGATTTCAACTCGATCTGATCGGATCGAATTTCTTTTAGAAAATTCGGGTTCAGGTCAGGTTTTTTCAAGGATGATATCAGGTCAGGTCAGTGTTAGGTTTAGGGTGGAAAAAATTTGACCTAACCCAGGACTAATAGTGTAATTTTTTAATGTATATTTTAGGAATATTTGCAATTACAATCCCTCTTTATATATTTTTTTACAATTAGGTCACTAAAAATTTATTTTTTTACAATTAGATCCCTAAATTTTAATTTTTTACAATTAAATCCCTAAAATTTAAATTTTTTAATAATTCGGGTCGATCAGATTTTAAAGCTTAAAAATCGGGTCGGGTCGGATTTTTTTTATCCTAAACTCAGGTCGGATGGGTGACAAATATAATTCTTCGGGTCAGATGCGAATGGGTCAAATATCCAACCTGACCCATGCCCATCTCTTTAAAAGGAACAAAAATGATAGGTTAGGCACTAAAAAAAGGGCAAAGAAATTAGGCATCTAAAAGGGAAAAAACAGAATAGTTTAAATACTTAAAGGGTTTAAAAAAAAGTTTAAACAGCTAAAAGAGAAAAATAAGATAGTTTGAATACTTATTTTTAGGGAGTGATGCAAGACACTAAGCACAAGGAAAGAAACCACAAACACACAAACCTTCTTAAAGCAATACAACAAGAATCTTACAATTGTCTCTGTAATTTCCTACCTGGGATGTTCCAGTGGCATTAATACAGAACCATATCAAAAACAATATGAACGAAGGATGGCAATAGGATATCACAACCGTCACGATACAGTAATACGGTTACGCCAACAGATACTTCATAGAGATCCACGGTTGTCAGTCGAGAGAGAGACTATACTCCGGTGCTTCTAATAATCTTTCTTCACGTTTTCTTTTTCCGGCCACAATATGGAGCAGGCCTTATGTGCTTTGCTCTTCTTTTTCTTATGCTTGGGTGGTTGAAGAACAACTCTAATGGCTGCATCAAAAACCGCCTTCACATTCTGCACGGAGAAGTCAACGAATCCCTTAAACATAAAGAATAGTCTCTTGTATGAAAAAAATATGACCATATTTACAGAACATATACCTCCTGCGTTTTTGAACTGCATTCAATATAAACAGGAGAACCGATCTGTTTCCTCAGCTCCTCTCCCTTACAGATTCATGAGAAAAAAAAAGGGGGGAAGGAAAGGTAAGGGTTCGATAGTTGCAAATCATAAAAGTCCATACGACAGGAAAACAAGCATTAACCGGATAATATTTCAGAGTCTGAACTAATACAACATCCTTTACCTGGGCCGTAGAAATGGGTACAGCTCCAGGATGATCAATAATGAACTGCTTATCGTCCCGAAGATCTGGTTCATTTGGAAACACGCACAAAAGAAAATGAACACTAGAATTCACACATAAACACTTACATTTGTGAAGCAAAACTATTGAGAATCATTCTAATACTACAAGCCAACCATGGCATCAAAGTCCAGAGCTTCGCAATTACGAACCTTGCCTGATCGAAATTTTTGGAAGTAGCTATTTTAAAGGATGTTTGCAGCTAAAGCACACTTAATGTTTTAACTTACCAAGCTTAGTTCCAACAAGGATTATTGGAACACCAGGGGCATAATGTTTCAACTCTGGAATCCACTGGGAAAAAAGAAGAAGCCAAGAACAAAATTATCAGAAACCAATAAATTTAGAAGTCTATGTACACAGCACTTCACTATGTTTGAATTTTTACACCTAACCTTTTTAGAGACATTTTCATAACTGGCCCTGCTAATGAGGGAAAATGCCAATATGAACACATCCGCCCCACGATAACTCAGAGGTCTTAGTCTGTTATAATCTTCCTGCCCTGTTGCCCGAAAATGCAAACTTAAACCCACCAAAGGAAACAAATATCTCTAGTCTCTACAATGGTTCTAACAATGAGATGAAATAAGAAAGCAAAAAGTCCAAGGGCAAAGTACCTGCAGTATCCCACAACCCCAGATTAACAGTACTCCCATTGACAACAACATTTGCACTGAAATTGTCGAAAACAGTGGGCACGTAATCCTGTTTTCCACAACAATTAAAATGTAAGACAAAGGGCAAAAGCATTCTTGGTATCAGCTTCCAACCGTCAAAACTCCTAAGATGATTATCAAGATGAAATACACAAAGATTAATGTGGATTCTCATGTTTAATATGATTTTCCCAAATCGAATTCACCTATAAAATCGGCTCAACAAACACTAAAGTCTTTAAGGAGTAAATCCCCATTCAATATCAAAGCAGACATCATAGCAGCAACTCTGAAAATTAAACCAAAAGGGCCTAATTTCACTTCACCAATTCACAAGATTTCCTCCTATTAAAAACCAAATACTACTAATTATTTTTTCCAAAATCTAAACAGAACAAGTACAGTTCAACCCTAAACACTAGATTACCAAAAGAAATACTTGGCAAACACAAAAGAAGAGACCATTACCGTGGGAAAAGTGTTGCTTGTGTAAGAAATCAACAAACAAGTCTTACCAACGGCACCATCACCAACAGTCACGCACTTTATAAACCTTGCAGCGCTCATTTTCTGTTCCTTTTTTTCACTCAAAAGAAAAGTGAAAGAAAATAATAGCCTCAGATCTTAACACCTGAGGACGAAGCTTGAACGCCTAAAGAAAACTCCACAAGATTACTACTTTTCTTCTTCAATCAGTCATCTGCGTTGCGTATTTCCACCAATTAGGTATAGCATTAAAGAAAGACAAAGGGTTGAAGGAAACCAAAGTTGGAATTAAAGAAAAATAGGGAAATCAAAAGGACGGAATTGGTGAACCAGCTAACCCTAGGAAAAAGGGAATTTTTTTCATGGATTTGAGTTTGTTTATGTTTTTGAAAGTTTGGGACGGGAAAGTATACCGTTTAAAATAAGAAATTATATTACGAATCGTTATATATCAAATTAATTAAATATATTTTTATATTATTATTTAAATTTTTATTAATATTTATTATAAATTAAATTTTATTAAATAAATGTTTATTTAGTAAAAATATGAGATAAAAAAATAAAAAAATATATATTTAATTGATTGATTATATGAATGCCAATATAACATAAATAACTCATAATACAATTTTTCAATATTCACTTGATTTGGTCAATTTTCAAACTTTAAAGAATTTATGGGAATCACGATAAATAATTGTTATAATTGTGTAATAGAATTTATATTTTTTTTTTATCTTTTTATATATTTCACCAATAATTTTATATCACGTGTATTTAATGGTGGTTTAAAAATTTTTGAGATTGGGCAATTTATTAAATTAGACTCTTAATTTATCGAAAATATTATTACCTTCAAAGATTTATTAAACAATAAAAATTAAATATTAAATACGTTAATAAAAAATATTGTTAAATTTTTCTATTAAATATTAAATATCTAAAAATAAAACATTTTTGGTTTTTACGTAAAAAGTAATACTTTTTATGCTTTAAATTTTAGATGATTAGTAGTATATATATAATCATATTTATTTAATTTAATCATATTATTACCTTCCGGTCGTTTGCTTTCGTTAGTAATCAGTTGAGATTATTTGTTATAGAGTTAACTGTACAGGCGATGATGAGTTCAACTTCCAACTCGGTAGCCTGAGAGTTGACACAGAGTCAACTCGTTTACCAGCACTGGTCGGTCTCCCAACGCCGACCACCATATCCGGTAAACTTAGAAACAGAAGTTAACGGCCTTTGGTGGCGTGCACGGAGAAGCTTACTATCATATACGGCTCGTTTTTCCGGATCCGATAAGGTAGTGTAAGCCGAGTGTATCCTCATGAACTCGTCGGCGGATAAATCTTTCCGGCCGGTTTCTGCCACGTCGGGATGAAAAACCCTTGCCAATCGTCGGTACGCCGCCTTTATCTCCAGGTTCGAAGCACCAACGGCGACCCCTAGCACATCGTACAGAGACGTACGGGCTGCCTCTCGAGGAGCGCTCAGGTAAAGTCCCGTCGAAACTTTCTCTTGCTTGAAAGCGTAAGTGCTGGTGTTAATGGCGGCGGAGGCGGCGATACATGGTCGGAATCTGTCACGAGAAGGTGGTGGTGGTGGTGGTGGTGGTGGTGAAGTTTGAAAACCGGAGAGAGGGGTTGGGATAGAGAGAAAACCGAGCATGTTGAAGCAGAGTTATGGAGTTTCTTCTTTCTTTGTTTGGTCAGAGGATAATAAATAGAATTTAGGAAGTTTTTTTTATAATAAAAATTATTTTTTAGTTTTTTAAATATGGTTAATTGTGTATTATTTTTAGGTTTTAAAATTATTTCTTGTTTGTTAATTTCTGCTGAGCTTTATTTAAAAAATAATAATTTTAGGATTTTAAAATGTTTTTTAGCATGTTTGTTATTTTTTATTATATATATATATATATATTCAAAGGCATAAGCATTCTATTGGGTCAAAGATGGAGTCAGGATTTGAGGTTGAAGGGGGCAAAATATAAATGTTTAAAAGTAGAGGGCAAATTTATAAAAAAATCAAATTAAGAAATTTAAATACGAGGACAAAAGTGAGAAAAAAATCGGGGTGAGGGCAATTGCTCCTCCCCAATCCCATAAAGCTTCGTCCCTGATTAAGATGATACCTTTAATCAATAATGTTTAAATTAGTTTTTAAATTTTTAAATATTTTAATTTACTAAGAAATAATATTTTAGTTTAATCTTACGAATCTTAATCTAAATTTATTCTTAAACTATTATTTATGTCGCTTTGGATAATTAATAATTTTATAATGATATGATATAATCGGTGTATATTAATAATTTGATGATGAAATTAGAGTGTTTAAAAGTTTGAGTTAATTCAGACCGAGAGTCATAATTTGAGAATAAAATTAAAATATTTAAAAATTTGGGTTAAATTAAAATAAAGATCATAATTTAATAATAACGTTAAAATATTTAATGAGATTAATTTAGAATGATAATCATATTTTAAGAACATGTGGTATAATTAACTCTTAATCAACAAAAATATCGTGTAAATTACTTTGATTTTACCTGTGTCAACAATAAGTTTATTTAATATGATAAGCTATTATATTTCTTTAAAGTTAAAGATTCAAATTCGAATATTTTTAACCAAATTTTAGCATTTTAAATAAAATAAATTAAACTAAAAGAGTCGTATTATAATGAGTATTTATTATAACCGATTAAATTATTTAATTAATAAATTAAATACAGAAAAATGATTATAAAAATTGATTTTGCAAGTATAAGTAATTATTGTCTTTGTTTATAAGTCTAACCAAATTAATTAACTAATGTGGATCCCATCTGAAAAGATTCCTTAAAATTAATTAACTAAGGAAGAAATTATATAATGAGTTATTTTTATCGCGTTATTCGTAGGATTAATCAATTAAAAATATTAATTTAATTTTTTTTTATTTTATCGTTTTTATCAAGTGAATTTTTACTAATATTTATTGTAAATTAAATTTAAAAATATTTTTATTATTTGATAAAAATAATAATATATAAAAAAATAATTAAATGAATATTTTTAATTGGTTGATTTATGGATGACGCGCTGGTGGGAATGACTCATAATATATATTTTTTAAATGATGCCCAATTTTCATTGACATGTCATCCATAGCTATTTTTTAATTTCCACTTAATTTATTGGCAAAAAAAACTAACAACTTAATTATTTATATATAAAAAATTACATAAATATTAGATAGTTATATCATATGACTAGAAGCATCCTAACTAATTATTTGTTTATAATGTATACAAAACTAATATTAGTTATATATATATAATAAAAATTATATATATTTTTAGTGTTTTTATGCATTTTTAATTGTTAAAAGAAAGGATGAGTTTATAACGGATGTCGAATATTGTTGAACACCACTAATACTAAACACTGTTGAATATTATTAAATTAATTAATAAAGATTAAAAATCTTAAGAACTCAATACATAATTATTAATATATGTTGAGTTTATCACTCTTTTATTAATTACATATTAAATCCTTAAATTTTTTTAATTTTTATTAATTAATTTAATGGTATTCAACGATGTTCAACGTTAGTGGTGTTTAACAATGTTCAACAAATAACTTTTGAGTAAATAAAAATCTTTTTTTATTGTTCAAACTACATGGTAGGTGCAAAATTATATCGCGAAAAATTTTAAAAAACGATATGGTTAAAAAATAAATATAGCGATTTTTTTAAAAAAAATTATAAGAATTTTGAGTATATATTAAATTTTTTATAAAATATGTAAATATTTTAATATATATAAATTTATATCAAAATTATTATAATCTTTTAATATATATTTTTTTTTTGTGATTGATGTGATGCCTCAACCTCTGAAGCCGGCCTCCAGTAATGAATGTCCATGATCATGGTAAGTTAGCATCGGAGTTCCCTCGTCAAGTTGAGATTAGGGATGGCGAAGTGAACTGTGAAGAAGATGTAATGAAGTGGATACCGTAAACGAATTAAACGAACACGAATAAATTTGTGTTTATGTTCGTTTATTTAATTTTAATAGAATAAATGATCAAATATGAATATAATTGAACACGTAAATTTTTTATCTTTTAATCGTTAGTCGAAATCAGGGATTTAAAAAGTGTTTTTGATTACGTCGTGTTTATTGCGATTGCAGACATCACGGTTGTTATTGCAGGTATTGTGGTCTTGAACTTTTTTTAAGCTCGTACCACTTATTCTAAATTATAATATGCATAAATATAATAAATTTATTTATGATATTCTTTTGAATTTTTTAACTTCTGGAGATAAAAATTGACAAATGATTTTTATTTTTAGGAGTTTTTGAAATAATAACAATAATAGTATATTATTGTCGCTAATGACCGTTAACCGTTAAACTACGGTTAATTATTGGTGTGATTTTGAATCACACCGTTATTTATACTATTAACAGTTTCAGACGACAACGTTAGTGCGTTACTATTAAATAACTACCGTTATAACAGTAATCGACCGTTTTTAAATCCCTGATTGAAACCTAAAATTATCTAATAGATTAACCAATTTTATTTTGGTTTAATTAGTTAGTTTGGTTTAACCAAATAATGAACACTCTCAGACATATGTGAATAAATTTAAATGAACATAAACGAACATAAATGAACCATCAAGCCCTTTATTCGTATTCGTTCATTTAATTAAACGAACAAAAATTTTTATTCATATTCATTTGTTTAATAAATAAACGAATATCATATCGAACAAATTACGAACGGTTCACTGAACGTTGGTTTTCACTACACCCTTATATATAAAAAATGACATTTCATTTCCACAATTCTGTAAATTTCTACAATGCTCGAGTTCCAATTAGAACCCAACTACAATCACAGCAAAACAGAGAAGGAAATATTATCTAGGACAGATAGAGCCAGCTGATTGCTATGCCCATTAATCTGGAAATCTATACAAACCTTGATGGCACCAGTCTACAGCTCGGTCTTCCCTTTCAAGGAAAAGAGACGACCGAAGCTAAGAGACTGTTTGTCTTGCTCAACAGTAGAACCAGAGAATGTGGACTTGATACGCCTATGGTTAAGGTGAGATGAGCTCAAAGAAGACCAGGAAAGATTCGTCTCATTATCCACAGGACCTAATGGGGAATGACTATAATGCAAGGAAACCTCATTCATGGATTGCACATCCACTGACGCTACGCCGTCCGGCTCAATGCGATTGAAGTCATCGGCGTGGTGAAGATCATGTGCCTTAGAACTGCTATGATTTAGTCTGTCTTCTACTGAACTTTCACCCAACAGCTTGTCGCTTTGAGTGTGCAAAGATTGCAACTGCCTCCCAAGGAGGTAAATGGTCTCCTGGCATGCTGCAAGCTTTTGTGCTGCGTCTTTTATCTCGAGTTCCTGCCGAGATAGTGACATGATGAATTCTTCAGCAAAAACTTTCGAGTTAATGATCATTGTGAAAGCATCATAGAAGGAATACTCTGATCTAATCAATTAACAAACATTCTATCCACATTTTCTTGGTTAATAAGGTTCCCTGATAAAGTTATTATCATGCTACATACCTGTTTGATCTTCATTTCAGAATCTTCTAAGGCTGCATTCCTATAGCAAAATAAGAGAATTTACAGAAAGTTAGAAGGCATAATGCTGCACAAGATCTTTAGTTCATTGATTTGATGATGAATAGTTAATTACCTTCTAATTTGGTCCTCGAGATCCTTGCATCTAGCCAGGGCATCCTGATGACCACGCTTTTCTTCTTGTAGTTTATCATCTAACATTGCTGACTGTTCTTGAAAATGGTTTATTTCAGCTTCCAACTCTTGTGCACGCGTTTCTAGTGACTTGTAAGATTCAGTCATACATTTCAGCTGAGTTTCGGCGAGGCTGCGGAGATTTTGAGAGGAAGACAATTGTAACTTCAGTTCAGTTACACTGTTCTCCGTCTCCTGAAGCAGCATCTTCGTATTTTCAAGGTCCTCGGTGATTCTTTTAAGATCCACTGACATATTTTCTTTATACAATTTCAGCTGTTCCAATTCTTTCAATAAGCATGAGCATGGTGTAGCATTGGGTTGAAAACTTGGATTCGAGATTTCATCTTGAAGTACCTCCGAGTCAGGACAGGAATGACAAAGATGACACTCTCCACCACATGCATGGTTTGATGGGTTATCTTGTACAACCTTACTCTCTAGCAAAGCAACCTTGTCTACGAAATCACTATAGCTGGCATTTCTATCAGGATCCCTAAAGCCTAGGAAACCAAGGTTCAGTCGATCAACTTCAGCTAAAACATGGGAAAGTTTTAAGATGGAGTCAACCAAACCCTTCTTGTTGAATACGGACTTATCCACAAAGACAGAGAAGTCATCTAGTTTGTTACTTAGTCCATGGCCATCCGTATGAGGGTCCTGAACTCTCATTGCTTCTTTGCCAATTGATAGTAAAACCTGATGAATCTGAGATATTGCAGCTGCCAAATTTTGCTTTGTAATATTATCTTCATCTAAGAATATCAAACTCTCTCCGGATGCATCCTTTTGATCGGCAGGACCGCGGTGAGACAGAGAACCTTGTACTTCCAGAATAGCACATTTGATATCCTCCAAGACCTTTCCCAAATTTTTGTCCTTAGTTTGAGAGTCAAAAATTGCAAAAACCATTGACTGAAGCTTTTGGAAGGGCAGATTTTCTACATCTTGCTGAAGCTCCGTTGTTGAGGATCTTGAACTTGAAGAATCCTGCTTTGATGGTGGACTAAAACCAAACTCTTGCTCATAATTAGCTGGGTCACTTGAAATGGCATTGACTCCACCAACATCATTTGACAGACATGCCAACTTCTCCATCTCTAGAAAGTCATCCATCAATTCGAGGCAATTTGAGTTCTCTTGCTTATGAACTTTATGACTATTCTTCTCCATTCCCAAATGAGATACATTGGAGGTTGCTGCTAAAGAAGATTCAGCTGAACGTCCTTCAACATCAATTCCATCTTCAGACATGGAAGTGACACTAGGTGCATTGCTAGCATACTGACTTGAAATATCGCCGGCAGGGTGCTCGATGCTTGATTTTGGGGAGCTCGTTTGATGATTAAAGGCCTGTGCTTGTGCTTCTAAGCTCTTGACCCTTAGATTTGTCTTAGCACACATCTCTCTGGCAGCCTGTAGTTCACTATTGCGACTGGTCAAAGCTTCTTTAAGCATCTTTGTTTCCTCTTCCATCTCCAACAAACGCATAGTAAGATAATCAATCTCTTTTTGGGATTGCAGCAAGCTGCCGGCAGGTGATTCCATCTGTGGAGACAAATTTGGGTTAGGATTCTTAACCGCATTCCTTTTAGATTGAGGTACACCAAAATCTCTGCCAAAGTTATCAATTTCTTGCTTCATTTGGGCCAATGCAGCTGGCCCCGGCAACCGCTTACGGACTAGGCCGCGTAACCTTTGACACTCAGACTCCAGTTTAGCAATTTTGCCGACACTTGCTAAATGTTGCTTATTTGCTGCTTCTGCAGATCTCATACTCATAGTCTTTTCTTCATTCCGAATTTCAAGTTCCTTAGAAACCATATGCAGTTCATACTTGAGCAAACTTATTTCCTTCTCACGTGACATAAGGTTTTCCTTCATAAGTTCTATTTCAGCTTCTGCTTTAGATTTTTCTACCTCCATCTGAACTATCAAATCCAACCGCTCATGCAACGACCTCGACAGCGCTTGGTTTTCAGCCACTGCTCTCAAGAGCCCTTCATCTAATTCAGCTATTTTCGATTCAAGACCGAGCTTTATTTTGTCAAATTGTATCGTTTTGGCTAGAACCGCATCCTGCAATTTCTGCTCACCTTCCTCTTTCACATCTCTTACCTGTCTCATACACTCCTTAAGAGCGCCATCTAAATGCTCAGCTCGATCCTCTACCGAAAGCTTCAACAGAGTAAGATTTTCGAGTTGTCGTTTCAAAGCAATAGCTTCCGCATCCGCCTTCTCCCATCCTAAAAGAAAAGTACAAAAAGCTCTCAAATCGTCACTCTCAATGCTAGAATTAGAACAGGAAAATATTTTTTCCAGCACATACCAGAAACAGCTTCTTCAGCAACTTTAGCATGTTGGCAAATCAAAGCATCCTTAGATTTAATCTCTGAATCAGCTACGGATAGTTTTCCTTTCAAATCCTTCACTTCATCCTCACATAATTTGACTTGATCCTTTAACTTGTTAACTTCCTCCTCTAATCCAGTCAAATTCACGTATGATTCCATAGATATTTGAACATAATTCATCTTTTTACATTTTTCCTATCAGTAAACAACACAAAAAAAAATAAAAATAACAAAATCAAACTCCAAAAAATCAGGAACGAGCTTCATAAACAGTTTCATTTTATTGCTATAAAAACCTGATCTCCGATAGACGCTAAGGAAGATAAAGAAGCACCGGTTCCATCTGATACAACCGCCTGCTTTTCAGTTCCAGATTTTTCTGAAGATTTCTTCTTCCACGGCCATCCTCGCCGGTCCATTTCAAAAATCTATATCATAAAATGAAAGTTAAGAAGAAGAATAAAACAATTTTTTCCACAAATTGAACTTACCGGAGAGAAAATGCAGATTACCGGCGATCACTGAGCTGGAAATTTGATTTGAATTAGTTAAAATATCAATCCCGAGAAAATATTTATTTTATTTTCTTTCTTTTCACAGAGCACAGAGAGAAAGAAACCAGCAGAGACAGGACAGAGAGGGGAGCGGGGACGGCTACACTTTAAAACGCTCACTCAAATGCGACGACGTTTTGACCTTTTTGAAAGCTGCGAAATAGATTTTGGGGAATCTGGTACCCATCGGACACGTGGCAGTGTATTATGGGCTAGATCTCCCTTCTCTTAAAGTGGAATATGATGGTGTGTAGTTAGGTGTATGGAAAGCATCGTGTTACCGCATTTGGGTGGATGGTTTGTCTTGCGTGATGTAATAGAACCAACGGCCGAGATTCAAAGGTTGTTCCTATGGGTCCATTCCTAAAAAATTAGAATATCTTACTCTAAAATGGTTATAAAAATATATAATTATTAAATAATAATTACATCATCGAAGTTATGATTCCCTAATAATTAATTATATATTTAAATGTATAATTTAATTACATTTATATCTAATTACTTGATTACTTCCAAACATATTTATTAGTTTAGACATTTGATCTGTCTTATAAACCCTTGGTCTAAATTATTTATCAAACAAATTTGATTATCTAACTGCAATCTGAATTTGATAATAATATTCCATAAGTAAATGATTAATGAATAAATTTGAACATTATATAAATTAATCACAATTGATTCCAATATCCAATCATCTATTATTCCCGGATAATGTTATATAATTTTTACACTATTTTAATTTCTATTCTTTTAAATAATACCTCGTATTCCATTTATCAGTTGACTAGTCTGAATCAGGTATTATAAATGTCTATTATAGAATAAGCTGTTTTAATTTGATTTTCTTTATTCATAACGTTATTATTCGATTCATTGGTCTTGCTTAAGAATCCTATTGCTTTATCCTACATAGAGATGGGCACAAGTCGGGGCGGGTCGGATTTTTGGCCCACCCGACCCGGGTTTAGGGTAAAAAAATTCGACCCGACTTGAATCATTAATTTTTTAAAAAAAATTAGGGACTTAATTGTAAAAAAAATAAATTTTAGGGATTTAATTGTAAAAAATAAAATTTTAGTGGTCTAATTGTAAAAAATTAATTTTAGTGACCTAATTGTATAAAATATATATAAAGAGAGATCATTATTACAAAAATCCCTAAAATATATATGAAAAAATTACATTATTAGTCTCAGGTCGGATCGAGTTGGATTTTTTCCACTCTAAACCTGAACCCGACCTGACCTGATCCGAACCCAAATTTCTATAAAAAATCCGACCTGATTAGATTAGGTCGGGTCAGAACCCATCGAGTTCGGATTCCGTGCCCATCCCTAATCCTACCAGATCAATCAATTTTTAAAGGGTTTTTTAAGGATTTCCCTTAAAAGTTGTGGGTTTTTACTATTTTTTTTTGTATAAACACCGATATTCAAATTATTGATAGAATAATTTAAATCGAGTATTATAGAGATCCATTATAGATGACTCTCTCAACTTAATTTACTTCATTTACAATATCAGAATTCAAATCTCTCTGGCTAAACTAAATGATTGTTGGTCTTGGATTTCACTATTTTACAACAAATAGTACATTAATTTTGACCACATGGTTGGTACACCTCTTGGTTGTTGCTTCAAACCCATGGAAACCCACATTATTGCTTTCTCTTTTCTAATAATTGATTTTGCAAGTTTTGATCAAACAAAGGTATCTAAATTGTCCCACTAGACAATGTCACCATGTTTCTCTTTTATTCCATGACCAAAAGTTGTTGGGTTCTTTTTAATGTTTTTTCTATTTTGTCAACCATGAACCTAACACATATTACAAGTCAGAGTTGGTTATTGAATGACAGCAAACAAAACAGGCAATGCAACACCTAAACTTATTTATATGGATTAAATACACATGGTGACAAACAGGGTTTGGAACTATGGAATTGTTTTCGGACTCGATTCGTGTTCGTAATAATTACAGATAGTGACGAAACTTAACAATAGAGTTTGAGGGGACTAACATAAAATTTTAAAGAATTTAGAGATTTAAATTAAAATTTTAAAGGGTTCAATTTATATTATTTTTTTAAAATTTTAAAATGCTTGACGAGAACCTTTAAAAGTTTTAAGACAGATTTAATTAAGAATGTAACGCCGCATCGTATTAAACAAATGAATATAGATGTATTTAGTCTGAAGACCTCAATTTTAACGGCTTTTTATCTGACTCGTTATAAAATTTTTAGTTTTGAGTCAATTTAAATTTTGTGAATGGTGAATTTGGGTTAAATTCGGATTTACGATAATTTTTTTAATCTAACTTAAAATAATAATATAATTTTTCTCTATATATTTAAGAATAATTGTTATAATATCCCTTTCTTTATATTATTCAATGATTTCTATATTTTGTCATTCTCTTCTATAAAATTAGAGATAATTGTTATACTATTCTTCTAATTATATATTTTTAATTAACTTATTATTTTATCAAACAAAATTAATAATAATATTTTTATTTGTGTCGAGCCAAAACATAAATATTTTATTTTTAAATTTAAATCAAATCTCAAATTAGATAAAAAAAATTTAAACTCAAATCAACATCAAATGTAAAGATTTACTGTCAAAATTAGGTTTAACTCGATTGAAAATCTAGCTCCATTCGACCGTATTATCAAATACTTATAATAATTTGTGAATGACATTGAAAACTTAAAAAGTTATTATTTTTGTAAGAGTTAAAATTTAAAATTAAAATTTATGTTTTGAAAGTTATAATTTAATTTTTAAGATAATATGATAAATATTTATATTATAATCTATAAATATTTAATTATAATTTTAAATTATAATTTTTAATTATCATTATTAAATTTCATGCCTTAAATTTTACTATCAAATAATTATCTAAAACTTTATTGAAAATTGGAAGAATTATAGAAATATTGATTTTGGAAAATTTAATTCCAAAAATATTGTTCTCACTCCATTATTTCCCAAAATATTGTAAATTATTGTAGAGTTTAGAAGACCGGTGAATTTTAACCCGTCTTTGAACAATAAATCAATTAAAATATATAATTTCGGTGAAGGTGGGGTGAACACAACCCGTTTTTGAACAGTGTAATTGAGATCTCGGTACTATTCAAAGTCGGGGTGAACACCACCCGACTTCACTGTTCATGCACTCATAATTCACGTGCTGAAGGGAGGGACTGTAACCCCCTCGACCCGGCCTAGTCGCAAGGCCGACCCGAGGTGGCTACACGGGGATTACCGAAGTCAAGTCCGAAGACCCGACTCCAATAACCAACCCTAGAAAGCCTTTCCGAGCCCAAACGACCAACGTATCTGCACACGGGCTCTAAACCAACCTTATTGGGCTTGCCGAAAGCCCGAAGGCTCAAAACGACATTGGCGTATCGGTTCGAGATGAAACCGAAAACCCCTGCAACTGGATGAATTTTAAAGCACAAACATCTAAGGATTAACCCAACAACCACATACAAGCATACTTAACATGCATAAGACATTATAGAACTCAAGGATCAGGTTACACATGCTTGAAACTCATACACATCCATTCGAATCATGCTCAAGCAACAAGACATAAAATTCATACATAAAAGAGTTCAAACAACATCAAAGATAATATCCACATAACCATAACTTCAAAACATAAATCAACATGATAACTTAAAGCAACCATGGCGAGTATAAACCATGCATGAAATCATCCAAAACATAAGTCAACATAGGAGTCAAACAACGCTCCTAAACAACATAGCATATCCCATTGCTAGCTAATACATTACTGCAACTAAATCATACTTGAGCTAAAGAGCAACACGCTTGGGCGCCCTTCCTCGCACCGTGCTAACTCTCGAGCTAACGATCTGTATTGTCGGCAAACGAGAGCGTAAGCATAAATGCTTAGTGAGCAGAACTCAAAAACGTAACTACAACAATGCAGGGTTCAAGCTTTAATTTAAAATAAAGAATAACATCATTTCGTACATCTTACATCATAGCATCTTACAACTTACGAGAGCAATCAAAGTTCACAACATAACATAAAAACACATATTCATAGCAATTAAGATAAGTATGTTGGCAAACTCGGTTATTATACACGGATATGCGGAAACATCTTACACGTATACGAATTTATCTGACACAGTCGAATTTATCTTACACGTATACGAATTTTGTCTGACACGACCGAATTTATCTGACACGTATGCGAATTTTGTCTCATAGTGCACTATTCTTACATCCTATTGGTCGACCAATTATACCCGGTATGACTCAATGAATGACAACATCATTACCATAATATTATCTTACAAATCTTACATCTTACACCTCTTACCGGTCTTACATAGCCACCCGGCTATATTTCTTACCATACTCGAGTGGTCTTATTTACCCCTTACAAGCATAACCTGCAACATCTTACAAATATCTCACATGGCATATTAACATGTCATTAATCAATAAACAATCAACACAACTCAACATAACAATTAACATGCCATCGACAACAATTAAACACAATATGCTTTCCAATTTCTACCATCTAACAAACATACAAGATAAGTAAAATGGGTAGATCTTACTCTTGAGTTTGAATTAGCTTATCAAGCTTAATCCAAACTCCCAAAATCTTCCTTGAACCAAAACCAAGTTCAAAACATTTTTCCACTCACCACACAACTCTAACGGTAGCCAAATCGAGCCCCGAACCTTCCGGATTTGTACTCGAATCACCTGGAACAAAATGTGTTGCTTCAAACCAATCAAAGTTAAAGTATTAACCTCATAATCAACCACAAAATTACTGTTTTACATCAGCTCACAAATCCACAATATTTTCTCAACAATTCAAAGCCAAATTCATTCCAAATATTTTCATTTTCGTACTTAAGCAAAACACAGCCATTACCCTTCAATTTAAACACCTAAAACACTTCAAAACATATCCAAAACATCACTCATATATAGTATAACCATCAGCCCTTCATTTCCATACTAAAACACCCTAAAAACACTCATTTTTCACCTTCAAAAATTACCTATTGCAACCACTTCGGGAATTCCATCATCTACCTCATTTAACTACTCAAAATCCATCCTTTAACATTCTAAAAACACCTACCAAGGTTCTATATACCTCCAGCCCTTTATTTTCAACAAAACCCAACCAAAAACTCAAGTTTTCAACCTCCAAAAATACCCATAATAAACCATTTCGGGAATACCATTAAAAACCCAACTTTTAAACATATTTTGGCACCAAATGAAGTTTAAAAACACCCATTTTAATACCCATTTAAAACCCATCCGAAAATTCCTTTTCAAAACACATTTCCAACATGTAACTAAAATCTCAAGGGATAAAAACAAAATTCATGCTATAATAATGTGAAGAACAAGAAAACTAAGTTAAAGAATGATTTACCTTTTCAAAATCACTCCTATGAAGAAGAAAGCTTGTTCTTGTAATGGGAAAAACCTTTTAGAAAAGATGAAGAGTAAAAAGGGGTCTCCTTTTTGAATGAAAACCCTTATTTTGTTAAATTTTATGTCTTCCATGGGTGTTTTGGGGGAAATCACATAAGTGGTCCCCCCATTACCTCTCTTTTCTTTCAAAACCCCTTTTTAAACTATTTTTACTTTAAATGAGTCCTAAAACATAAATTTTGAAAAAAAAATTGAAATTATATTCGGTCTAAACTCCTAGACCCAAAACCAGGATGTTACAACTCTCCCCTATTTAAGGAATTTCGTCCCCGAAATTCTTACCTGACGGAAAAAGATACGAAAACTGCTTCTCCATATCCCGCTTTCTCTCCCAAGTTGCTTCTTCCACCCCTCGACGTCGCCACTTTGACCAACTCAATTGATCTACCATGTAACACTTTGCTATCCGAGGCTAAAATCTTAACTGGTTCTTCGTCATAGGTCAAATCTAAATTCAACACAATCTATTCCACTGGCATAACATGAGACGGATCTGATCTATACTTTAGAAGCATTGACACGTGAAACACATCATGAATCTTTTCTAACTCTGGCGGCAAACGCAACTGATAAGCAACAATACCAATTCGTTTCACAATCTCATACGGTCAAATATACCTTGGACTCAGCTTACCCTTTCTACCAAATCTTATCACCTTCTTCCAAGGCGAAACTTTCAAGAACACTCTATCACCCACGGCATACACTATTTCTTTTCGTTTCAAATCCGCATATGATTTCTGCCTATCTGAAGCTGCCTTTAACCGATCACAAATCAACTTCACTTTCTCGGTAGTCCCCTTAAGCATATCTGGCATCGATATCAATTTCTGACATGCCTCGACCCAACAAATCGGAGTTCTGCACTTTCTTCCATACAAAGCCTCATACAGAGCCATCTAAATGCTCGACTGATAATTGTTGTTGTACGCAAACTCAACTAACGGCAAGTGTTTCTCCCAAGTACCCTGAAAATCAATGATGCAACAACGTAACATATCCTCAAGAATCTGAATAACTCTCTCTGACTGCCCATCTGACTGAGGATGATACGAAGTACTGAAATTCAAACGGCTACCCAAAGAACTGTGCAAACACTCCCAAAATCTGGCTGTAAATCTTGAATCTCTATCAGACACAATCGATTTCGGCACACCATGAAGTCTCACAATCTCACTGATGTACAAATCTGCCAACTTATCTAACGAGTAAGTTGTGTGAACAACAATAAAGTGAGCACACTTCGTGAAGCAATCAACTATAACCCAAACTGAGTTCTTCTTTGAAGGAGTCAAAGGTAAACCTGATACAAAATCCATGGTGATATTTTCCCATTTCCATTCCGGAATCTTCAACGGCTGTAACAAACCAGACGGAAACTGATGTTCTACCTTAACTCTCTGACAAACCATACACTTACTCACATAGTCGGCAACATCTCTCTTTAGACCAATCCAGAAGTACTCATCCTTCAAACCACGGTACATCTTCGTACTACCCGGATGCATAGTAAAAGGACTACTGTGCGCTTCGGTCAGAATCATAAGTCTCAAATCACTGTCATTTGGTACAACTACTCTATCTCTGAAACATAATACACCATCATCTCTGAAACTGTACTTTGTAGGTCTTTCTTCAACTACATCTTGCACGTGAGGTGCCAAAGATCTATCTGACAGCTGTTTCTCTCTGATCAACTGACCCAAAGTAGGTCTAACTTGATGCTCGGCTACCAAGACACCATCACCTAATAAGCTCAATCTAGCAAACATAGCTCTTAACTCAACAACTACCTTCCTACTCAAAGCATCTGCCACTACATTGGCTTTACCCGGATGATACTCAATCTTGAGGTCATAATCTTTCAATAACTCGAGCCATCTGCGTTGTCTCAAATTCAACTCTCTCTGTGTCATCAGATATTTCAAACTCTTGTGATCTGTGTACACGGTGCATCTCTCACCATACAAGTAATGCCTCCAAATCTTCAAGGCAAACACAACTGCGGCTAGCTCTATATCATGGGTCGGATAATTGCGCTCATGGTTCTTCAACTGTCTCGAAGCATAAGCTATAACTCTCCCATCTTGCATAAGCACACAACCTAGCCCTATATACGAAGCATCACTATAGATCACATACTCTTTCCCTGACACTGGCTATATCAAAATCGGCGCATCTGTCAAAACTTCTTTCAATTTCTCAAAGACTTGCTGTCTTGCATCTGACCACTCAAACTGAACATTCTTCTGAAGCAACTTAGTCAAAGGAGCAACTATCTTTGAAAATCCATTCACAAACCTCCTATAGTAACCTACTAAGCCTAGGAAACTACGAATCTCTGTGACAGACTTCGATTGCTTCCAACTCACAATCGCTTCTATCTTCTTAGGATCTACTTTAATTCCCTCAGCTGACACTACATGTCCTAAGAAAATAACTTCTTTAATCCAGAACTCACATTTGCTCAACTTAGCATATAACCGGTGATCCAACAAAGTCTGTAATACTAACCTCAAGTGTCTGTCATGATCTTCCTCAGTACGTGAGTACACCAATATGTCATCAATGAACACAACCACAAACTGATCCAAGTACTCGCGAAAAATTCTATTCATCATGTCCATGAAAGCAGCTGATGCATTAGTCAACCCGAAAGGCATAACCAGAAACTCATAGTGACCATACCTTGTACGGAAAGCTGTCTTCGGCACATCAACTTCTTTCACCTTCAACTGATAGTACCCTGATCTCAAGTCTATCTTGGAAAACACAGTAGCACCTCTAAGTTGATCAAACATATCATCAATTCTCGGCAGCGGATATTTGTTCTTCACTGTCAACTGATTCAATTGTCTATAGTCGATGCACATCCTCATACTACCGTCTTTCTTCTTCACAAACAACACGGGTGCGCCCCAAGGCGAAGAACTCGGTCGGATAAAACCTTTATCTGATAGTTCTTGCAACTGAGTCTTCAACTCTTTTAGTTCTTTCGGTGCCATATGATACGGAGCAATCGAAATAGGAGCAGAATCTGAATACGTCTCTATGGCAAACTCAACCTCTCTGTCAGGTGGCAAACCAGACAACTCTTCTGGAAACACACTTGGAAAATCACACACCGTCCTAATATCCTGCGGTCTGACTTCATTCATGTTCGTGTTCATCACATATGCTAGGTATGCCTCACATCCCAACTCAACTAACCTCTGAGCCTCTAGAGCTGAAACAACATTCGATAAGAACTTCACGTTCTCACCTACTACCACAATCTCATGATCATCTGCAAGCTTCAAATAAACTCTCTTGGTCTCGAAGTCTATCCTAGCTCTATGCTCTGTCAGCCAATCCATACCCAAAATCACATCAAAACCGTAGAATGGAAATTCCATCATATCAACTGGGAACACATACCCCTAAACCATCAACGGACATCGTTTGTACATCTTTCTAACCACTACGGTATCTCCGAAGGAACTAGTAACACTAACACCTATATCTAGTGTCTCACAAGGTATATCCAACATCCTAGCATGCTCACTCAAAATATATGAATGCGTAGACCTAGAGTCAATCAAGGAAAGCAAACTCAAAGACTGTATCGAGAAATTACCTGCGATCACATCGGTGTCGTTCTGTCCCTCTCGCTGAGCATAAACCCTAACCGGCCCACCATCCTCTGGTTGAACTGTAACCACATGAGCCACGTTCCGTTGACCATCATTCCTCGGCTGAAAATTTCCTCGACCGCGCCCACGGCCTCGATGATAATCAATAGCTCTAGCGGGAGCCTGAACCTGAATCGGTGCACCTCTAGCTAAATTCGGGCAATTACGCCTCAAATGTTCTCGGGATCCGCAGTTCCAACACTCACTCGGTACACCCCAACACTCCCCAGCGTGGTGCCTACCACATCTAGCACACACGGGAGCATGAACAACAGCTCTTTGGCCCTGATGGCCTCAACCTGAGTTTCCACGCCCATGATCAAAATGATGCCTAGTGTCCCTGTGCCTCTTGACATCACCTCTATCAAAACCCGCAGACCTCTTCCCAGAACTAGACCCTCCGGCTCGTTTGGTCAGACCCAAACTGTGCTCTATGTCCTTGGCCCTAGAGACCAAGACATCAAAATCTGTATAGTCAGTAGCCAACATATACCTCTTTACTTCTTCATTCAGTCCATATCGAAAGCGGTCACATCGTTCCCTCTCGGTAGGAACTATCTCTGGCGCATATTGACTCAGTCTAACCAACCGGATCTCATAATCTGTCACAGACATACCACCCTGAAGTAAGTCCATAAATTCCCTCTTTTTCTCATCGATATAGCGAGGACCCAGATACTTCTTGCGGAAGACGGACTCGAAGAACTCCCAAGAAATCTCATCGTCTGACATACTTGCAGTAATGGTGACCCACCAGGTGTAGGCATCACCCTGAAGCAAAGAAACAACACAACCTAGTCTGCGCGCTCCAGTACATCCCACCTGTGTCAAGATACGGACGGTCTTATCAAACCAGACCTCTGATCTCTCGGGTGATAACCCTCGAAACTTATCTCCACCTAAACTACGGAGTCTCTCTAGTGGCAACCCAGTACCCTCACCCTGAGGTGGTGCTGCAGCTTGTGCCCCGGCTACGGCTGCCTAAAAAGCTCCGGCTATAGCCTGAACCAACGGAGTCATATCTATACCGGCCGGACCTTGGCCAACCTGAGGCCCAACGCCTCCAACATTCCCTCTATCGCCCTCCTGAGGAGGTGGCACATCCTCTACATATATATTCTGGACACTCTCAATATCCTCTAATACATGTCCGTCCTCAATAACAGCTTCACGCTCTACAGCCCTAGCCCTAGGCCTGCCCCTCCGCCTCAACATACCGAGTAAGGGAGATAACAATTACAAACAAGATAAACATACAAGATTGAGTTAGCAAAGGCGATGGTCCAAGGTGCTCAAGTATTCCTTTACTAAAAATCATTTTCCAATAATGTAATATTAGCAATGGGATCCGACAGCTATGTTTTTACACGATAAACAACTCATCATAAACTTTCAAACACCGTACAATGCAACCAACAATAAACATGGCATATACAATCACCGTGCAAGGCAAACACCGAGATTTTGCAACCAAACGCTGTAAACTTACCTCACTTACCTGTCAACGTCGCGGAAACGGTCCGAGAGCCTTAAACCGAGGCTCTGATACCAACAAATGTAACCCCCTCGACCCGGCCTAGTCGCAAGGCCGACCCGAGGTGGCTACACGGGGATTACCGAAGTCAAGTTCGAACACTTGACTCCAATAACCAACCCTAGAAAGCCTTTCCGAGCCCAAACGACCAACGTATCTGTACATGGGCTCTAAACCAACCTTATTGGGCTTGCCAAAAGCCCGAAGGCTCAAAACGGCATTGGCATATTGGTTCGAGATGAAACCAAAAAACCCTGCAACTGGATGAATTTTAAAGCACAAACATCTAAGGATTAACCCAACAACCACATACAAGCATACTTAACATGCATAAGACATTATAGAACTCAAGGATCAGGTTACACATGCTTGAAACTCATACACATCCATTCGAATCATGCTCAAGCAACAAGACATAGAATTCATACATAAAAGAGTTCAAACAACATCAAAGATAATATCCACATAACCATAACTTCAAAACATAAATCAACATGATAACTTAAAGCAACCATGGCGAGTATAAACCATGCATGAAATCATCCAAAACATAAGTCAACATAGGAGTCAAACAACGCTCCTAAACAACATAGCATATCCCATTGCTAGCTAATACATTACTGCAACTAAATCATACTTGAGCTAAAGAGCAACACGCTTGGGTGCCCTTCCTCGCACCGTGCTAACCCTCGAGCTAACGATCTGCATTGTCGGCAAACGAGAGCGTAAGCATAAAAGTGAGCAGAACTCAAAAACGTAACTACAACAATGCAGGGTTCAAGCTTTAATTTAAAATAAAGAATAACATCATTTCGTACATCTTACATCATAGCATCTTACAACTTACGAGAGCAATCAAAGTTCACAACATAACATAAAAACACATATTCATAGCAATTAAGATAAGTATGTTGGCAAACTCGGTTATTATACACGGATATGCGGAAACGTCTTACACGCATACGAATTTATCTGACACGATCGAATTTAACTTACACGTATACGAATTTTGTCTGACATGATCGAATTTATCTGACACGTATGCGAATTTTGTCTCATAGTGCACTATTCTTACATCCTATTGGTCGACCAATTATACCCGGTATGACTCAATGAATAACAACATCATTACCATAATATTATCTTACAAATCTTACATCTTACACCTCTTATCGGTCTTACATAGCCACCCGGCTATATTTCTTACCATACTCGAGTGGTCTTATTTACCCCTTACAAGCATAACCTGCAACATCTTACAAATATCTCACATGGCATATTAATATGTCATTAATCAATAGACAATCAACACAACTCGACATAACAATTAACATGCCATCGACAACAATTAAACACAATATGCTTTCCAATTTTTACCATCTAACAAGCATACAAGATAAGTAAAATGGGTAGATCTTACTCTTGAGTTTGAATTAGCTTATCAAGCTTAATCCAAACTCCCAAAATCTTCCTTGAACCAAAACCAAGTTCAAAACATTTTTCCACTCACCACACAACTCTAACGGTAGCCAAATCGAGCCCCGAACCTTCCGGATTTGTACTCGAATCACCCAGAACAAAATGTGTTGCTTCAAACCAATCAAAATTAAAGTATTAACCTCATAATCAACCACAAAATCACTGTTTTACATCAGCTCACAAATCCACAATATTTTCTCAACAATTCAAAGCCAAATTCATCCCAAATATTCTCATTTTCGTACTTAAGCAAAACACAGCCATTACTCTTCAATTTAAACACCTAAAACACTTCAAAACATATCCAAAACATCACTCATATATAGTATAACCATCAGCCCTTCATTTCCATACTAAAACACCCTAAAAACACTCATTTTTCACCTTCAAAAATTACCTATTGCAACCACTTCGGGAATTCCATCATCTACCTCATTTAACTACTCAAAATCCATCCTTTAACATTCTAAAAACACCTACCAAGGTTCTATATACCTCCAGCCCTTTATTTTCAACAAAACCCAACCAAAAACTCAAGTTTTCAACCTCCAAAAATACCCATAATAAACCATTTCGGGAATACCATTAAAAACCCAACTTTTAAACATATTTTGGCACCAAATGAAGTTTAAAAACACCCATTTTAATACCCATTTAAAACCCATCCGAAAATTCCTTTTCAAAACACATTTCCAACATGTAACTAAAATCTCAAGGGATAAAAACAAAATTCATGCTATAATAATGTGAAGAACAAGAAAACTAAGTTAAAGAATGATTTACCTTTTCAAAATCACTCCTATGAAGAAGAAAGCTTGTTCTTGTAATGGGAAAAATCTTTTAGAAAAGATGAAGAGTAAAAAGGTGTCTCTTTTTTGAATGAAAACCCTTTTTTTGTTAAATTTTATGTCTTCCATGGGTGTTTTGGGGGAAATCACATAAGTGGTCCCCCTATTACCTCTTTTTTCTTTCAAAACCCCTTTTTAAACTATTTTTACTTTAAATGAGTCCTAAAACATAAATTTTGAAAAAAAATTGAAATTATATCTGGTCTAAACTCCTAGACCCAAAACCAGGATGTTACAGGGACATTGTTCAAAGACGGGGTGCCCTCCCTCCGTCTTCAAACAGTGTCACGCAGGGTGACAGACTGACATGCATGCGTGAACAGTGCACGCGTGAAGGGGGCAGGCAACAGGGAAGGCAACGAGATGCAATGTTATCAGTTTTTTTATGGTGTTTTAGACTATAAGTAGGTATTTTTTAAGTAGCATATTAATTTAAAATTTTATAGGGGTAATAAATTTTTTCTGATTTGAAATTTATTAGTGATTTTTAAAATTTGTGTAGAGATAATTAAGTAAAAATTATTATTGTTTATTTTAAATATACGTGTTGAAAATTTTGTTTCATATCGGTTTGAGTAAAGAAGTAGAAAGAGGAGGAAGAAGAGGATTTTAAGCAGAAAATTTTATAAGTATTTTAAGAAATTTAATTTTTCCTTATAATATTGATGCTAAGTTTATTATTGTTTCGTAAAATGTTTGTTTGTGTAAGAAATCCGTGATTGATAATTTAGAAGAATATTGTTCTTGTACTTTTATTTTTTAGATCGAACGATGAAACTTTTTATTTTTAGGAAATTTGTATAGTTTTAGAAAGTTATTTCGAATGTATTTTTAAAATATATTTGTGGATTATTTTTCTGATCTAAAAATGTTAGTATTATTTCTTAAATTTAGTTTCGTTTTATTTTTTATAGTGTGTATTATTATTTACATTATTTCTTATAAAATACAATCAAAATGAGCAACAATAACTTCGTTGCGAATGTTCATTACAATGGAAAATGGTGAAAACCAATGTCGGTGTTGAATTCGAATGTGATAGCCTTACAAAGATGAGATTTAAAAAAAACATCACACTTTGAATATTAAAGGAGAATATATCGGAGAAAATTGGAGGTCAGATTCATGGTTTGCGATATCGATGGTTTTGTGACAATTCAGTCAAATATTCTGCAATAGTTGTTGCGTGTTTTGATTGCTTCACAATTACGTGCAAGTTTACACGTTCAAGTTATAGTATAAAAAGTTATCGTCTCCACAGGTATTGGATGCGCCTTCTAGAATCTAATTTCTTACACTGAAATGAAAGACACAATTGTTTAGAGAATTGATTTTTAAATGAAATTTAAATGAAAAAATAAACAAGTAAATGAATTGAGATAATCAATAAGAGAAATGAGGCTAGGTTATCCTGAATTTTGGAATGACAGTCGAGTGAATTCTTCTTTGTAAGCAGGTGCTCGCACCACTCAATTGTTTCGGCAATTGGGCTTAGTCAGATTGCCTAGTCAGTTCATCCGAATACTAGGCAATTGCGACTAAGGGAATTGCTCAGGCAAGTTGAGCGACTATCCTCAAGGTTCAGCAAAGCGTTCTTCAATAGTCCCCATTATCCCTAACTTGAGACACTGTTAATTGCACAACCCGTGATGATACATTCCTGCGTTAATCAAGAGTGTACAACAACTTTCTTGCGCTTCTTTTAGTCGTTGAAATCCTGCACTTATCCCTAAGCCAGATTAGTTCTCTCGCATTTGGATCGAACCATACCTATTCGTTTCATGAATCCAATTCTCCCGAATTTGGATAAGTGAATCATTTATCGAGGCCCTTTCTCAATTCTCTCGCAAACCAAATTAACACCAAGAATAAGTAAACCTTAATTAAGAACACACCACAAACTTAGATAGAATTTAAACTAAATCAATCCATAAAATAGAATAACCCAAGCCAACTTAAAGTTAGTTCATGGCTGGGCAAAAGTATTCAACAAACACTCCTCTCATCACTCAAATAAAACAAGACAAATAAAGATGAAAAGTATGATGACCACGAGCTTTCTCTTTCAATCTCACGATCAGCTCTCTCCTCTTTGTTGTAGACAGCATGCTCCTTATATGGAGTTGAATTGGTCAAAATGAATGATAGAATAAAATAGAGATGAAGATAATCAATAAAGAATATATCCATTTCTTATTTTATTTATATCATATGTTTCATTCTTTGCTTCAATCATCCAATCTTTCCATATCTCCCATCATTGACCTTATCTTTCATTGTTTCTTTCCATTCGATAGCTCCTAATCAAGGAATATGTCCTGCAAATATAGAAACAAACCACAATAGTATCTTTTTCCACAAAAATCAATCGATCTTAAGAATAAAGTGACAACCAAGGAAATCAAATTAAAATGCATGAAAATGATGAAATGAATCTAATTATGTGCTTAAGTATAGCAATAAACATGAGTAAAAAGGGTAAATAAACAACACAATTTAACACCTAACAATAGCACTCGAAGATAATATAGATTTGAAAATAATGATGATCACAGAGCATAAGTCAATGAGTATTCGAAATGTTGATTTGTTTGCGGAGATTTGTGATATTTCTATCCCATCCAAAAACGTTATTGGAGAAAATAGTGAAATATGTATTGGTAACGAATTTGATCTAGTTGGAGAAAGTAGTAAAATATATAACAAATATTATTTTTAGCATAATTAAATTTTTATTAAATAAAATTTAAATAAATTAGTACCATCTCAGAAATCGGTAAACTGCTAATATGTCGATCTTGTAACTACAAAAGAGGAACTTGTTCATCCATCCTACAAGACAAGAAAATATATTAACAAAATTTTTGTACAAATATTTTACGGTACACATATTTACAAAATTAATTATTTAACTAAACTAAAAAATAATTTATAAAAATATATCTTATTTGCAAAGCTAATTTAATAATTATTTTGCTAAGCTAGAAACTAATTTATAAAAATAATACTACCTTATTTGCTAAACTAATTTATTAATTATTTTGTTAAACTAGAAACTAACTATTTTGCTAAACTAGAAAATAATTATTTTGCTAAACTAATTTACAAAAATAAGTTTCAAAAATAATTGTTATAAACTATTAACATAACTAGTTACTAAGTCTTTTATAAATTATTTTTGGCTAAAATTTAAGAATAAGATTAAAATCAACTACTAAATCAGCTAAGTCACTAAATTAACCAATAATCTAAAATTTTAACTTTAATAATTTAAATTATATCGCTAAAAATATAAAAAAATAAGAAGGATAAAACAAAAACATTATAATTACTAAAATATAATTATAATAATCTTTTTAAATAAAAAAAATCACTTACAAATTTAAGAATATTTTTCTCCTTTTTTTTTTCTTTCTCTTATACTTTTTCTTTCCCGTTTATATTTTCAATTCATTCTTTTAAACCCCAAACTCCTCTATTTAACATCATCTCCATCAAATAACAACCACCCATTTCACCTATACTTTAACCAATTAAAAACACTTTCCTGACACCCCCGCTACCCCTTCACGCGTTCCCTGACACACCCACTGTCTCTTCACGCGTCTGATGCAAGTCCCTTTGTCATCTTGCGTGACACTGTTTGAAGACGGAAGGAAGGTACCCTGTCTTTAAACAGTGCCCCTCTCTCCAGCACGTGAATTATGAGTGCATGAACAGTGAAGTCGAGTGGTTTTCACTCCGACTTTGAACAGTACCGAGATCTCAATTACACTGTTCAAAGACGAGTTGTGTTCACCCCACCTTCACCGAAATTATATATTTTAATTGATTCACTGTTTAAAGATAGGTTAAAATTCATTAATCTTCTGAACTCTACAATAATTCATAATATTTTGAGAAATAGTAGAGTGAAAACAATATTTTTGGATTTAAATTTTTCAAAAACAATATCTTTATAATTCTTCCATTGAAAATTAAATTGATTTTCATAAGCAACGAGAGACCGACACGTCAGAAGATAACTCCTTTCCTCTTTTGTGCTACAGACCAGTCTCTCTTATAAACTGCAAAGTGTACGGCGGACGGCGGTATATCAGGATTGAAAAAAGACTTCAAGATGTCATCGTCCACGGCGGTTCCCAATCAAGTGAGGGCATCTCACATACTCATCAAACACCAGGGCTCTCGCCGCAAGGCTTCTTGGAAGGATCCAGAAGGACGCGTCATCTCCGCAACCACCAGGGACTCCGCTGTCTCGCAGCTCAAACTCCTCCGTGACGACATCGTTTCCGGAAAGGCTAAGTTTGACGAGGTTGCCTCTCGCTACTCCGATTGCAGCTCTGCTAAACGCGGCGGCGATCTCGGTTAGTTTGTTCCCTTTAATTTCGGTGCAAATGCTTTTAAGCTTCCGTTGCTGATTTAGTTCTAGATATGAAAATATAGGCATGCGATTTGGAACTGTAGTTTCTATTTTGCTGTTTGGTTGCTTAGAAACTTGTGAGAAGCTGAATTATTGGAGGGCAAAAAAGTTAGCCCAGTGAATGGAGTCATATAGTTATGTTTTTTATTACTAGTCTAGTTACCAGCGTTTTGATTAATTTGTTGCTAAAATTAGGGTTTCAAGTGTAAAGATATTAGAATTTTGGGATCCCCTGCAATCGGAGCTGTAATAGATTTCCCCATTATGTTAATAAATGTAGTTTTCATGGTTAGCTTTTTTTCCCGTGTCAGTGTGTTGATGTATTGCTTTAAAGACTCAAGGGTTTCAATGATTGTGCTTTGATTTGCAAGTCAATAGTTTTTAACCTGGCGAACCGAGTTACCTCATCGTTTGTTTTAGCCATAGCCATTGAGATGTAGCATTTGATTTTACTTGAAATATATAGAATCTTAGAAGTTAACAACATCCCTTTACATCTGACCCGTTTTTATGCCTTTTATCGGCTATTATATCCTTCCTCTGGTGGTGATATATATATATATATATATATATATATATATATATATATTTATGCCCTTTCCCTGTTTTTTACTGTTTCACGAGCTTCCGAGAAAGAAAAAAAAGCTGAGATAAGTTTTGACTTTGATGCTTGTGTGAAATTGTTACTTCAAATTTTCTCAATAACTCCATTCTTATTCTAGATAGGGTTTTGATCCCAAGGTTCCAAGGCTCACTAGTTCTTCCACAATGAAAGTTAACCTATCATTCAATTCTTGCACCTTTTGCAATTATGTTCATGCTATAATTTTCTTTATCTATAACCTGCAGGGAATGTGCCACTCAATTCTTATTGTTAATTATCTGCGACCTTTCGTTAGTTTGTATCAGCATTACAAAGTCATAATCCAAACCAAAATCTTATACTACTTTTTGGTGCAGGTCCTTTTGGTCGAGGTCAGATGCAAAAGCCATTTGAGGATGCAACATATGATCTTAAGGTTGGTGAGATCAGTGACATTGTGGATACCGACAGCGGGGTTCACATCATAATGAGAACAGGTTGATTATTGGCTATGATTGAAGCCTTGATATCGCGAGCAAGCAATTTAGTCCGTCGGGAAAATCTTTGTAAGAACATTCTGAACTCACTTCTGATAATGCCTATGGCTAATTTCATTGAGTGCTGTTCTACACTATAGAATGACTTAAATGCATGTTAGACTTTGGTTGCTAAAGCATACCTTGAAAGCTTTTCGGGTTTTTTGTGGCCTATTTATAATAAAAAGCATTTGGTAGACAAAATTTCTCTGCACTCTTCTCTTCTCTTCTCCTCTCCATCTTCTTCCCCAACCCAACCGACGACCGTACATGTCGGTGACGTCGTTCGATGCGGAAATGTCCGATATCTGTTTTAATGTGCTTGATTCATGGTTAGGAAAAAGCTAGAAGTTTTGAGGAGTAAAGTGTTTAGTTATTATTCTTTTCAATATTTTAGTGTGATTATACTATAATATATATTCTTTACACTTAATTTTTTGAAAAGGCACACACATAGTACATACAAGTTGTTCGAACCTGAATATCTTAAGGATAACAATGTTTTTTTTTTTTTATAAATTAATTCTCTCTTAATTATATAAAGAAGTAATTGTGCAACCCTAATTAAAGAAAATTATTTTGGTTCTTTGTGTGTCACTAAGAGGGGACAATGGAAGGCTAGTCCTTATAGAGGGTTTTAAAAACTGTCCGTCAAGGCTGTTGCAAGGTATTCCCAATAGGAGCCCTTGTGCCTAGCGCATGCTGGACAAGCAATGGACCCACCGTGCCATGGATGTCTAGAAACTATAATTATGGATAGTATAAAGGAGACTATAATTTAAGGGTGAAAAAAGAAAATTGTATATTATAATTTTATTTTGATACATAAGTTTTATAAAAAATCTATACAATCCTTTATAAAAATTAAAAATTAAATATCAAATTTTAATACCTAAACTTTAAATCTTAAATTTTAACCACAAACCTTAAATTTTATATTATACACACTAAAAACTTTTATTTAAAATTTTAATTTTAAACCTTAAAATTAGAGGTTTTGTTTGCGTAATAAAATATATTTTTTTAATACCATTTTACATAAGAATTTTATCATTCTACTTTTCTTCCATTTCAATTTTGAGATCAGGGTTAATTATTCATCTCCTTTTGCGTTTTTTAATTAAATACAGTGAATATTATATTTTTAAAATAAATGTTAGAATTAAAATTAATATAAAATAAAATAATATAAGTATTTTTATTCACTAAATCAATTCCTTTTGCATTTTTATTGCTAGACATTTTTTTAATAAAATCACAATCTTGATTATATATATTGTCACGGGCCGTTGTTTGGGGTCCAAGACATTGGCATCACATGGTGTGATGTGGCCTGCCCAAGTAATTCCAAGAGCAATATTGGGCTTGCGAAGACCACCAACGTTGGCCCGATCCAGGGAGAGACTTATCCATCCAAGGTGTGTTAACACTTTGTGTGAACACAGAAGATTCTTTCCATAGTTAGGTGAGAATATTCCCAGAATTATGCTTTGTAAATGGATAAGGTTGTATCATAGCCGTCGGTGTAAAATTGTATAGACCGTAGGATCGAGGGGAGTTCAACTATAAATAGAGGCCTTCCCCACCTCATTTGAGGTATCAGTGTGTATCGGTGAACATTGAGTTATTCCAAGTTTCCAAGGAATAAAGGCATTTTCTCTAAATCTCTAAGTGTGTTTCTTTCTTTGTTCTTTAGTGTTCTTGAACGTTCTTGAGCGTTCTTGAAGAGTTCTTCCTAGCTCATCTCGTTTGATTCGCTTCCGCATAGAACGCTTTGCGTTTGTCGGTGCTTGGGAAGTTTGATCTTCCGTGAGGAGTGAAAAGGCTTACTTAGGCGTTTGTCTAGAGTTACAAAGCCTAAGGCCGCACGTTCTGGATAGAGTTGCCGAGTTCTACGGGCGTGAAAATCTAGGGACGTGACAATATATATATAACGGGTAAAAATTTTCTGACTTTTTATTATGTTTCCATTCATGCCTTCAGTTAAAAAATTTTAAAAAAATTAAATTTTAAACTCTAACCCGTATTTTTTATATCCTAAACCTTACACTCTAAAAATATATCCTACTCCTAATTCCCTAAACTCTAACCCTTATTTTCTATATCCTAAACCCTAAACCTTACACTCTAAAAATATATCCTACTCCTAATTTCCTAAACTCTAACCATAACCCCTAACCTTGAACCCTAAATCCTTCACTCTAAACCTCTAATTTAAAACGGAGGTACGAGTGAAGACATAGAAAAGAGACAGACGACTTGCAGCCAAATATAATGATTTCTTTAAGCTATGAATGAATGACAAAATCGTTGTGGCAGAAGAAAATGGGATGAGATACTTGAGGTTTAGTTTAAATATTTAATGACAAATTCGTTGTTAATTTTCAATAAATAATTATGTTCTTGTGGCACGATCTATTCTACCTTTTGATACGTTTTTTCTGTCGTTTGGCAAGTTTTTTTGTTTTATTTTTTTAAGGTTAGATCTGACGATGCCACGTCTGATCAAGATGGCACTTATTTGTTATCACGGTGATCTTCCTTGTTTTGGACCCTCAGATTGAATATGGATACGCAGTTTGCGCTCGTGGATAGTTTATCGCGACGCTCGGTTCTGATTTGCGATTCTCAGTGGTCTTTCAATAGATTAATCCCCTTTTGTGGTTCGTTTGCTGATGCAATCAGATTTGTTCGTGTCTATTTTTCTGATCGAATCTTTGGATGAGTTTTTAAACTGTTTCCATGTATGATTCTTATATGATCTAAAGTGGTTAGTTGTAAGAAAATATTCAAATTATGTATTAGTTTACAATTATAATTGTAAACCATTATTGTAATATTAGATTTTTTTTATTTAATAAAATTAACCGCTTCTATTAAAAAAAATTAAAATCTTCATTATATTGAGACACGTCACTATTTCTATCAATTTTTTAACGTTTGATAATCAACTAAAGTTAATATATAGCGATAGATTTATAATTTCTTTCACTCATTTCGCAACAACTAATACTTTTACAAAAATATATCCCAATTATACATAGTAAACTTACCCAAGATTTAAATCAAATTTATCCGATTTGAGATCCGATATAAACTCAAGCTTAATATTCTACACTCTACTTCAATCTAAATTAAAATCGAACTAATCAAAATCAACCAAATTTAATTAAATCATAAAACAACCGAATCAAACTTAACCCAACTCAAATTTAACAAATAAGCCCAATGTGCATCAATGCCATGTCCGAGTTATTATTATCAATACTCTCGAAGCTCGAAACTCCACCACCGTCGTCAAATTTATCTTCTTGGCTCAGCTGAGAAGCAATAAACTTGTCGAGTGCTCTCCAATCAGTCACTTTCTTGCTCTTGTTGCAGATTATCATAGTCTGCACTTCCTCTTCTTCCTCTTCATGTTTACCATTCTCTGATACTACAGATGTAGAGCTCGGCATCTTCATTAATGGCAGAGATGGGATCTCTAGCTGAGGAAGTTGAACGAACTGAACATCAGAGGGTAAGAAATTCTTGGTTTGGCCAGTGATTTTCTTCTTAAAAGCTCGACAAACCACCCATCTTTCCTCCTGCAACAACTTAAAAAATGGATTACCAAAGCTTAGGATTTGCTTTACCTCAGAATGTAGGACGACCATGAAGATGAATATATATAATTAAGTGCTTGCCTGTGGAGGTCCATGGTCGTGGGATTCAAGCCTGTACTCGTGCATGATCCAGTCAGATTTCCGGCCATTAGGAGCTCGTCCTTTGTAGAAAACAAGAGTTTTCCTCATGCCAATCAGCTTAGATTTCTGATACACTGCTTTGTCTCGGCCAGTTGCTTTCCAGAAACCAGCCATGGTGGCTCTGTTAGTTCTTGTACCCGTTGGATACTTCTTATCCCTGTGGCTGAAGAAGTACCACTCATTTTGCTCCTCGCATCCAAACTGGCACTTCTCTGCACATCACAGTAATAAAACGACCGAAAACACGACCGTGAACATGTTGGTGCATGTATATATACCTAAAAGATAGGAGTATGAAAGATGTTGGTGCATGTATATATACCTTTAAGATCCCATGGTTCTATCCTGTAGAGATCAATGTCTCTGATAACGTCAAGATCAATCTTCTGTGAATCAACTTTCTTCCTCAGGTAATACCCGACCAACTCCTCGTCCGTCGGGTGGAACCGGAAACCAGGTGGGACGCATGACTCCATCACAACTGATGTTGCTGCTGCATCAAATTCACCAAACCAACTATTAGTACCATCCCCCCGTCCCCCCTAGAAAACAGCAACTCGAGGTTCGAGGTAATGATGTTGTCTGGTCTAGTTGTGTTGGTGAATGATGGAAATGAAAGAACGAGTTTCCACTTTCCATTACTAAACTATAACAATTGCTACTCAAAAATATAAATTCTTGTTTGAAAAGACAATGACACGTAAAAAATATAGCATAAAAGAGAAGAAAAGAAGAAAAAGCAGTGTTGATGAGGCACTTGCAGAAGCTGTGTCTGATGGCCAAGGAAACTGAGTCGGTCCACTTTGTCGGTTTGTCCAGAATTTCCATAGCAGCTGTGAGAAGAAGAAATTGCAGACCCCAAGAATGGAACTAAAATATTTCCAGGGTTTACCTCTTTAATTCAGATATTAATTAGGTACTAGCCTACTAGGTGGCCATTCATTCATGTTTTCACATCAAGATCAGGTCAGATTATGCTGTCAACAAGTTGCAAGCTGCTAAAGACCTATACTGAAAAGGAGATGGAGTCCAACACAGGGTTAAAGAACTCCCCCATCTCGATTAGAAAGTTTTGTAGATCAGATTTATACATAAAACAGGTTGGTGGGTTAGTGTTAGAAATGATCAGACGACAAAGAAATGAATGTTTGGAGTCTTGTATTGTATGGAACAAGGTGGCTTCTTTGACCAGACAAAAATTACGTGGAAAACAAGAGAGATTATTGAACTAGAGCGTGACATCCAAACCTGTAATCTAGCAAGCGATGTGCTGCCTTACACAGAGAGATGAAAAATTCTAGAACAAGGACGTTTGGAAATGAAGATGATTTTTCATGGAAATGCAAAAGCTTACCTGTATATATGTAGATGGAGTTAATTATTCCTTTGGAGACGGATGAATGAAGAAGAAGACGTGAACGAGGTTAATTAAGATGTAACGAATTGAGAGACAAAACCACAGAGAAGGAGAGAAGCTAAAGGGGAAGGGATAGGGGAGAACCGCTCGATTGCGCATGGTTCATGGTTGTCCCCAGTGGTTTACGTCAATGCTTAGATACCTAGATATATAGCTTCTTACACAACCTTTCACTATATTCGACTCATTAATTAATTTAGATTATAAAGATTTAATATAAAAATTTTAATTTTTTATTTGTAATATAATAAGTTTATCGATTATCAAAAAAATTTATGTGTTTATTTTATGAAAAATAGGAAACACCTTTCTATACATTTTTCAAGCTCTTAAAATAGTTTTTATTTAACAAAAATCATCTCCCCTAATTACACACTAAAAATACTTAAAAATTAAATTCTAAACAATAACTCTAATTTTCACATCATGAACTCTAAATTTCACACCGTAAAAAATATATTTTATTCCTAATTCTCTAAATCATAATCATAATCTCTGACCTTAAATCCACTATTATAAAGCACGGACACCAAAAGAGTCAGCATAAAGAGACATGTGATTCGCACTCAGAATAAAAATTATCTACCCCCTAACCATGCATCATTTTATGCCCCGCACTAAAAAATACTTAACATTAAATTATAAATCTTAACCCTAATTTTTACATCCTAAATCCTACACTCTAAAAGTACAAGTGCAAATCGTCTACCTCTTTCCCATACCTCTGTTTTAAATTAGAGGGTTTAGGGTTTAGAGTTTGGTGTTTAAGGTTAGGGGTTGTGGTTAGGGTTTAAGGAATTAGGGAAAGAGTGTATTTTTAGGGTATAGGATTTAGGGCTTAAAATATAAAAAATAAGGGTTAGCTTTTGAAATTCAACTTTTAGAAAATTTTTAAGGGAGGCATGGAAAGATATATATATATATATATATATATATATATATATATATATATATATATATATATATATATATGAGAAAGAGGTAGAATATTTTTACTCTAAAAATACACTATACCTTTAATTCTTTAACTCTAACCTAAACACTAAACTTAAACACTAAATTTATTATTTTAAAAATAAAAGATCAATAAAAATACAATAAAAAGGTTACTCCTTTTATTGTTAATCCAGAAACGTAATCCTCTATTTCTATTATTCAAAATTTAATAAATTACAAATTTGTATTTTTGTTTGAATCTTGTTATTAGGTGAATCTTGTTCATTACGTTATTCATGGTTCCAATTAATCAGGACGTTGATCTCAATTTTTTTCAAGTGAATCATCACCTCTTTTCTACATGTACTTAGTGGGTAGTTATTAGGTGGTTATTTAAAGATCAACGGTCCTGATTACTTAGACTATAGATGACGTGATGAGCATGGTTCACCTAATAATCTCTCCTAATATACGAGCAATGCCGGAGAAGATAAAAATGCATGAGACATGCATGAATGTTCCGGTACGTCAAATATCATTCCTACCTTCTATGTTATTCTTAAAAATCAATAAAAGATTGAAATCTTGCTCCCTCAATTACTAAAGCAAATGCTGGGATGCATATCTTGGAAACAAATGGTATGATATATGGACAAGAAAATAGATACATTGGGGGCAGAAAGTGGACGCTCTGCCCACGTACGACGGTGGTGGGTCTCCAATCATGCGGCGGACCGCATCATTAACCCACACCCACCACCACCAAGCTGGAGGTGAAGCCTAAAACCCTTCACACTTCTTTACACATTATAACAACGATAATAAATAGGGTAATTATTCCATACCGGAAACAAAATGTTTTTACAAGTATCTTAGTTTTATAGTTTTAGGGTTTAAGAATATAATTCGAGGTTTAAGGATTTAGGTTTGTGTATTTAAAAATTAGGGTTTATAATTAAAATTCAGGGTTTATAGGTTAAACTTAAATTCATAACATATAGCTATGAACCCTAAATTCTAAATTTAAACCCTAGATTTTAACCATAATAACTAAATTCTAAACCTTTAAATCTTAAAACTAAAACGTTCTTGTAGAACTCTTTTTTTTTGTTTTCGCCATCAACGTATTGAATATAAATCCTAATAAATAATGTAACATAAAAAAATAAAAGAGGTGAAGATAAGAATTAGTTTAGCCGGTGAAAAGATATCTTTGAGCGAGTCCTATTAGAATCTTAGACCTTTTCTCTTGAAGAAACTATATTATGGGTCATTCTCGTCACATTATCCATGAGACCAATCAATCAAATGTATTTATTTAATTATTCTTTTACCTCGTTTTTATTTCCATGTGAATCTTCACTGATATTTATTGTAAATTAAATTTAAAAACAAATTTTATCAAGAAGATTCACTTTGTAAAAAAGATTTTAATTGATTGATCTCATAAATAACGTAACGAAAATAACTCATGATATAATTTTTCTTTCTCTCAACTCCTCTCTCTTTTCTCATTTTCCTTTCCGATCCGAGAAAACACCTTTCCCTTCCATGTTTTTGTTTATTACTGCAATAAATTTATCCTTCTAAAGATTTTTCTTCTAATATGTTTGTGTTCTACACTTATCCGAATTTACGTATTATACATATAAAATCAAACTTTTAAATAATACTGAGATCTATTAATTAACTGAATGGTCAAAGATATTCATATTATTCGATTCCGTAAGAGTTTAAAACTCAACATTTGTCTTTAAAATGTAAATTACCTCTCACTATAGCAAAACTAGCTTTTAGCAACACTTTAAACCGCGTTTTTTTAACATAGATATATGTTAAAAAAAACTCTTAGAACAACACTTGTAGCTGGACACTCTTCCACTTAGGTGTGAAACACAAGCTTCTTTCTAGAGACATCAACCATGATTGCACCTGTTGCAGACATCAATTCTATAACATCTGAATTCACAAATTTTCTGGACCATATACTGCATTATGGAAAAATAAGTTGATAATGTCTTAAATATGTCATTCTGTGAGATGATGATTGAGCATCATGTGATATAGAGTGGACATATCCTGTGGCTCATTTATATAAACATTATATTGGAAAGCCTGTAATTGATTGAAACAGCACCCAAACAAACACTTTCCCCTCTCTCAAAGGTATTTCTGCAAACTGTAGTAACTACTAAAACTAGGGTTTCTGATATTAGAATCACTGCAAGAATAGTATTGAAACAGTAAAACAAGAAGTGAAGAACCCCAAGACATGCATCCTGGGGATCTTGATCAGTTTCACAAAGGGACATGCTTTTTAATCAACCTTTTGTCTTGTCAGATGTTCATTAGTTGGTCGCCTGTGTCTTTCAAGAGAGAGGTAAGAAGGGGTTACAATGTGGAGGGATAGGGCATTCATTAGGCCACGTTTCCCAAGAGGGAGCTCTCGAATATAGGGAGGAGATGGGCCATTTCGATTGGCAAAGATTAATGGATGCCATGATGGCCACAGGGTGAGCCGAGAGGAGGGGTCCTGGCTGAAGTGGTGGTTTACAGTGGCTCATGAATCATGAGCAGAGAGATGGTGGAAGTGGGGTGGGGGGGTCCAACTCACATCGATTTTAACACGATGAAATTTGACTTTGTTAGATCTGTTGCGCAGACAAAACTCCCTTTGCCATTTGGTTCTAGATTCTACATTTTGACAGTGATTGTCATTATAGTACATTTTTGTTTGTCAAAAAGGTTTGGTTCTTTGTGCGTTACCTTTTCCACCATCTTTTTATTATAAGTACTTTTTACGGTAAACTATTTCAGTGTCTATCCAACTAATTAAAGATATTTATTTTGGCCATCCAACTAATGAATTTGTTAATCAAGTCACTCAACTTTTAAACCTACTTATTTTTGTCACCGTCGTTAAAATTTTAATAGATTTTATTAAAATAATAAATAAATTACCTATTTTATAGATTAAATTAAAATAATAAATAAATTACAGAGATTAAATGTGTAATTTTATAGATTTTATTTAACAACCACATCACTGTTGTTAACCTTCTCTGTTAGAATTTTAACGATGGGGACAAAAATAGGTAGATTTAAAAGTTGGGAGACCTGATTGACAAGTTCGTTAGTTGGATGGTCAAAACAGGTACCCTAATTAGTTGGGTGAAGTAGTTTACCCTACCTTTTATTGTCCTTATTAGGATCTTGATAAATTCGGTTTGATTTATGTCGTACATTTGATTTTATTAGATAAGCCTCTTGGTAGAGATTTTTCAATTTATATAAAACATTATTATAAATTTCATTTATACATTATAATTTCATCACAAAAATGATTACACTTGGTTTTGTCTTTGTCCACATTAACCTAATGATTTAAACATGATCTATTGATGTATTATTCTTTTTTTTCATTAATATTAAACTTTATTATTGAATTTATAATGTTTTTACTATAAAAACCGAATTGATTATCTTCATGCCCAAGGAATCTAGAGTGGGAAAATAAGGAAGATGAGAAGGCAACACATACAGCCAGAATAACTCAGTGCCACTAGCTGCAAATTTAAAACAGGTTCAGATTTTCTTTCTTAAAAGAAACAATAAACATTCAGAAAGATGTAAACATCGTTTTCTTTTCATATGTATGTTTGCAAGATAGTCACTAGCAGGTGTAATCTCATGCTCGTATAGCTCGATTCGACCTACTTGCATGTCCAACCTTGAGCATGCGCAACGATTCCATCATTGTCAAATAGTTGCAACTGATTATTGAACTCCACATATTATGATCCGACTGATTGTCCATTGACACAAACATCTTCTTGGCTCATTGCCCACTCTGGTTATCAACAGTTCCGTGATCCAATGAAATGTTCTGAACACCGGCCAACAATATATCTTGACCAGACCTAATAGGGAACTGAATAGAAGCAGGCATTATCCACCGCATCCAGTCGTTCCGCTTCCTTACTTTGTCACCCTAAAATGTAATTGGAAAGATGATTGAAAACAAAAGAAACGAGCAAGTACGTAAGAGGCACTGTATGTGTGTGCAGTGTGCAAGTCTTGGAGATGGATCAGAATCGCATATGGTAAAGGGGGGACTCGATTTCATTCTAAAAGATACCTGCACTTCCACAACTTCTGAACTTTGAAGAGCATCTAATATAAGTTGGATATTATCTGTCAAGAGAGAAACCTGAAAAAGGAGAAGCCATAAAAAGAAAATTTAACTTTGCAGTTTGCACATATAGAATCAAAAAGTTGCTGAATTAATAGTAAAATCCTAAGCAAATTCAACAAAGAAAAGCAAAAGAAGTTGATGAATATACCCTGCAGCATGTTCCAGTCATAGAAACGTTGTAAAGTTTAGATAATGTGAAGAATATGTTGTTTTAGAAATACCATCAGTGGTATAGAATCAAAAAGTTCTAGGTTCGCTACTGTTAAAAAACCATACCTAGAAAGCAAGTGGCATGAACATAACACTAATCTGTACTAAAGATTTAGTCTTTGTTTGGTACAAAGGATGGAAAATTAGTTAACCAACTAGTTAAGGTTCAAAGTAAGAAAGTTGTTATGAATCTTAACCATTTGATTAACTGATTTTCCATCATTCATACCAAGCAAGGTCTTAGCCACAAGAAGAGTATAACATAATAAAGCAAAACAGTCGGTGCCATATCAGAAGAGTGAGCTGACAATAAGCACACTTATAGGAAACAAAATTAGAACAAAATAAAACACACAAAAAGGTCATAGCATAAGCCAGTGACAAGCGTGTTTATAGAAATCTAATATATGTATTTTCTAATGATAACAGCATAGAGTTGCCATTAAAAAATTGTAGACAAGACATGTAGGGGTAGATGTTATTAACTTAAGAAGTTGCTAAAGAATCAAAATGCATCACCATGAAAAATCCATAACAACATGCAGTCATGAACTATCACAATCACACAAACATAACAACTTTAAAATCTCTAAAGGCTAACCTTTCTAAATCCGGCAATCAATTTAATAGGAACCCAGCCATGTCCATCCATGTTCTGCCGCAAGTATGTATCCTTAATTAGGTTGTCATTACTGCAATAAACAGGAAATTAGTTTCTTGGTAACCGGATATATACCAACATTCCATTAATTAAATTGATCTAAACTAACACGTATACAAAGCATTACCTGAAATAATAATCTATCTGATTCATTATCGTAGCCTGCAGCTGATGATCTTGAAGCTCTAGAGGAGGGAGTAACATGGGGGATACTGGTTGAATAAATGGGATACCTCCATATGACTCCTGGTGAGGAGTCTGGACTAAATAAAACTGAGAAGGAAATTCTGAAAGCAGGCATAGATGTTAGTGCAAACTCAGATTACCACTCTTCTTCAACTCTCTCTCCCCCCCCCCCCCTGAAAAAAAGAGTACAGCTTACCATGAAGACCCATGGGGTTGCCAGAAGGGCGAACATGTTGGGGAGAAAAAATTCGTCCAGTATTAAGTGATGAAGGACCTGAAGGTGATGGAGATGGATGCCTCATAAACCTGGGAACACCTCTTGGCATCATATGACCACCATCCCTATTTATAAAATTTTGACCATTCCAATGTCGGTTTCCACGGTCTTGATTGCGCCTTGCTCCATAATTCAAATGTTGAGAACCATTTCCTCGTGGCTGCGGACCACTGTTACGATGCCGGAATAAATTTTGTGGGTGTCGTTGGTCATTAACACCACTATAAGGCGCAAATCCAGTTCTCTGTATATGGTCCCTAGGAGAAGATCCATTCAGCGGTGCATCAACCACAGGACCTTGAGGAGGAGGCTGTGAAAGGCCACCATTAGATGTAGAGAAATTGCGATTTTGCTTCATTGGCCTTTGGCATGCAGGCATTGCATGGCTTGGGACCGGATTATTATTCAGGTTTGCACTGTTCCTGACTTGGTTCTGTGAAGAAGAGGAAGATGATGCAGTTCTACTCCCCTACAATTTAAGCAGCATTGCAAAACCTCAAGTCTAAGTAGGCTCAGAATCCAAAGCTATATGCATAGATCAGTTCATATAACTTCACATAAGCTAATCTCTAAACCCTGATGCTGGATTAAGAATTAAGAATCCTAGCATTTTCTTCTTTAGCCAATCTAGATTCTTTGCATTTAACCTGTATCTCTTGCATATCAAACAGAGAATACAAACTGTAAAAACTAATTTTATTCTAACTTAGATAAGTTAAATGAGTTAATAACATCTATTTATCAGTTGGTATCAGAATCACTTAAATATTTGAAAAGCAAACCTGAGAAACGGGGACAGAAGAAGTAGAAGACGATCCATCCAATGAAGCTCTGGACGAATCTGAAGAAGAATTAGAAAGACCCCTAGCGGACCCAGACAAGGGTGGCCAAATGCTAGCCTCCATACCGGACCCAGACTCAGTGTCGACATTAGAAGGTCTGTTCCAAGCCGGTTTCTTACTGTTATTGTTATTGGGTCCAACATTCACATTCTCCATGCCTTCCTCTTCGACCGCCGGGGGAACAGGTGGCTGAATCATAGCCGTTGACGGTGACGACGAAGAGTGTGACGATGACGCTAAATGAACAGCCGCGATCGGCACCGGTTCACCCCTAACAATTTGATTCCATTTGCGAAGAACCCGGGTTCGTGGCAGGATATGTTTGGTTAGGGCTACCGGTAGAGTGGATTCACAGCTGTCACGGCAGCGGATGTACTGAAATTAGCCGAATTAATATATTTGCAGCCATTTCGAAAACTAATTAAATCAAAATTAGATTTAAGACTATAAATAAGATAAGATAGATGTCGTATTACTCAAGTTCGATTTGATTAAAATTTGATTCAATTAAATTTGGTTCGAGTTTTCAATAAATCTAATGTATTATTTGATATTTAATTCGAAAAGCTTATAAGAAACTAAAAATATTATATACTAAATATTTTAATTTTTATAATTTAAAATCTAAATTTTTAAACTTAAAACCCTAGAATATAAACCCTAAATTATAAACCAGCAACATAAAATTCTAAATCCTAAACTAACATATTTTAGCATAAAATTAACAAGT